>CM053569.1:55410125-55553342 GCA_028646485.1 Cryptoprocta ferox | reverse complement strand
GTGTCTACCCAGTTTGTATGAATATATGAATGTGTGACTGTATGATTCTGCCTGTACGATTCCATGGCTCCAGCTACGGAATCTGAGTGGGCTGCACCCTGATACTTTCAGAACGTCATACGGCATAATGGTCATCTACTCTGCTGAGTAGCCTGGTCCGGGATTTATACGGATATACCTTAGCTCAGCCATTCCTAAGATCCTGCGATGGATGCGAGCAGGACAGCACCTGAGTGAGCCCCCACCCTTTGTCTGTGCCTCTGTTCACTATGGGTGGGAAGCCCGGCAAACCCACTGTCCTAGATTTTATGTTAAAGAATTTCAAAAACGGCCTCGGAGGAGACTACGGTGTCCGCATGAGCCCAGGAAAACTAAGAACCCTCTGTGAAAGAGAATGGCCCTCCTTCAATGTTGGCTGGCCACCAGAGGGAACCCTAAGCCTGTCCATCATCCGACGTGTTCATGGCATAATCACTTATGATCCGGACATCCAGCTCGGTTTCCATATATTGACTCCTGGATGGAGGTTGCGAGGTCCCTGCCTCCTTGGGTATGGTTCTGCTCTAATGCGAAGGGACAATGTAGGATTTTGGTTGCCAAACACCCGAGAGGCTCTCACAGCGCCTCCCAGAATAGGACTATCCACCAAGGAGACCCAGAAGAAGAACTCCCGCCCCCATACGTCCCAGTAGTTCCACCGATTGCCCCGAGGCGGTCCCGGATACTCTGCCTCCCTCCGTCCTTCCTCCAACTGCATCGGCCAGAGACCGTCTCAACCCCTCTACAGTGGCGGAGGAAGCTCCCACAGGGCCGGGACCACAGGACGCTACTCACCAACTCTGACCGGGAATGCCCTGGCCTTCCAGATGTCCTTCTGTGGGACTGGGGGCCCCGGTGTTGTCGGCTTAGATGGAATCCCCCCAACTCGGTCGGCCAATCATCTATTATCAGCCCTTTACCATCACTGATCTTCTGAACTGGAAGCACCACACCCTTACTCACAAAAGCCGCAGGTGATGATTGAGCTCATGGAGTCAATCTTCCAGACTCATTGGCCAACTTGGGAAGATTGCCAACAGCTCCTCTACACCTCGTTGAACACCGAGGAGAGACGAAGAATCCTACAAGAGGCCTGAAAATGGCTTGAGGAAATGGAACCAGCGGGGAGCCGTGGACGCTGGGAGATGGGCACTGGAGGCGGCCCCTGAGACCCCACCAGACTGGGACTTCAATACATAAGAAGGCCAAGAGGCTATCAGGAGGTACCAGGAAGCCATATTGGGGGTCTTTGCCAGGGAGCAAAGAAGCCTACTAACATGTCAAAAATGGCTGATGTGACCCAAGACGGGGATGAAACTCCTGGGGACTTCTATGAGCATCTATGCGAAGCATACCGCATATACACGCCATTTGATCCTGAAGCCCCTGAAAACCAGCGAATGGTAAATGCAGCCTTTGTGGCCGAATCAGCCACCGATATTCGCCTAAACCTCCAAAAGCTTGAAGGTTTTGCCGGAATGAACATCACGCAGCTACTGGAGGTGGCTAATAGGGTGTACTGTAATTGCCACACTGCCGCCAAATGGGAGGCTGACAGGAAAATGAAGCAAAAGGCCACCCTGCTGTCAGCGGCACTCCAACAGGACTCCAAACTGCAGAAGCCTCCAAGACAGCAGCAGGGTCTATCTCAACCACACAGAACCCTCAAAAAGGACCAGTGCACCCACTGCAAGGAAATAGGGCACTGGAAGAATGAGTGTGCTAACCAATGGCAACCTCCACCTAAGGCCACCTCAACCTGAAAATGAGCCTGACTTCATCGGACTCGCAAACATGGACTCTGACAGACAAACATCGGGCTCTCTGATATTAGGCCCCTGCAAGCCCACAGTTGATGTAGATGTAGAGGGCCAGAAAATAACTTCCATGGTGGACACAGGGGCAGAACACTAAGTCGTTACCACTCCAGTGGCACCCCTCTCTGATCGAACTATGACCATATCGGGGGCCACTGGGGATTGAGCAACAAGCCAGCCTTTCTGCCAGTCTCGGACCTGTAGAGTGGGAGGGCATGTCATAACCCATGAGTTGCTGTATATTCCAGAATGCCCTTGCTGTATATTCCAGAATGCCCGATCCCACTACTAGGCAGAGATCTGCTCTCAAAATTAGGGGCACAGATCTCTTTTGAACCAGGTGGACAAGCCCCATCGAGGCTCGGCTCATCCTATCCCTCAGCACACCTCAAGATGAAGAATGGAGACTGTTTGAGCCAGAATGTTCCGAGGAAAACCGTGAATTCTACCGAATGAAGGTACCAGAAGTATGGGCGGAAGATAAGCCCCTGGGACTTGCCATCCAGCGGGCCCCAATCATTATTGAACTAAAGGCTGGAACTCAGCCACAATGGCAACGGCAATACCTGATCTCCTGGGAGGCTCGAATAGGTATACAGGCCCACTTAGAGCAACTAAAGGAAGCAGGCATCCTAATTGAGTGCCAATCCCCCTGGAACACTCCGTTACTTCCTGTCAGAAAGCCCAGTGGAGACTATCGTCCAGTCCAGGACCTCCATGCTGTCAACCAAGTGGCCCAGTCTCTACACCCAGTGGTGCCAAATCCCTACACAGTTCTTAGCCAGATCCCACCAGGTGCCACCTGGTTCACTTGTCTGGATTTGAAGGACTCCTTCTTCTGGATCTGACTGGCCCCGGTAAGCCAACCCATTTTTGCCTTTGAATGGACTGATGCTGACTCTGGGGCACCAAATGCAACTTACCTGGACAAGGCTTCCACAAGGATTTAAGAACTCCCCGACACTGTTCAGTGAAGCCCTAGCCTCTGATCTGGTGAGCTTCCCATGGGAACAGACAGGCTGCACCATACTCCAGTACGTGGATGACCTTCTTATCACATGCCCTACCAGAGAGACCTGCCGCCAAGCATCACTCGATCTCCTGCAGCACCTGAACAAGAGGGGTTATAAGATATCCTGGAAAAAGGCCCAACTGTGTAGGCAGAAGGGCAAATACTTGGGTTTTATAATCACCCAAGGAAAATGGGCCCTCAGTGCTGAACAAAAGGCCGTCATCACCAACCTCCCATGGCCTGCCACCAAACAGGCCTTACGTGAATTCCTGGGAGCAGTGTGGTTCTGCCGGATCTGGATTCCAGTTTTCTCCATTGTAGTCTGATCACACTATGACTCACTTGCTGGGCAAGACAGTCAATCCCAACAATGGGGGGATGCACAAGAAAAGGCCTTCACAGAGCTTAGAGACTTACTCGGGAAGGCCCCAGCTCTGGGTTTACCTGATATAGAGAAGACTTTTTTGCTTATGTGCCCATGAAAAGGACAAAACAACCCTGGGACTCCTAACTCAGGCGGTGGGACCCTGGGCAAAGCCCATTGCTTATTTATCCAAGAGATTGGATCCAGTCACCTCTGGATGGCCCATGCCTCCGAACCCTAGCTGCAACCATACTCCGTGTCCAAGAGGCTGACAAGCTTACTCTTGGACAACAACTAACAGTCAAGGTCCCACGCTCTGTAATCACTCTCATGAACAGTCAGGGCCCAAGATGGCTATCAAATGCCAGACTTATGCAATACCAGGGGCTCCTCCTAGAAAACCCCTGCAAAGAATTACAAACTGTACAAGCCCTTAACCCATCAACCTTTCTCTCCATGGCAGAAGGCTAACCAGAGCATGACTGTCTGGAAGTCATTACTGAGGTCCATGCCACACGGCCTGACCTGCAAGACTGCCCCTTGCCGGACGCAGACCTGACCCTATATTCTGATGGAAGCACCTTTATACTGCTTTATCCTGCCTGAGAAAAGCAGGATATTGCTGTCACCATGGCCACAGAGGTCCTAGAAGCAAAGGTGGTCCCTGCTGGACGGTCGGCACAACGAGCTGAACTTTGGGCCCTTATACGAGCACTCCTACTGTCCAGAGATAAAAGGGTTAATATCTACACTGACTCCAGGTATGCTTTTGCAACCTTACATGTGTATGGGGCTATCTATAAAGAAAGAGGACTCCTCACATCTAAGGGAAAAACCATTAAAAACAAAGGTGAAATCCTACAGTTATTAGAAGCAGTATGGGTACCTTGACGCCTAGCTGTTATCCATTGCCATGGGCACCAAAAAGGGGATACTGAACCAGCCACTGGAAACCGCTTAGATGACCAGATAGCCAAAAAAGCAGCCCAGGGAACGGAGACCGCCATCACTGCCTCTGCCACCGCTTCCCCAGAAAAACCCACCTACACCACAGCCGAGAATGGCTGGGCCCAAAATGAAGGAGCCGTCAAACACCCCAAGGATGATGAGTTCTGGATGGCTGTCTGTTCATCCCCACTGCCCTTGCACCCCATGTGGTCTCAGATGCCTGAGAACACCATACTACCTCCCACCTGGGAAAGACTGGACTGGAAAAAACTGCTTGCCAAACACTTCTATATAGCCAAGCTCGTGACCATATGTTGATCTGTCACGGAGCGCTGGGCCACCTGTGCTAAACATAACCCCAAAACCGGGTCGGTACCACCACCCGGAGTCCAGCGAACTGGTACAGCCCCTTTCGAAGACCTGGAGGTAGATTTCACAGAGGTGACTCCCCACCTCCTTGTGCTAGTCTGCACTTTCTCGGGCTGGGTTGAAGCCTATCTGACATGAACTGAGAGAGCAAAAGAAGTTACTAAGTTGCTCCTCCACGACCCTTAAGATCTTCAGGAGATCGTCCCACGGTATGGGGTCCACCTCACCATACATAGTGACAATGGTCCGGCCTTCATCTCCGAGATCCTACAGGGGCTAGCCTCGGCCCTTGGAATCTCCTGGAAACTCCAAACTGCCTACCAACCTCAGAGCTCAGGGAAAGTAGAGCACATGAACTGTACCCTCAAGGAGACACTATCTAAGTTAAATTATGAGACCTCCTTAGGATGGACAGATCTGCTCCCTCTAGTGGTCCTGCATTCCCACTGTGCCCCCCAGAAGAATGGTTTCTCTCCTTTTGAAATACTTTATGGCAGACCCCCCCACCCACTACTGTCATCTCTGCCAGACAATCTCACTATAGTAGGTGACACCTGTCTCCAAGGGCAACTCGTTGCTCTTGGAAAAGTCCTCACGGGCTTACACTCACATTTATTATAAAGAACACCCATATCATTAGGAACCCTGGTTCACCCCTACTGTCCAGGAGATAAAGTCTGGGTAAAGGACTGGAAACATGAGCCCCTCTGCCCGATCTGGACAGGCCCACACACAGTAATCCTTGTCACCTCCACTGCCCTTAAAGTTTCAGGTATTACCTCTTGGGTCCATCATTCCAGAGTTAAAAAGGCCAACTCAGAAGAACCCTCAACCTGGCGAACTGATCCAGATCCAGCCAACCCACTTAAACTAACCCTCAAAGGAAAGACTGACCCTTCAGACCTCCGGCCCTGCTCCAGCCACACCCCGGAAGCTGGCGGGCCTGGGCACGGCAGAAGCCTGAGGAATCGACTTAGAAACCTGGACCGGAGGTTTGGATGCAACTCTGCCAGCCTTTGCCTCTCACTGGCATCGTAGCCTTAATCATATTCTTTACAGTTGGGCAGATAGAGGCTGCACCTTTGAGCTGGACATGGAGCAAAAGATGCATACTGACCCTCACATACCTCCTTTGGATGGGAGGACTATTAAGCATTGCCTGTATAAGTCTCTTCTACCTGTTCTCCTTGAGCCTCTCCTCTCCTTGTCCCTGTCCAGGATCAATCAGTAGCAGGTCCATAAGATTCTACACTCTCATGCCCAGGACTTGTTATACTGGAAAGACCCCACCACCTGCACACATGCCGGGAAAACCCACTGGACAGTGACCCTAACCCAAACCCGCCTGTCCCATTGTAACAGTTACAGGAGGGAACCGGTTTGCTGGAGCTACCTGGCCCAAGCCTGATCTTCTGATGGTGGCGATGTCCTGCCCTCAAACAATTGGGGAAAGCCCGAATCACCCAGTTAGCACACCAAACCCCGCCCCAGCTCCGCTATCATGGCATTAATCTGACCTCTCTTAGTCAACCCACTATCCTTCCAGATACTTGGGACCTCACCCACAAACTCCTAAACACCTCTTAGCAATTATAGCTCAACATCACCCTCTCCCCTGCTAGCTCCGCCTGTTGGATCTGCCTCTCCTTCGCCAGATCGACCCTGTCCGGTATCCCTGTTCCCCCCGACTGGCCGCTGCCAATACCACAAACACCTCCATCACATCCGGTCCAATTGTCGGACCTATTCCACTTACACCGGCCCCAAACCTCACCTGTTATCTCTCCCCGGGACTCACCCAGGTCCCAGATTCAACTTCTCTATACCCTGACCTTACTGTGCCCCTACCGGCATCTTCCTCTCCTGGGAACAGAACCTCCTTTTCAGGTGCTGCGACAAAAATGACACAAGCTCGGGCTGCATCTTAGTGTTCCTATCTCCTTCTGCCTCTCTGTATTCCGATCCAGATTTCCAGTCTCTGATCTCTCTCTCCCTGCGGACTCGCCGAGTTGCTGTTGTCCCTTTCCTCCTAGGAGCCGGAATATTTGCAGGAGTTGCCACCGGCGCCGCCAGTCTCGGAACCTCCATCAACTTTTACTATAAACTCTCCCAGGAACTCAGTGATGATATAAAACCAATTGTGGATTCACTCACATCCCTCCAGACTCAACTCTCCTGTCTGGCTGCAGTGGCTCTGCAGAACCGGCGTGCTCTCGACCTACTTACAGCTGAGAAAGGAGGAACCTGCCTCTTCCTACAAGAAAAAGGCTGCTACTACATCAACCAATCCGGAATCGTCACCTCCAAGGTCCTCGAGCTCCATGGTTGCATCCAGCGCCGCCGTGGGAACCTTGCCTCCTGGGGTATTGACTCCCACTCCTGGAATTCCTGGTTACTCCCCCTAGCAGGTCTCTTACTGTCTATACTCCTAATAACTCTCGGCCCTGCGTCCTAAAAGGACTAATCCGTTTTATTGAAAACACCGTTTCCCCATCATACCTCAGCCTGAATCCTCACCCTCCGAGGTTATCATCCCCTCGATGTAACTGATGATCTCTAGGGTATCAACATCACTGATATTCAGTAAGTTTATAGTCTAACTGGAGTTTACAGATTTTGCCTAAAAATAAAAAATATTGAGTAACATGCTTTGAATTACTCCCTGAGTCTTTTTTTTCCCCCTCTGCATAGGTGAATACTGCTTATGAGTTCTTTTTATCAGTGCAGGGTTCACATGTCGTTTAGAAAAATTATTAATGGGGAGAAACGGAAGGCAGGAACTTTTGTGTCTTCTGTCATCTAGATGAACTTGTAACAAATGCTCTCTGTTTAGAATTCTAATTTTTTTCCCTGAGAATATATCTGCTTGGGAGTTTGAATTATTTAAGTGGAGAATTTTTGGATTATTAATTCTGTCTACCTTTTATTTCAATTACTCTCTACTTGGAATCTCTTTTTTCCAGCATTTTTAAGCTTTTCGCCTCCAGTTTTTGCGTTAAAACCTTAGAGTTAATGGAATCTGAATTACATTCAAACTAAAAACACAAAACGAAAAAACAACTTCTTCCTCAATTTGCTTACAAATCAGTTTACAAAATGTAAAACTTTCCAATGCTTTTTATAAACCTGGGTTAAGTCTGGGTCTTTCCAGGATTTAGCTTTCCAATTAAGCAAAGTTTCATGAAACAGGACATTTTGTTTCCCTGGGTGTCGCATATAAACATATTTAAATAAATTCAAATCTAGAACAATCATTCAGTACTTTAGTTGGACTCTCTAAAATTGGGTTGAAGGAAATCATAAAAATCAGTTTAAATTTGTTTGCTTTGTTAAAGTTCACCTGTTTGCAGGTTTCTGATGGCTTTTATCCCAATTTTTAACCCAGTCCAAGTTTATTTGAAAACCAGCCTGCACTGGCTATAGAATTGACCTGCACTTGTCCCAAATTCATCCGACTCAAATTGCAGTCCAGGTTAGTTCAAAACTCATCTAGAATTCTCATTTTTTTTTCTCTTGGGAGAGAAGAATCTGGCTGTATTGGGGGGAGTAAAACTGATATCAAAAGTTTTAGATTTAATAATCTGTTTGAATTTTTGCAAATACTCCCATCCTTAATTTAAAAATGTGTTTTTCTAGCAAAAGAGAATCCAACACTGTATCTAAGCCATGACAGAAATTTTCTCATTTCCAAATCTCTCCATCTTCCCCAGGTCTGGGGCTTAATTACCTCTTTAACGACACCCTCTGACATTCATGGTCCATGCCTCTTCTCTAAACTCTCTTCATATAATTGTAAGAGGTTATTTTTTCTCTTAGTTTCCTAGTTTACCAGTTATTTAGCTGTACCCCTTGCAGATTCACTTCTTCCATGAAACCTTCCAACAAAAATTTAGGAAATGCCAAAAAGGAAAAGTATAAACTCACAAATGTGACAGCTTTGTTCTATCTTGTGAATTGACCCAGATCTTGGTTATAGTTGGTGCCTAAGCAGTAAGGTTCTAAGTCTCGCATTATCATACAGCACACACAAATTCAACTCTTACTGCCAACTTAGAGATTTCCTGCCTCTGAAAGGATGAGAATAATGATTTCATTTCTTTACCTCCCAGGAACTTAACATTCAGAATGCAATCAGCTGAATTCAGACAATGCACTGATAACTGTTTGCTTTTTAAAACATTGCATTATTTTAAAACCAGCTTTGCATAATTTTGTCCATTAAATAGGACTTACATTAACATTTTCTTGCCCAAGAAGATTGTGTGTGTCAACACCTCTTATAGTTTTTGGGAATTCACTTCGATAGGGAGATGAACAACCGGCAGTAACATACTGTATTACACAATTTCTTTAAATTCCTCTCAGGCAACCTCTTTTCAACCACTATGTTTTGTTCCAGAACCCATGCATGAATAATTTTTATATTTTTCCAAAGTAAAGGTTGTTTTCTTCAGGTCTTTTCTTTCCACTAGGAAGTCATGTTTTCCCTGTGAATGGAACTTTAAACCTCAATTGTTCAATTCTAAATTCAAAACCCACAGAACTTGGTCTAAAGAAAGCAAAACACATTTATTCTTTTATTCTTAATGGCTTGAAATTCTATCCAGGTTTTCTAAAAGTTGATTGAGTCTTACCAGCATTTTCTATGAACCACACATGGATTTGGAGTTTATAGACAAACCCCAAACCTCTAGAAATAAACCCCGCATCAAGAAAATTTCATTTGGTCTCAGGTTTCACTACAAAAATTCAATGTAGCTTTATGAAAAAAGCACTTACGCAACACAGGATGGAGATGATCTCTGCCACCAGTGAAACGCCATACTTATATATTATTGCACATTAGTACTAATATATGTCTTTAAAACTTGAGTAAAGTCCATTCCATGTTTTGTAATCAGTACAACTATGCACATTCTCTTTGTAGGTAAATTTACTTCTTGAAGTTACACAAAGAAGGGTACTAAAGAACAACACTATATGGAAGTGGGTCTACTCTACATCATAGCTGAAAGATGTTAAGGCTAGCAAAACAAATGATCTGGATGCGGTTAGTTAAGTATTAATTTATTAACTTCTGAAAGACCTAAATGCATAGAAGTAAATGAGCCTTCAGGGTTTTTGTTTGCTTGCTTGTTTGACTATAGTACTTCTGCAGTAGGAATTAGATATTACCAAATCCAGGTGATAGATGTCATAAAGAGACCTGATTCATACGTATTTCCCCTGGTCCTTCCCATATATGTTCTTTTCCCATTGAAGCACAGATGTCAGGGACTCCAAGAGTGACAAAGCCAAAGACAGAAGTAGCTACATGGCATGAAGGAAATTTGCTGATTAGGAATATCCATATGGAACTTCTATTAGTAAGAAAGATCTATAGGCTCCAGGCATGGATGTTTGAGAATTTGTTATAGATGCTATAATTATTCTTTTATGCTCATTTTCTATGTGTGTTATTTTTATTAATGCCAAAATATTAAGGTATTAAAAGAAACTTCAAATTTGTAAGGAGAAAGTTTAATATATTTAGCAGTGTCTTAGAACTAGAGAATTATAGGGCATAAACCGACCTTAGATTTACTAGTTAAGGCTGCATGATTTAAATAATTTAAATAATTGTTCCTTTCTAGTGAAGAGTTTGACAAAAACACAAAAGAGAACCTGAAAGTTTCTGGCTTGGACAAAAAAATGAGGAAAAACTATTTTTCAATCCCCTCTCTCTGTTTTCCCAATAACTGGCTTTGAAATCTTGGCACATTATTTTTTTCTCTTTTTTGCTGAGTGAACAAAGTGTGGGATAAGGGGTGATAGACATAAGGTGTGACTAAAAGGCCTCGGGGAATTTTAGATGGAAAAACTTGGCCACAAAGTTTTGTTTAATGTGCGTAAACTGTGTAAGGTATCTTGGATCAAAATGTCCTGAATATCCTTGAAAGATGATAATGACTTTATTATTTATTTATTTTTATTTGTTTTTAATTATTTTTTTTACATTTATTTATTTTTGAGAGACACCGTGCAAGCAGGGGAGAAGCTCTGCTGTCAGCACAGAGCCTGATGTGGGGCTTGAACCCACGAACTGTGAGATCATGACCTGAGCTGAAGTCAGACACTCAATGGACTGAGTCACCCAGGTGCCTTGATAAAGACTATTTTATATCTTTTTGTTGATAAAAAAGAAAGGAAAAAATATGGGGCAGAAATTTCAAAAGAAATTTCCATGGACTTTGACTACCACCTCAGTATCTTCTGTTGATGTGAGAAATAATATGTATGGTATGTTTGGTTAAAAAATTAAACTCCCACCAACAGCAAGCAGATGATTAAATATTACCACAACCAATAGCTAAAAAAATTATTAGAAACCTCTCAGTTAACACTTAAGTTCAGTTAAATGGGGGCAAATATCTTTCGAGAGACATATGTTTTAATGAATACTTTCATGTGCTATATAGCTCTTTCATTTCTGAAAATATGCATACAGAAAATAGAGCTATCAAGGTGGTAGTAACAATGTTTGAAGATTTTGTGAAACCTATATTTCTTCTTATATACTCACACCCAGCCCCTACCTATTCTTATATAACGCTTATATTTAGTAAAATCCTCACGTACGTTTTTGCCTTGAGCAAGGAGAGCCAACATTCATTTTGGAGAGAACCCTTCTAGTAGCTGTCCCCCCAGTATGTCTTCTCGCAGGTCCTCTTCTTCTCAGCTTCAATGTTGAGGTTTAATGCACTTGTTGACTTCCCTAGGCAGAGTTCATCATTCTTCCTCTACGTACCTCTATTATACAAATGCTCGCACATATGCACTAACATTGACCAGAGGGTTGAGTACAAAAGTGTGATGAGGTGATGACTCAGAGAGGACACTGAGAGATAGGTAGAGTGAGGCTGACCTGGGACTGAGGAATGGCACTGCTGGTGAAGGGCCAAGAGGCAGGGAGCTGGAAATCGGAATCCAAAGAATGTTCAAACCTGGAAGGAACCATCATGATAACAAGGTCTGGTCAGGAGGCAAAATCATGAATTCTGAAGTTGAGGGATTACCTAAAGTTGCATCCACAGCAAAGAAAATGCGTACATGGGGTCCAGATACTGCATTGGCTGCTTTTTCATCTTTTATCACTCCTGTGGGGTAACCCTTGATCATACTGTCTCCTTTACTAGCCTGTGACCATTCTTTTTCACCTGAGTTCACAGTGCCTTGCCAGTTTCTGGTGTCCATACAGTGGGTATTAAATGACTTGGAAGACTTCTGGAAGATACTGTTTACCTTCTTTTACAGATGATAAACCTAGGGGCTCACCAAAGCTTTTATAAATGTTAGTGAGTATGGACACACTACAATACTTTAGTGAGAATGTGGTACAATTTAGTGTCTACAGTCTTCTTCTCAGCTCACAGAACAGATCATGTTTTAAAACTACTGTATGTGATTTACATGTAAAGGTTCTAGTTTGTGTCCATGAAGAATCCAAAGTCAGGGGTGGATTAAACACATAGGAATCAGGAGTCTTAATTTCATGTCTTCTCTCTTTGTGAAGAACAATGAGAAAACTAGACAAGAAGAAAGAATTATTATTCTCTTTTGTACAAAAACATTTTCACTGTATAACAGTCATAAGGCCATGGTACTGAGAATATGGGTGGTTCACCTGGAGGTGAAACTTAGGGTCAAACAGTCCCACTTTCAAACAAATGCCACTGGCACATGGCCTTTAGTAATTCCCTGATCCCCTGTTGCATGTGTGTATAAGATTGTGACGCTTTTGTATTGGCAATAAGTTTAACTTCACCTTCAGTCCAACCTAAATAAAAAAAACTTTTTTTTATCATGCTTGTACTGGTATCTCTAGTCATTTGGTCTCAGGTTTAATGAAAGTTTCTTTACAAAACCATACAGACAAGTACATATTTATTTAGCATCTAGTGCCAAACTGTTTAAGATTTCAGCATTTAGTTCCACACTGTTTAAGATTTCAGAGCAATAGAGGGGCTCCTGGGTGGCTCAGTCGGCTGAGCATCTGGCTTTGGCTCAGGTCATGATCTCACAGTTTGTGGGTTCGAGCCCCGCGTTGGGCTGTCTGCTGTGAGCACAGAGCCTGGAGCCTGCTTTGGATTCTGTGTCTCCCCCCCCCCCCCTCTCTCTCTCTGCCCCTCCCTCACTCTCATGCTGTCTCTTTCTCTCTCAGAAATAAACCTTAAAAAATAAAAAAAAAAAGATTTCAGAGTGATAGAGAAACAGGTTAAGAGAACTGAAAGACACAGTTAAAGTGCGAGGCAGCATTGCCAAGCTAGTGGTAACAACCCAGTAAAGGATGGTGTAAAATTAATTCAATGGATCATGATTGGCACTGAAAAAGAAAGGAAGCCATATAGAAGGGAACAGAAGAATAAATAGTGCCTCGTGTATAGTAAGGAACACTGATTTTTTACAATTATTTCCAGGTGTATGCATGTGCATTCTGAGTAACATAAAAGATATTCCTTACTGTGTATCATAATAAAAAGAGTTTGAGAACCACTGCCTTGAGGGGTTCTGCTATAGATACACTGAAATTTACATTGTAATCTTTTGGGAACCAGAAGTCTCTCTCCATGTAGCTTTTTATTTTTGAAATTCCTAAGAAAGAGATTATTTTTAAATATCAGAAAAAATGAAACAAAAGCCCAGGCAATTATTGTTTTTCATAATTCCTATGTAATGTTATTTCATAAAAATAAAAAAAATATTTTAAGTTTTGTGACAAAACCAAAAATAGTTTTACAAACAAATGACTTTTTGAATATGTGGAAAGTCTTGAAATTAATCCTTAAAATTTCCAATTAATAAAAGTTAATGTCCCATGAAATTGCTATCAAAATATATCTGCACAGATATATTATTGGTCCTCATTCTTGGTTGTTGATTTTGTTGAGCTTGGTTTAAGCAAAGAAAATCTCGGTCTCAACGTATAACATTCTTCAAATGTTAATGAAAAAAAATTAATGGCTATGTAGAAGTTTACACAAATAGAAATACCTCTATAATATAGTAGTGGACATTTTAATTACAAATATATACATGAGCATAATGGCCAAAGAATGTGTTAAAATGAGCCTGGGTGGCCCTGGCGTTTAAGTGTCTGACTTTGGCTCAGGTCATGATGTCATAGTTTGCGGGTTCGAGCCCCCTGTCAGGATCTGTGTGAAGCCCGACAGCTCAGCGCCTGGAGCCTGCATCAGAATCTGTGTCTCTCTCTTTCTCTGCCCCTCTCCTGGTCTCAGTCTCTCTCTCTCTCTCAAAAATAAACATTAAAAAAAAAGTGTTAAAATGTAATTTTACACCTTGAAATTACGGGAGAAAGGGTCATTACTGGGTATGTTTGCCTTATTAAAAACATTTGAATATTTTAAGTCTGGTTACAATGAGGTATTTTTTTAAGTTTATTTATTTATTTTTGAGAAAGAGAGAGAAAGAGAGAGAGAGAGAGAGGGAGAGGGAGGGAGAGGGAACCCAATGTGAGGCTCGAACTCATGAACTGGGAGATCATGATCTGAGCTGAAACAGACCTGGAATGCTTAACCAACTAGCTACCCAGGTGCCCTGATTCAGGCATTTCTTCATGATGTAGGTGCTTCACCTTAATTGTTTAATGTTTGTTAATACTGGATTTTCCATCCTACCAGTTTTGTTATAGTATTGACTGCATGTTATTGTTTTGCCTGAATAAAATTTTAAAAGAAATATAAGAAGGGGGATTATAAACACATTCAAAAAATTTTATTCTTAGTTTTTTCCCATTCAGTCAGAAAAGTACAGGGCATGTTTACATGTTTTATTTGGGTGACTATCCTCATCTACCCATTCTACACGGGAGAGGACCAGAATCACAAATGAAGCCAGATGGTGGAATTTTCCTTTCTAAACAAGCCCGCCAAATATTTATAAGTTTTACATGCTTACTTTTCAGTTTTCGCTGATGAAGCTTATCCGCTGAATTTCACCAGCAGTTCCAGTAAAAGTATATGGATTATGGTCAGTAATATTTGGGTAAGACATTTGGGCAAATTTCTCAAGTTGCAGTATCTCCACTGTGTGTGCCTCAGTGACTTTGAGAGACCACTTGATAGAATAGCAAGGCTGAAGTTTAATTGTCTGAAAGATACTGCCTGTGTTTAAACATACACCTTGATGGAGTTACCTTTTTGTTTAGATTCAATTAATATTTAAAAACGTAATACTCTAACTTGGTGCTATGTATAAGTTTTTGAGGCTTATTATATCTGGAAAGTTATTTTTTAGTCTCTTTATTAAAAATTTACAATGATCCATCTTCAAATATGAATTATTTTAAAAAGGAAAGAAAACAGGATGGGGTTTTGAGTTTATACAGTACACGTGAACTCAGAATGTAAGAAATCTCTATAACAAGAGACAGTGAGACATTCATTTGTAATTAATAAACATAATGATAATGGTCATTTCTTGAGTGCTTACAACACACTAGAAAATATATTAAGTGGTTTGTACATGCTCTCATTTGATTGATAAGTGAAAAATATTTACTTTGAGCACTAACTAAAAACAAAAATCCTATCTTAGTCTTATTGATAGCATTCCTCTAATAATAGGAAAAGTAGCTATCATTTTCTAGATGATTACTATGTGCCAGGCAGTTTATATGAATTAATGTATTCAGTCACGCCAAAAATTCTAGATGTATGTATATATGTATGTGTGTGTGTATATAGATACACACACATGTTACTGTCATTCTTATTTTTACAAGTGAACATGTGGAGACATGGAGAGCTTGAGTCCCTCACCCAAAGTCGTACAGGTAGTCAGTGGTGGAATTAAGACTCCAATGGCAGGTCTGTCTGACTTTGGAAATTACATTCTTAACCACTACACTGTCATACTTCTTAAAACTCCTTCCTTTTTTGAAATTTGTGCTTATTGATATTGTCAGTTGATCTTTTAGGAAAACTTTTTCTTTCCTCAATGACTTTTGAAATTTTTAGAGTTCTCTCTCCTCCCCATCCTCTTCCCTCACTCTTTGAGGATGTTCTTGGGACACTGAGGGTGCACAGTATTTGTTGAGCCAAACCAAAGTAAAGTTCACCATTGCCCTGGTCTAAGGGCCCTCCCTTATGCTTTACTAGCATCTTCTTCATGTCTTTACATTTACATTTTTCTTAGATTTATAAATGATATTTTTTAAGTGGACAGTCACATTATTTTCAAAATTGTAATGCCAGTCTTGATACAGCAGAGGTGAGGGAGTTTAGCAAATCATGACATGAGCAAAGGAAGAGGTTGAGGGACTAAAACATGAGTGAGCTTCTTGAGGGCGAAATCCATCCAAAGGAGTAGAATTTCGATATTTCAGCACTGGAGGCCAGTCATGAACATGACACTGAGGACATTATGGGGTAGCTGTTGGGGTTCGAAATGGTGTGCTCTGGCAACGAATAGAGGTCTCCTCAGACATTCTGAATTGTGAAAGTTTCCACATGAGACGTTTTCCAAGGAGCCAAAAATATATTGGAATCAATAAATGTCAGTAGCTTGCATAGGCTTTTAAACCATTTTAATGTAGGAATATAAAGCCCTTGGCGTAAACAAAAGCTAACCAGTCAGCCAGATGACATGCCTTGGATCATCCAAGATAACTCACCTGACCTTGTCTTAGTTTAAATCCTGCTTTTAATCACTACTGAGCTGTAATTCTTAGATGCTGAAAGGCAGACAGGGTAAAAATGTGTGGTGCACATGTCTTTTCAGCAACATGGCAATATATTGAGAATATTTGTGGCTCAAATTAAAGTTTAGGACAGTCAGCACCATTTAATGAATCCTAGGTTAGCAATGATAAATAAACAGTGACTCAACAACACTGTTTATTTTTTATACTTGAGACTTTACTTTGGAGTGGGCCCTATAAACACACATGCACTTCTAACAGGACTGGCATTAACATAATACTCTGTGATACCAAGAAAATCTGGTCTGGAACACCAGCTCTGCCTTAAATGAACAACTCCCTTCAATTCTTATTACAAGAAACTATGGAAAATTATCCTTAGAGTCATAGGCTCATTTAAAGAGCTACTATGCTGGACACAGTTTCAAGATCACTTAATAAATTCTGCAACTATTACTCTTGCTTTGAAAACAACAGATGGGGGGTAGAATGTGTTATCTGTCTCCTAATTGTTTTTCTGCCTGGTGAAGCTTATAAATGGTGGAGAATTTTACGCAATAATTCAACATCATTTCATCCTTTACTTGTACCATGGACGCCCATAGCAAACTGTAGCTTTTGACTAATAATTGTTCACGTTGATAGCAGTGAAGTCTGAGAGGTTAACTCGCCATGATATAATTCATGTTTCAAAGCTAGAGTAAGGGTTCCATAAAGGACCTATGGGTACCTGTGTGAAATTAACTCATAAAGGAAGTTTACTTAAAATAATGGCTAGAAGCAGGCCCACAGGTGCATCTTAACTGCTTATTCTTAGAGTCCTCATAACATAATTTTGTCCGTTGATAAAGTGCGTACTTGCAGTTGACATAATTGAAAAAAAATTCTGTATCAATTCTTCTTGTGACACGAAATTTTTAGGCTTTAATAATAGAAAGTACCAGAGAAAAGTGTATATGTTCCAAAGAGACATTGTAGCTCTTAGAAAGAAATCTTTCTGGAACAACTGCTTGGTGACACCTTGACAAATACCTACTTTATTCCTGGGAAAAAAACATCTATTCTCATTTACTGCCTTTTTTTTTCCTGCTGGCAAACTGGCCTAGATAACCAGAAAAGTACCTTTCTCTTTGCCTCTTTTCTTAAAATTAGACCTGATTGCAAGCCCACAATATTATCTTTCTCTTCTGGAGGAATTTTAGTTTTGGAATTTAGTTTGTAATTCCACAAACTAAAATACCTAGAGGCCAAATTATACCTCCATCCTGACACAGCCTGCTTAAGTATCCTCAAATTTTACAATTCTATTATACTTAAGAGCAACCAAAATCTCTCATTCATAAGAACATTTTTCCTTATATTTGGGCAATGTTGTTTTGCATTTTTATGGTGTGTAATGCAGTCTCCATCAGAGATTACTGCATTCTCCCAGAGTGTGTCCCAGTGGAGGTGGGTGAGAGGGTAGAATGTAGCATCATTCTCTACCCTGTGCTGATTTCAGGACTCACTTGTTCATGGTATCTTTCTAACAAAAGAGCCAACCTGGACACTCCAAGTCTTTGAGTCCTTCTAATATAGCTATGACCCACATCATGGGGGATATAGAGCATAGGCACTAAGCAAACGCACCTTTTATTATTGGTTGGAAATTTGGTCACTAATCCCATTTGATCCCCTAATCCCCAGGTGAACTGAGATGGATCCTTTGTAGAGCACCAAGGGCAATGGTCAGTCCTAGACCACCACATCAGAATCACTTGGGGGGGGGGGTTGCAAACTAGATTTCTGGTCTTTATCCTAGAATTTCTTTAAAAAAAATTTTTTGTAATGTTTATTTATTTTTGAGAGAGAGAGAGAGAGAGAGAGAGAGAGAACAGGGGAAGGTCAGAGAGAGAGAGGGAGACACAGAGTCTGAAGCAGGCTCCAGGCTCTGAGCTGTCAACACAGAGCCTGAGGCAGAGCTCAAACTCATGAACCATGAGATCATGACCTGAACTAAAGTTGGACACTTAACCGACTGAGCCACCCAGATGCTGCTATTCTAGACTTTCTTAATTTGTGACATTGGAGCCTGGGAAATGTACGTTAAAAATATGCTCCACTGGCAATTCTGATATGCAATAAGGATTTTGAATCTTGTATAGGAGCCACAATTAGTAGCTCCTAATTGAAGCTACTATTCAATTAGAAGTAGAGATTAGTTTTGTTTAACGTTCCACCTCCCTTGGGTCTTTTGCTTTTTGGTTTCCTAAAATTAGGTACACTTACTTAATTGAAAATACCCCTAGCTTTGTGGAATAGCATCCACATTACCATACAAAAGGGAATGAATAGAGATAGTTGACAATAAAAGAATATGCCATGAGATCCACCTGCCTTTTGAACTGGTGATATGAAGTCACCAGTGGAACACTCTGATGTCATTTCTGATGCCAACTTATCCAGTACAACCTCCATCTTATAGGCAGGAAGCTATAAGCCTGGATGACAATAAAAGCTCCCACCGAAAGGAGGGAAAGAGGAGTAAGAGGGAATCTTTATTGATAACATTTATCTAAATTTACAACCAGAAATGATTGGAATACCTTGAAATGGCAATTTAGGTTTTCTACCATCAGCAGAAATGGAGACTTGGGTACTAAGTTGGATTGAGTTAGGGACAAATTTGAGTCTATGACCATGAAATATTAGGCTAGATAAAATTTTAAATAGATATCTACAGTTCTGTATTTGTGTTTCCTTTTGGAAATTCCTTCCTAGAATTTCTTAGGATTATTTAATTTTTTTTGAATCCTGAGAAAATGCAGTAGAGAAATGGGGAAAATGGGGGAAGATGTATCATAATTCACTGCAAGAATTAAAGCTTTAAAGAATTAAAGAGTCAAGATGGCAGCATTATGGGTTCAAAAGAATCCACAGATGTCAAGTTAAAAACAAGAGTAATAAGTATAGATACACAGAGGTGAAATATAAGGTGGAACTAAGGTGGAAATAAAATTAAGGTGGAATTAATTTTGGGAACCTAGCCAAGGGCGAATACCTATAGAAGCAGTTCAGTGGTCAGAACTGAGTCAGTCTTGCTTCCAGCTCTTGCCGCATTTATAAGCATGTGTCAGTGGCCCTATCTATTGGGGATGGTGAGCCATCCTTGTAAATAAAGTAAACATCAATGTTTTAACACACAGTATGTTTTATACAGGTTTGGAAAGCAGAGTAACTTCTCTAAGTGCCAATTTGACTCTGTGTATTGGTGTTAAATTTGCTAGGAGATCTAAATGTTATGTTATGAGAATACTATCCAGTAGTGTTTGCTATAGTCGGCAGTTCCTTGTAAATACTGCTAACGTAGCATTTCCTTTTAAGCAAACATTTCCTTTTAAACAGAATTTTATATATCCATAACAGTACACAAAAAAGCATAAGAATAAGCATCTAGAACTTGTGAAATTGATGAGAACTCTAAATTCTTATTCCCCAGTCCCAAACATTAATCTGTCAGGAATAGTTTCTTTTTTTAAAAAGCATTTTAAGAAATTGAGATAAATTTCAGGGCATTTTCTTTATCATCCAAGATTACTACAGATAAAGCCCTATGGAACATGAGTTCACAATCTACAATAATGCAATAAAACAATTTACTATGTCTGAGAGTTACACTCATCGGGTAGATTAAAATGCAGATTATAATTAGCCAAAGGGAAAGGTATTAATGGAAAATATTTTCAAAGAATTTTGCAAAAGTAACAAAAAGGTACACAGAGATGAAAAATATTAAGAGATATGAAGGATGGAATAAAGAAGGCAGACATATAAAAGTCAGATTGAAGTTCCAGAAGGACTAGAGAGGGGAGAGACAATATTTGAATGCCTTTGAATTTCAGAAATTGCTAATGACACAAATTCTCAGAATTAGAAAGCATAGAAAATCCTAATCAAAGAGAATAAGATTTTAAAAAGACCAAAAGAGAAAAGCATATTACTCATAAGATAAATAAAATTAAACTGAAAGCATGTGTATTAACAAAAAAGAAACAGAAGACAGTAGAATAATAGCTTCAAAGTACTAAGAGAACATTATTGTTAATCATAAGTTTAAAATCAAGGTAACAAATTTTCATGCTAACAAAAACTGAGAGCAAAGAAATAACAAGGTGTAACAATATGAAATAAGCACTGGTAAACACACATAACATAGGAAGACAATGATTAGATACACAGATTTCAGAAGCCCTTAATAGGCAGTTTTGCAATGTAGGTGAGTGTGCTAAAAGTAGTAAAGAGGGTTCCACTTCTGGATAAGAGGAAGTAAGGTCACTTCTGTTTCTTCCACTGAATGCAGCTGTAAAACCTGAACAAAACACACACAGCAGCTATTTGAGGACTTTGAAAGATAAAGAGTAGCAGGCAGATTTCAGAAAAATTCGAGAATTTGAAGTACCACTAAACTGGCTGTGAGTTTACCAATGTCTCTCTTGCTTCCTGTATTCTTCCGCCACAGATTCAATGTAGCCCAAATCCCAAAGCGGGCATTGTTGGCAAGTAGGGGAAAGGAGGGAGAGAGAGAGACAGAGAGAGACAAGAGAAGCCCTAGTTTTATGTTAGTTCTGGCTGAAGGGGTAGTAGAGGCATCTCCTAATGTTTAGAGACAGTATGAAAATTACTCACTTTTTTTCTGTTCTCTCTCACCTCATCCCCCAAGCATTCCTGTAATGGTGTGGCAGCAACAGAAGTAAGAGGACAGTAGAAATCTAGAACTCTAAGGAGGGGAATCTTTCTCTCCAACTGAGGTTTGGAGAAGTGGTAGTTCCCAGAGGGTGGGATGAACCCCTGTTTTCCTTCTCCTTCCCTCCCATCATTTGGCTCCAAAGCAGACACAGCCATGGGAAGGGCACAGCAGAGCAGGGTAAATAGAGCCCCAGCTTTCTGGCCAGAGGACCAGAAAAGTGGAGTAGTAGGGGATAGGAAAGTACTGAGGAGATTGCAGAGGGAAGGCTGTTGAGAAAGTGACCCTTTATGTTGTTTATGAATTGCTGGGTTTACCCTTGAGTTGTGCAAGCCTGAATCTAAAATAGATTTTTGAGAACTGGACCATGGGCTAGATCACTACCAAAATCTCAGACTAGTCAACGGCAAGTTGCACATGCAAGACAAGTAGATTTCTGCACTGACTTACCAAATCTTAAACGTCTGTACAGAGGCCTTAATTGGGTTCACTCATGTTAACTATCCAGGTGGTCTCAACACCATGGCACTATATTAAGGCGATACCCTTGGGGCAGCTTCTGAAAGTGGGAAATGCAGGTGGAACGCATAAGCAGTTGGAGTGAAGAGCCTCTGATTGTCTGGGTCCAGTTCATGGCCTCTTACTGACCTCTCCCAACACAAGACTTTTTCAATATTTGAAAATCAATCAATGTAAACCACCACACTAACAGTGTGAAGAAGAAAAGCCACATAATCAAATAAAATAAAACATAAGAACATTTGACAAAATTCAATATCCATTCATGACAAAAACTACCAGAATATTTAGAAAGGAATTTCTTCAACCTGATGAAGGTCATCTATAAGTAAATCCTAGAGCTAATGTCATACTTCATGGTGAAAAACTGAATGCTTTACCTTAGGAACAAGACAATAACTCCTACTTAACATCTAATATAAGTCTAAACTAGGATAATAAGGAAAAAAATTAAAAGTCTTATAGATTGTATAGAAACAAACAAAACTGAGATTCAGAGATGACATGATTGACTACATATGATGACATGATTTGACGAATCCCAAAAGGAGTAAAATGATCTCCTAAAACTAACAAATGAGTTTATCAAGGTCGCATAATATGAGATAAACACAGACTAGCAATAAATAATTGCAAGCCAAAAAATTAAAAGCTACCATTGATAACGGCTTTGAAGTACTTAGGTATAAATCTACCAAAACAAGTACTGGATCTGTATACTGAAAATGACAAATTGCTAATGAAAGAAATAAAAGGAGACCTAAATAAGTGGAGAGACAACTGTTTTCATGGATTGAAAACTCTGCATGGGAAAGGTGTCAGTTCTCCTAAGATGCTCTATGGATTTAATGGAAGTCCAATAAAAATCCTGGAAGAAGTTTTCATAGATACAAATAAGTTTGTTATAAAATTTATGTGGAAAGGCAGAGGAATTAGAAGAGCCAAAAATTATAAAAACAAAATAAAGTAGGAGAGATCATATTTTAAGACTTACTACAAAGCTAAAGTGTTTTAAACAGTGTGGCATTGGCAAAGGATTAAGCAAATGGTTCAAAGAAATGGAAGAATCCAGAAATAAAACCACATAAATATAGCCAATTGATTTTTTGACAACATTGGAAAAGCAAATTTTTAGTAAATATATGATAGTATTTTCAGCAAATAGTGTAGGAACAATTAGAAATTCATATTTAAAAGAACCTCAAATTAAATCTCATGCCGCTCGAAATACCTAACTCAAAATGCTTTACATGAATAAATTAAATATATAAAATTATGAAATTTTTTGAAAAAAACGAGAAAATTTCTATGTCCTGGGATTAGACAAAGAAATCTTAAACATTATACAAAAAGCATGATGCGTAAAAGAAAATCTTGATAAACTGGACTTCATCTAAAGTAAAAGTTCTGCTCTATGAATGACACCACTAAGAAAAGGAAGAAGACAAATTGCACATTGGTAGAAAAGATTTGCAAGCACATATCCAAGTCTGGACTTAAATCCAGAATGTATAAAGAACTCTCAAAACTCAACAGTAAGAAAACAAATAAATCAATTTAAAAAATGGGAAATGGACTTGGACATTTCATCAAAGAGGGCATACAGATACCAAATAAGCACATTATAGTTGTTTAACATCATTAACCATTAGATAAATTGAAATAAAACCATGATGACATATTACTACACCCTTATATTAATGGCTAAAATCAAACATACCAAGAATGACAATATCAAGACTGAGAGAATGCAGAGCAGTTGGGGGTCTCATAAATTGCTTGGGAAATGCAAAATGGTATACAGTCACTCTGAAAAATTCTTTAACAGTTTCTTATAAACTTATACCATGTGACTCAAAAATTCCATGTCTAGCTATTTACCTTAGAGAAATAAGAACTGTGTTCACCTGAAAACCTATACATGAACATTCATAACAGATTTCTTCATTATTGCTCCCAAAGAGAAATTATCTGAATGTCCCGCAAAAGTGAATGATAAATTATGGTGTGTTCATATAATGGAATAGTTCTTACCAATAAAAAGAAATAAACCACTGATACATGAAGCAATTTAGATGCATTTCAAAGGCATTCAGAGTGAGAAAAGTGGGTCTCAAAAAGCTATATTCTATTTCTATAACATTCTTGCAAAGACAAAATCAGAGAGATAGAGCACAGATCAGGGGTTTGAGATGTGTTTATTTTTAAAGTGGGTTGCTTGTCTTTTGGTTGTTGAAAGAGTTCCTTATATATTCTATATAATAGACTCTTATCAGATATGTGATTTGCAAATATTTTCTCTCATTCTGTACGTTTTTTTCTTACTTTCTTGAGGTGTACTGTGATGCATAGAATTTTTTTAAGTTGATGAATTTCAATTTATTGTTTCTTTTTTGGCTTGGACTTTTGGTGTCAGATGTAAGAACACATTGTTAAATCCAAGTTTATGAAGGTGTTTTATTTTAATTTTTTGTTTTTGTTTTTTGTTTTTTTGTGGGCTTTTTATTTTTTGGTTTTAGTTCTTATAGTTAGGTCATTGATCCATTTGAAGTTAATTTTCATTTATGGTGTGAGGTAGGGAGTCCAACTTTATTTTCTGTATAGATACGCAATTGTTTTAACACAATTTGTTAAAGAGAATATATTTTCTCCACTGAATGTTCTTGACCTCCTGGATGAAAATCAATTGGCCATAGATGTATGACTGTATTTCCGGATTCTCAATTCTATTTCATTGGTCGATATGACTACTCATATACTAGCACCATACTATTTTGATTACCAAAGCTTTGTAGTAAGCATTGAAATTGGGAAGTATGAGTCCTCCAACTTTGTTCTTCTTTTTCAGGATTGTTTTGGCCATTCGGGATTCCTTGAAATTCCATATGAATATTAGGATTAGATTTTCCATCTAAGCAAAAAAGACCAATGAGATTTTGACAGGGTCTTGATTTTTTTTGTTCCCAATATAGTGGGAGTATCATAAAAACAAATTGCCACGCCTTCTATGCTCAGGTCCTGGCTGAGTAGCAACATAATATAGTAGGAAAAGGTTAGCATTTATAATCTGCAGACCCAGTTTCATGTTTCTGGATTAATTGCTTAACTTTTGGCCTTACTTTCTCCATTTATAAAATGAAAGTGTCAAAGAAGAACTCTAAGCTGCCTTTAAGCTCTGATTTACTATCACTGAAGGCTTAGTGAATGAGTCAGATGCCATGCTAAGTGTTGTGTGTTATCTAGCTTATTTCATTATTCACGTAACTCTAAGAGGTATTTTTGTCACCATTTTACCGACGAAGGAGTTGTACTCAGTCTGTGTGATATGATCTAGGTTATGGAGATAGTAGGCAGTAGATATGGGACCAAAGTCTGTTCATTATATTGTAAAATACTGATTCCTGGGTCTTTTCTATCATGCTTGTGATGAACTATTTTTCTTCTCTGTTCTGAAACTCCTCCCTCTCCTTATCTTCATTGCTTTCCCTTTGTCAGAACTTTGGAATGATTAGAAGTGATATAGATATAACTATCTTCCCTGCCTCCCTCCCTACCTCCATCTTATAAGAATTGTGATAGTATGGACTTATCAGCAGAAGAAACTGATCATTCTTCCTCATGGGAATAGACACACTATGACTAAGCTTCTGATTCATCCTATTGTCTGGGCAGAATCAAGCCAACAGCCACAAATCCTGGCCTAAAATGATATTTCATTTTCCAGGTTAAATGGTTAAAAATATTTCAAAGACTTAAAGTGCCAGGTAAGTCACCCGTCTATATAATAAAAACTTCATCCTTTTCCAAGATCATTTTCTTTTTTTTTACAAAAATTTTTAAAATGTTTTATTTTTGAGAGAGAGGGAGAGACACAGCATGAGTGGAGAAGGGGCAGAGAGAGAGGGAGACACAGAATCCAAAGCAGGCTGCAGGCTCTGAGCTGTCAAGCCAGAGCCTGATGCAGGGTTTGGGCTTGAACTCATGACCTGAGCCGAAGTTGGACACTTAACCAACTGAGCCACCCAGGTGCCCCAAGATCATTTTGTTTCTTAAGGAGTTACCACAAGCATTCTTTCTTGGACTGAAATTAAACAAAGTAGAGAGAAAATAAAAAGGAAGTAATCAGAGAATTTAGCTTTGACTCACACACAAGCATTTGGGACAAAGTGAACTCTTGTCACTGTTTTCATGTATATCAAGAATGTCATTTTCCTATTTCAAAAAGCAAGAGCCTACAACCTGAAGCGCTTCGATTCCTAACTTGGAGGAACCACGGTGAAAATGATGGTGATTACCTTGAACAAATTTCATTTGGAGCCAGCTGCGTAGTTTCAACCTAGTCTCCAGGGGCTGTGATTTGTAAAGTTGCCGTGTGAAATCCAGTGAGTGGTATCATTCCTCCACGGGAAGCGGTGTCCCCCTCAGCTCTCTGCTGGGACATCACAGTTGGGCCATCTGTTCCACCTTTACTGTCAGCCTGGCTGTGACACAGGCAACTGTTACAGCAACTACAGGGCTGTTTGGCAACTGGTCAAAGCTGTTTGCTTTTTATCAGACCCTGCATTGTTATTTTATTTTCATTAAATGTGGCTCTTTTGTTTTTTTTAATAAATTAAGTTTTTTTTTTTATTATTTTAGAGAGAGAGAGTGCCTGAGCAGGGAGAGGGGGCTGAGGGAGAGAGAGAATCTCAAGCAGACTCCAAGCTTAGCACGGAGCCTGGTGCAGGGCTCCGTCCCACCACCCTGGGATCATGACCTGAGCTGAAATCAAGAGTTGGAGGCTCAACCAACTGAGCCACCCAGGCTCCCCTAAACATGGCTATTTTGTATACCAAATGACTCATGTGATAGCAGACCATAGAATTTTTTGTTTTTATTATTTATAACTTGCTTTAAAACTACTATTATTAAGCCTAATCTGTATATTTGTTAAATTCCACCTCTTGCCACATCTTAGTATATGTCTTTGCAGAGAGTTGATAGGTTGAAAAACTTAGGTTGCAACTAGGGAGGTGGATCAAATGGACATATTTAAGCATATAAGCAATGGTAGCACGTAATGATCATAAAGTAATTAGTATTTTTTTTTAATTTTTAACAAACACACCAGAACTACTTTTAAATATATGTAAAATCTTTTCTGTGTTAGGATCTTTGGACATTTTGTCCATCTTGTGGAAGTAACTTCTCCCAGGTCTTTGCATGATTAATTCCTTTTCCTCCATAAAATTGAGGAAAGAGGTCTTCCCTGACTACTGATCTGAGAAGACTTTTGCTCTGACTCCTTTATTCTCTATTTTGTTTAAAAAATTGGTACCATTTATTTTAGGTATCTAGTATGTTTTAAAAACATTTTTTTCCTTCTCATTTCCTTCTCACTTCTTACTTTCTGGGCTCACTCAACTAGTAAAACTTGTAAAAATTTGAAGGGAAAAAGTTTTATTCAGGAATATATGCCTATTGCCTAAGACAGTGTTTTGCACATGTTAGACATCCACTAAATATTTGATAAAAGAATTGGTGTTATCACTGATCATGACTCAGAGCTAACTGCATTTTTCTAACCCCTCTGTTTTTCATAAACCCGATACAAGCTTGATAAGTTTTGGTTATCTGTATTTAATTTTATTATCCTGGATGCAAACGTGACTTTTCTGTCAGACAAGACTTACCATTTACCATTTACCAATGATTTACCAATGGTAAATCAAGACAGACTTACCATTATTACTTAGGGCAATAGCCACATTAATTCCCCATGCTCTGATTCTTCCCCCTTCTGGGGAAGGACAGTGGTAAGAGCCAGATAGACCCTGGGTGTGCACAAAAAAGGATTTCTTGCACCATAAGAGAGGAATCTCAGACTCTTGAATACTGAAAACAAACTGAGGGCGGAAGGGGAAGGAGGAAAGGTAAAGGGGGGTGATGGTCATGGTGGAGGTCACTTGTGGGGAAGAGCACTGGGTGTTATATAGAAACCAACCTGACAATAAACTATAAAGTTAAAAAAAAAAAAAGAGGAATCTCAAATTGTGAGTCTCGGAGCTTATACGCATGTTGCACCCAAACCCCCTCTGCCATCCAGGAGAGGAGGAGAAACCCAATTTCTGTAATGGAGACAAAGTCTCCTTGGGAAGAGAAGGGGAAGGTGTCTTGCTTCTTACCCTTTAGAATACCAATGTGTATCTCCAGGAGGAAAATAAAATAAACCTCTATGGGTTACAGTCCTTAGGTTGCTTACATGGTTCTAGGCTTTATCTCCCTTTGAAATGTAAACACATATCCAGGGAGGTAAATTGCTTTTCTGAGTTTAACCATTACAGTGATTATTAATCCTGTAACCATATCTTGTTATTTAAAGTGTTACTAAGAGTGCATGTATTACTATATCACATTTATTTTTAAATATTTTAATAACTGTATTGCAATAAAACAGGTTTTACTGTTTTATTTTATGCAGTTAAGAGTATTCTGAGGTGTTCATAGACTTCACCAGAGTACCAGAAGTGTCCATGCACAAAAATGGTTAAGGGTCTCTGGTCTAATTACTGGAAATTGTGCCTGTAGATTAGATTGATCAATATTCATTTTACACATCTCAGACCATACCACACACTAAGACATACTGAGTTAACAAGGTAACACAGGTTTAGATATACACTCAAACTCTTTGGAACTTTCCTCCTAAGTTGTCTTATACTCCTAAGAATACTTAATCCGTTATGATAAGAATGAGCATATATATTGGTTTCCTGGATTCTTCTCCTTACAGAGGCAAAATGCACTCCATTCACACTAGCTAGGAATGTCCTCAGCAGATCAATTGATATATTGACTGCAGGCACACACACATTTGGTTTAGGTCCTCAGGAGGAATTCTGTCTTTGTGGATGAACCTAATAGTGAACCGTATTAACTCCTAGAGCAAACTGCCCAGCACATTGCTTGCTCTTTTCTTATTTACCTTGGGCTCTGGGCACTGAGGCTTTTGAATGTAGATTAGCACCATTTGCAATGTCTGATGTTATTCCTCTTTTATTTGCTCCAGAAAATACATGTATTTAGCTTTAGCCTTCTTCAAATCAGATTATGAAGACAGGTGGTGGTGACTTTGGTTTACTTTGCTGGGCTGGGATTCAACCAGGGATATGCTATAGCAATATGTCATAACAAATGATTTTTTAAACTAGACATCAACTGTGGTTAGTTGGGATAACCTGGAAGGAGTCATAAAGTGGGATTGGATGAAATCACAGGAATAAAGCAATTACCCTGGAAATAACTGGGAGAAATTTGGTCATGCAGGAGCAGTTGGAATATTAGGCCTGAATTAGACAAGAAGGTTGAGTATTCTGAATTTTATTTGATTATAAGGGGAGAGCTATTTGAGCCTTTGAATGAAAAATTTCTGTTCTGGGATCCAATCTAGGATACTATATTACATTTAGACCTACGCTATTTTGAATGCTTGCTATGGTCTGATTGTTTGAGCCCCACCTCCCTCCAATTCATATGTTGTATTCCTAACCCCCCAAAGATGATAGTGTGGGACCTGTGGGAGGTGATTGTCATGAGGATACAGCCCTGATGAAGGGGATTAATGCCCTTATGACAGAAGCTCCAGAGAGATCCCTTATCCTTCCACTGAGTGGCAACACAACAGGTGGGCATCAGCTATGAGTCAAGGAGAGGGCTTTTGCCTAAAGGCAACCACATTGGTGCCTTTATATTGGCCTTTTTAGTCTCCAGAATTGTAAGCAATATATATCTGTTGTTTATAAGCCAACCAATCTGTGGTATTGTGTTATAGAGGTCTGAATAGACCATGCTCTTGCTAGCAAGATTTGCAATTCTGTGCATCACAGTTAAAGCTGGAAATGTAACACTCTTGTATAACTGTTCTAGGTTACTCTTAAATGTAGATCGTACTTTTCCTGGGAGAGGTTTTAGATTCAGGGATGGGAACACAGTTGTAAAAAATGTCTTCTAGACTGAACGCTAGCTAGAAGTGTCTTTTCTAATACTTAGCTATCTTTCAATTACCTCTGTGTACAATTACGATTTTCTTTGAACAGATATCTCCTCGATTGCTTGCCATAAACACTACCATGTTCTCAGGGCTTTCAAAAACTTTTTTTCAAAAGTGAAATACAGGAAATAAATGGAAAATATACACCTCATTATATTTTCAGTGCTTTTTCTGAAACCCTTACTTATCCCACCCAGAAATGAGAAGAATCTATCTTAATGGCACTTTGCTTAATTTGAGCTTAGTACCTATGTGGTCAATTGTTACAATAATGGCTTCATATTTCCCTGTATCCATACTTGTATGTGGTCGCTTCCTACATTGATGCTGGGCTTGGTCATGTGACATGATTTGGCCAGTGAGCCTCAGCAAATGTGACACAGAGGTTATAAAAGTGCTTCCATCTTAGGACTTTCCCTCTTGAAATCCTGCCACATTGTGAAGCAGCCTGGGTTAGCCTGCTGAAAACATGTGATCTAGTTGACAGCCTGAACCATCTGCCAGATCGGTGAATGAAACCATTTTCTCCCAACCAGCTCCAGTTGACCCACAAATCAGTACAACCACATGAATGACTGCAGGTGAAACCAGCATAGAAACTGCTCACCTGGGCCAGCCAAGGTCAAATTACTGACTGTAGAAATGTGATAACATGGTTGTTTTTTAAGCTGCAAATCCTAAGGTGGTTTGTTACATAGCAATTGATAACTGATAAAACCTATACAAGCTCAGGACCTGTGTTGAGTGGTGGATATATGAGTCTCAGAAACATTCATTTTCTTTAGACAGTAATTTCTCTAGTTATAAAAAAAAGTGATTCTTTGAAGTCCTATTCTAAATCAGATAATATTTTGATTCTCTTTTCCAACCAGTTTATCAGTGCTTTGTCCTTTTGGCACCCTATGAGGACTTTTTTGAACCACAGCTTAATACTGAAAAATCCAATAAACAAACACGTTCACTAAGAAGAAAAACTGTAGACTCTTGCTCCAGGAAGTGTGTACTTGACTCTCCTTTTCAATGCTCATTGAGAAGAAAATTGTTGAAACTGGGTGGAGAATGGGTAAGCAGACATCCACTTTTCTCTGTAAAATCCTTTTGTAAAATAACTTGCATTTTTTCCCTTGTGCATATACAACTTTTTCATTTAATGTAATTTAAAAAAATAATTTCACATTAAAATGTCTAAAATAATTATTTAAAAAACCCCTCTATCCCTGACAACATCCAATGGGAAGGATGTTTTTAAGAAATCTTGTGATTACTGAAGTCCATGCCACGATGGTGATGTAGGAAGACCCCGAACTCACTTCCTCCATGGACAGACCAAGTTATACCTATTTAGAGAGCAATTCCTCCTGAATAAGAATGGTGGGATGACTGAACAGCTTCTGCACAACAAAAGATAGCAAGAGAGAACAGGAAGAGAGATGGAGACATACATGGTAATGAAGTTAACTCCCATCCCAGATGCTGTGAACTGCAGTTCACAGAGAACAGACTGGTTTTTCCTTGGGCACAGAAAAAAAAAAGCCACAGTTTAAAAGAGCAGCTAGCATATAAAAGAGCCAGCCCTAGAGCATCACCAAATGGTAGAGGAACAGCTGGAACTCTCTCTGGGTCAGAGGGATTGGAAAGCAACACAGTTTATGCTCCCCCTCCACCTTGAAAGTACAGAACAGAGCAGGGTCCAGATGCCATACTTGGCTTGCTGTTTCATCAAGCCCTGGGTCCCCTAGCCCACACCAGTCCTGGAAACACTGGGGGCACAGGGGGAAAAAAAGCCATGGTTTAAAAAAGCAAACCATGTAGCATACAAAAGAGTCAGTCCTAGAACCCCACCAAAGGCAAAGTTGCTGCTGGAAATCTCTTTGGTGGGAGGGCTGACAGTCTATGCTTCCCCTTCCATCTTGAAATCAGAGCAGTATACACTCTGGCCACCTTAACTGGCCTGCTGCCTCAGTGATCCATAGCCCCTAGTCCATACAGCCCTAGCCATCCCACCAAGGCAGCCATAGGGCAGTGCACACCAGGACACCTCTGGTTAATGCTTACTACATCTGCAGCCTTTCTGTCCAGGTGACACTGGTGCAAAGTACCCCAGACTTCAGATTCACATTGCTTCAGCTTCAGATGGCTTGCTAGGGATCTGCCAGCACAGAGTGTTCCAGAACCACCCAGCTGAGATCTGCTTTGAATCCAGTTGCCTTGCTAGGACAAGCCCTATGTGGAGCACTTCAGAACACTCCTGTTCATTCCAGCCTTGACTTCAGTCACCCAGATAGGGCGCCCCCTGCACTGAGCACCCACTTTAGTTTTAGCTGTTCTGCCAGGATTCATTCAGTGTGGGAAGCCCCAGGACATCCCAGATTGCACTCGCTTCAGCTTTAGCTGTCTTGCCAGGGTGCCTGCTACATGGAGAGTCCCATGGTCCCCCTGGCTTACACCCCCTTCAGCTCCAACCACCCTGCCAGGGTGCCTACTATAAGGAGGAGCTTCCCTAACTTAAACTTCACTAACCTAAAAAAGGAAATAGCCATCCAGGTTCAAGAAGCACAGAGAGTTCCAAACAAGGTGAACTCAAAAAGGTCCATACTAGGACACATACTAAAATGTCAAAGGTCAAAGTTTCAAAATCATTGAGAAAGAAGCAAAAACTTATGTACAAGGAAACCCTGTAAGTCTATCAACTGATTTTTCAGTAGAAACTATGAAAGCTAGAAGGGAGTGCCATAATATATTCAAAGTGCTGTAAAGAAAAAACCCTACAACCAAGAAGACTCTGCCTGGGAAGATTATTATTCAGAAGTGAATGAGAAAGAATTTCCCAGATAAACAAAAATTAAGGGAATTTATCACCAGTCTCACAAGAAATCTTAAAGGTACATTTTTAAGCAGAAAGGAATTGACCATAAGTAGAAGAGAATTATAAAACAAGATAGCATATACATAAAATGTGAAGTAAGGAGAAAGATTTTTTAGAATGTGTTTGAACTTAAATGACTGTCAAGTTAACATAGACTTCCATATACTTAGAATGTTATACATGAACCTTATGGTAACTACAAACCCAAACCCTATAAAATAGACACAAAAAATAAAGAGAAAGAAATTCAAGTATAACATGACAAAAACTCATCAATCACAAAGAAAGCAAGAAAAAAAGGAACAGAGAAGAACTACAAAAATAACCAGAAATAATTAACAAAATGGCAGTAAGTACATACCTATCAATAACTACATTAAATTTAAATGGCCTAATTGCTCCAATCGAAACACAAAGGGTGGCAGAATGTATTTAAAAAAATCTATATTCTGCCTACAAGAGACTCACCTAAGACCTAAAGACGTACAGACTGAAAGTAAGGGGATGGAGGAACATTTACTATGCCAGTGGAAGAAAAAAAATAGCTGGGATAGCAGTACTTATATTAGACAAAATAGATTTTAAACCAAAGACTGTACCAAGAGACAAAGAAGGGTATTACATAATGATATAGGGATCAAGTCAACAAGAGGATACAATTATAAATGTCTATGCACCCAACATGAAGCACCTAAATACATAAAGCAAATATTAACAAACATAAAGAGAGAAATTAATGATAACACAGTAATTGTAGGGGACTTTAACACCCCACTTACATCAATAGATAGACCAACACTATAGAAAATCAATAAGGAAACAATATCTTTGAATGACACTTTTAGATCAGATGGAGATAATAGATACATACAGAACATTATATCTAGAAACAACAGAATACACATTCTTTTTAAATGCACATGGAAAATTCTCTTAAATAGATTCTATGTCAGGATGCAAAATAAGTCTCCATAAATTTAAGACTGAAAGCTTACATCATTTCCAACCAAAATGCTATGAAACCTTGAAATAAATCATAATGAAAAAACTGGAAAAACAACGTGTGGAGGCTAAACAACATGAAACTAAACCATTGATGGGTAAACAAAGCAATCAAAGAATAAATATAAAAATACATGAAGACAAAATATACAAAGAACTCACCAAACTCCACACCCGAAAAACAAACAATCCAGTGAAGAAATGGGCAGAAGACATGAAGAGACACTTCTCCAAAGAGGACATCAAGATGGCCAACAGACACATGAAACGATGCTCAGCATCACTCATCATCAGGGAAATACAGATCAAAACCACATTGAGATACCACCTCACGCCAGTCAGAGTGGCTAAAATGAACAACTCAAGAGACTATATATCCTGGCGAGGATGTGGAGAAACGGGCACCCTCCCACACTGTTGGTGGGAATGTAAACTGGTACAGCCTCTCTGGAAAACAGTGTGGAGGTTCCTGAAAAAACTATCAATAGAAATCCCCTACGACCCAGCAATAGCACTGCTGGGGATCTACCCAAGGGATACAGAAGTGCTGATGCATAGGGGCACATGTACCCCAATGTTCATAGCAGCACTTTCAACAATAGCCAAATCATGGAAAGAGCCTAAATGTCCATCAACTGATGAATGGATCAGGAAGCTGTGGTATATATATATACAATGGAATACTACATGGAAAATGAGAAAGAATGAAATCTGGCCATTCGTAGCAAAGTGGATGGACCTCAAGGGTGTCATGCTAAGCGAAATAAGTCAGGCGGAGAAGGACAGATACCATATGTTTTCACTCATAGGTCTGACAGGAGAAACCTAACAGAGGACCATGGGGAGGAGAAGGAGGGAAAAGAGTTAGGGAGAGGGAGGGAGACAAAGCAGAGAGACTCTTGAATACTGAAAACAAACTGAGGGTGGAAGGGGGAGGGGGATAGGAGAAGGGAGATGATGGTCAGGGTGGAGGACACTTGTGGGGAAGTGGAAACCAACTTGACAATAAAGTTAAATAAAAAAGAAACTTAAGGTCATACATTTAAGTATTTATAGAATATATTTGAACACGATTTTTCCATCAAACATTTGTTTTTTAATGGGAATAGAATTTCAGTTTTATTGGATGAAAAAATTCTGGAGATGTTTCACAAACGTGAATATACTTAATACTAATGAACTGTACACTTAAAGATGGTTAAGATGGTAAATTGTATGTTATGTACTTTTTTTACCACATACAAAAAAATTATTTTTAGAAGCAATTTCTTCTTTGTTTATTAAATAAATTTTCAGTGAAGAATAAAAAAAAATGAAATTCAAAACACAATAGTCCAAGATCTTCAGGATGCAGCAAAAGCAGTTCTAAGAGGGAAATATATGGTGATACAGGCTTATCTCAAGAAACAAGAAAAAGTTCAGATAAACAATCTATTTGTATACCTAAAGAAGTAAGAAAAAGATTAAATGAAGCCCAAGGTGAATAGATAAATAGAGCCGCGTTGGGCTCTGTGCTGACAGCTCAGAGCCTGAAGCCTGCTTCAGATTCTGTGTCTCCCCCTAAGCCCCTCCCCTGATCACTCTCTGTCTCTCAAAATAAAATAAAGACAAAAAAAATTAAAAATAAATAAAAAAGACTTCATGCCTATTCCTATCAAACTATTCCAAAAAGTAGAAGAGGAAGGAAGCTTTCAAATACATTCTATGAGACCAGCATTACCCTGATACCAAAACCAGACAAAGAAATCACAAAAAAAAGAAAACAACAGGCCAATATCCCTAATGAATATAGATGTGAAAATCCTCAATAAAATATTAGCAAACCACATATGATGATACATTTAAAAAATTGTCCACCACGATAAAGTAGAATTTATTCTGGGTATGAAAGGATGGTTCAATATTTGCAAATCAATCAACTTAATACGTAATACACTACACCACAAAATGATGGATAAAAGCCATATTATCATCTCAATAGATGAAGAGAATTTGACAAAATATTCAACATCTGTTCATGATAAAAACTCTCAACAAAGTGTGGTTAGAGGGAACATACCTTGACATGGTAATGGCCAAAAATGAAAAAGTTAGTTTTTTTCTCTAAGGTGAGGAATAAGAAAAAGATGTCCACTCTTGCCACTTTTATTCAACATAGTACTGGAAATCTTAGCCATAGCAATCAGATAAGAAAAAGAAATAAGAAGCAGCCATACTGGTAAGGAAGAAATTGTCACTATTGCTGATGACATGATACTATACATAGAAAACCCTGAAGAGTCCACCAAAAAACTATTAGAAGAAGTGAGTTCAGTAAAGTTGCAAGATACAAAATTAACACCCAGAAGTTGGTAGCATTTTATAGATTAATAGCAAAGTAGCAGAAAGAAATTCAGAAAACAATCCCTTTTACAATTACACTAAAAAAGAATAAAATATTTAGGAATAGACTTAACCAAGGAAAGACCTGTACTCTAAAAATTATAAAACATTGCTGAAAGAAATTGAAAAGAGAAGTGAAAAGATATTCCGTACTCATGGATTAGAAGAATTAATATTATTAAAATGTCCATACTACCCAAAGCCATCTACAAATTCAATGCAATCCTTAACAAAATACCAAAGGCATTTTCCAAATAACTAGAAGACCCCAGGTGGCCAAACCAATCTTTTTTTTTTTTTTAATGTTTATTTAGTTTTGCGAGAGACAGAGAGAGAGAGAGAGAGAGAGAATGCGAGCAGGGAAGGGGCAGAGAGAGGGGGAGACACAGAATATGAAGCAGGCTCTGGGTCTAAGTTGTCAGCACAAAGCCTGATGATGGGCTCAAACTCACAAACCGTGAGATCATGACCTGAGCTGAAGTCAGTTGTTTAACCACTGAGCCACTCAGGTGCCCCCAAAGCAATCTTGAGAAAGAAGAACAAAACTGGAAGTATCACAATTCCAGATTTCAAGATATACTGGAAGCTGTAGAAATCAAGGCAGCATGGTATTGGCACAAAAACAGACACTACGATCAAAAGAACAGAATAGAGAGCCCAGAAATAAACCCATGCTTATATAGTCAGTTAATCTATGATGAAGGAGGTGAGAATATCCAAAGGGGAAAAGACAGTCTCTTCAGTAAATGGTGGAGGGAAAATTAGATAGCAACATGCAAAAGAATGAAACTGGACCACATTTTTACACCATACACAAAAATAAATTCCATACCTATAGGATTAAAGACCTATATGTGAGACCTGAAACCGTAAAAATCCTACAGGAGAACACAGGCAGTAATGTCCCTGACATCAGCAATAACAACATTCTTCTACATTGGTCTCTGGAGGCATGGCAAACAAAAGAAAAAAATAAACTATTGGGACTATACCAAAATAAAAAGCTTTAGAAAAGGCAATATACTGAATGGGAAAAGATATTTGCAAATGGTATATCCAATAAGGGATTAGTATCCAAAATATATAGACTCATCAACTCAACACCAAAAAACCAAACAATCTGACTGAAAAATGGGCAGACGACTTGAATAAACATTTTTCCAAAGAAGATAAACAGATGATCAATGGACACATGAAAAGAGGCTGAGAATCACTGATCATCAGGGAAATGCAAATCAAAACCACTATGAAATATTACCTTATATAGCCAGAATGGGTAAAATAAAAAAGATGAGAAATAACAAATATTAATGAGTAGATGGAGAAAAAGGAACCCTCATGCACTGTTGGTGGGAATGTAAATTGGTACAACCACTGTGGGTAACAGTATGGAGGTTCCTCAAAAAATTAATAATAGAACTACCATATTGATTCAATAATTCTACTATAGGGTGTCTCCCCCAAATGAAAATACTAACTCAAAAAAGATAGGTACCTTCTGTTTATAGCAGCATTATTTACAGTAACCAACATATGGAAGCAAGGCAAGTGTCCATTGATGAATGGATAATGAAGTGGTATAAAAAAGGATGACATTGTGCCATTTGTGACAACATGGATAGACCTACAGGGTATTACGTTGAGTGAGAGAAATCAGACTGAGAAATACCAGATGATCTCATTCATATCTGGAATCTAAAAAAAAAAACCAAATTAATAAAACAAAAAAAGAAGAATCAGACCTCTAAATACAGAGAAAAAATTGATGGTTTCCAGAGGGAAAGGAGATGGGGGATGGGAAAAATGGGTGAAGGGGAGTCAGAGATAACAGATTTCTAGTTATGGAATGAATGTCATGAGAATATAAGGTGCATCATATTGTAATAGCGTTGAATGGTGACAGATGGTAGGGATACTTGTGATCATAATGTATAGAGATGTTGAATCAGCATGCTGTACGCCTGAAACTAATGTAACATTGTGTGTCAACTATACTTAAAAAATTAAAAATAAATAAAAAACCCAAAACAAATGAACAAAGAAAAACCAGAAACAGATCCATAATGCAGAGAACAGACTGGAGGTTGCCAGAGGGGAGGGGCATGGGACAATGGATGAAATAAGTCAAGGGGATTAAGAGGTACAAACTTTCAGTAATAAACAAGTTCAGGGATGAAAAATACAGCACAGGGAATATACTCAACAATATTGTAATAACTTTGTATGGTCACAGAGGGTAGCCATACGTACTGTGGTGAGCATCTTGTAATGTACATAATTGTTGAATCACTATGTTATACACCTGAAATTAATATAATGTTGTATATCAACTACACTTCCATCAAAAATAAAGAAAAAGTATTACGAATATAAATCCTAGTACAGGTAGACTACCACTCAAGAGCTCACTCTGCTGTTTTCAAAGAGAGCTAGGGAAACACCCCACTGGTTAACACAGGAGTATATTTTCAGTGACAACTAAATGTACAGAATGAGGATAAAGTTAAGATTATTTCAATAGTCTGTTCCTATCTTTGCTTCTTACTCCATCCAATCCAAATGAGAAGCTTGAATTATAAAAAGGATTTTTTGCATGGTGCCAAAAATTCCTGGAACACATCTGAATTTTAAATAATACAATTAAAGTAGATTATATCAAAGCAGAAGAATACTAGGTCTCTAAAGAAATAAACAGATTCATTAGCTTTCAAATCAAAGAGTAAAAATCTTCAGTAGCATACAAACATTGAATTTGATTGTTATGGTTTGTATGTTGAGTCTCAAAAAGACTTCCAGGAACAATTCTACTTTGCTTCTCCCAAATATTATAAATCAACTCTTTGGTTTGTCTGCATATTATCTCCAATTTGTTAGGCTAGAACGTAAAATAGTTTGTTGTAATCTTTTAAGTTAATGAACAACTGTTTCTAGACATTAAAAGGAACAAGTGTTACGAGACCAAGGAAGAAAAGATCCAATCTGTGGCTCAATATTAGCACATTAACATTAATGAGTTCAAATCATCCCCAGGATGTCAAGAATAGGAGAAATATTTGGAAATATTTTCAAAATGAATCCCATCCCATGTTGATTCCAAGGTGAAACTCTTTAAGCTATTAATAAGCAGGCAAACACACTCTCCTCATCTGACCCATGTCATGACAAAGACTAGTCATAGGAGACTCCTTTTGGGATTGCCTACTTGCTCCTAATTACTCCTTTCTGAAAACTGGCATTCACAGTCAGAGGAAGGCCTCCAGTGAATTTGTCTGTAATATATGGCTCTGTCCATACAACCAACTGAACTAAAAGTGTATATTTGACCCAAGCTGGACTACTTAGAGTCTGTAACCTAGGAATTAAAAAATTGGAAAAGAGGACTGAGAGACTAAGGGTATTTGGCACTGAATTTTATAAATGGTAGAGGTCTTGGGAGAAGGTCAATAAATTTGATGCAGAGATTCTTGAAACATTCCCTCCCTTAATTATGTCTTCCTTTGATTCCAAGAGATACTCAGAATCTTTCCACTCATTGTCTTTCTCCTGGCCCTTATTCCCCTAAATTCAGCCAGAAGTAGTTTCTGTTTCTTTTACTAAAAGAACCTAAAGGTTAAACTGTGATTAAATTAAGACTCAAAAATTTCACAGAAAGAGAATAGCCAAATATCTCTCATAAAACAGCAGAAGATGGATCTTCCCAGGCTGGGAATAATCAGTGTGACAGCAAAAGGAGAGGTGATTTTCTGTTAACAATCAGACTAGAATACAAGGTGGATATTGTTGGAAAGAAGTAATGATAAGACACTGACACAATAATACTCACAAACACAGGCTTGAACAAATGAACAATTAAATAGTAGGAGTCATGGAACATCCGAATATAAATACATATCTTCACTTACAAATTCTATAAACCCCAAATTACTAAAAGAAAATAAAACTCCAAATAATAATTCATGCTTTGGTTGCTGCAAATCCTATAAAGTGCTTTGGGTTAAATTTAATAGCTGTAAAGGAATCTTAGAGATGATCTTCTTTAACTCTCTATACAGATGAGGAAAGTAAGGACCAAATAACTTGAGTGATTTGCTTCTTAAGACCTCCAGCTCTAAGCCAGGGTAGAGCAAGGAGTCTACCATTTACATTTACTTATTTGTGAATTATATGTTTTTCATGCTAATTTGACTATTTTTAATTAGGATTCATTTTGTGATTTGTTTTAAATTCATATTAATTTGTTATTTTTGTACTTTAAAAAATTTAAAGAGGAATAAAACATTCAGATATATTTGAGTTCCTCGTATATGCATTTTCAATTTTATTTACATCTCTCTTTCTCATGATAAATTTTCTATTTATCATTTCTGCTACTTTTGGCTACATATGCATAACATACACCAATAAAATATATAGTATCATTTTGCATATTATACAATTTATATAATTCTCTGCATCTTTGCCCACATCTCTTGTTTCCTGGGTTGTTAATTTTAGCCATTCTGATCATTGTGAGGGGATAGCTCATGGTTTGATTTGCATTTCCCTGATGATAAGTAATGTTGAAAATCTTTTCATGTGTCTGTTAGCCATCTATAGGTCTTCTTTGGAAAAATGTCTATTTATGTGTTCTTCCCATTTCTTCACTGGATTATTTGGTTTTTGGGTATTGAGTCTGATAAGTTTTTAATATATTGTTAAAAAAATTTTTTAATGTTTATTTTTGAGAGAGAGTGTGAGCAGGGGAGGGGTGGAGAGAGACGGAGACACAGAATTTGAAGCAGGTTCCAGGCTCTGAGCTGTCAGCACAGAGCCTGGCCCAGAGCTTGAACTCATGAACCACAAGATCCAGACTGAGCCACCCAGGCGCCCCAAACAGCATAATTTTCTATAGGAAATCATTTATTTCCTAAAATATTTAAAGTGCTAATACTAATTTTTGCCAACCTGCACAGAAAGTAGTTCTATTTAGAAATATATATATCAAATTGATGTCAATAACAACTGTTGGTAGATTAAATCATTCAAAGCACAAATATTTCCTTTTTCATAAAACATTCGGTTTTGATATATCTTTTTAAGAGGATATTTTAAAGCATCTGCAAATTCATGTTGTTAATACCTGCCCTTCAGAAACTCTAATTAGTCAACCTTTAAAGTAGTAATCTGAAAGTCTCCTGATAGTACCTCCCTATCTTCAAATTTGTCTTTTACTAGAATTCAAGTTAACCAGTTTGTGTTTTCTGAAAAGTCCAGGATTTGAATTCAGTGGGTAGGGTACTTTATATTAAAAAAGTCTTAGATTTATAATGAAGTACAAATAATGAAATAATGAACGGCTTAGGCCACTTGCCTTTTGTTTACTTTTACTCTGTTGTGTGAGTGGCAGATTTACGAATTTACAGCTTTATGACTTCATAGGTCCACCATGAGTTTCATTTAAAAAGGAAGTACCACAGATATCAAACTATTGATAAAGAGCATATGGATTTAGCAGTTTATAAACTGATTAGGTGTTGGTTTCCTTTTGTTCTAACCTTTGAACTATTGGAGCATAAAATAAAAAGACTGAGTGGAGAGTGCTATTTGAACTTTTATGACCATGTGCTCAAGTACTGAAGTAATTTGAAAAGATTAATAAGATGGAGCTCATTATGTGCAAGAAAATTGGCATAAACTTTGTAGTGGTTCTTACTCTGTTTCTCGTTGAAGTGGTAGTCATCACAATTTCTACATTTGGTTATTCTAACTCTGAGTGGGAATGATCATTCACATAGTTTTTAGGTATTTATAAGTTAAAATTTAATATATGAATTGAAGTTAAAGTTATAACCTAAAAGAGTATTTCTGTTGATAGGAAATTATCAATCTTCTTCCTAAACTATTTAAGACTGCTTCTGAGAATTTTACTCACCATAGAAGGCAGCTCAATTTAATAATCTTTTATTTGGGCTACCTGCATTCACAGACATAACTGCTATTTAACCCCCATTCCCCAAGACACACTGTGTCTTGATCTATCAGACCAAAATACAAAATGGTAGAGGCACTGTTTTCTATTTAAAACTTCTGAGCTCTTTCTTTTGAAAGAATTTTCTTTAAATCATATCTTGGACTTTCATGCTACCATTCAAAACTTTTGTCATAGATCTTAAAGTCCAAACAAAGTTAAACAATTTTAATAGTAATGTGTTACCTCTGGCTAGGATAGTTGCATTTCACAAGAGAGGACCTGATAATGCCTATCATAATCTCAAGGGCTAAGTCTATGAATGGGGGAAGTCACACACTTTTGAAGGGATGTGGGGTATATTTTGGCTTTTCAGAGCCTTATTTCTTCTCATAGTTCCCCATGTTTACCTCCAGGCTTCCCTAGGAGTCTTTTCCTATGATCCCTTCTCCTCTCTTTATATGTTCCCCTACTGAGGAGTTCACTGACATACAGAGCTTACTTTTTAGATTTTTCTCTCAGTTCAGTGCTAGTGGACAGTCTGTTAAGGAACTTTGACATTATTATTATTATATTATTATTACTTTATGTCTGGATTATAACTCCATTCTTGAGGCCACAATTTGATCCAAATCCAAAAAATATCAGATTTTACTAACTGATTTCTGCAATTAGGCATAGTTTGATTTATGAGTCTCTAATATATCTTTGTACAATCTCAGTAGGTGAAAACAGATTTAAAAAAAAAAAAAAACCTTTCAGGATGATTATTCACTTTGAGAAAAAATGAAAGAGACTTCCCTAAAAGTTTCTCTAGTGATTATAATTGAAATTTCTCAAGTTGAGAGAATTGCAGGCATGACCACAGGAGAGCAAATGTAAAGAATGAATACAGAAAGAAGAGTCCAAAGCTACAGAAAATAATAGCAAAGGAAGTTAGCATGCAAACATGTAGAGTCAAAGTTTCAGGTACATGTATTTTTCAGAATGCCCAAGTACAAATGAAGCAAGCATTGTATGTGGCTCCAATAAGTAGGGGGCTATCAAAATTCTGAGATCTTATTCATTCATCCATCTATTCTTTATCCATTCATTCATTGAAACAGTTGAGCTATACACTTTGCTCCATTAAACTGAATGGCAGTCTTTGGTCTCAAAGGGCCTAGAGACCAGGTAAAAAATAGGGAAGCAGAAATTGACTCATTGATAGAGAAATTGGGTGATTCCTTATGTGAACTGGGGGACCAGGGAGAAGCTTACTCGTATGGTAAGAAGAGAATTGCTCACTGGAGTATTAGTCTATCCAGTGAAAAAACAACCCCAGCACAATAAGCAGACTGTTGAGCTTGGTTCCCAAATGCTATTTTGTTTCTGTTTTTGGCTAAGAGCAGACTGTACTGAACTTTGTTAACCTAGTACAAAATAAAAAAAATGTTAAGGACAGTGCAGTTAGAGTTTCATAAAGTGAATTTTGTCAAATTTAAGGAACTATCATATTTCCCTCTGAGATTAGTTTCTTTCTACTTTTTAGAAAGATGATGGTATTAGGTAGTTTAAAAAAAGTCTTGGAAGAAAATGGCATCACCAAAACTGTGGTGTAGGAGAATCCATCCTCTCTCCCCGCAACAAAGATAAAAAATTAGATAGCTAAAAAAAAAAAAAAAAAAAAAAAATTAGATAGCTATCCATGCATAAAAACAGCTCTGGGAGAGCTCTACATTTCACTTAAGAAACTTTAGAAAGACAATGGAACAAAAAACCTGAGAATAGCTGCAAAAGAAGAAAAGCAGCTTTGTTTTGTTTACATCACCCTATCCTCCAAGCCAGCATAGCTCAGCACCTAGATGCAACTTTCCAGCTAGAAAGAATTCACCTTGTCAGGAAAGGAAGAATGGGGTAAGCACTTCTGGGGTATCGCACAAAAGTCCCATTTGGTTTTATCCCCCACCCCCAGCCCAGACTGGAGAAGCTGAGACCTACTGAGATAGAAAAGCTGGGGCTACCAGGAGCAGCTACACAGCAGGAGCAGTTACAGTTCAGTGACCTGTTCTTTAGACAAACCCAGCAAACTTTGCAGCTGAAGAAACCAAAGTCCAGCATGGCCACTACAAACTCCCTTGCAGATGTCACCAGCTTTGACCCCACAGGCATTCACTTCACTGATGCCAGCCAGCTAAGGCCTTCCCCACTTGCTCCCCATGCCCCCTCCACCACTGATGGAGCCAGCTTAGGCCTATGTGACTGTATGAGTACAAGATGCCAGCTTAGACTCCTGTGGCTGGCACCCACCACTGTGTGCATGCTTGTGGATACCCCCTCTGGCTCTGCACTTGCATGCTGCTGGTCCGATGCCAGTCCCTGGTCTCCACTGCATTGTACATGTCTGGAGGGAGACTGTGCAGCCATGGGAGAGAATGCCAATAGCCAGGGTCCCCACAGCTGCTGTGGGCCCTGTCTTGTGTCACTGGCTTACACTACTGTGCTCACTTGCAGCTAACCAACTTTATCTGTGTACCTGAATGTTTCCAGCCAAACCACTGTCACCAGCCTAAATTGTCATGCACACATTCAAGGGGAGACTGTGCAGCCACAGGAGAGCATGCCAGCAGACAGGGCCCAGGCAGCTGCCAGTGAGCCCATAGTTGGCTCTATCCCTTGCTATGTGTCCAGGCCTCTACCACTACACATGTGTCTGAAACTGGCCCCTGCCAGTACATAAGCACTTGCACCTGGTACCTGTGGCCAAGTTTGTGTACACCACTGGCTTCAGCTAGTACTGCTTCTCATTTTGGTCCCTAGCTGTTGGACCTGGAGGCACCACTGAGGACCACAACAGCCCTCACAGTCTCTGCGGACTTTCCACTGTGCTTTCCAAGGACCATGTAGTTGTCAATGTCATGGACCCTGTGGCCTGAGCCAAAAAGACATCATGACCTCCAGACCCAGTGTTACCACACACCTCCATACTTGGCACCCTGAACCATCAGACCTGGGGTTACAGCATGTTTGTGTGCCTCCATCTGCAGGTGAGTCTTTCCTTACTAAAGTTAGTCCATAAGGTCTGGAAGAGGTCACTGCTTCTTTAAATGTGCAGATATCTATGAAAGGCTGCAGGAATCACAAAGAATTAGGAAAGCATGACCTTGTCAAAGGAATATAGTAAACTTCCAGTGACAAGCTCCAAAGAAATGCAGGAATTGCCCAAAGAAGACTTCAAAATAAGTATTCTAAAGATGCTCAGAGAGCTACAAGAGAAGACAGATAAATAATGTAGCGATATCAGGAAAACAATACAAGAATAAATTGAGCAGTTCAACAAAAAGATAGAAAACAAAAAAAGCACCAAAGAGAAATTTTGGAGCTGAAGAATACAATAAGTGACTGAAGGATTCAATGGGGAGCTTCAACAGCAGATCTGGAGCAGAAGAAAGAATTAGTGAGGTAGAAGACATATCAACTGAAACTATCCAATCAAGTGAGCAAAAAGGAAAAAGAATGAAAAGGAATAAAGAAAGTCTATAAGACTTATGGGATACCATCAAGGGAAATAATATATGCATTATTAAAATCTCAGGAGAAGAAAGGGAGAAAGCTTATTTAAAGAAGTAATATCTAAGAACTTCCCTGAATTGGGAAATATTTCAATTTCATGAAGCTAATATGTCATCCAAAAATTTCAGTCAAAATGATCTTCTCCAAGACACATTATAGTAAAACTATCTAAAATCAAAGACAAGGAGATAATTTAGAAAGAAGCATCAGACAAAAAACTTATCTCATACAAGAGAACCCCCATAAAACTATCAGGAGATTTCTCTGAAGAGACCTTGCAGGCCAGGAGAGAATGGGAAGATATATTCAAAATGCTGAAATAAAGCAACTGCTAACCAAGAATGCTTCATCCAGTAAAAAAGATCTTTGACATGTTAAATAAGTTGGCAACTCTATCTGAATATTGCTTTTTAAGCTGTATTACAAGATTGTAATCATGAAGATGATTCTGTATGATAATGGTACAAAAACAGACACATAGCTCAATGGAACAGAATAGAGAACCCAGAAATGGACCCACGAATGTATGGCCAACTAATCTTTGACAAAGCAGGAAAGAATATCCCATGGAAAAAACAGTCTCTTCAGCAAATGATGTTGAGGAAAACTGGACAGTGACATGCAGAAGAATAAACCTGGACCATTTTCTCACACTATACACAAAAATAAACTCAAAATGGATGAAAGACATAAACGTGAGACAGGAAACCATCAAAATCCTGGAGGAGAAAACAGGCAACAACCTCTTTGACCTCGGCAACTTCTTAATGGACATGTCTCAGGAGGCAAGGGAAACAAAAGCAAAAATGAACTATGGGAACTTCAGCAAGAGAAAAAGCTTCTGCAGAGCAAAGGAAATAATCAACAAAACCAAAAGGCAACTGATGGGATGGGAGAAGATATTTGCAAATAACATATCAGATAAAGGGTTAGTATCCAAAATCTATAAAGAACTTATTAAACAACATCCAAAAACCAAGTAATCTGGAGAAGAAATAGGCAAAAGACATGAACAGACACTTTTCTAAAGAAGACATCCAGATGGCTAACAGATACATGAAAAGATGCTCAACATCACTCATTACCAAGGAAATGCAAATCAAAATCACAGTGAGATATCACCTCACACCTGTCAGAATGGCTAAAATTAACAACTCAGGCAACAACAGATGTTGGCGAGGCTGCGGAGAAAAGGGAACACTTTTTCATTGCTGGTGGGAATGCAAACTGGTACAGCCACTTTGGAAAATAGTATGAAGGTTGCTCAAAAATTAAAAATAGAGCTACTAGGCTATGACCCAGCAATTGCACTACTAGGTATTTATCTAAAGGATACAAAAGTCCTGATTTGAAGTGGCACATGCACCCCAATGTTTATGGCAGCATTATCAACAATAGCCAAAGTATGGAAAGAGCCCAAATGTTCACTGACTAATGAATGAAGAAAGAAGAGGTGGTATATATATACAATGGAGTATTACTCAGCAATCAAAAAGAATGAAATCTTGCCATTTGCAACAATGTGGATGGAACAAGAGTGTACTATGCTAAGCAAAATAAGTCGGTCAGAGAAAGATAAATACCGTATGATATCACTTATATGTGGAATTTAAGAAACACAACAGATGAACGCAGGGAAGGGAAGGAAAAGAAAGATGAAAACAGAGAGGGAAGAAAACCATAAAAGACCCCTAAATACAGAGAACAAATTGAAGGCTGCTGGAGGGGTGCTGAGTGGGGGGATGGGCTAAATCAGTGATGGGCATTAAGGATGGTACTATTGGGGATGAGCACTGGGTGTTAATGTAAGTGTTGAAACACTAAACTCTACTCCTGAAATCACTATTACACTATATGTTAACTACCTTGGATTAAAAAAAAACTTTTAAGATTTATATAAAAAGCTGACCATGTATATTTGTCAAATTATCAATTATTAATAAATGAAATACCTCTTCCCTCTATGAAAGAAGAGCTCATATAAACCTCAAAATTATGCTATTATTTCATTTCTATTTTGTAATTTCTCTGTTACTATTAACCTAATCTTGTGTTAATAATCTTTTTTATTCCTATCCAGGAATAAAATATGATTTTACACTAAAACATTTAGTTGGCTTTTAAAATCCAAAGGCCTAGATTTATCTATCATCTTAATTCAAGACCCAACCATCCAGCACCCCCGCTATGGAACAGGTTATTGTGATTGCACCTGCAGACTGACATGCATCCTCAGTCATTCTCTTCTTGATATTCTGGACTCCCTTTCCTCACAGTTCTGTTCTCAGTGGCTCTCACAGTCTCCCCCCTCTGTCTGTTCCCATCCACATTTAAATACAGCACATTTTAGCCATTCACAGAGTTTTCTCCACCTGTTGCTCTTTCTCAGCCTTGTTGCATTCTTCTCTCATCTTCAGTTACAAGTTTCCCAAATCCACTTCAACCTTGTGCTTGCCATTGAAACCACTGTCACCAAAGTCACCAGTGGACATTGTCTGTTTTCATCTCATTGACCTTAGGGACCATTTACCACAGGTAACTACTCTTTTGTATTTGAACTGATTTTCTCCCTTAATTTCTACAATTCTGCACTTTCTTGGATTTTCTCTTACATCTTCTGCTTCTTTTCAAATTTCTGAAAACAAGTGGAATAAGGTCATACACTACTGTTTCTTCTTCTTCCCTCTAAATGTATCATGCCCTCCCCAAACTTAAAAACCAAATGCCTTTTCAAAAAGAAAAATCTTGTCAGTTTAACTAAACAAAATACTAGATATATCTTCCTTTTATACTTTCCATTAAGTCTTACATTTAGAACCTTTTTACATCCAAGGTGAGAAACTGTCATTTCAGTGAAGGTTAAAATGATTCTAGAAAATTTAAATCTCTATGTAATCATAATGGCAGTGTTCATGGAGGATGCCCTGTCCTCAGCACCAGACAGTGCTCTGAGTGTTATCTATGATCTTGTTAGAATGCCTTGATCTGGAAGAGTCCTTTGAGAGAGACTCAAATCTTATGTTTCAAACGAAGAGACTAAAGTTCACATAATTTAAGAGTCCTTTAAGGATTCAGACCTTGAATTGATCAAGATTAAGTTTCTCCTATCTGGAAAAAGTGAAATAAAATGTAATTACAGAAAAAATGTAAAAATTACATTTCTCCCTTTCTTGAGCTTCTAATCAGATTTTTACCTATCACACATACACACTCAGACATACTCACCCTTCCCTGCCCTGCTGATGCAAGGCTATTTTCACCTTTAACTGAGATTCATTAAGCATAGAGAGACTGTGTGGCAGTTAGTATGGTTCAGTCTTTGCATAAAATTGCCAAAAAATTTCTTGAAATTAGAGAATGAGGTCTATGTGAATGCTCTAGGTCATTACTACTCAGTGAACTCCTCCTTTGAGTTCTAAGGTATTACAAGTTCAGAAGAAGTTATTAGGGAGCCAATACTGACAGCTGTGGTCAGTTAATGGTGTAAGAATTAAACAGAAGAATTGGAAAATGATGATTACACAACTACATACTTCCAAGACTTGAATTTTGGTTACATTTATTTCCTCTAAAGATCTGCAAAGTCTCCATTTCTACATAATGTGAGAAAAAGTGAGCCAAACTTGGTGGGAAAAAGAACAAGAAACAAAACATATGTTGAGCTATGGACTTGTACAAGATATTGGGAAATTAATAGTATGAAACACTTTATGTTAGATGAATGGACTTTCTTCTTTGAGATTACAGTAGGAAAATACTTAAATCAGACTGCAAATTAGATTAGTGCTAAGGAATGGAGATCTTTGAAAGCATCCTTAAGAGATAAATATATATCCTATTTCCTCTTTTTTAAAAAAAAGGCTTATTGCTCATTCTTATCAGAAAGCATAATTTGATATTTCTAGTAAAGGAATAATAAGTTTATTTGTTTGTTTCTGGGGTTCCAGGATTTCCCAGAGAACTGAGACACTTTGGCAAATTTCTCTTTTGCGTCAAAACAATTTTTTCTTTGTTTATTTTTGGGGTGTCAAGTTTAATGTCTTAGTCAATAAGCAAGTCTTTTGGGGCTCTACATTAAGCTGCAATGAATCACAGAATCACAGAGTTGGAAGGGCATCCAAAAGTAATGTAATTCTATCTTCTGCTTTCAGGCAAGTTATCAGAATCATGCTTCACCCTAGTTCTAAAATCTGAAAAAAGGAAATACAATAATCTATAATACATGAACTAAATACCATAAAGTTAACTGTTGAAATGGTTGCATCTCTTATAACCTTCTTTATTAAATCAAGATCAATAAGTAAAAAAAAAGGGAAAGACTGTTTGCATTGTTTCTTTTGCAAATTGTAGAAGTCTATTCAAAACTAAAGTTAGCTAGGGCATTTTTTAACAGTCCACTTTACAATGTCCCGTTGTTATCATAGCCAAAAGCAGTGCTAGCATCCTAAAGAACTGTGTTATCACTGCTGTGGTGAATAGTCCACACTCATTTGTATACAACCAGATTTCATTTAGGTCATTTCCAGTTTCTTTCAGGTTCTGAACCTTTCCCTAAATGCTAATATATGCACCACTTAAAAGAAGACTAACAAAATATTCTTATCATTTTGGTCCACAAAGGATTTGCCTTTTAATTTTCACTTCTCTAAGTTGACTGAAAAAATGTAGCTGGGAACATATACTGTGTGATATAACCTCTGAAACTGAACATTAGACAAGCAAATCAAAATACTTTATAGTCACTACAGATACAGTTTGAGAAGACATCAAATCAGACACTATTCTAAATCAAAGAGAGTCTTTTGCAATGACTCTTCTCAATGTGGCATCTCCGTATGAATGTCATATTTACTCATGTGAAGTGAAGCAGAGGCACCAGGAAAGATTTTTTTAAGAGATTTTCATCCATTTACCCTTTGCCTTTTCTTGAGATTCAAGAAAACTTCACATCAAATAAATCTGTCCAACAAAATGCCAAACACCCCCTGACTCAGATGATTGAAATAAGCCTGCTGCCCTTCTCACCCCAGGCAGCTCAATTACTATTGCAAGACCGTGATTCAAGCTGTGGATTAAGGAAGATTGCAACACCAATGTCCTGGAGACTTTCAAGAAAGTAATTTCTTTTTCCTTTATACTTTAACATGTAAATAGCATGGAAAAAGCCCTCATCAGAATTTCCTTGGGTAACATGATCAGCAGAAAAATAATAAGGCAGTGGGGAAAAAAATCAATTTTTCTTCTATTGTGATGCACTTTTTGGCTTCTCAAAATGTCCAGGGATCTGGAATTTGTAATGTAGAAATGCTGAACTGTCTGTGATGGGCGCTGGAGACCAGACCAGAAAGCAAGAAGTATCTATTTGTTCAGACCACAAAGCATCCTTTGAAAGAAACTAGAAAGAGAAATCTCTTAGAAACAATTTAGCAATTTAGTAACGTAAAACCTACTGAAATTGACAGAAAAGCACCTGCTTTAAAGATCAAAGTGAAATCCTTCAGTTTTCACGTCACAATTTTGAAAGAGCTTCTTTCAAAAGCTTTGAAAATTTTCTCTTTTAGTTAAAAAATGAAGATGAAGTGTTTAATTGAGCAATTCCTATGGGCCAGACTCCCATAAAACATGTGGTATATTCATATGATTGAACATTATTCAGTCATCAAGTGGAAGTACTGACACATACTGCAACATGAATGAACCCTGAAAGCATTATGCTAAGTGAAAAGACGCCTGACACAAAAGACCACATATTATGGGATTCCATTCATATGAATGTCAAAGAATAGGTAAATCCACAGAGACAGAAAGTAGATTAGTGGTGTAAGTGGCCGGGGGGAGGGGGAAATAGGGAATGACTATTCATGAGTACTGGGGATTTGGGGGGAATGATAGAAATGTTGTAGCGGTAATGGTAGTACAAACTTGTGAACATACTGAAAACTACTGAATTGTTTACTTAAAAAATGTAACCTTTCCACATGGATCTTCTTTCACCTTCCTAAAGAAAAGATTAAGTGGGATGGGAAAAAAGTGGAGCAGAGAGGAATTATGCTTTCAAGAATTTAATTATCCTTTTTGGTGATTGAGATATAAATTAATAACTTAAATACAAGATAGGATGAGGTTAATTATTAGGGAGGTGAACACAACAAAGTTTTACGAAACTCTTTTTGCCTGTGTCTTCCAAATTCAGTCTAATTCAGTTAACAATTTTGTTCCAGGTGTCACTATGTCTCTCTCATTAACAAAGCTAAGAGATTTCTTTAGATTAGCATAAAGCTCACAGCTACTGAAACTGAGAAACGGATACATGGCATTCATTGTTTTATTATTTCTACTTGTATGGTTGGGTGAATATTTTTATAGTAATAAGTGAAAGAAATTACCTGTTTAGGGAAAGCATTGTTTCCCATAAAAGTTGGAATATATTTTTCTTTCTTGCATTTTTGTAATGAAAATAAATTTTACACCAATGAAATGCTGTGTATCTTAAATATACAGTACAATGAGTTTTGATAAATGTAAATACTACCCTGAGATATAAAACCATTTCCTCACTCTAGAAATCTCCCACTCATTACCTCACAAGCAACCACTGTTCTGATTTCTGTCACTATGATTTGGTTTGCCAATAAGTGCAGGCAAACAATATGCTCTTATTGGCAATTTAAGCATCACATTGAATAGCCTTGACATTTTTGTAAAAAAAAAATCAAGTGCATATATATGTGGATCTATTTCTAGACTGTACTATATTTCATTGATGCACTTGCCTGCATTTATGACTCTCATACCTTGCCTTCATTAGTATAATTTTTCAGTAACTCCTGAACTCAAACCTGAATCAATTTTGTTCTTTTCATAATTATTTTGCTATTCTAGGTATGTGTTTGTATATAATTCTAATTGTCAATTTATACGAAAAAAGTCTTTTAGTATTATGATAGGAGTGTGTTGAATCTATAGAACAATTTGGGAGGAAATTTCCTAACTATTCTGGTTCTTTAAATTCATAAACATCGTTTTTAATCTTCATCTATTTGGGTCTTAGATTTTTCTCAACAATGTCTTATAGTTTTTGGTGCAGAGGATTTGCATGTCTTTTATTAAATTAATTCCTACGTATTTTGGTTTTTTGATGTTAATAGAAGTGGGATTATTTAAAAATTTATTAAAAATTTATTTTCAATGTTTGTATATAGAAATACTAATGATTTTTTAATTGTTCTTCTATAATGCTACTTTGCTTAGTTCACTTATTTGACTTAGCCATCATTTTGTTGACTCCTTTGAATCTTCTATGTATAGGATTTTGCCATCTGTGAATAAAGATAGCTATTTTATCCTTCCAATTGATAGGAGTTTGCTTTTCTTGCCTTATTGCTCTTACTAAAACTTCAAGTAAAATGTAGTGAGAAGTAGTGAGAAGTAGTGAGAAGAGGGGCACCCGTGTGGCTCATTCGGTTGAGTGTCTGACTCCTGATTCCGGCTCAGGTCATGATCTAGGGTCATGGGATCGAGCCCTTGGTTGGCCTCTGCTGCCTGAGTGTGGAGCTGCTTGGGACTCACATTGTGCCTTTCCTTGTCAATACATCTTTAGCTGCATCCAAAAAACATGGCATGTTATATTTCATCATTATTCAGTTTGAAATCTTTTTGATTCAGCGGTTATTTACATGTGTGTTATTCAATTTCCAAGTACTTGTTTTTTTAACTGGAGTATAACATGGTGTTATCTTAGTCTCAGGTGTGCAATATGATTCACTAGTTCTAAGCATTTCTTGGTGCTCATCAAGATAAGAGCACTCTTAAGCCCCTTTGTTTTTAAAGGGGCTTTTTAATTGATTTTTCTTTTTATTTGATATTTCTTTTTTCTTTTTAATTGATTTCTAATTTAATTGTTGTCAGAGAATATGCTCCTTAAGATTTCAATCTTTTAACATTTACTAATACTTATTTCATGGCCCAAAGTATAGTTTATCTTTGTGAACATCCAAAAAGTACTTGAAAAGAATGTATATATTTTGCAGGAGTAGTTTCAATGCTCTATAAATGTTAATTAGATCCAGGTCATTTATAGTACTGTTCAAATATTTTATAGTACTGTTCAAATATTTTGTATTTCTTATTTTTCTAGTATTTTGTAATTGCCTGTTATATTTTCTCCATTCTTTTATTTTCAGCCTGTGTTTTTTATCTAGGAAGCATACTGCTTGTAGACATCATAGTTATATTTTACCTTTACTTTTATTTTTATTTTATTTTTTGTGATCTGGTCTGGCAATCTCTATCTTTTAACTGAAGACTTTTTATCTATCTATATTTAATGTAATTATTAATCTGTTTGGATTTAAGTCTACTATTTCCTATGTTTGAGTCATCTATATTTTTGTTTCCCTTTTCATCTTTTTCTCCTTTTGCTGTAATCAAATATTTTTTTAGCATTCTATTTTAATTATTCTATTTCTTTTAACTATATCTATTTGTATTACTGTTTATCACTTTCTTTAGAGATTACAAATACATGCCTGTCAAAGATTAGAATATTTTACCATATGTAAAATGTAAGACTTTTAAAAAATGTTTATTTTAGAGAGAGAGTGAGAGAGAGAGAGAGAGAGAATGAGAATGAGACATATAAAGAGAGTGGAGAAGGGGCAGAGAGGGAAGCAGAGTCCCACGTGAGGCTTGATCTCATGAACCATGAGACCACGACCTGAGCTGAAATCAAGAGTCAGATGCTTAACCCACTGAGCCACTCCGGTGCCCAAAATGTAAGACATTTTTAATAGTATAATTCTATCTACACCCATCTATTTAGTCATGTATTTTATATATACATATGTTACACAACATGTTGTATGTTGACATAAAGCATCAGTTTTCTTTTTAAGAAATTAAGATAATAAAAAAGCATTTTTAAAAATTTAGTTTTCATTTAACATTTTGGTTCTCTTCATTTCTTCCTGTAGATTTATTTCCATCTGGTATTATTTCTCTTTAACTTAAAAAATTGCCTTTTACCGGCATTTTTAATATAGGTCTGTTGGTGATAAATTGTTTTCTTTTGCTTGTCTTAACATATCCTTAATTGAACTTTTTTTTTTTTAAGGACATTTTCACAGGATATAGGATTCTAGGTTGACAGTTTTCTTCTTGTAGGACTTCAGAAATGCTGTTCATTTTTTTCTGGCCTCCCCTGTTTCTAATGAGAAGATTGTCATTCCTACGACTGTAGTCTTATATGCAATGTGTCATTTTTTCTCCAGCTTCTTTTAAGACTGTTTTTGTCTTGGGGCACCTGGATGGCTCAGTCGGCTGAGCATCTGACTTTGGCTCAGGTCACGATCTCCTGGTTCATAAGTTTGAGCCTCGTGTGGGGCTCTGTGCTGACAGCTCAGAGTCTGGAGCCTGTTTCAGATTCTGTGTCTCCATCTCTCCTCCTCCTCCACTCACACACTCTCTCTCTCAAAAATAAAAATTAAAAAATTTTAAAATAACTGTTATTGTTTTCAGTATCTGACTCTAATGGGTGTTGGTATTCTGTTCCCTATATTTATCCTCCTTCAGGTTCACTCTATTTCTTGGTTGGAGAAGTTAATATCATGAATAATTAATAATTCATAAGTCAGTATTTGCCCTCAAACATTTTATTTCCAAACTTTTCTTTCTTCAATTTATGGAATTTCAATTACACATATGTTGGGCAACTTGATATTTTCCTATAAGTCACTGAATATTCATTTTATTGTATTTAGTTTTTCTCAGATTGGATACTTCTTATCGATGGTCTTCATGTTCACGTATCCACTTTTTCAATCTTTTAAGCCCATGTAGAGAATAGTTTATTTCATGTTTTTTCTTTCAGCTCTTGAAGTTCAACTTCGCTCTTTAATATAGTTTTTAATATATCTCCTATTTCTTATCTACTTTTAATAATTTTTATTTTTTCCATTCATGTAATTTTGCACGTAATAGTTGATTATATTAATAGTTAATTGTACCATCTGAATCATCTTCAGGTTTGACTGTAATTACTTTTTCTTTCGACTGTCATATATTCTTTATCTTCACATATTTTATAATTTTTAATTACATATTGGGCATTACTGATATGTTACAGAGTGTCTAGGTTTTGTTATCTTCCTTGGAAGAGTGTTGCTTTTTTTTTTTTTTTGGTAGCAGGAAGTTGAGTTATTAGCTGATCTTACTGAATTGTGGAGGTTTGGGTTTACACTTTATTAGGCAATATCTGCTTTTGTTTTTAATCTTAGGGTAAATCACTCAGTTTGAGACAGACTTTAATTACAAGATAGGAGCTTTCTGAAGTTTTAGTAGAAATCTTGAGGAGTTTCTAACCCTTCTAATGTGGTGGGACTCATTCTTCAAACTTTTTCTTCTTTGTTGTGAGCAGCAGCTGAATTATTTATTCCATTTTACATCTTCTAGCTGCCGCTTTCTATCTTCCCTGTACATGTGTGGGTTAGGAGTCAGGCAAGGTTTGAGAGAGACTTTATTTGTAGATCCTGAGACTATTGCCTCTATGTACTCCCCCCTCCCCATTTTTTTTAGGTTTTCCCCAATCTCCAGTTGCTCTAGAAGTCCTAAATCCAAACGTAGACACTTCAAGCCAAAAAGACTACAACCTTCTGGTTAAGTTCAGCTGCCCCACTTTGTAGGTCAGGGGATATCACTAAGGAAAAAGCAGAATGAAAATATACCTCACCCAGTGCAGCTCCCTTCTCCTGAAGGTCAAATCCTCTCCAGTTCCTGCCTGCTTCTGTTTACTCTACAGTGCCTTCAAATGATTGTTTAAAAATATGTTGTACATAGTTTATAATTGCCGTGTATGGTAGAATTAGTCTCATACAACCTCCTCTGCCAGTACTTTCAGTGGAGTTTTTGAGGTATATGCTAGGGTTAACATAGATCAATTTATAGTTTGTCAAATTGTTCAGGTTTTAGTTTTTTAATGACCCCTATTGTTTTTGTATATTGATAAGTAGAACAAAGACAGAAAAACACTTGAAAATTAATTAGAACAAATGGAAAGTTTCTGGGAAATTAGACCACATAGGCAGCTGGTGTTGAAATGCCAATCCAATAAGGATTCTCTCCCATTTTATTCTTTTAAATAGTTCTTTATGTGTACTAATCTAGAAATCCAGGATAAGAAGGTTCAGTGCCCACAGGATAATTTTTTTCTAAAATATTGAGTGGCTGTAAAATTGAGAATATAAATAGTTTTTTTCTGAAGAAAGAATTGACAGTGGAGCTAGTAAAATACTGTTAATCTTGGAAAGAACCTCAAAGATTTGAAGAACTTGATGGTATACATGTGTGAATAAAAAAAGCTCAACTGGATATTTTATTGGGAAATCTCAAAAAACAATAGCTGTTATTTTATAGAAATTTACCATTATCAATAAAGTGAGGACATTAATTGTATGCTCTCATACTGTGTGAAATTCAAAGATAATACATGTCACTTATCAGAGAATCTAGCATTCTGGAAAAACTCAATAAATGTTAGCCATTCATTCATTCATTCAATGCCAAAGATTTCTTAATTATTGATTATATGCCAAGTGGTGTACTAATCTCTAAATCTCTACAGATGCAAAGATTCAACTTATTAAAGGAAATAGCCTTTGTATATTTATGTTGATTTTTCCATACCCCTTAGGAAGATTTGGTATTTTTTTTCCCCTAGTAAGCCAGAGTGAAGTCAAGAGATGTTTTAGTTACAGGTTTGTGACTTTCTCCTTCATTTATTTTGGGACAAGCCATTCCCTCTCTTTAGGTATCAGTTTTTCATCTGAGCATTAGAACAGGTATAAATCAGAGGAGTATTATAATAGGTGAATGGAGTCTGATTTTTTCCTAAAAATTGGAGAAGTCCTATGTCTAGCAACAATTTACCCCTACAAATTTACCAAGATGTTAATTGAGAAGTTTGATGAAAAGCATACTGGTCATCTTTTTATAAATAGTCTTTGTTATCTTAATATCTAATCACTTGAAGGAAATATATGCATAAGAAAATATTCTAAAGATCTAAGGGAAACTTCCTTCTGTAGCCAAACCTGAGAATCAAAATATTAAATATAGTATGTGAGTGATAATTGTTGGCGCCAGTCAACTAATTCTGTTTTGCCCTATTATTTAACAAATATTTACTTGGTATTTAGGTCTGTGGTTGAACTTTGTTTTAAAGAGTTTGACCAAAGAAAAGATTTACCAAAATATAAACTATATGAATGAATCTAAACACTTTCCAAATGTGTTCACCTGAGAGGAGTTTAGAGTAGTGGAGAAGGAGGTAAGATTGGGGGCAAGTGGCTGAGCAATGAAAATATACTTTGTAGATCAGAAGTGTGCATAACTGGGGTTTGGCTTCCACTGGCTGTGGTAGAGAGGAGCCAGGTTGAGAAAAAGAGCCAAAATGTGGGGATTTAAAGCCAGAAGCAAGCTTATTTTAGAATGCAGATACTAGATACAGAAAAAGATCTACAGGATAATATTACTGGACCCATTTCTCTGCCAGCTCAGGATACATTTCAATGGAGAGATTAGATATGAAACTGACCTCAACCAAAGGCCAGTGCTTAGCCATTGCTCTGGACCTTAAAATAGAGATGTGAGTAAAATTTAGTGCAAGTTGCTACTATCCAGATCAAATTGAATACTTCTGAATCTTTAAAAGAACCTGAGATACAATTTTTAAACTTTTTGAAAGCAAAAGAAAAATATTCTGGAAATGTCACTACATTTTCTACATAGTATGGTTGCCATGCTTTGCTCTGCATGTTCTCTGTCTGCAGGGATGGGAAGATGAATGACTGTTAGAGCGTGCCACAATATCCCAGAAGTGTGATTCCAAAATGCCAGTCTGTAGATTGGTATGACACACAGAGAGAGAAAAATAAGGATAATATGAGTTTTCATAGAACTAATAACTAAAGGATTTACCGTAATTCTGAGATTAAGGTCTTCCTATACTTTGGCTTTTAGAATATCCTTTTTGAAAAAGAAAGGTACTGGTTTATGTATTTTTAATTACCTTTCTTGGCAAAATAAACTTGATAACCTTATATAAATCCTCCACTAAAAAATGAGTCGGGGGCATTCAAGTTCAAGGCACAAATCTTCAGAACAACCTGAGAGCATTTTAAAAATGAAACAGGAATTCCCATCATCAAAAGTAAGCCTCTACCGACTGTAAGACAATCCATTCTTTCAGATACAACTAAGAAAATATACCACCAAGTAATTATCCGTGCCATCAATAGTAAGATGCATCCTGATGTTAGGCTTGTTAATATGTGAAAAGATGTGATACTAAAATCTCTTAATTAGAGTATATGATTTACATTAAGAGAATTTATTTATTTAACACATCAGTATTCTTAGTATTCTTCCTGAGTATTATTCATTGACACGATGTACCTGAGTCTAGGTATTGAAGGGTCTGAGTGATACATGAAATTATGAGCCAACCATATTCTTCATTCTTTTCCTTCATTCTTTTGAATTTCCATTCAAAATTTCCTCTTTTGAGAAATTCCAGCATTTCTCAAAATGTTGAAGTTTTCAAGTTATCATTTTTACCCATTTCTCATTTAGTGACTGTTTGGCTGTTCAAGTGCTATGGCTATGCAAACCATTCTGTAGTCTCAAAAATGCATAGAAATTCATAGCTCAGTGGATGAACAGCAGACTAAATAACCACCATCATATTTAGGGTATACTTCTCTAAGTTTGGGAGGGGGGGTCTGTTCACTGCTAGATGCACTCATTAGGATGGGGTTCTTTCTGATAAGCTGAAGGATAACAGGGGGTATAGTTAGGGATCATAAATAGGAAAGATAAATTCAAGTTTCTGCTCACCCCACATTCTCAAGTATTTCTCAAAGAGAGCGGCTGAAATTATTCTGTTACATTGTTTAGAAAATGAGACAATCTCTGTCCCGAGATCAGTTCTTAAACTTCTCTCATTAGTATTTTACTAGTGGTTTTAGTATTTTCAGCACAGTGACAGACCTCTTCTAAGTCTTTATACCGATGCTGAAATTCCCTAAGTTAGTATAATTAGTACAGCAATTTTTGGCACCACAAAATACAAAGAAACTAACTTGAAATGCATCATCATACCATTGGGGATGAGATTAGGTGGGGCTGGTCCATAAAGAGACAATTTTGGAATTTTTTTGTAAGGCAGTTTCCCTCGTGCCTGAAAATACCCATAGTCATCGTATAAATTCTCGTTTAGTGATTTCATTAAACTAGAAAAACTTCTCTACCAGATTAACAGAACAACATTTAGTCGATTTTTATATTTTCTCACTGCTTCGTAACCATTGTACAGGTACAGAGAAGCAGTAAGTTTCAGCGTAAATGACATGAAGATCTGGGCTGAGAAAACTAGGTCATGACCCGTTAACTAAAAAAGCTCACATTGGTCTATTTCTATAGCTAAATGAAAATAGCTATAGTGAATAGTATATATTTGTTCTCAATTGTGCATATTGACGCCGAGAAACAATGGAGAGAAACACTGCGAGGCAATTGTAAAACGATCACGATACTGAAATCGCCGTCTTGTTTGTGCCACCGTTTCAGGGATAGGAAAGAATTTTAATATGCTTAGGATATGGGTTTGACCTAACATTTTGATATGTGATGAAGTTGAAAATATGTAACTTGGGATAAGAAAATGGTCTGTAAGGAGAGGGAAAGGAAATTTGTGGCTTTCTTCCATTTGAAAATAATTATGGCTTCCTTTAGCCAACTCCAGGAGATTTAATAACTTCTTGCATTGGAGAAGGGTGACCTATGCCATATGGCTACCCCCTACTTCTGTGTTCAATCTACAAATAGCACAATTTGGGAGCCCGGGACAATTTGTTCATTGTAAATCTATGCTGTAATTCTTCTTTATGTCTTGAAATTACATTCAAGACTCCTTTCTGGCTCTTGAACTGCCTTTAAAAAAATCAACTGGCAAGAGTTTGAGAGAATAATTTCTAAGTGAGTGACAGAAAACTGTGCCCTTTCCACAGACCATTTCAAAATAACCTTTGATGAGTCCACAATCCATTTTAATTACCTGTGCAAATATCCCATTTCTAATATTGTGAGCGATGAATGGCCTTGAAACTCTGTGTAATTGCTTGGGATATTGCTGCTTAGATATTGAATGTTTTATGAGGGACACCTATTCAACCATAAAATTAAAGGCCAGAGTATTTTGAATTTTGAACTAATATTCAGCCGTGCAACCTTGGATAATTCCAGTTTTCCTTTTAAATAGAGACAAGGAAAAATATTATTTCAGTATGTTATCATATTGTTTCAAGCAATTTATCACATTATACATTCCGGCAGAATAAACATTGATCTCAACCGATGTAATAATCAAGGAAGCAGTTATAATATTCTGTTTAATAGAAACAGGAAAATACATAAATACACATTAAGCAACCCCTTTTTTTTTAAAAAAACAAAGAACATTTTAATAATTGTATAAAGATTTCTGTTTTGTACCTTTTCCCAAGTAGACTCGGGGGAAATTTACAGCTACTTGGCAACTGACAAAAATGTTTAGAGAATGACCACAATTACTCAGTTTCACTTTAATTCTGAGTAGTGTTTTACCTACAAGGCACCATAACTCAGCGATCGGAAAAAAATATCTTAAGTTATCAGTCACTTAATATTTATTTTTCCAAACATGTAATAATGATCACTACAATATTATCTGTAAATCCTTTTTAGTCTTATTTAAAAGTAATATACCCTTCATTGGAATTATGATATATTCTTGAAATGATAACATCCGTTTTAATTTTTGAAAGAATAATCATTCACTGTTTTTAAATGAGCTGCTATCCTGACCCCTAAAAATAGAGTTGGGGATATCCCTGCAGTTTTCTGGGTGTATCATAAACACAATACTGACATTGTGTACTTCTGTTTTTCTGAAATAATTCTATTAACTCATTATAAATTGTTTGCTGAGGTGGTAAATTCAAATAACTATACTTGCAATATAATCTACAATGCAAACTATTTTATAATGTTAAGATACCAGTTTTAAACTAAGAGTAAATGAGCATGACCAAATCACTGGAAGACAATAGCACTCAGTTTAACTTTGCAAAGTCATTACGAATGACACATACAAAATAAGGTCAGTGTTTATAGTGGTTGGTTCCATTACACAGTTACATGGACATACTTTCTTAGTAGGGTAGAATAAATGCCCTGATTTGATCTGACCACGCTGGGAAGGGTCTAAGTTAGGAGAAAGTACAAGGTCCATCCACTCCTCAAGGAGCTATTTTATATGGTGAATGGAAAAGAGAAGGTAATTTGATGGATTTAATTTGGTTTGAATTTAATGGGATATTGGAACATTTTAAAGACTAGTTTTCAAATTGAAGGCTACCGTTTGCACAGAGGTGTGTAGTGGGTTGAGTAGTGTCCCTCCAAAAACTCACATTTACCTAGAACCTATGAATATGACCTTATTTGGAGGTAGGGTCTTTGCTAATATAAGCAGGTATAGACGAAGTTTTACTGGATATAGGTGGCTCTAATTACAATATGATTGATGTCCTTATAAGAAGAGAGGACTTCAGAAACACAGACATATTACCTATTTGTAGCCCTGCAAAGATGTGTATGCTACAAATGGGAATTCTAACAAATTTCACTATAATATCCATTAAAAAGAAAAACATAGTACATTTGTAATTACATATCTTATATTGATTAAGTACTTTTTGATAAGAGAGAACATTCAATTGAGTAAACATCAATGAGAATTGCATCTTCCATTTTTAACTTTCCACAGACTACCTTCTGGCTCTGTACTTCTCAAAGCTGGATTCTCTTCCAAATCAACATATTTCAGAGGTCAGGTACTATGCTATGGTACAATCTCTGGCCCTTCAACTTCATGTCATTGTGGAAACTTTACCAAAATGTATGTCTATATGAACGTATGGCTAGGGTCACTCCCACAGTCTTGGATACTAGGTCCATTTAATAGAGGGACACTGAAACTTAAGCTTCATTAGCTTCCTGAAGATCTAACATTGAATAACGGAGCAGAAGCTAGCCTGCAGAAATAAAGAAGGAGTACCTGGTGGGTAGGCAGTGGACTGTTTATAGGAGCCCGAGAGTTTAGGAGAATTTTAGTTAGGAAAAAAAAGGCAAGATAGAGTAGTGATTAGAAAGAGGGGTAGGATCACACGAAAAGGTTCTATTTGTGGAGTTATGGATTGCATTTATACGTTTGGAGATATGAATATATAGAGAAGGGGGTAGAGAGGGAAAGAAAGGAGGATTGGGGAGGAGGAAGCAGAAGGACTGAAGGGAGAAGGAAGAGGGAGAAGGAAGAGGGAAAAGGAGGAGGGAGAAGGAGGAGGGAGAAGGGGAGGCAGCTGCAGCAATGACAGGCAGAGGACAGGGAAAGAAGGGAAAAAGAAACAGGAGCCTGGGTGACTCAGTCGGTTAGGCTTCCAACTTCAGCTCAGGTCATGATCTCCTGGTTCATGAGTTCGAGCTCCAGTCAGGCTCTGTGCTGACATCTCAGAGCCTGGAGCCTGCTTCGGATTCTGTGTCTTCCTCTCTTTCTGCCCCTCCCCCACTTGCACTGTCTCTTTCTCTCTCTCTCCCTCTCCCTCTCTCAAATAAACATTAAAAAGAAGAGAACTAGGGTAGTTTTTAAATTTCCAGTCACAACTTGTAGTCTCCTCCCTCTTCTTTGGAATTTGTCCAAATTCCTAGTGGCTTTCCCTGTTGTCCTTGTATTGAGGGAGGGTATTCTCCATCGTCTCAGACATCCTGCCAGCACTTGGATGTCAGTTGTTCCCTCTCTAAGGATGTTGCCAAAGCTTTGTCCCATTGTGGTCTCTGGGCTTTAGACCCTTACCTTCTTCATTTTTCTGCTCCCTGCCACAAAGCATTTTCCTGTCCCACATCTCTTCTGGAGAAATCTCTCAGACAGCAAGGGAAGGATTAGAGGTTAGGCACAATCACATGATGAGTTAAAAATGGGGTCCACAGGAAGCTTAAGACAGATAATCTCAATATAGATATTTCCCCTGGAAAGCAGAACATTAATTCTCTGTTCTATAAAATTATTTGAATGAATATTCAATGAATATTCATCTAATGAGCTTGATTTTTGCCATTATAACTGCTCACTATAAACTCTTTATCTAAATGAATCACAAAAGACTGCATTCTAAATAGGTTTTCTTTGGCTATTAAAAGGCTAGGACTTTTTAGGTACTTTGGAACCTGCTGCCTGAAACTAACACCACAATCAAAAGTGCCACATTGGGCTGTGTTTATATGCTGCCAAAAAAATCGGAAGAAAAGTGAAAAATTCACTCATTCATCTGGAAGTTTCCAAATATCCAGATGTTTGGCATCATGCATGCTGTTAGGTGACTAATTGGTTGGGCTGCTCATATTCCACATGTCTGGCATTGTGTACATAGATTTGGGTTTCGTTTTCAGATAGGGAAGTACAATGTGTTTTATGTGCTCACTTGGGACCCCAAGGCTGATGGTGTCAAATGGATTTTCCCATTTGACCCCCATGAACACAGTTCAGTTTTACTCATGGTATTTAGTCCCACGAAAATGCAGGTGCAGATATTTTATTGCTCTTAAAACTCATAAAAGTACTAAAAGATTTGAATAAGAAAAATAATTTTGTTCCAGCAGAAATCATTTCATCCCAAGGAAAAATTTCCTACCATTATTCCAGCAAATGAACAATAAAAAATACATGAAATCATAGTATCACCAAGTCTGAAAATAAACAGCAAAGCTGGACTGTCTTCTTTTTTTTAAAGGCAGCATTAGGAGAAAAGAGTTTTTAAAAAGGACTTTCAATTAAATTGTACCTAAACACATCTATGACTCTAGCACATCAAGATCTGGAAGAGTATTTTCCAGAGAAGAGTAATTTTCACTATATATACTGACTCCTTGAGTTTTATTTGCCTAGAGTTAATTTTTTGTCAAGAATTTCCCAGCTGGGCTATGCTATTCATTTTAAATTGATTGTGTGTTCTATTTGGAGCTATAACAGAAAAGTGGGAACACAAATCAATTTAGGGACCAGAGAGCGACCACAGAAGAGGTATTTATATTAATTTAAGAGCCTTAAGCCTGTAAACCTTTCCTTCAATATGTCTAATGACTTCACTCAACAAATATCGACTGAGTTGTTCCCATTTGAAGAACACTTGCTTTACTATCACGGGACAAGCAGAGTTAACAGAATAAAAGTCTTTCATTTCAGTTGACTCTAAGAGAATATTGAGCTGGAGCCAGAAATTTGATAAAAACACTGTGGGGAAGAAATGTTTACCAAATAGAAATTCATTACCTATTATCAAGATCAACTATTAATATTTCATATTCATTATCAGTATCAATATTTTGAGACCCAGACTTCAAACAGTTACTAACATATTCTCAAGAAAAAAGATAGAAATTAGGAGTCATTTAAGGAAATTTAATTCTTCCTATTTCTAGTTGAGACAGAAACCATTAAGGAGAAAATAGAGCAAAACAAAAGTAGGATTAAGGGCTTCTTTTATACTTGAATGCTTTCAAAATATATGCCACCATTAAAACAAGCTTCAAAAATTCTGGTAAATTAGTAAGCATTTCAGTGATAACAATGCTAATAGGATAAGTGCAAATAACAGACTAAATGATAGAACCTGATGGATTTGTTCTGAAGAGATGAAATTATTAAATGATCGAGCACAAAGGGAAAAATCCATAAATATTGATGTGTCCCGATACACCAAGGAAAAGAACTGCACAAAGACACATGATAGCTCTGGGGTGGATGACTAGCAATTGCAAGAGGTACCTAAGGCAATACATTGTAGCAAATGAGTAGATAACATTTGTCAGATTGATCCTCAGTTGTGGGCTGAAACAAATTAATACGGTACAGTAAAAGCATGACTTTAAGAATATTTTAGAAGAGAACTGCTCCACGATGCACCATAAGCGATCAAAGTGTTCTTGCTGTGGGAAGTACATTCTGCTATGGAAAAGTTTCCAGAAAGCAGGGGAAGTTTCTTTCTCCTCCCAAATGGTCCAATAGAAATAAGCATTGGAAAAATGTGGCTCCAGAAGAGGAACTAAACAAATGTAGAAATAGGAACATCAACATTAAAATGGTTATTATCGCAATTACAAGAATCTGCTTTTTCAGTAATTGTGATAAAACCCTTTCTGTGCTTTGTTTATATAAATAGAATCAGACACAAGTACGAATCAATACAAATGGCTAAATACAAACAGTAGTTTGATTCAGTCAGTAAAGACTAAATAATTGGAAGATCTAATATAAAGGGGAAATATGTATGTATTCTGCTACACTGAGGAAAAAACACCAAGTAACGACTAAAGGCAGCGTGAAGGAAACATTCAGTTCTAGCGTGGAGTTCAAAAAGGACATTCTCAAGAGAGAATAAGTTAAGGTGGTGATGGAGTTGGATTTTAAAAGACGAACATGTTACCAGAAGGGAAGAGGATAAACCTAGTACAAAGAAATGGAGATTTTGGTCAATAAAACAGGCTTGGATGAGGCCTGCTGGAGGCCCAGACGTGGCCCCATCAGTGAACGCAGAGAAAACTGGCACCATAAGGTGGTAGATGGTCCAAAACACAGCAACCACAGAGGAGCATCAACACTTAAGTTTAATGTAAGCTACTCAGATTCATCATGCTTTGATTTGATAAGCTCTACCAGTATTGCAGGAGAATCCAGGCCATGGTAAAATTGAAAGTCAGGGAGCAGCAGTTTTACACTTTGGTGGTTTGCCTGGTTTGCCATAGGACCCCCAGCATTAGTTACTATAATCAGGACAATGTGCAACCCTGAGGGAGGAGAAAATTGGAAGGGACCAGGAAGGCTGTCAACAGCCAAGTGAAGCAAGTTTGTTTTCAAGGAATGGTTTGGAGACCAAAAAACATATGGTTGTCCTTGCTTTCATCTAAGCACCCTGAATACGGTTTTATGATAGCAAGACTAAATTTTGAGCACAATGACAGATGGAAGCCCAAACATGCTGCCTGCCTTGGCAGTATGACTTCGAGTTGAGTTTGTATGATATTGTATTTGTTATTTAGTGGGTACAGATAAAAAAGAACTCAGTTAAAAGTCTGAAGGAGGAATTAAGAATAGGGCTGTATTTAAGGGGAAGGACTACTGATGTCATAATCAAACCCAAATGCCTGCCAACTAGCATCCGTAGATTGTTTTTTAAGTATCTTAGGTTTAAAACATCTAAACCTTAAGCTTCTACGTTTCCCCCAAAACTAGTTCCTATCTTCATTTTGGGTATAGGTACCTGGTTGCTCAAGCCATTTAAGAGCCTTCTTTGATGCTTCCACCTCCTCTACCAGTGTCATTCTATTCATCAGGAAGTCCTGTCACCTACAGGATACCTGTCACCTACATGTTTCACCTACAACATGCTCCTGGTCTCCATATACTTCTAGCTCTACTGCCGCTCTCTGGTTCAAGCCACCATGATCTCTGGACTAAATGCCCATCAGGCTCTCCACTTCTCTTTTCCCCACCCATTCCCCAAGGATCACATTGATAATTTAGAATTATAAATCAGATCCACTGACTAATCTGCTTAAAATAACTTCAAAGACCTAAAAATCAAATTTATCAGTATGGTCTTTGATGTTCTGCTTGATCTGGCCCTGTCTGTCCCTCCAAGATATTTTTTTGATCATTGTTTCCCATGCTCACCATGCTTCAGGCACATGAGTATTTTTTAGTTCTTTAATCACACCAAATCATTTCTCAGCTTAGGACCATTATAGCCTTCTGTGTAATTTTTTCATCATGCTACAATGCCAAAAGGAAGGTCTAAGAGTTTCATTTATTAAGTAGTTACAGCCAAAGAATTTGATAAATATTTATGTCATAACATCTTAGTAGCTGTTTAAAAAATACATATGAATTGAAAGAAAAGATGTTTTTTTAATTTGAGAGAGAGAGAATATGAATGGGGGCAAGGAGTAGAGGGAGAGAGAGAGAGAATCCCAAGCAGGCTCCATGCTCAGCGCAGAGCCCAATGCAGAGCTTGATCCCATGACTCTGGGATCATGCCTGAGCTGAAATCAAGAGTTGGGAGGCTCAATTGACTGAGCCACGCAGGTGCCCAAAATTTATTTCATTAACTACAATTACTAATGAATGGGACATATGTACCACTTTTAACAGCATCAATTCTTAAACCTTGGGATCCAATTGAATACTGCTACACTCATTTTCTATTCCACATTGTGTGTGTGTGTGTGTTTGTGTGTGTGTGTTTGTGTGTGTGTGTGGGTGTGTATGCGCGCGTTACTTGCTTTTTGCTGCCACAATTGCTGGAAATTTTGTAAATCTAGTTTATAATGATACCATGTCATGAAAAGTAATGTGATCTAACATTGAAACTTTAAACTATATAGAGTTAGTAATTGACCTTGTGTTTTAAAGATATTGGGTTTCCCTGTATTTTGTCCTTGAAAATTTAAGGTATCTCAGAGCATCCTGGTGAGTTCTCTGTGGTGCGCTAGGGCCCTTTGGCACACCATTTGGTCCCACAGCTCTGGAGAGTTTGAGTGGAAGACTGACCTGATCTGGCTTAGATTTTAACAGAATCACTTTGGCTATTGTGAAGAAAATACTGAAGGAGCAAAGGTAGAAACATGACCAGTTAATAGTTTACTGCAATAACTGAGAGCTAACAGTGTGGTAATAGTGTCAATGATAGAAAGGAGAGCTGTATTTAAGACTGTGCTTGTAAAATTTGCTTATAAATTGGATTCCAGCTGTGGAGAAAAAAGAGGAATTAAACCAAGTTTATTGGCTTAAGAGGCTGGAAGAATAGGCCAGCAATCTAAATGAGGGCAGGCAATAAGGAACTCAGTTGATGCCCACTGGATATACAAGGAGAGACAGTGAATAGGAAATTAGGGTTTGGGGCTCAGGGGAGGGTTCTGATCTAGAAATAAACATCTGAGGATGATGTTGTATCATCATCATATATTTACAGGCAGAAGACTATCTGAGATTTACAAAGGACTAAATTATACAGAGAAAAGTTTCAGGAGATAGAAAAGCAATTTAACATATAAATTACATATACATTTTTATAGGTAGCTGTCTACTTATTAAGTATTGTTATACTTTTCCTAGGTAGAGGGGAAAACTGATCTTGCTGCTGGAAGGAAAGAATTGCTGAAACAATCATCTACAGGAGAGGAGAGATCATGGAATCTAATCCAGAGGTCTAGTTGGGAGCTGGCACTAGCTGATATCCACAGTAAGAGAGAAGAAGGTAGTAGACAAGAAGATAAATGAAAATGTGGTTTTAAGGTCTTTTTTTAAAAAATTATGATTTTCAAAGAAACATAAGCAAAGTCATTAGCTGAGAGTAATAGAAATGGGAAAGGTATTGGAATTTTGAGGAGAGAGGACAAGTTATGGAATGTTAAAGAAAGTGGGAAAACAAATGGAGTAGGTTAAGTCACATTTCTGGGGAACATCAATGGTTGACTGGAGGTTAGTGTTCATGGACCAGAATGAGAGCATTTAGTGTGGTTATATGGTTTCCTGAGCCAGGCTCATCTTTCCTGGTGCATTAAGTAGACAGCTATATTTAACCAATGTTGTGTTTTTTTAAAGTGTGGTGAAGAAAGAGAGGGTAAGGGAATTAAGGGTTTATTTAAGGCAATAACTATAATGACTGATTCTAGATTTTAAGGTGATTAAGGAGAACAGTGAAGATATTAGGAAGATGAGGGCCAATGAAAAATTAATAAAATCAATAGTTTCTAAAACCTGGTGCATTCAAAGGATTATCAGGGTAAGGGTACTAGAGGTCCTGCTGGTCAAAGAATAGGGTCTTGGAACTGAGGTTAGGGCAAAGTTGCAATAGTAGTAAATTACAAGGTAGAGGCATGTACACGGGGTGGCTGAGTCAGTGTGTTAAACAAGATACTTGGAGGAGGGGAGGTCAGGGAACTGTAACACCAGGGCATTAGAATGATTATTAATTAGTATTTGCTTTTAACATCTCTGGCTTTTTGAGTTATTTTTAGAAAGGTTTTTATACTCCAATGTTATAAAATAATTCAATATTTTCTTCTGTTACTTTTAGGGTTTCATTTTCTACATTTAATTATTTCATCTCTTAGGATTTCTTCTTGGAATACGATTTGAGATACCAATACAATTTTTTTTCAAATGTATACCTTGTTGCCCTAATACCACTTCTTGAACAGTCTACCTTTTAGCACCTATTTGAGGAAACACCTTTACCATATATTAGAATTACACATGTATTTGCGCCTACTGTAGACTTATAATTCTATTATTTGATATATACTCATATCATACTCTTTAAATTATTGAGAATAGGTTTAATACCTGTTGAGGCTAAGTCACTCTCATTGCTTTTCTCTTTCAGTGGTTTCTTGCTTGCCTATTTATATATATATTTCCAGATACTCTAGAATCTGATTGTCTATATAAAAACTTAGCATTTTTGATGGGGACGCAGCTAGAGTGTCTTATGCTAAGTGAATTAAGTCAGTCAGATAGAGACAAATACCATATGATTTTACTCACATGTGTAATTTAAGAAACAAAACAGATGAACACAAGTGGAGGGTAAGAAGAGAGGGAAACAAACCATAGGAGACTCTAAATGATAGATAACAAACTGAGGGTTGCTGGGGGGCAGGTGGGTGGGAGATGAGCTAGATGGGTGATGGTACTAAGCAGAGCGCTTGTTGTGGTGAGCACTGGGTGTTGTATGTAAGTGATGAATCACTGAATTCTACTCCTGAAACCAATATTGTACTGTATATTAACTAAAATTTAAATAAAAATAAAAACAATTAGCATTTTAATTGCAGTTGTGTTATATTAATAAGTTAAGGATAAAGGTCTAATAAATTTATGTTTCTTATCAAATTTATATTAATCCATATATTGTTTGTTGCTGATGTGAATGTGACCTTTTCTCCCATATCATTTAACTGGTTGGCCATTGTTTGCAACACTTTTATGGTTGGTCCCATGTATTTTAAGGTATACAATCATACCATTTTTAAAAGTGAAAGTTTATCACCTCCTTTCCAAATTTCTTATTTCTAAATTTTGTTCTTATATTGCCTATATTGTTCTTAATTGCTTTGACTACTAATCTGAGTAAAATGTTAAAAATAATAGAGATAATGATAATTTTTGTCTTGTTCTTATCTCTAGAGGTAATTCCTCATGGAGCATATGCTGACTTTAGGCAATGACTATTTTCTCACCTATACTTATGCTACTATTAAAAATCAAGAATGGCTTTGAATCTTGACTTTTTAGCATTTAAGGAGATGTTTATATATTTTTCTCAGATATATTAATTTGATGAATTATGTTAGGTAAATTATATTACTAGATTCCCTAATTCTGAGGCATTCGTATATTTTTGAATAGATCTCACCTGGTTTTTAAAATTTCTTTTTTATTTTTAGAGGGCAAGTGAGCATGTGTGTGCAAGCAGGGGAGGGGCAGAGGGAGAGAGAGAATCCCAAGTAGGCTCTGCCCTCAGTGCCTTTTCTGGGGCTCAATCCCACAACCCTGGGATCATGACCTGAGGAAAAATCAAGAGTTGGCTGCTCAACCCACTGAGCCACCCAGGTGCACCAGATGTCACCTGGTCTTAATGGATCATTTTTTCAATGTTCTAATATATTACATAGGTAATTTTATTATATTCACAAGGAAAATTAATCTGCAGGATGTGTTTTTTTGGTATTCTTTTTCAGTGTCTTCCAGATTTTGGTATCAATGCTATATTTGCATTATTTAAAAAAAAACTGGAATTTTCTTCCTTTTGAATGCTCTGGAATAGTTTATACGTCATTAGAATTATTTAGTTTTTAACAATTTATTAGAACTCTTCTGTGAATCATTTGAGCTTTGGGGCATTCAGGAATTAGCTCTTATCCTTATTTCTTCTATAGATGTTACTCAGTTTAGGTGTTCCCCCCACCCCCCGCCCCATGCTCCAGTTGTGGTAAGTTATGTTTTCCTAGAAAATTATAAAGTTTTTAATGATTCTTTTAATTTCCTGTTTTTAATGGCTTTATGTTTTTCCTCTTTGTAATTTCATTTAAAGCTATTTTCAGTTCTTTTTTCCTGATTACCTTTGCTAGTGGTTTATTTGATATTTAAAAGATGAGTTAATCTTTTTTAAACCATTTTTCTAACAGTAAATCCATTTACTTTTATTAATTTCTTTCCTCTGCTTTCTGTTGGTTTATTTTCATTTTCTTTTTCTAAATTTTTGAGTCAGATTTTTATCTTTTATTGACACAAATTTTTAATGCCAAATATTGCCTCTAAACAGTGTTTTAGCTGCACTTTATAGACTTGTTTTGTAGTGTTTTCATTATTATTGCTTTCTAAAAATTATATTTAAGAGTTTTTGCACTTCCAGGTAGAAAAGCCTTCTATTATTTTGCATTTAAGTTCTATTTTCATCCCATTTGAAAAAAAAGTATTCCCTATTTTTAAGAAGGAGAAGTCAATAAATATTAATCAAGTCTACCTCATAATTATGTTATTTGGATATCTTATATCTTTACTTTTTTCTCCACTCAGCTTTCATGAACCCAGAAGGGGAAATTCAAGTCTCCTATTTTTAAGTGTTTCTATTTATCTTTGTATCCTTTATAATTTCTCCTCTATGAATGTTGGTTCTATGTTAATTGATATTCTTATCCAAAAATTTTAAAGTATTAAATGCTTTATCTGTTCTTCTTTGCTGTATAGAAAACTACCTTAAAAACTAGTGGCTTGCGGTGCCTGGGTGGCTCAGTCAATCAAGCGTTTGACTCGGCTCAGGGCATGATCTCCCCGTTCCTGAGTTGGAGCCCCGCATCAGGCTCTGTGCTGACAGCTCAGAGCCTGGAGCCTGTTTCAGATTCTGTGTCTCCCTCTCTGTCTCTGCCCCACTCCTGCTCGTGTTCTGTCTCTCTCGTGAAAATGAATAAACAAAAAAATTTTTTTAAATAACCCCCCCCCCCAATGGGTTAAAATGTGGCTTAAAATAACCACTATTTATTTAGTTTTCCATTCTGTGGGCCAGTTCAGCTGATCCGGTGAGATTCTCCCATACGTCTGCAGCCAACTCATAGCCTGAGTGGCAGCTGAAGCGTCCAGGACGACTAGGTTGTATATTCTTCATTACGTGCAGGCTAGCCTCTCGAGGCCCAGGCTTGGAACTCATGTGGTGTCACCTTTGCTGCTTTCTAGTGATCAGAGCAATTAGCTAGACTGTTCTAGATTTACATGGCTATGCTAGAGTGTAGAAATAGACTCCCATCTCTTGATGGGAGAAGCCATAAAGTACTATATTTGCAACCCAACACATTAACTGTGCAGTCACTCTACTTGGAATGAAGACGAGATTATCTCTAAGAAGACCAGGCACAAGTCTGGGAAATGGATGCTAAAGGTCTAAACTGGAATAGTGGCAATGCAGGCAGAGAAAAATGATCAGTTCGATGTGGAAAATAAGGGACAGTGAGGAACTAAACACTCTTCATTGATTTCTTACTTTGATAATGTGTCAATGTTGAAATCATTGCTGGTCATAAGGAGTGTGTTACCCCATAGAAGCTCAAACTTGCCCCACTCTCTTCTTCTATTCCTAAGCCTCAGAGTACATTTATGGATTGCTCACATTGGAAATCACTTAATTGAGTCACATTTTTAGAAGTTGAGTCTTAGTGAGAAGTGTAAAAAATGAACCTGTACTAGGGGATTCCACATGTCTTTTGTTGGGGTCCATGGTCCTTCTTCACACTGCGGTAGATTTGGGCACAGTGGTGGAAGTTGGCAGGGAGGAACTATTGCCCTACATTTGTTTTAAGCCATTCAAGTAATGGAGTTCATCTTGGATCCAGTATAGCTCCCTAGGAATCTAAGACTGGTTACCTTGATTGTAATACTGACTTTGTCCTGGGAAGAGACTAGCAGTTGATATTCCCTGAGTGTTTATAATGTGTTTGACACCACTGTAAGTGCTTTTTCATGTTAAATGTTTAATCCTTTTAATAATCCATTTAGGATGCTAACGGATTATCATGGTCATTTTCATTTAACAGTTGAAGAAACTGGGACACTGAGAGCTTATCCAACTGCTGAATTCTGGAGTTAAAATGCCTGGTTTGAATTTTAGGTCTGCCACTGGCTAGCTCCTCTTCTCTTGGGACACCCAGTATACTGGTGTGTTAGTGGAAATAAAGCAGAAGTAGAGGAAATGGTTCCCATTCTCAGGACGTTCCTCTTACTCCAGGGTGGGACTAAACTGAGTGAGTCCTACTTCCCCTCTAGGAAGGCACTAGGCACAGCTGTTATGTTGGCACTTCTAAAATGTTATAACTAGCATAGATCATTTGATATATCATTTCTGATATTCTACTCCTAAAATCTACTCTTCCATGATGTTGGTCTTTTCCGGTGAAGATCATGCCTTAGTATGTTTTTCTTCTTTTAACTAAAATTATGATTCTTCACCTGCATCATTGTAATATTTTTCTGCCCTATCTCTTCTTGTTTTTTTTGTGTGTTGCTGCTCTCCACACAGGCATTCATTTTGGGCAATAACACTTCCCTTCTGATAAGTTGTTCACCCCTGTGGCTTTGTTTTTGTGTGACTGGATTTAGGCCATGGTTTAGATTTGCTCATTATTCTGGAAGCAAGACCTAGGAATTGGCTCCTCAGTGTACTATTAAATAAGCTTTTCTTCTTTTAAATAATTTTCCTATTGATAATACAAAACATGAGTGCACAATAGGAGAAGAGGAAAAAGAAAGCTTGAAAACTGCTGGGAAAATACCCAAACTTTTGTTTGTTATGTTTGGTGATGGAAACTGATTACATAACTTGCCATCATTTGTTTCACACAGACTAGAAAAAGGAATAAAACAATGGGGATTTAAGTATGGGAAGCTGTTCTTTATCAGGGGAGTCTAGAAAAGGAATTTTGTGTAATGGAGACTATATTTTCAGTATTATGGGGTGAGAGGGGCATAAAGGAGGAGGACAGGGATGAAGGGGGGAGAGATTTTTTTATTTCATTTCTGAAGCATCTCTCAAACTAAACTGAGGCTTACTGGGAGTAATCTTGTCCCCAGGATCAAGTTATTTAATATTGGTACTATTTGTGTTCTTTACATTTGCATGTTGTTCTCAGCATCAGCATCAAACTTGTAAAGCCCAAGATTCCTTTAGAAAAAAGTGGCAGGGCCCACCTGATAAGGAATAGTTTTTTTGATATTTGACCTTCATGAGTATGTCAGCAAATCATCTGTAAGCAGCAATCCAATAGGCTTTCCAAAGGCATTTCCTCCCTGTTTCCTCCTCTGTTCCCAAGGAATTACGAGGGATTTGTTTCTTTTTGTTAAACACTGCATTCCGGATTCGATGTGCATGTGGATGGGCAGGGCATACATCATTTGTGTGAGAAAATGAGTTATGTGGCATGGTTGAAAAATCAAAAAGTGATTTTGATGAATGAGTATTCATTTAATTAATATGTACACATGTAAAAAAAACCACCCCGGCTAATTTTTCTTTCCTTCTTTTGAAGTGTCTCAAGGTTTCTTTCTCTGCAACACATGCAGATGTGAATGTAAATGAGAGATGCCTTCATGGGACAGAATGAAGTGTTTGGTTCTGTGCCACTGTGTAGGGTCAACTCCTAAGAGAACTTTGGTGTGAAATGATCTGATTTTCATCACTGTCCTCCTTGCACTTTCCATGACTGCAAATACTCAATGCTGTTGTGTTCTTTCCCCTGGTTTAACATTCCTAGAGGCGTTCTGGAGTCAGAGTGTTTGGGCTTCAATTCTGGTTGTGCCATTTGCTGGCTGCATGACCTTAACAACTCACTTACCTGCCCTAAGCCTCGGCATCTTAATCGTAAAAGTAAAAATTGTCCTACTTCATGAGATTGTTACTGATAACAAATAAAGGAGACTGTGGAATTAGAACTCTGCTGGGTAAAACTCTATAAATATTAGTGATTATTACTGGGCATTAACTAGATCTATAAGACACAAAACTAGGACCATAGGGAATACAAAGAATTACAATATCCCATCAAATACTCGGAGTTTATATTCTTACAGAGGAGGTAAGATAAACACAATAACAGCAGGAAGTATATGATGGGAATACACATTTGAACCAGTTTTTCAAAAGAAGGCTTTGCACAGAATCTAGACTTAGAGCTGGGTTTTAAAGCATGTGTACCCTTTAGATAGGACAGTATTGCTTTCTCTTCCTTACTAATGGCTACTCTTTAGAAAGAGTATTGTATAAACCATCTATGTGTTGGGATGCATTTTTGAAGTTATGTTTTATAAGTTATATACATTTGAAACAATGAAGAGGTATATTGTAAGGAATTTCTTATCCTTAGAAGCATTACTAAGCAGGAGATGGAGATTATTTTTGGGCAGAAGGCTCTTCCTAGAACTTCTGAAATGACATTATATATTCTTATATATTTTATCAGCCTACAAGGGTCATGCTTAACTCTAGTCATATTGGAAAAATGGTTTCCACTTAGGAGAAGCTGGCAAGCTAATTCTTCACTTTTGCTGACTCAGAGTCAGGCTCTTCTTGAAATGCAGTGAATTTTCCTCCTGCTGTAGAGGGGTTGTTTGTCCTGGGAACACATGACAAAATAGTAGGACTGCCTTCCTTCACAGTGGATATGGAATTCAATAGGATGAAGTGACTTAAGAACTAATATAGGAATACATGACTCTCCTCATAAATGCGCAGTCATATCTATGTTGTTATTATTTGGAGGAAAGAGAAAATTGAGGTCAATATGCAATTGTTAAAAAGAAAGCATTCAATATGCATCAATGTGTATTTTTAAATTACTGATTAAAATGACCAGTTGAGGGGTGCCTGGATGGCTCAGTTGGTTAAGCATCTGACTTTGGCTCAGGTCATGATCTCATGGTCCATGGGTTCGAGCCCTGCATTGGGCTCTGTGCTGACAGCTTGGAGCCTGGAGCCTGCTTCAGATTCTGTGTCTCCCTCTCTCTCTGCCCTACCCCCTGCTCATGCTCTCTTTCTTTCTCTCTCAAAAATAAATACACATTAAAAAAATTAAATTACCATTTGATATGGAAAATTTCTATAGAAATAGCTTACAAAAAGTGGAAGAACCTAAAATGCGAAGTTGAGTGACCTAAAATTATACCATAAGCTGAACATTCCAACTAAATTCAGGTTGAATTGTGGATGCTATGTTTTACTGGGAGACTGACTGGCATCAGTCAGCTTAGACATATAAATTGCTTTTTAAAGGACTGAAAGTTCATCCATCCATCAACCCACCCCTCTATAGAGGGCCAGACACTATAATAGAAACTATAAAGGCAAAAGCATTCCATTGTATATACATTCTTTAAGGACATTAGGAAAGAATGTCAACTAAACATCACAGAACTTATTCCGCAATGGTCTTATGATATATAGTTGTAAAAAAGGGAGATTCTTGTTTAACTTAAATCAACAAAGTTAACCATGAAATGACTCTGAATGGTGAAATGGGAATATATTTTTCCCATCACAGAAGAACTGTGCCTATCAGTGGATAGTATTAAGAGATACCTAATACTAGATTCTCATTCTTGCTCCTCGTTTTTTGGGGGATCGGATGTTATTTCTGTACTTGTCTCCAGGGATAGGAATCTCTAGTTCTTCCCACAAATACTGGGCACAGGTAAAAATGAGCTTGCTAAAAGGATAGCACATGGAGGAAAGACAGTAGATATCTAGTTCTTATGCATTCTGCTCACTATTTCTGTGAGGCATACTTTATTATACTGAATATGTCCGTTGATTTTCCTGAAAATCCGGAAACCTAGAAATTTTGATTCTTTTTCAGCACCCATGAAATAATTCTAAAATCTATGAAATCTACAACATCTCCCATTGCCACTGACCAAGTTCAGGCGCTCATCATTTCTTAGACTAGTGTAGCAGTTGATCATATCTCCTTGAAACCATTCTTAGGCTTTCCAAATTTATCCTTTGCCGTTGTAAACACACATTCATATATAAGCTGACCAATTTATCACACTACTTAAAAGTCATCAATGGTACTCTACCACCTACTAAATAAAGTTGAACACTAACATGTAATGTCCTTTGTAAATTCTTCCTTTTGGCTTCCGTAGTACATCGTAGTACTCATTTCTCTTTCTGTGTGTCAGTGACACAAAACTGAAAGCAATCTTTGTGGTAGAACTATGCAACCAAAAATTTTTTCCAAAGATCTGTAAATAAAATTCTCTTTGTCCTTTGGAGAGCAGGAATTGTGACAGATACAAATAACATAGGGTGACAATTAGTTTTGGTTTGCCAGGGATACACCTTGTTTATGTCTGAAATCCAAGAGTAATTATTAATATCTTTTTTTGATCTCAGTTTTGATGATAATTAGGTGAGCCTCCATTATGCAAGGCACAGTTCTTGCTGTTATAGAGATGTAATTTGGACAAGTATTAGGAAATTATTGAAGGGAAATATAAGGTTTGATGTAATCAAGCATTCGATTTTCTGATAGAGTCCAAAATGTTACATTTGGGAAGGCCAGTGAGAAAGTTGAAGTTACTAGGAAAGGTTTTTCAATGGGAAGAATCTGACGGCTGGATAGACAGAGAGGGAGGGCTGACATTCCAAGTGAGGGAAGAAGAGGAAAGAGTCATAGGAGTGGGAATATGCATGATAACTTTGTGCCCCACTAAGGAAGCCAAATTGAATGGAATGGGGAGGATAGTTTGTGGGATGAGGTATACTATTTGGTGGGGAAGCATGGACTCTACTTGGGGAATAGAAACTGTGGCATCCAGTGCACAGGAGTGAGAAAGCATGGCAATAGTGACGAATTTGGAAAACTGGTCAAGAGTGGTGAGTGGGAGATAACTACTGGTCCTGTGTGGGGAAGAAAAGTTGAGATACTAAACTCAGGCAGAAATTCTCTCTTTACATAGTCTCACTTGAGGGAATTGCATTGAAGGGAAAAATCCATGTTAGCAAGGTCACGTAGGCTCTGTCATTTCATGGGACACAGTTGCCTGGTGCAGACTAATCTTACTCTTGTCACAGGACTAATTGAACAGAAATAATTTTCTGAAGGAAATTGTTTTGTGTAAGATGACACAACCTATAGAGTTATTATTCCTTTTTTTTTTTTTTAGTGAGAGAAAGAACAGAAATAAAAATGTGTTCTTTGTGGCTTACTGCCACATTTCACAATGCACCCATAGATGGTTAGTCTATTTTCTTGTCCCTGCTGTATTTTGCACACTTATCACACACAAGGCAAATGATTCTTTTACTCTTCTATCTCTCCTCCCACACTGCAAATTTTGCATATTCAGGATTGTATTTTAATTATATTTTATCTTTAATGCTTTGCACAATACACTCCATGAATAAATTAGTGAATAGTCAGATGATGATGAATTTTGGTTTCTGACGATTCAGTTTTTACCCCCAAAAGTTAAAAGACACTAAAAAAAAAAAAACCAAAGAAAGGAATGCAATGTGCTTTTTAGGACTAAGCACAGTCAGGGAGTATAAATGGCTTCACTACTTAGTGTAGGCTGTTATAATTTTTGTCATGGATTTGCTGATGCATAAAATTATTACCTGAAGGATGATAACCACAAGATGTCTCTCTTCTCAGCTAAGACACTTGATGTTCCCTGTTTGGACATTGATGTATTTTACTCTTTCTGCTCTTTCTTTTACTCTTTCTAGTAATGTTACTTTCTAATAATATCTAGATCACCAGTCAATTAATATTAAAATTTAGGTACAGAATTTGTTCTTTACTGTACTTCCTAATAATTCTTATTGTTAATTGTATCCCTAACACCACAGTCATATTAAAAACTTTGATGGGCTTTGGAATCGGATGGACTTTGCTTAAATTATTCTATTTCACTAACTAGCTTTGTGACCATTCATAACTTATTTTTCTCCAAGTTTCTATTTCTGTTCTATAAAATGGGGATAATAATGGAACATATCTTATAGAATTGTTGTGATTATTAAATGAGATATATGTTTGAAAAGAATATTGTAGGGAGGTTATGTCATCAAGATAGTCACATAGGTCATTTCTGACTTTAGTTCCCCTTACAAGAAGACAAAATAGCAACTAACCATAGACAAGACACCATTGTGAAAATCCCAGAACTTAGGGTAAGGCTGAAACACTCCCCGGGAACACAAAGACTGAGAAAGACTTCATGGACCAGTAAGAGGAGTGCTTTTACTTTGGTCACATTGCCTCTCCCTCGGGCTGTCATAGCACAGCACTGAGAGCGCCCTTTTGGGCCTATGCTTTCTCCAGGGGGAAAGAGAGCCCAAAGTAGACATCCAACTCCCCCAGCACTCTGGGACACTTCCTTGTAGGCTCATTCAGGTTTTGCTTCACAGAGATCATGGGGGAATGTGCAAAGGTCAACCACTGGGAATGAGAGATGGAGGATGGTTGGGCTTAGAGCACCCCACACTCCTATCTTGGTGGACCACACTTCTGATTGTAGTGGCACCCAAGCAGAGATCCCAGCCAGCAGCTCTGCCCAACTGCAGAGTTGAGCTTGTGGCCCCATCTGGCCAGGGAGCTTGGTTGGCAGTTCTGCCTGATTTAGATCCCCAGGCAACTGGCCATACCACCTGTGGAGCCCGTTCTACCTGCTGGGCATGGAAATCAATTTTCAGCCCTGCTCAACTGTGTTGTCTCCAGTTCTGCCTGACCAGGAAGACTGGCTGGAGAACCTGGGTAGCTGTGGAGCCCATCCTACAACCCTGCTTGGGCAGCGAGCCAAGTCAGCAGCCCTGTCTAACTGTTGAGCTTCTAGCCTTGCATAATCATGGATCCTAAACAGTGACTCTGGGCAGCCTCAGAGCTTCGCCTATGGTACTGCCCAACTGTGGAGACCACGTTACAGCCCTTCCTAGCAACGGAGATCAACCTATATAGCCCTGCTTAATTGCTGAACCCAGGCAGGAACCCAGCTAGTTATCCCTCACAATCATGGAGCATAGCTTGCAGGTCCACCTGATCAGAAAGTCTAGATTGTGACCCTACCCAACTGTGGAGCATAGTCTCCAGCACCACTCAACTGCTGCAAAACCCATCCGCATAGAGAACCTGGCAAGTCACTTTGCTCTTCAACAGAGCTTAGCCAGTACTACCTCATCACAGGACAGCCTGTGGCCCTGCCCAACTTTGGGTCACAGTCTGTGGCCCTGTCTGATCATGGAGCCCTGCTTGTGGCTCTTCCTGAATGCAGAATCCAGCCAACAGCATCATGCAGTTGAATAGCATGGCCTGGACGCCTTGCCCAGCCAGGCGCAATGTGGAGTCCAGCTCACAGCCCTGCCCAATTGCAGAAGCCAACTAGTAGCACTGCCCTGCCAGGGAACAGTCTGCAGCTTTGCCCAGCCACATGTGATTGTAGAGCCTAGATAGTAAAGCAGAACCAGCAGCCCTGCCTGATCAGACAGCTTACCTAATGGCTCCACTGGAACATGGGGCCCAGCCAGCAGCACTACTTCCTACCTTAGAGCAGGCAGTGGCCTCACGTAACTGGAGACCTCAATACTGGAGACCTACCTGTTGGTACTGCCAGCTGACTGATCCAGCACCCCACGCTGAGCTGGTTGGTGAAGGTCTTTTTCTGCCAGAGCAAACTGTAAAGTCAGGAAGAGGAGTTTGCTCACTCAAGGGCACAGATATCAATGCAAGAATGTGGGATCATGAAAAAATCAGGTATATATATCACCGAAGGAAATTAATGAAACTCTGATAACTGACCCTAAAGAAATGGAGATGTATGAACTATCTGAATTCAAAATAATCAGCTTAAAGAAGTTTAGTGGGGCGCCTGGGTGGCTCGTCGATTGAGCGTCCAACTTCGGCTCAGGTCATAATCTCGCAGTTCGAGGGTTCAAGCCCCTCGTCGGGTTCTGTGCTGACAGCTCAGAGCCTGGAGCCTGTTTCGGATTCTGTTGTCTCCCCCTCTCTCTAGCCCTCCCCAATTTGCGCTCTGTCTCTCTCTGTCTCAAAAATAAATAAACTATAAAATTTTTTTAAAAGTTTAGTAAACGACAAAAATACACAGAAAACTAAATGAAATTAGGAAAATAATATATAAACAAAATAAAAAATTCAACAAAGAAACAAAACCATCAATAAAAAAAGCTAAACAGAATGGGTACCTGGGTGGCTCAGTTGGTTGGGCGTCTGACTCTTGATTTTGGCTTAGGTCATGATCTAACAGTAGCGGGATTGGGCCCTGTGTCCAACATAAAGCCTTCTTGGGATTTGCTCTCTTCCTCTCCCTCAGCCCCTTCCATCTCTTTAAAACAAACAAACAAAACAAAAACAAAAAACTGAAAAAAAAATCATAGAGCTGAATACAATGACTGCACTGTTCTCACTCAATAGACAAATAGCAGATTTAATGAAGCAAAAGAAAAATCATTGAACTTGTAGATCACTGAAATTATCCAGTCAGAGGTGCAAAAAGAAAAAAAAGAATGAAAAAGAGTGAAAAAAGATTACAGGACTTAGGGATTCCATAAGGGAAAACCTTTTATACATTATGGGAAACCAAACAAGAGAAAGAGACACAAAGTCTCTTTAAAACAATAGTGGAAGGACAGAACATATATTTAAAGCAATAATGGCTGAAACCTGGGGAGAGAAACAGATATCCAGATTCATCAGCCCAAAAGATGCCAAGTATGTTGAACTCAAAAAGGACCACAAAGAGATACATTATAGTTAAATCATTAAAAGTCAAAGATAGAAAATTTTTAAGCAGTAAGAGAAAAGTGACCCATTACATACACAGGAGCCTCTGTAAGACTACCAAAAGAAACTCTGCAGACCAGGAGAAAGTGGAATGACATATTCAAAATATTAAAAGGAAAAAAACTGTCACTTAGGGACTACATCAAGAAGAGCTGTGTTTCAGAAAAAAGGAGAGATAAAGACTTTCCCAAACAAGCAAAGCTAAGAGACTTTGTCTCCACTATAACCACCTTCCAAGAAATGTGAAAGGGTGTTCTTCAAACTGAAGTGAAATAATGAAAATTAATATTATAAACACCTATGAATGCGTAAAATTTGCTAATAAAAGTAAATATGTAGTCAAAGCCAGATTCTCTAAAAGTATAATGTACATAAATCACAATTCTATCATATGGCCTTTATCATGTTAAGTTACATTTCTTCTATTTCCAATTTGTTGTGAACTTTTATCATAAAAGGATGTTGAAATTTATTAATGTTTTTTCTGCATCTATTGAGATGATCACATAACTTTAATCTTTTTTTTAATGTGATGTGTTTATTGATTTACACATGTTAAAACATCCTTTCATCCCAGGGATGAATCCCACTTGAACATGGTGTATGATCATTTAATGTGGTGTTGAATTCAATTTGCTAGTACTGAGAATTTTTGTACATATATTTATCAAGCATATTGGCTTGTAGGTCTCTTATAGTGTCCTTATCTGGCTTTGATATCAGGTTGATGGGGGTGGGGTGGGTGGGTGATTGGCTAAATGGGTGACGGGTATTAAGGAGGGCACTTGTTATGATTAGCACTGGATGTTATATTCAGGTGATGAATCACTAAATTCTACTCCTGAAACCGATATTACACCATATCTTAACTAATTAGAATTTAAATAAAAATTTGGAAAAGAATAAAATTTCACCAATAAAAAAAAGTTACAGGATACCAAATTGACAAACAAAAATTAGCTATGTTTTATACGCTGAAAGTGAACTATCTGAAAAATAAATTCTATTTAAATAGCATCAAAAACTAACAAAAATACATAGGAATATATTTGACTAAGGATGTGAAAGATCTCTATCTCTACCCTGAAAACAATAAAACACTGATGAAAGAAACTGAAAGACACACAAATAAATGAAAACATATTTTGTTTATGTATCAGAAGAATATTATGAAAATGTTCATACTACTCAAAGCCAACTATACATTCAATGCAATCTTCATCAAAATTCCAATGACCTTTTCTATACAAAAAGAGAAAACAATCCTATAATTCATATAGAACCATGAAAAGTAGCAAAGCAAATTGAGAAAAAAAACAAAAAAGCTGGAGGGATCATGCTTGTTTTCAAACTATATTACAAAGCTAGAGTAATCAGAATAGTTTGGTATAGGCACAAAAATAGACTTACAGATCAATGGAACAGAATCAAGAGCCTGGAAATATACCCATGCATACATGTTCAACTAATATTTCATAAAGGAATACTGAATGGGGAAAAAGATAAATGTTTTCAATTAATGGGTTTTGGGAAAACTAGATATTTGTATGGAAAAGGATATAACTGGACTCCTATTTCACCTCTACAAAAATTAACTGGAAATGTATTAAAGACATAAGTGTAATTCCTGAAAACATCAACTCCTTGGAAGAAAATGGAAAAAAAAACTCCTTAACACTGGTCTTGGCAATGATTTTATAGATTTGACTCCAAAAGCACAAGCATAAAAAGCAAAAATAGACAAATGGGACTACATCAAACTAAAAAGCTTCTGTATTGCAAAGGAATCATCTAAGTGAAAAACAACCTACAGAATGAAGAACATATTTCCACACTGCTTATCTCAAGGAGTTAATATCTAAAATATATAAGTAATTCATACAATTCTATAGTAAAAAATTCCATTAAAACAGGGCAAAGGATATAAATACACATTTTTGCAAAAAAGACAATGTCCAATAGGTACATAAAAAGATGCTTAACATCAGTAATCATCAGAAAAATACAAAAAGAGTCACAATGAGACATCGCCTCACTTGTATTAGAATGGCTTTTATCAAAAAGGTATGGAAAAAGGGAATCTTTGTGCACCATTGAGACATAAACAGATACTACCACTATGGAAACAGTATGGAGTTTCCTCAAAAAAATTAAAACTAGTATTACCATATAACCTAGCAATCCCACTTTTGCTTATGGGTTTGAAGGAAATGAAATCACTATATTGAAGAAATATCTTCATGCCCCATATTAATTACAGCATTATTTACAATAGCCAAGACATATATACAACCTAAATGTCCATTGACAGGTGACCACTGGATAAACAATGGATCAGTGTCTACTTGATAAACAAAATGTCCCCTTGCCCAACACATGCATGAATATTGTTCAGCCTTCAAAAAGGAAATCTTGTCATTTTTAACAACATGGGTGAGCCTTAAAGTTGTTATACTAAGGGAAATAAGACAGAAAAAGACTGCATGATCTCATTTATGTGTGGAATCTGAAAAAATTGAACTAGAAAAAGAGAGTAGATTGGTGGTTGTCCAGAGAGAGGATTAGGGGAGATGAGAGAAATGGGTGAAGATGGTCAATGGTACAAACTTCCAGTTATGAGTGAGTTCTGGGGATGTAATGGTGACTATAGTTAACAATATTAGATTATATACTTGAAAGTTGGTAAGAGGATAGATCTTAAAAGTCCTCATTCCCACCCCCATGATAATTATCAGAGGTAATGGATGTATTGACTAACTTTATGGTACTTATCATTTCATTATATATCTATATAAAACCATCATATTGTATACCTTAAACTTACACAATATTATATGTCATTTATATCTCAGTAAAACTTGAAAAAAAAGGAGAATGTTGTACAGTGTTTAGCAAACGGTAAGCCCTCAATTAATTTTACCCATTCTTGATAGTATGTAGGAAAACAAGGTCCTCCAAGAAAATATGTCTGTTGTCATAGAAGTAGCAGTTTTGATATATGGGGTCAGAAATAACGGAAACTTAAAGAAGATGAATGTAAATTCAAGATTCAGGAGAGACAGGAAAATGAAGATATTTTCTTATTTTTTCAAAAACATGAATTCTTAGTTCTTTTTTCTTCCATCTTGGTTTCCAATATTGCATGGAACCAGGATATAGTACCTCTTTAAGAAAAAAAATTAGGACTTCTCCAGCTATGTTGGCAAATGTGGGCAAGTCCTCTTTTACCTAATAATAACTAGACCTAGACAGCTGCCTGGCTTAATATAAATGAGAAAAGGGGAAAATCTGAATATTCAATACTCATTGAAAGGATAGGTTTGGCAGACTATACCTGAATGGCTGAAGCCAAATGTGAGGTCCATGTGTTCCATTGGTCCTTTTGCTTTTCCAGTAGGACTAGGAAGTACTGTGGTTACGACCAATTTTCTAAGGAATTCAAGTGGTAGAGAGGTAAAGTAGGCCATTTAGGCCAAAGGATCTATTGTTAGATCTTTAACGTAATCTTAGGATCTAAGAATCAAGTCTGGATTGAGTTTTGACATGCACTGAGAGGAAAGGCATCCCGTTTTCAACCAAAGGATGTGGCTATAAACTGAAAGGCATTGTTGAAAGATATGCTTGCTTAGGATGTTTCTAAGAAGTTACATCTTAATCCAAACACTGGGGTCTTGGATAAAAATGGAGATTTGTATGCCAAACACTACATCCAAACTCAGTAAATTTGTAAATAGGCCATTCCACACTTAGGCCATTCTCTTCTTAATTTTGGTACAGAGAGAATAATCCTCTGAAATGTATTGCCCTTGCTGCAATTTTTCAATTTATACTTTCTTTCTTGTACATTCCAGTGATTCAATTGCTAAAATAGAAAAGAAAGCATTAAAATCTAATTATTTAAAATTAATTAACTCATTCATTTATTCATTCATTCCTCTGCCTTTATCCAGAAGCATTTTGACCGGCTAATAATCAGAAGAGATTTTGCTTTTTTCTAAGAAGTTATTGGTAAAGAATATATGCTTTTAACTTTTAAGGGATTTGTGGAAGATACATATATCACCGTTGATGTCTGTCAAGCAATTAAGAAATATTTCTTATGAATTTTATTCTCCCCACTGGAGTTTGGGAAGTGTCCTATACTCATCATTTTTTAGCATAACTCTCTAATCATACTTGGGCATAAGAAGGACATTTCTTGGACTCTAATAAAGTCACTATGGCTGTGGTTTGTAATTGTACTTCTTTGGATAAAGTGAGCTTGCTGCTATTGACACAAGTATTTTCCTTACATATGCATTGAGACTTTTCTTTTTTGTTAACGTGTTCTTACAAACTATCTAATTAGACATTTGAAGACCATGATTTATTTTGATGCTATTATCCAACTGATTTGTTTGCTTTCTATTTCCAGCTTCTTACATCCACTATACCATGTAAGAACACCTCACCTGGTGCCAAAGATAACAGAGGACTCAGCAAAGCTGGCTGCCTTGACAGTGTAGCAACAACAGAGCTGATCTGGCACATGACGGTTGGGTTCATTTCAGCAAATCCATTATTAAAATTTTATTACCCAATGACGAATAAACAGATTTGGAGCTTTCCTCTCCCTCTTGCTATCTTATTTTATATAATCAGCATTGTGTGGAAATTCTGTTTTTCTGGTTCCACATTAGTGTTTTTTCAAAGTAAAGTAGTCAATAAATCTTCATAATGGACTCAAACTGTACTAGGATTACAGGCCAAACATAGAGGGTTCTTGATGTATTTTAAAAACTTTGAGTAGGAAGCCAATGAGCTTAAGTGTACAAAACTTGGTTACTGGGACTGACAAAATATATGATGAATTTAGAATAAAGCAATTTGGCTCCGAAGAAATGGTGGTGACTGTATAACTTGAGAAATGTTAGCCAGATAGATTGCTTTTGAATAGAGACCTATATAAAATCGGTGATGTATTACCTGGCATATAGAAACACATGTAATCACAGAGGTGCTGAGTCTTTATAAGGCAGTGCCATGGCAGACATCTTGTCTGATAACAGAGTGATGCTTCAGGTTGAGGTACCATTGAGGTCTCACACATCTTGTGTATGATAAACACACGATTGTGTGTTACGCACAGCTGACAGGAAAGAAATATCTCTTCCCACACCAGAAGCATTTCAGATGTCAATGGTCTACTAATTTCAGAATATTAGAAAAACAAGATACTAAAGTGGTGAGAAAGACCACTATTTCTGAATCCATTTATTAAAATTGCATAGTTTCAACAGGGATAGCTTTGAGATAGGGACAGTATAAAAACGTAAGTTATAATCCAAGATCTTCCCACATTCTCTGATAACAACCTTGTTAGGGCCCTAAAAAAATATCTTATTGGTTCATTTAACAGTGGAGGAATATGTTAACAACCATTATTTATATCACTTTTGTAACCTTTATCTCATTTATTATAGCCATTTTGTATTATTAATACCTATTAGTCTTAGGTATTATAATTAGCCCATTTTAAGGACTGGGAAATAAGGCTTAGAAAAGTTAAGTGAATTCCCTAAAGCTATCTAGCTAGTACTAAGTAGTAGTCCTGGGATTTGAACCTAAGTCTTTGAACTGAACTGGTATGCTCTCTTCATTCTGAAGTTCTGCCTCTGTTTTAATCACTATTTTTTTCTTTTATAGTTTACTGTCAAGCTGGTTTCCATATAACACCCAGTCCTCATTCCACAAGTGCCCTCCTCCATGCCCAGCCCCTCCCTTCCCTTCTACCCCTCCCCCATCAGCCCTCAGTTTGTTCTCAGTATTCAAGAATCTCTTATGGTTTGCCTCCATTTTTCCCCCTTCTCCTCCCCCATGGTTCTCTGCTGTTTCTCCTGTTACACTTATGAGTGAAAACATATGGTATCTGTCCTTCTCTGCCTGACTTATTTCACTTAGCGTGACACCCTCGAGGTCCATCCACTTTGCTACGAATGGCCAGATTTCATTCTTTCTCATTGCCATGTAGGATTCCATTGTATAGATAAACCACAACTTCTTGATCCATTCTTCAGTTGATGGACATTTAGGCTCTTTCCATGATTTGGCTATTGTTCAAAGTGCCGCTATGAACATTGGGGTACATGTGCCCCTATGCATCAGCACTTCTGTATCCCTTGGGTAGATCCCCAGCAGTGCTATTGCTGGGTCATAGGGGAGTTCTATTGATAGTTTTTTGAGGAACCTCCACACTGTTTTCCAGAGTGGCTGCACCAGTTTACATTCCCACCAACAGTGTAGGAGGGTGCCCATTTCTCCACATCCTCGCCAGCATCTAGTCTCCTGATATGTTCATTTTAGCCACTCTGACTGGCATGAGGTGGTATCTCAGTGTAGTTTTGATTTGTATTTCCCTGATGATGAGTGACGCTGAGCATCGTTTCATGTGTCTGTTGGCCATCTCGATGTCCTCTTTGGAGAAGTGTCTCTTCATGACTTCTGCCCATTTCTTCACTGGATCATTTGTTCATTGGATGTGGAGTTTGGTGAGTTCCTTATAGATTTTGGATACTAGCCCTTTATCCGATATGTCATTTGCAACTATTTTTTCCCATTCCGTTGGTAGCCTATTAGTTTTTTTGATTGTTTCCTTTGCAGTGCAGAAGTGTTTTATCTTGATGAAGTCCCAATAGTTCATTTTTGCTCTTGATTCCCTTGCCTTTGGGGATGTGTCGAGTCGGAAATTGCTGTGGTTGACGTCAAGGAGGCTGTTTCCTGCTTTCTCCTCTAGGGTTTTGATGGTTTCCTGTCTCACATTCAGGTCCTTCATCCATTTTGAGTTTATTTTTGTGTGTGGTGTAAGAAAGTGGTCCAGTTTCATTCTTTTGCATGTTGCTGTCCCGTTCTCCCAGCGCCATCTGTTAAAGAAGCTGTCTTTTTTCCATTGGATACTCTTTCCTGCTTTGTCAAAGATTAATTGGCCATACATTTGTGGGTCCAATTCTGGGTTCTCTATTCTATTCCATTTGTCTAAGTGTCTGTTTTTGTGCCAATACCATACTTCTTGATGATTACAGCTTTGTAGTAGAGGCCAAAGTCTGGGACTGTGATGCCTCCCGTTTTAGTTTTTTTGTTCAATATTACTTTGGCTATTTGGGGTTTTTTGTGGTTCCACACGAATTTTAGGATAGTTTGTTCTAGCTTTGAGAAGAATGCTGGTGCAATTTTGATTGGGATTGCATTGAATGTGAAGATTGCTTTGGGTAATAATGACATTTTAACAATGTTTATTCTTCCCATCCATGAGCATGGAATGTTTTTCCATTTCTTTGTGTCTTCTTCAATTTCCTTTATAAGTTTTCTATAGTTTTCATCATACAGATCTTTCATATCTTTGGTTAGGTTTATTCCTAGGTATTTTATGGTTTTTGGTCAATTGTGAACGGGATCAGTTTCTTGATTTCTCTTTCTGTTCCTTCGTTATTGGTGTTTAAACATGCAACTGATTTCTGTACATTGATTTTGTACCCTGCGACTTTGCTGAATTCATAGATCAATTCTAGCAGGCTTCTGGTGGAGTCTGTCGGGTTTTCCATGTAGAGTATCATGTCATCTGCGAAAAGTGAAAGTCTGACTTCTTCTTTGCCGATTCTGATGCCTTTTATTTCCTTTTGTTGTCTGATTGCTGATGCAAGGACTTCTAGCACTATGTTAAACAACAGAGGTGAGAGTGGACATCCTTGTCTTGTTCCTGATCTCAGGGGGAAAGATCTCAGTTTTTCCCTATTGGGGATGATATTAGCTGTGGGCTTTTCATAAATGGCTTTCATGATGTTTAAGTAAGTTCCTTCTATCCTGACATTCTCAAGGGTTTTTATTAAGAAAGGATGCTGTATTTTGTCAAATGCTTTTACTGCATCTATTGACAGGATCATATGGTTTTTATCTTTTCTTTTGTTTGTTTTAATCACTATTGTCTGCCTTCGCTGACAACTCCAAAAACGGTTGTGAGAAGTTACACCATTGTTGACAAAGAGTCATATACTTTGAATCAGTCATGCAAATTTTCTCCGTATGGAAACCTCATATCCAGTTAGAACTCCTCTCTGACCTCCTAGTATATCAAGTTGGTTCTGGGAAGAGAATATAGCTCTTCACCCTAGTCTGTCTGTTATTATTTCAATTGTGTTATCTGGGTTCATGAGACCATTTTCCAACACTCCTCAAAGCATTCTTCTTCTTATATAATACTTCTAACTAGAGCATTTTAGATAAATGACCTAGGATACTTGTTCAACTGACCAACTTTATGAAGTTTCCTAAATCCTTTCTACCTAAACATAAACTGTTTTCATCAGCTTCTCTAGCAAGGCCATCTACTCTTCATTTATTTAAAATGAACTAAGGGAAAGCAAACATTTCCCTGAAAGAAGATCAAATATCTCCTTACCAATTCAGGAAATCACACATAATGTAAGTGGAAAGAAAAGGCAGATTTTGTCAAACGAATTTTGCTTCTTGAAGGGCTACTGTACCAAATAAAAATACATGCTTTGTTCTTCCTATTCTTTGTCCCTTTCTTTTACTCATCCCCTCTCTCCTTTGCTCACTTGTACAATTTATGTCAATATAGGATTTGTGGTGGCTCAACATGGCACATAAAATACTGTAAAGTGATATAATTAGAAATGGGTGAGGAATAAAAAGATAATAGGAAGAAAGAAAAGTACTCTGTGAATTAAATACTTCATAGGAGAAGGCTAGGACCAACTAAATTGCTTGAGAAAGAATAATACTAACTATAAGCATGATCACTTTTAAATGAATATAGAATATTAACACTCAAAAGATCTCTCAGAAAATTCAGCTTACAAATACATATACATATGTATCACTATTCATATTGTGCTGTATTTATTTTCTATTCATCTCTACGCAACTGCAAGCTGTAGTAGGGTGGGACTTCGACTTAGGAGTAGAACAGGGCTGGCGTCAGAGGACTTTAAGGTACACCAGTGACACGAGTCTCTTTGCTTAAGAATTTTAAGCTGAGGAAAGCTGCTTTGCTCATGCAAAGAAATTAGCACCACTGCCTATTACCCAGCACTCCCCCACCAAAAACAATTAGTTGGTGAAGAAATATCTCAGTTCCCTCACTCCTCAGGCAATGTAATCTTATGGTGCAGATTTCCAAGTCTTCCCAGGGAACTAAGATCCTGTCACCCACAGTCAGTCTAGCTGCCTTGCTTTTATTGACTGCCTTATCCTCTAACTTCCCCAACTCCTCCACCAAATAAACTGCTTGAATATAAACTCTGTTTTAGCACCTGCTTTTGGGGGAACCCAAATTAAGACAACAATTTTATCCCCAGAGCCTCCCTTAGGACCTAACACAAATTGTTGGTTGAATGATACGATTTTTAAAAATTATTTTAAATTATAAAATCATAGTTATTGTTATCTCCTAAAAATATGTTTTTAATGCAGAGGATTAGGGTATTGAATCCTGAAGCTCATTCCCAAACTTAACTTCTTGGGGGAGAAGGGCTGAGTGGTGGTCTGTTGGAGGTCTCCAGTGATGGGTAGCCACATTCTAGCCTCCGATGTAGAAAGTGTGCCATGTCCACTCCTTCACTTGCTGTCTTTACTAATAAGGGAGAAAATGAATAATACTTGCATCTTAAAGGCCTTGCATCTTAAAGGCCTTTTCCATTATTGAGTTAAGGGGACAGAAATGAAAATTATCTTTCCAGTGGTTCAAGTCTCTTTTCAGCATTTTAATTATCTTTTTTTTTTCAAGGTACCAAATATGACAATACTTCAACCAATCACACACTCGGTGGTGCTAGTCAAGAGTTTCTGCCTTTTCCTACCCTTGAGAGCTGTGGTAAATGGCTGGGTCAACAGCTTGGGAAACTGTGGTTTCTTCTTACTTCTCCCTACAGCCTAAATCTTAGAGCAAATCCTTAGCACCCAGATGGCTGCTTTCTTTCTCTGGTGCTACATCTGTTTAGGTCCTCAGTGGTACCATGTACACAAAAATTCAGATTTCTGGCTGCTCTTGAAAATAATCAGAAGACTCAGTATTCTAAGTCTGTGATTCTATGTGGCACTAGTGGCTGGAACTGCGTAAGTGCTGTCCTGTTTAGATGGAGCTCTCATTCTCTAGTTTCCTAACCTGCCTGCTTCCATCATTCATGTCACCTATTTGTCATTTGAGCTTATAATTTCTGGTGGCTCCTTAAAGCTCTTGTGTTCTGTTGTGCATCCTTTGTGCTGAAGGCCAGGGTGACTGGGGAAAGGGATGGGCCAGCCCCTTCCTGCTGCCTTTCCTCTCTAATGAAAATCACTCTCCATAGTAAAACATTATCTAAACTCCCTTAAATCTATGCCAAGGCTTAGAGTTTCTATGTTAAAAGGAAGGGGATGTATGAGTCAACTAAATGTTAGACTGGGTTACATGGATAGGCAACATTCAAAAAATGGGATATATTCTTTGTACTTTGAATGCCACTCCTACGCCTCCCTGTATAACACAAAGCACCATTTCAGAACTGATAAACTACTACCTTGCTTCATAAAAACTTCAAATTCAAGCCAGTCATATCTTTTAAGTAAAGGAGAAGCCAGCTATCAAGTCCCCTTCAAGTATGGCTTCCTAGCCAAGCCACAGGCTCACTTAGAGTTGATTCTTAAATACTTCATCTTCTTTTTATTTTAATGAAACACATTTTCCATCTATATTATAATTTAAAGATACTTTCAAATCTTACTTGAGCTTCTTTGGCTTAGTGAAAAACTGTGTCCTACATTCTAGAAACCCATGTTTTCATCAATGTTTTCAGTTCACTAGATCAGGGAATTTAGTAGACTTAGAGTAGCTGGATTTTGTGACTCTGCCAGCATCTCTCATGACCCCTTTTAGGACAATAAACAACTGGAGGATGGCATAGTGAGCACTGTAGTATCTATTGATTAGATACCCTGTAAAAGTGCTGATAAAGTTACATTAAGTGGGAGAAAGGTTTTAATAGACATTCCTTTAGGACTATGTATTTTTTTTTTACAAGATGAGTGTGGCATATTTTTTCATGTTTTCTTTTATTAGTAAATTTTATACTGTAAGATTTCAGAAGATATGCAATTGGGGATGCATTACAGTCAGTGCCAGAATCAGGATCCTGAAAGATATTGCAAGAATGGAATAATGGGGTTAAAAAAATAAAATTATATTTAAGGATGAAATCTGTACTCTTCCACACTCATGCAGGAGGGAACACATGTATGTCCAAAAACATCACTGCCCAAGTCTAGGATGGAGATGTGGTTTGGTAGCCACATATGTAAAAAAAGGTTATAGTTGGCTGACAACTGAATTAGAGTCACCAGTATGATGATGCTGCCCCAGAGCAATGCTATCCTTACACATTCATGGAAAAGATTTTTATCCAGAAAAAGGCAAATGATGTTTTCATTTTACTAAGCATAGTTAAGGCCACACTTAGACCTGGTGTTCACTTCTGATATCATGGCCTAACTGGGATACTGACAGACTACAGTGTATTTGGAGGGGACTATATGAGGAAGACTTGGAAGCTATTAATAGTTTGGAGATGGAAAGCCTCAGACAGACATAAAAATGGCTTTTAAACATCTCAAGTGCTGATATACAGATGCTAGAACAGATGTATCCTGTATTGCCCTTGGAGGACTGATGTGTGGCCAACAAGAAGACATTAGAAGTGGAGACTGATGTTTATCTTTCTATAAAGAAATACTTTACATTTATACTTGGTGACATGGATATATAATTTTATTTCCTGAATATTTAACTTGTCCAAAACTGCGTGAGGCTGACTCAAAAGGTATTTTCATTATTACTTGTGAGCTATTCAAGAAAAGCAGAGATACACAGATATATAACAGTAGCACAGAGGTTTTACTAGCTGATCTCCAAGTGTCCTTTAAAGTTCTGAAGAGTTTGAATCCTATAAACATCAGCACTAAATGATCTCTACTTGGTTTGGTTTCAAAATAAGATCCAACTTCCAAACCATAATTTCCACTGAAGTATATGTAATCAAACCATTCATTTCTGTGCTTGCTGTCTTATTAGGCCATAGTGCTATTCATGCACCTCCAATCTTGCTGTCTGGCATAGAATGAAGTCTGAATTTGTATTTCTTAGATGAATATAGTTTTGAATTACAGACATTTGGCGATGTTACTGTTACTACTGAACACTTTTATATATTCAAGATTAGAGATTCCTTTTTATAGACACTTGAATTTTTTAAAAAAATCATTCCATTCCTCTGTTCTCTTAATACTGTATTGTTCAAACTGTGGTATTGGATACTGCTGGGGTCTCTGGTTGTGACTTATTTATCACCCATTTTGCAGGAAATTTGGCAGTTTTAGAACAAAGGGTGATTATATAATTTTAGTCATATATGCTGCCCATATTTGAGATATGAGAATTGAGATTTCCCTCTAAATCCTATAATCATATTTTGAAAATGCTCATAAACTGTAAAGACTGTACTGATTATTTTGCCTACTATTTTCATGCAATGCAATCACTTTTATTCATTATGTCTGTGTATACAGTGTTACTATTGTTTTTATAATAGTCCTTATGCACAAAAATGAATTGGTGGCTCAAACGCTGGTTATTAATGTGTAAAAGTAATGATTAAAAAAAAGGATAATCTCCTATAATTAATAATTTCTAAACATAAGTGCAAAACAGACTGCAATATTAATTATGAATACAGATGTTTCTGGACTGGTGCAAACAAATCTGCAACCATTAATGTTTTGCACAAGAAGAAACTAAAAATGTAAATAGAATGCATAATAAATAACTAGAAATTGGACATTATTGCAGCAGTAGTCCATTTGTTTCTTGTTCTTGAGTGCTGTTATAAACCTTTTCTGAAAGAGAGGGATAAAGCCTTGGAAAATTTGCATAATTATGAACCAAAGTAAAATGGATTCTCTGGTCCAAAACAAACACATGACTTGCAGTATGAAATATATAAAGTTTGTTGCTAAGGATAGTGATGAGCCCAAAACTTTGGGTAGCTATAGTTACATTTACCATGGCAAAAATCAGATATAAATGATATCATTTTTGAGAGAATTTTAAAATTCCACAAAATTGGGGCACCTGGGTGGCTCAGTGGGTTAAGCAGCTGCCTCTGTTTTGGCTCAGGTCATGATTTCTAAGTTTGTGAGTTCGAGCCCTGCATCAGCTCTGGGCAGATAGTGCAGAGCCTACTTGAGATGTTTCCTCAAAATAAACAAACTAAAAAATTTTTAAACAAAATTTAAAATGCCACAAAATTAATGCCAACTTCTATGCTTGGAGAGAAAGCAGAAAAGTAGTATGTAGCATCTCTTTATCAAGTGACACAGAGATTGTATAGTATCAATCGTAAGCAGCCTAGAAAGCTAATTGTGCACCAGCAGATGCAGGTACCTGATACTGCTGGCATGCAAAATAAGGATCCTTTCTTGCATATATGAGGAAGAAGGGACTGATGACTTCTGTCCTCTTCATCACTAAAAACTTCTCTTATGGTTGAGATTTTCAAAATTAATTATTGTTTTGTGATCCATGTTAGAGCCTGGAAAGGATATGGTGGGATAAGCAGTCATGAGAAACCCACTTTATCAGGGAAAGGACTAACAAGACAAGTAAATTCTGGTCCCAGTCTAAGCCAATGACACAGGAAGATCCTGAACTCACCTCCTTCCATGGACATACCAAATCAACTGCTATACTATGGTACACTTTCCTCTGAAAAGAACCTAAAAATTGGCAAAGTGACCCCTTCACATTAGGTAAACAAGAAGGAAACCATAGTAAAGCAGATAGGAAAGACTGAGACACAATGTCACAATAAACCTCACCCCCTGGTGCAGTGACTTGCACTTAGGAAGAAAACCAAAACCTGAAGTCTCTGCTTGAGAAGCAAACAGTTCATCAGGCACCCCAACATTTGGCTCTGGAGTCCAATGGGGTTTATGCTAATGGGTTCCCACAAGATTGTAACCAATGGAGAAAGCATTCTTAACAGCTACCACCTCCAGGGCACACCAAGAGGCAACAGACCCAGGAGCTCAATCTTTCTATGAAAGAGGCCTATTAGCTTATCAACCTAACTGCAGCCTGAATGGCAGGCTTCTCATTTAACACACATCTAAGGGCTGACTTTAAACCTTTCCTGAGCTTTAGAGGGCAGCTGCTATCTTCAAATTCTCCCTCTGCTGCTACCTAGAGTGCCAGCATCTCTTGAAGAAGAGCTCTTATACATATCTTGTGCCCTAGTCTTTACATTTGGTGCCCTGGTTTTTATGGTCACTGCCCAGAAGATAACCCTTCATTAGCTGGCTCTGGTGGTTGAGGGACTTGCATTCTTGGGTCCCACAGGACTCTAAGAATTAGACAGTTTTTGGTGGGCTACCAGTCCCAGGGCACTGCACCTACAATAGACTGAAACACCCTTCCAACCTTTCTGTCAAGGAGGCCTACTTGCTAACCTGTAGCTTTGGCCTAAGGTGTAGGTTTCAGGTTTGGCACAACACCTGGGGGCTAGAGAGGTGGTCTGAGGGAACAGAAGCCATAAGATGTCATATTTGTGTTCTCTCTCTTCCTCATTACAGCTCACCAGTATCTCCAAGAAAGTAGCTTATACACTAGTCTGCAGGCCCAATTTTTGCAACTGCCATTTGAGACACCTCCAGATCACCTGGCCCTGGTGGCCAGTGGGGCTTATGCTTGCAGTATATATTTGCATTCTTTGAAAGCTGCTGCATCACTGTCTGGCTTCCAATCTACCTAACTATAGGTGTTGACTGAGATCTTCCCCTTTGGGAGGATATATGTGAAGATCAAACTATTCAACAATATGTTAATGAAGAAATCAAAGGATAAATAAAAAATACCTGAAGACAAATGAAAATGGAAATACAACATACCAAAACATGTGGAATGCATAAAAAACAGTTATAAGAGGGAAGATCATAGCAATAAATGTCAACCTCAAGAAATGAAAAAAATATCAATTACACAAGCTAATTTTATACCTCAAAGAATCAAAAGGAAAAAGAAGGTCAAAGCCCAAAGTTAGTACCAGAAAGGAAATAACAAAAATAAGAGCAAAAATAAATGAAAGGCTAAAAAGACAATACAAAAAAAAAAAATCAATGAAATCAAGAGCTGATTCTTTGAAAAGATAAAATTGATAAATCTTTAGCTTGACTCACCAGGAAAAAAAAAAGAAAACTCAAAGAAAATATAAAATAAAAGAGGAGGCATTATAAGTGAGTGATACCACAGAAATACAAAAGATAAACTTCTAGGAACAATTATGTATCAACGAATTGGACAATTTAGGAAAAATTGATATATTTCTAGAATCATATAACCTTCTAAGACTGAATCATAAAGAAATAGAAAATCTGAATAGACAAATTACTGGTAAGAAGGTTGAATAAGTAATCAAAAACCTCTCAACAAAAGTTCATGAACAAATGGTTTCACCAGTGAAAACATTCAAAAAATACCAATCCTTCTCAAAATCTTCCAAAAAAGTAGAAGATCTAAACCAGATAAGAACTAACCAGATAAGAACTAAAAAAAATATATAGGCTACCCTTGGTGAACATAGATGCAGAAATCATCAACAAAGTATTAGCAAACTAAGTTAAAAATATATGAAAATGATGAGATGCTTTGATCACATGGGATTTCCCCAGGTATGCAATGTTGGTTCAACATCCAGAAACCAATTAATGTGAAACATCACACTACCAAAATGAAGGACAAAAATTGTATGATCACCTCAATAAATTTGGAAAAAACACTTGTAAGATTTAATATCAATTCATAATAAATAATCTCAACAAGGTGGGTAGAGAGGGCATACACCTTAAAATAATAAAAATCATATGTGACGATGCCACAGCAAATATTATACTCAATGGTGAAAAGCTGAGAGCTTTTTCTCTAACATCAGAAATAAGAGAAGGATGACCATGCTAGTCATTTTTATTCAACATGATATCGGGAATCCTAGCTAGAGCAATTAGGCAAGAAAGAGAAATACAAGGCATCCAAATTGGAAAGGAAGAATTAAAACTGTCACTATTTGCATATAACATGATATTGTATGTAGAAAACCTTAAAGTCTCCACCAAAAACTGTTAGAATTCATCAATAAATTCAGTAAAATTTCGGGATACAGAAATCTGTTGCATTTTATATGTTAATAATGAACTAGCAGAAAAAGAAATTAAGAAAACAAGCCCATTTGCAATGGCATCAAAACAAAATACTTAGTAATAAATTTAACTAAGGAAATGTAAGACCTATATACTGAAAACAGTAAGACATTGATGACAGAAATAGAAAACACAAGTAAATTGAAAGATATTCTGTATTCATTGATTGGAAGAATTAATATTGTTAAAATGTCCAAATTACCCAAATAAAACTACAAATTCAGTGCAATCCCTATCAAAATACCAGTGGCATTTTTTTCCACAGAAAGAGAAGAACAATTCTAAAATTTTATGGGACCATGAAAGACCCCAAATACCTAAGCAATCTTGAGAAGGAATAACAAAGCTGGAGGTACCACACTCCTTGATTTCAAACTATATTACAAAGTTTTAGTAATTAAAACAGCATGGTAACAGCATTAAAATAGACAAATAGATCAATAGAATAGAATAGAGCCCATAAATATACCCATATGTATATGGTTAATTCATCTATGACAAAGGAGACAAGAATATATAATGGGGAAATGACAGTTATTTGAACAAATGGTGTTGGGAAAACTGGACAGCCAAATGCAAAAGAATAAACTGGAGCAGTACCTCATTCCATACATAAAAATTAACTCAACGTGGATTAAAGACTTGCACATTAGACCTGAGACCCTAAAATTCCTCAAAGAAACCATAGGTACTAAGCTCCTTGACATTGGTCTTGGTGTAATTTCTTGAATTTGACACCAAAAACAAAGGTGATAAAAGCAAAAATAAACACTAATCACCAGGGAAATGCTAATCAAAACCACAATGAGATATCACATCACATCTGTTAGAAAGGCCATCATCAAAAAGACAAGAAATAGTAAGTGTTGGTGAAGATATGAAAAAGCAAGGAGCACTACGTGCTCCTAGTGGGAAGGTAAATTGGGACAATGACTATGGAAGGCAGTATAGAGGGTCCTCACATAATTAAAAGTAAAACTACCATATGATTCAGCAAGTCCACTTCTGGGTATTTATCCAAAGAAAATAAAAACATTAACTTGGAAAGATATATGCACCCTTATGTTCATTGCAGCATTATTTATAATAGCCAAGATATGGAAACAACCTGTGTCCATTGGTGAATATATATATATACATACATATGTGTGTGTGTGTGTATATATATATATATATATATACATATATATATATGACTATAGGTAATCTATCTAGATAGATATAGGTAGATAATGGAATATTATTAAGCCACAAAAAATAATGAAATCTTGCCATTTGTAACAACATGGATGGACCTCAAGGGCATTATGCTAAACTAAGTCAGACAGAAAAAGACAAATACTGTATGATCTCACTTGTATGTGGACTTTCAAAATAACAAACCAAGACAAAATGAAAAAACACGCTCAAGGCTATAGAGAACAGACTGGTGGTTTCCAGAGGTGGAGGAGGTAGAAAGGTGAAAAGAGTGAAAGAATCAAAAGGTACAAACTTCCAGTTTTAAGCTGTCATGTGAATATAATATACAGGATGGTGACTAAAATTAAAAATACTATATTGCATATTTGAAAGTTGCTGAGAGAGTAGTTTTTAAAAGTTCTCATCACAAGGGAAAAATACCTTAACTATGTATGGTGATAGATGTTAACTAGACTTATTGTGGTGATTTCATGATATATACAAATAATTGAATCATTATTTTGTATGGCTGAAACAATATCATGTGGCATGTCAATCATTCTTCAGCAAAACAAAAAAGTTGTATTTCAATGTCTATCTATTTTGGTTAATGGTCAGTAGTATTTCTCTCTTAATTTACTTTTGAAGGAAATAGTGAAAATCAGAAATACGATCAAATCATGAACAATGAGTGTATAACCTTTCAGCGTTCAATGCAAAGAAATGAATCAGAGGTGTAAGTCTGTTTTTACACACTGAAGTATTCTGGTTTGGGGGGATAAAGTGCTCACATTTTTTTTTTTTTTAGTAGAGTTTATTTTTTTAGAGGTGTTTTAGTTTCACATGAGAAATTGAGTAGAAGTTACAGAGATATCCTATACACTTCCTGTTCCCACACAGGCATAGCCTCCCCCATTGTCAACATCACCCACCAGTGGTACATTTGTTATAACTGATGAAACTACATGGACCCATCATTATCACCCAAAGTCTAGTTTATATTAGAGTTTGCTCTTGGTGTATATTTTACAATAAATATTTTTTGGTAAATTTATAGTGACATGTATCTACCATATATATCATGTATCATACAAATACCATGTATCATATATATCAGACATATATCATGTATCATACAGAATGGTTTCATTGGATCACATTGGATCTAAAAATCCACCGTGCTTCACCTATTCATCCTTTCTCTCCTTAATATCTCCATAACCACTGATCCTTTCACTGTTTCCATAGTTTTGTCTTTTCCAGAATGTCATGTAGTTGAAACAATATAATATATAGCTTTTCCAGATTGGCCTCTCTTAGTAATATGCACTTAACGTTCCTCCAAGTCTTCTTATGGTTTAATAGTTGTGTGTTTTTTAAATCCCTGAATAATATTCCATTGTCTGGATATACTACAGTTTATTTATCCGTTCATTAAATGAAGGACATCTTGCTTGTTTCCAGTTTGGGCAATTATGAATAAGGCTGCTATAAACATCTATGTGCAGATTTTTTGTTTTTTGTTTTTTCTTTGGGTGGACATATCTTTATATAGTAAGAGTATGTTTAGTTTTGTAAGAAATCACCAGACTGTCTTCCAAAGTACTATTTTGCATGCTCATCAGGAGTGAACGAAAGCTCCTGTTGCTCCATGTCCTCACTAGCATTTGGTGTTTTCAGTGTTCCAGATTTTTCCCATTCTAATAGGTGCACAGTGGTATCTCACTGTTGTTTTACTTTGTATTTTCTTGATGATATATGGCATGGAGCATCTTTTCATATGCTTATTTGCCATCTGTGTATCTTTTTTGGTGAAGTGTCTGTTAGAGTGGTCCATTTTTAAAATCAAGTGGTTTTCTTGTTGAGTTTTTAAGGGTTCTTTATAGAGGTCATATAATAGTTTTTTATCAGATGTGTCTTACAAGAATTTTTTCCCAGCCTATGGCTTGTCTTATAATTCTCTGGACCTTGTGTTTTGCAGAGCAGAAAATTTTAATTTCAATAAAGTTCAGATTATCAATTCTCTTATAGTTTGTGCCTTTGGTGCTTTATCTAAAAAGTCATTGCCAACCACAAGGTCATCCAGATTTTCTTCTGTATTATCTTTTAGGAGTTCTATATTTTTGGAGTTTATGTTTAGGTTTGAGATCTATTTTGAGTTCATTTTTTGAGGGATGTAACGTTATTTCTACATTTATTCCCCCCCACCCCAAAGGGGATGTTCAGTTGTTCTGGCACTATTTTTGAAAATCTATCTTTACTCCATTGTATTGCTTTTACTTCTTTATCAAAGATCAATGGAATATTATTTATATAGTTCTATTTCTAGGCTTTCTATTCTGTTTAATCAATCTATTTGTCTAGTCTTTCATCTTGATTACTATAGCTTTGTATTAAATCTTGAAGTCAGGTTGTGTTAGTCCTCCAACTCTTTTCTTTTTTTTTCAATATTATGTTGGCTATTCTGGGTCTTTTTGCCTCTCCATATAAGCTTTAGAATCATTTTGTCAATATCTACAGAATACCTTACTGGAATTTTGATTTGGATTGCATTGAATCCATAGACAATTTGCGAAGAACTGACATCTTGATAATATTGAGTCTTTCCATCCATAAAAATGGAATATCTCTCTATTTGTTAGTACCTTCATTTCATCAGTTTTACAGTGTTCCTCAGTGGGAGGCAAGGTGGCAGAGAGGTAGGGAGCTCCATACTTTTCACCCTCCTGCATCTCTCAAAGAAGGACTGAAGCCATAAGACACTGAGCCACAAGAGTCTGGGAGGAAAAGAGACAGAGTCCACTAAGATGACAACCTCATAGGGCTACCTCAAGAAACAAGCCAAAGTACACATGGTGGCGAGTCCCAAATATCACTACGAGTAGGGAAATAAAATAACCAAAGGCACAACAAGAGAGACCAAGGGACACCATTAAAAGAACACCTCCTGAACAGACAGACCTGGACAGTCAATGAGTCTCATTTAATATAGCAATACTCAGAGGTGCAGAGTGCATAACAAGCTTTTAAAATTGACAAGAGACAGAAAGCTAGCCAAAATGATGAAACGGAAGAACTCTCCTCTAAAGAAATTTCAGGAAGTGACTTATATATATATAAGCAACATAACTGACCAAGAATTTAGAGCAATTGTTATAAAATTAATCGCTGTGCTTGAAAAAGGCATGGAAGACATCAGAGAAGCTATTGCTACAAAGACTATGGACCTTAAAAATAGTTGTGATGAATTAAAAAATTCTATAAATGAGGTGAATAAAATGGAGGTGGCCACTGCATGGATTGAAGAGGCAGAGAGAAGAATAGGTGAATTAGAAGACACAAATATAGAAAAAGAGGAAGCCAAGAAAAAGAGAGATAAATTGATCCAGGAGCTCGAAACGAGAATTTGAGACCTGAGTGACACAATCAAACAGAACAATATCCATATCATAGGAATTCCTAAAGAAAGAGAGAAAGGTGCTGAAGGGTTACTTGAACAAATTATAGCCAAGAATTTCCCCAGTCTGGGGAAGGAAACAGACATTGAAATCCAAGAGGCACAGAGAACTCCCCTAAGATGTAACTTGAATCGACCTTCTGCACAACATATCATAGTGAAACTGGCAAAATATAAGGATAAGGAGAGAATTCTGAAAGCAGCTTGGGATAAAAGGGTCCTATCATACAAAGAGAAACCTATCAGAGTAGTTACAGATCTATCTACCGAAACTTGGGAGGCCAGAAAGGAATGGCAGAAAATCTTCAATGTGATGAACAGGAAAAATATGCAGCCAAGAATCCTTTATCCAGCAAGCCTGTCATTCAGAATAGAAGGAGAGATAAAGGTGTTCCCAAATAAACAAAAATTGAGAGAATTCATCACCACTAAACCAGCCCTACAAGAAATCCTAAGAGGGACTCTATGAGGGAAATGTTGCAAGGAACACAAGGTACCAGAGACACCACTACAAGCATGAACCCTACAGAGAACATAGTGACTCTAAACCCATATTTTCAATAGTAACACTGAATGTAAATGGACTAAATGCTCCAATCAAAAGACTGCAGCTAGTATAGGCTAGCAGAATAGATACAAAAGCAAAATCCATCTATTTTCTGTCTACAAGAGACTCATTTTAGACCTGAAGACACCTTCAGATTGAAAGTAAGGGGATGGAGAAATATCTATCATGCTACTGGAAGTCAAAAGAAAGCCAGAGTAGCCATACTTCTATCAGACAAACTGGACTTTAAAGTAAAGGCAGTAACAAGAGATGAAGAAGAGCATTGTATAATAATTACAGGATCTATCCATTATAACAATTATAAGCATCTACGTACCAAATTTGGAAGCACCCAAATACATAAAACAATTCATCACAAACAGAAACAATCTTATTGATAGGAATGTGATAATTGCAGGGGATTTTAATACCCCAATTACAGCAATGGATAGATCAACTAGACAGAAAATCACTAAGGAAACAATGGACCTGAATGACACATTGGAACAGATGGATTTGACAGATATATTTAGAACCCGACATCCTGAGACTATGGAATTCACTTTCTTCTCGAGTGCACATGGTACATTCTCCAAGCTAGACCACATACTGGGTCATAAAGCAGCCCTCAATAAATATAAAAGAACTGAGATCATACCATGCACACTTTCAGATCACAACGCTATGAAACTTGAAATCAATCACAGGAAAAAGTCTGGAAAACCTCCAAAAACATGGAGGTTAAAGACCACCCTACTAAAGAATGATTGGGCCAATCAGGCAATTAGAGAAGAAATTTAAAAATATATGGAAACAAATGAAAATGAAAATACAACAATGCAAACTTTTTGAGATGCAGCAAAGGCAGTCCTAAGAGGAAAGTATATTGCAATCCAGGCCTATTTCAAGAAACTAGAAAAAGCACAAATACAAAATCTAACAGCGCACCTAAAGGAACTAGAAGGAGAGCAGCAAGAGCACCCCAAACCCAGCAGGAGAAATAATAAAGATCAGGGCAGAAATAAACAATATAGAATATAGTGTTCCTCATGGAGATCTTATACATAGTTTTAGATTTATATCTAATTATCTTATTTTTTGATAATGTAAATGAGATGGTGTTTTTAATGTCAAATTTCACTTGCTCAGTGTTTATATATAGGAAAGTGATTGACTTTTGTAGGTTAACCTCAAGATCTTGCAACCTTGCTATAATTATTATTTGTACGAGGTTTTTAAAAATTCTTTCAGATTTTCTTCACAGATGATCATGTCATTTGTGGACAAAGACAGTATAAATTTTTTAATAGACTGTTGAATTTGGTTTACTAATATTCTGTTGAGGACTTTTGCACCTATGTTCATCAGACCTATTGGTCTGTAGTTTTCTTTCTCTTGTGATGTCTTTGTGAGATTTTGGTATCAGAGCCTTATAAAATGAGTTGGTATTTCCTCTGCTTCTATTATCTGAAAGATATTTTAAGGAAATGGTGTGATTTCTTCCTTAAATGTTGGGGAGAATTTACCAATGAACCAATCTAGGTCCAGTGCTTTCTATTTTCAAAGATTATTAATTATTGATTCAATTTCTGTAATGGATACAGGCATATTCACATGTGTATTTATTCTTGTGTGAGATCTGGCAGATCATATATTTCAAAGAATTTGTCCATTCTATCTAAATTATCAAATTTTTCATCAGTTTTTCATAGCACTCTTTATCTTTTTAATGTCCATGAGATCTGTAGTAATGTCCTCAATTTATTTTCTGATATTAGTAGTCTTTTTTTTCCTCCTTAGTTAGCCTGGATAGAAACTTATTAATTTCATCTTTTCAAAAAACCAGGCTTTTGTTTTCAGTGATTTTCTCTTGATTTCCTGTTTTCAATTTCATTGATATCTTCTCTAACTTTTATTATTTCCTTTATTTTGCTTACATTGAATTTAATTTAGTTTCTTATTTTTAGTATCTTAAGATGAAAGTTTAGATGATTTAGATATTATTTTCTACTATATAATTCATTGAATACTATGAACTTCTCTGTAAGTACTGTTTTCACCACATCCTATTTTGTAAGTTGTAATTTTCTTACCTTCTAATTTCTCATAAGACTTCTTGGACCTGTGTTACTTAGAAATGTGTTGCTTAATCTGCAAATAATTTTGAATTTTGCATCCCTCTGTTATTGACTTCTAGTTTAATCTCATTGTGTTCTGAGAGCGTACGTTGCATGATTTTCATTCTTTAAAATTTGTTGAGATGTGTTTTATGGTCCAGAATGTGATCTTGTTGAATGTTCCATGTGAACTTTAGTATAATGTTTATATTAACTAGAGAGGAATTCCTAGAATGAGAAGCTTTAGAAAATATAAATTTTTGGGGCTCCAGTGGTTCAATCAGTTCACAATCATTATAAAGAAAATCTAAAATTTGAATCTTACATTACAGTGTGACAGAGATGGAGTGATACAAATGGGTTAGATAGATATTCTGGTTTTTTAAAAAAAGGCTAATTAATGTAATCTCTGTGGTAAAAATACCCATGGTATGTTGTGCCTCACAGTGTTCCAAAAGATTTGCCAATTCTTGTCTCTACTTATATTACTCTCTACATCTCTTCTGTGTCTCCCACTTAAGATCATCTCATGTGAGAACTTCCTTTCTTCACTTTTCTCAAGTCAAACTCTATCTTTATGAATTTCATCTCCTCAATTATTTTTGTTTTCACTTACAAAGTCATTTTGATCTTTCTTCCACAATGTTTTATGGGTGGTTGTCTTCTGTTTTAAATTTTTTTTATTATTGCCATTATTCTATTTCATGGTGTTTTGCTGTGAGCCCCAATAGATGTAGGCTTCTAGGACGACTTTGAGTGACTCGAAGCACTGAAAAGCTTGGAAGCTCTTTCACAGATGTATTTCACACTAAAACCTCTATAAGACATAAGTGTAAGATGTCCAACATGATGACAGCTTCAGACCTTTTTAAATATAGCATTTTCCAAGAGTGGTTTTGGGTATGATGCCTGTACTCTTTTTAAGTTGTTTCTGAACAATGCCCATAGGGACAAAAGAGTACAAAACACAGTTCTGGATTCTTGGGGTCTGCTACATAGTTGCCCAAGTGATGGGGCAAGAGATATTTGCTTTTCACTAGAAGTTTTATTATTTTTTAAGATATACATTCCATGATTTCCATTACTCACAGGATTACTTTGAAACCACAAATACCTCTAAATTTATGACCCTGATCCTTACATTTTCTTTCTCCACACAATTGCTAATTTTTTCATGAAAATAAAAGTTGTGTAATATAAAAGAGCTTATAAAAAAAACCTCACATCATTTCTTGCCCCTTTCCTACATTTTCCCTGGCTTGCTTTCACAGGCAATCATTCTCACCTATTTGATTTTAGACTAATTAGTACACATGACATATATATATTATAGGTTGTCTATTAACTTCCCACAATCACACATGAAAATTTAACTCTTTAATCTCATGACAGGTTTTATACTCTGCTTTTTGTCTCATGACTTCTTTTTCCATTTTGTAAAACACTGTAAATGTCCTTGTTTCACAAATTTTAAAATATTCTATTTCCAGATTTGGAGATGATGATGATCCTCCTGTTTGTTATGTTTGATAATTCTCTCTCCTGGTGGTTGGTTTGTTCTTATGGTTTTTGTTTTCATTGTGAGTTTAACATGTGTGGAAATTTTCTTCTTTGAGAATTTTGAATGCCTTAGGGCTATGGAAAAATCTCAATAGACTGGTTTTGTATTTGCCTGGGTTTTTAACTGTCTCTGAACCAAGTTTCTTAAAAATTCAAATATAGGGGTTCTTGCCCCCTCTGTTGGTGTAAATCTGAACCTATCATCCAAGCATGGAGCCATCTTGGGTTTCTAGCTTCTTGCCAGTAACTCTTTTTTCCATCTAGAGCACTGGCAGATGACAAGCTGTATGGCTTAGCAAGGCAGAATTTGGAGGACACAGTGGTTCTATTTTTGTTTCATGAAGAGGACACTTCTCTTGGGCTCTTAACCAAAGGTGTTTTTTCCAAAATATACAGCCTGGAGGCCCCATCTCCAATCTCCAGAGGGTCATTAAAATCCCATCCACCAGCACTTAATATTTACATCTAGGTTGTTTATTTGTTTGGGCTCCAGTTATTTAAGCTTTTTTTTTTTTTAATAACTCTGAGATTTTACAAAATATGTTGTATACATCCTACCCAGCAAGTCCATGTAATTCAAGTAACAAGGCATTTTTGCTCATTAACATCTAGTTTTCCAAATATTGACTAAAAACCCAATTAAATTTTACCTTAATTTAAAAATCTTTAATCATAAGTCATGACCATAGACAAAAAAAATCATATAACATACAAGGCTAATACATTATAGGGATCGGATAATAAATGGAATTCTAAGGGCCCTGGGTCTGAAGACTCACCTAGTGACTGTTTCCCCAGTCCTCAAATGTATAACTGGGATTGACATGCTTGGTAATTGGCTCAACCCCATACTGGGTCTTACTCTGAGAGGTAAGATCTATCATAGTGGGGGAGACAAAGGGAAAGCCTCTAAAACTACTTCGCCATACCAGAGCCAAGGTGGCAAATCAGTAACTTAACTATATTACATCCTAGGGTGGAGAGATGCTAGAGATAGATTAATGTCACAAGGATCTGAAGAACAGACTGGAAAACTACAGACCCTAGGCAAAATCTGAAGCATGACCAGTTTTTGTACAGCCTGCAAGCTAATAATGGTTTTCACATTTTCAAAGGATTCTTAAAAAAATTTATGTCACAGAGACTAAAACTGTGGTCTGCAGTATAAAATAGGTACAATTTTCACAGAAAAAGTCTGCTGCCTCCTTATCTAAAGGATTCAGGATAGAGTCCCATCACATTTATTTAATTTACCTGTTTGGCCCCTGAAGAAAATAAATGGATCCTACAGATTGACTGCAGACTACAGCAAGATTAACTGAATTATATCCCTGATCATAGTCTTCATTTCAGTTATATCTGATATCCTTGCTAGATAGATTAACATGACATCAGATAGAAGAAGTAGGTAGCCTTGATTTGGGGAAACACATGCTGTTTTATTTGCTAAAGTATCATCAGAAAAGTTTGTATTTACATAGAATGAACAACAATATACATTTACAATTTTGCCTTAGGGCTATCTTATGCCCTCTGTCATAATATGGTCCAAACATATTTGGAGCATCCTGTAGATCATATCTATTCATTACATTGATGACTTTATGTTTATTAGTGAGGTGAGCAGGCAGTCACATTGGAAACCTTGATGAGACAATTGGATACTGAAAGTGGGAGATAAACATTGCAAAGTTTTAGGGACCATCCGTATTTGGAAAACATTTAGAGATCTCTGGTAAGGGGTCATGCCAGGATATCCCCTCTGAAATGAAAGACAAATTAGTGCATTTTTCTCCTTCTACCATGAAGAAGGAAACACAAACTCTGTTGGGTGATAAGCAAATTGTGTGAGCAATTAGTTCAGATGTCATCCATCATGGTTATACCAGTACACCTTTAGCTTGTGCCTGTGACTGTATGGGAAGTCCTGTACTATGAGCTGGCACAAGAGTAAAATGCCTGCGCTTAACTTTACAGATGGGCTGGCTTGGTATGTGGGTATAAGCTGAAAATAGATGGCAGATGCAGTAAGGCCTGAGGGGTGTTCTTGAAAGACAGTGGTAAGGAAAAATCTTCCTGGTGAACCACATCGTAAGTAAAAAGAAATGGCTGGAGATGAAAAGATACATAGATCTCTAATTAGGTATCTGAAAGGGGTAAGAAAGGGAAGGAGGGCCAAGGAGATCTGGGGTAAAGACATGTAGATTAACATATGGGAATGGGCATAAAGTGTGGAGATCTTTGTATCTGATACACCCACCAGAGAACATGCTTCTTGGAGAAAGAAGTAAACAACCAAGCAGAAAAACAGTCGGCTGATTGATGTTTGCCAGCTTCTGCCATCGTCCATCCTAGTGCTGGTATGGTGGGTTCATGGGAGAAGTAGCTGAGATGACACACATGGAGGCTACACACATGTGGACCACCATGTATCTCCAGTTATCAAGGCTGATCTAGCTACAGCCATTGCTGAATGTCCAACTTGCCAGAAACAAAAAGCATCCTCAACTCCCAATATGGCAGCATTCCTGTGGAGACCAACCAACCATTGATGACAACTTGACTACATTGGAGCCTGTCCTCTTGGAAAAGTTAGTAATTTGTTTCCAGAGGAAGAGACACACATTCAGGTGTGGCTTTATCTTTCCTGCACCATTAACTGAAGACTTCCAGAGTTCCCCCAGCATGGGATCCTACATAACACCGCATTGGACCAGAGAGCCCACTTCACAAAAAAGCAGGTGCAAAGGTGGGCTCATGACCACGAGATTCACCCATTACATCACACACCACACCACCCACAAGTTGTCAGCATTTCGAAGGTTTGGAGTGGTTTGCTCAAAGCACAGATAGAACACCAGCCTGGAGGCATGCTATGTGGTGTTGGGGCAGCTTCATCCAGGATGCCAACATATACATGGCTATACGTATAAAAATTAAGAAAAGATTTTATTTGAATGAACAACCCTAGTCAGAATTCCTTTCCTTTCCTTGGTTTTGGGTAAAGTTTGAGATTAACTTAATAGTATACCTTAGAGGAAAACAAGGAGATTTGCCAAAAATAACTACAAGTGGAACAGACACAGGATATCAATCCACCCATTCATTGAGAATCTCTTTTCTATTTTGATTTGCTTTATAAAAAGAAAGGTTGGAAAGAACCTAGCCCTGGATCATATAACTGTGGACTACATAATTATTTAATCAACCTACTGCTCTTGCTGGTTCAATGGTACCTCACAGAATTTGAAATGCGTCTATGGATTCCTGGTTTCCTTAAAGTCTCTGTTGCTTCCCTGACCTTTGGAGGGTTTTCAGATGACATATTATTGACTCATGCTAATGGTCTAAATCTGTCTACTGTGAAATTTACTAGCTGGATCAAAAACAAGAAAGGTGTTTTGTGTTAAGACTTAAAGTTTTGTTTGGAAATAATACATCTTTTCTTTTGGAAATAATAAAACTTTTCTTTTACTACTTGTTAAGACTGAGTTCAAAATACATTTTTTTTTGCCAAATTCTCCCTAAAGAAAGGTAAGCCCTTCATTCACTAATTTTATGACTTCTGATTAAACTGAACTTTCTGTCAAAAATTTCCTGTCTGTAAAATGCATTTTGTATCCAGTTTTCACATTGGGAAAATCACTTACCCTATATAACCTGTCTTTAATATGCTTCTGTGTCACTTCAAGTTGAGATCCCAATTTTACCATGGGAAGAGACTTGCTTTCCAAAACTCCACTATCCCTACAGGATTTTACATTGTATGCTTTTCTGATATGTACAAAGTGTTCCCTTACACTAGCAGCTGCCTGTATATAGTAGAATTAATGAATTAGTGCAATTATCCAGAACATTTACTGGGAATAATATTGGGAAAAAGCTTAGACATTTTGGCTTGGATACCTACGGTAATTTCCTAGACTGATCAAACTCGGAGGAAGCTTGCAGAATTTTCCATAGTACAGAGGAAAGAATTCTAATATTAAAGACTGAGGTATTTAAAGACAGGCATAACTGAGGTTTTAATTGGTAGAAAACTAGAACGTACCCAGGTCTGGGTGCTGTCCCCTTCAGATGCTCAGCTACTCCTTCTGACTTCATTCTTTTTCTACAGGCCCCAAAGAATCACCCAGTTTTCTTTTCTCTGTGCTTGGCACACCCCTATCTATTTCTTGGAATTCTGTTCCCTCAAATCTTGACTGATGGTTTCTCTAGTTCCCTTTTCTTACTTTTGCCAAAGAGATACACATAAGTCTTCCAATGTTCAGTGTGACACTGATAATTAGCTCTGTGGTCTTACAGAGGTACTTAACTTTTTGGAAGCTCAAACCTTCATAGTTAATTAAATAAAGTGAATGACTACTTCATAATATTTTTGTGAATACTAAATGGTATGCCTTGCATAGCTGTTTTGGTAGGTATGTAGTAAGCAGTTCTTTCCAACTTTTGTCTCGTTTTGTCCTATACACAATTTGAAACATTTAAGGTTAAAAAATGGTCAATATTTTATATTGGTAGGATAATTGATAATTTACAAAATATTTCCATATGTCTCATCTTATTTGTTATTCTCCCACTGATTTCAGGCAGGTAGAATAATTATTATTACTACTTTCAGATAAGGAAATTGAAGCCCAGGGAGACTAAAAGAAGTGTCCAGATTCATAATGCTTTTAACTGCAGAGTAGAAATGAGAGAGAGAGAGAGAGAGAGAGAGACAGAGGTGTGATACTTATTTATTGGGTTATGGTGTTTAGTAGGGACAGCTCTACCTGGGTTGTAGTTTGGAAACCAAGTTATAAATCCTGGAAACAATGTTTCCAAATACTGGTGGATTAAGGCCAAGGAAAATAACCTGAAAAGAGATTGCACTCTAAATGGGTAGACAAATTCAAGGCAGCCAAAGCAGGTAAAGAAACCACAGAGGGAAGAATTCCTTAGGAAAAGCCTAGGGTCCCTGTGGACGCATAGGGTGTTTTCAGAAATGAGCAACGTTGAATGAAAGACCATTAAAATGTTTCTACTGGAATTAGTCACTTTTTCTATCAAATCAGCTAAATTTGGTTATATGTGTAGTTATTGCCTAAATCTCTTTTCCTGATTAACATCAAAATCAACTAAAAAGACATATAATGCATTTGCATAAAAGGAAAACTCTTTGGGACTTCTATGAATGACACACCTATGAATGTATATTACCTTATTCCCTGCCATCCATTGGACAGACCATTCTCATATACATGGAATGTGCCAGTCACTCTGCTTGGTACAGGGCTACAATTAGCAAACATTGCCATGGAATTTAACCAATGGAAAATATGTTTGTAACTTAATAATGGGGGAAAATCATACACAAAACACAGAAAATTTTTCTGAAGTTAAATGAAAAATAGAAAGAAGAAACTATAGATATGGTTAGTTTAATCAGAATTTCCTTACATCTGAGGTCATCAAATTGGCATTATATACTTTAATTTTTCCTAAAAGTAATACCAAATAGAAACAAGTATACTTTTTTGCAATAGTTTTATTTGTATCAACTATATATGTTTAAACATTTTAGCTAGAGATGTTTAATGTAAAGTATGCATTATTGTTTTCCACTAATACTAGCTTGCCTACAGTGCTGAGTAAGATATAATACAAAAGTTATAAAATACTAATTGCTATATAGTAATATTGTAATACACTAATTTTGAATTCCATAAGCAAATATTTACTGCCTGATACAGAACTTTTTTTCTTGCTTTCACTGTATCTACTAGGTTTCTTAATTTAAAAAATTTTATAATAATGTTATGGGGTAGGAACCATTTTTATTATCAATTTATTACAGGAGAAGAAAATCAAAGGAAGGCTAATTTGATCAAAGTCACACAAGTAAAACTTCTACAATAACTTTATGAGTACCATTTGTAAATTCTATTTTTCCACGGTTTCACTTTTCATCTATTTCAATAAAAAGTTTTACTTTACTGGGGTATCTGGGTGGCTCAGTTGGTTAAGTGTCGGCTCTTGATTTCAGCTGTCAAAATCCACAATGGTTCATAGTACTGAGCCCTGCTTTGGGCTCTGGGGTGACAGCATGGAGCCTGCTTGGGATTATCTCTCTCTTGCTCTCTGCCCCTCCCCCGCTTGCATACACACACTCTCTCAAAATAAACAAACATTTAAAAATGTTTTACTTTACTAAAATATGGTATACTGATACAACCATATCAAATCTATGGATTTGTAATTTAAATTATTAAAAGCTTATACATGATTTCAGGGATTCATTCAATGAATATTAAGGACCTATTATGTACTTACGCACACTTTTATATTCTGAAACTTTGAAAAATAAAACTACCTGGCTATTTTTTTCCAGCAGAAAACCTGATCTAAACCATCAGTTTAATAGAATCTGCATACGTAATTTCTAAATTTTCTATATTTTACTAAATTGAACTAGCTGAAAATTAAAGTTTTGTTATTATTAAAAAAAAAACATTAGAATTATCCATTACAACCACCCCAGTCATTTAAAATAATATTCAAGTAATTTCATGAAAAGGATCATTTTAAAAAATATATAAAATTCTTCTTTATTAACATTCTAGTTGCAAGTAAATTAAGCTAAAATAATTGAGGTTTATTTTAATTAGGTTAAACATTTTCATTGAAATTGCAGGCCTTTTCTTTAATATGAAGTAAACTCCAATTGGCCTCAGCTCAAATTTTCAAAAGAATCTTAAACAGCTGATGCTACGTCTATGTTTATGTATTCCTGCGCACAAAGTGAATTCTAAATTATTTTTTCTTTAAGAATTAAAAACATATCTGTATGTAATCAATGGGATCAATTGCTGGTCATTTTACTTTACCAGGGATTGACAAAGACCCAGGTAGATTTAATCTCAGTGTCTTATAGCCTGTAATTTTCTCTGCTTTTGTTCTATTACAAACAAACTTGGTTGAGTAGGGGCAACATAAAGGAAGTCAAGAAAATAGCATTCTTGTGTGCATACCACCTTCCTGCAATCTTTGAGCAAAACAGAGATTTTAAGTCTGGATGAACACATTATTTGAGGTACATTTTGACAGATGGACAGGAAGGAATTTTAGAGTTTTAAGTAAATGGAGCCAGATTTTATCAATTTAAGAGTCTTGGTAAGAGTCTGGATGGGAAATAATAAGAAATATGTACATGGGTTTATTTCCTATAGGCTGCATCATGTTAGAATTAGGAGGGACTTTGGTATACACTTAGTGTGACTCTCTAGATAGGAGAACATAAGTCCAGAAGCCATAATGGCTTGTTCAAGGTCACTTTGACGGTTGGTAGTAGATCAAGGAGCCAATTCTACATGCCCTGATATGGTCTCAAAATTTCTTTCCATTTCTGGGCTTCTTTGGAGGGTAATTCAAATTGTTACAGACCTTCAAATACATGTCTTTCTTTTCCTTTGAATACAGCAACTGTAAATTAACGTTTTTTGAATCAGCAATACAGAGTTCTATAATACAGTTCTTAATAAGCCAGTAAGAGACACTCATCTAGAGGAGACAGGCAGAAACAAAAGATCTGATTGATAATGGAAAAATGGCAACGAAGGTTAAATAACATTGTGCAAAGCATGTATAAACTACAAAATTTGTAATACTGACATTGATTCATGTCAAAGAACGCAAAGTATGTTCAGTATATTGTGTTAAATAAGTTGGTAAAGTATGATAATGGTGATTTCAAAAAATTAAATATTGGCCCTTAAAGTTATAGACCTTAGATTTTTGAGAATATATTTTGAGTACTTAAATCCTCAAGAATGCTAGGTAATTTAATTACTTAGATTGGAAATAAGTAGCAATATACATTTAAAAGGGAAATGCAATTACTTTAACTTTATATGTACCCAATGGTTTAATTACAAATTTGGAGCTTTCTGGCAAGTTAAATGAGGTAAAGCATTTAAAGGTGTTGGGAAACAGGCAACATGGGTAAAATGGCAGTGAGTTCTACTGTGTGTTTAATGTATGTCCAGTTTTTGTTTCAGAAAATAGGTTATCTTTAATCAGCTGCAGTTCAATTTTATTCAATATACTGCTACTTAGAAGAGAGACGGCAAATATTTTGGTTACTTCTGCCATTTTCAAGTGATTGATAATGAGTTACTTTGCATGCTATATTATGGAAGATTTTGAGGCTGTATCTGGATTTGGTGAGGGAACAGTGTTGTGAGTGATTAGCCATGTGCTTAAAAAAAAGCATGGAAAAGGAAGAATATTTGTGCCATTTTATTTGCAATCTCTGGCTTAGTTTAGCCATAAACTATGTCCTTTCCCTACAATTCCAACTTTCATGTTACTACAATTAACCAGTTCTGTGCGCCTGAAATCTAGCAAACTTGAGTATTACTCTGTACTCTAGTGGGAAGAATAGGTAGATTGGATTTGAATCTCAGTTTCCCTAAGGAATAGGATTAGCTTACACAAGTTATTTAACTGCCACAAACCTCAGTTTAGTCATCTACAAAACAGGCAAAATACCAATATTCTATGGATTTGTGAGAAGTAAATTGTAAATTCCAAGTAAAAAATGTAGTACTTTAAGTTTCTTTGTTGATTTCCCCAGACAGTGCCTGTGTGTGCTTGAGGAATATAATGACATTCTGATATTGGTTAAAATGTTTATTTTTAATGTCTGGTTATTTTTGGGGTGCCTGGGTGGCTCAGTTGGTTGAGCGGCCGACTTCAGCTCAGGTCTTGATCTCACGGCCGTGCGTTCGAGCCCCACATTGGGCTCTGGGCTGACAGCTCGGAGCCTGGAGCCTGTTTCGGATTCTGTGCCCCCCTCTCTCTCTGCCCCTCCCCTGCTCTGTCTCTCTGTCTCAAAAATAAATAAACTATATTTAAAACAATGTTTATTTTTGAGAGAGAGAGAGAGAGAGAGAGAGAAAGAGAAAGAACACGCAAGCACACATGGGAGGGGCAGAGAGAGAGAGACAGACACAGAATCAGAAGCAAGCTCCAGGTTCTGAGTTGTCAGCACAGAGCACTATGTGGGGCTTGAACCACGAATCATGAGATCATGACCTGAGCTGAAGTTGGATGCTTAACTGACTGAGCCACCCAGGCTCCCCCTTGATACTGATTTTAAATGAAATTTTCTTGGGAAGATAAATCTGTTACACAATACTTCATACATTCTAAAGAATACACACATGAGGTTTAAATATTGGCTCAACTCTTCACCTACAATAATGTAGACAACTGAGAAATATCTATTTAATGAGTGTAAGACACTTATGTGACTTTGCAAAATTGATGTACGAAGAAAATTTATATATTCACTCATATTATGAAAACACCTTGGGAGAAAAAAGTATTGAAACACATTTTAAATCAGTTAAAAAAATTAAGCAAATACTATATAGGCATATAAAACTATAGATGTATTTTAGCAATTCTACTTACTATGAATTTAAGCCAAGCCTGTGCAGAACTGATTGTTGTCTCACATATAGCTTTCTCTTTTGCTGACCACAAACATGGGTTTTATTTTCAGAAGTGCAGCCTGTCCTAGCTTGCCCTCTACTGGTTTGTTTTTGGTGCACCAACACTTAGGTCCTAAGAAGAGACCTAATAAAAAAGAGGGCGACTGACTTTGAGAGTAAAAGTAGGCATAATCAGAAGGAAAGCAAGCAAATACACACAGGATATATTTCAGATGCCTATCTTCTATTATATTATCTTATACACATGACTTGCTCTGTGAATTTACTGTTCTAGCATTCTATACCACTTCTAAAGGCTTATAGCCAGGATATCTTCATTTTGTTCTTACATTTAACAAATACACATGCATGGAGTTCATAGCATGTTAGGTATAGCTCAAGAAAAGGAAGACAAACAAAATCTCTACCAGATGAAGAATCTGGTTTATATTCTTCTTGTAAAGCCAAACAATAAACAAATGAATTCAGTTTCTAATAGAGACAAGAATTCTGTAGAAAAGAACACTGTAGTGAGACAGCTCTTGTGTGGGTAGGTGGCATGTATTTGTGATAGGGTCATCAATGAAGATATCTCAAAAGAGATGAATGGAGAAGAGGCTGACATTAAGAGGGAAAGAGGTAGGCAGGTCTCAGATTACTATGGGACTTGAAGATCATTTTAAAGTTTTTTTTTTCAAGTGCATTGGGAAGCCATTTGAAGTTTTAAATAGGAGAGTGATGCCATCAATTTATATGTTTAAAATGTGACTCTGTATAGACCAGGAATGGGGAAAGATGGCAGAGTGGGAGAATCCTGAGCTTACCTCCTTCTAGGGTCACACTGAGACAACCACTGCATGTAATGCAACTCACACTGAAAATGACCTAGAGACTGGCAGGACAAATGTTCCACAGCTAAAGACATAAAGCAAAGGCCGCCTGAGAAGAGGAGGAGGGATAGAGATGTGGTCAGGAAATCTCCCATATGATGATTTACAAGCAAAAGGAATATCATTAAGTGTGGAAGATGAGTGGATCAAGCCTCGCACTGAGTACGTTTAGCCTTGGGGACCTGCACGAGGAAGATGAGCCCCTGTAACATCTGGGCTCATCTCTGAGAGATTAGCCAGGCTCATCTCTGAGAGATCCAGAGGGCTACAGAAAATAGTCTCTGCTCTTAAAGGGCCAGCACACTATATCACTTTGCAAGACCCAGAACAGAAGCAGCAATTTGAAAAGCATCTGGGTTATACATATACTTTTAGGACATGTGATGAAGGGGTAGGGATCTGCAGGAGTTCCTCTGGGAATGAAGGTGCCAGTGGGCACCATTTCTTTTGCCCTCCTTTAGCCTAACTGGCCAGATGCTTGTTGGAGCCAGTTCTGACCCTCTTTGTCTACCTTACTAGCACTGTTTGCCTTGTTCTGGCATTCCCTTGTGGACCTACCACACTCGTCATGTCCACCCCACCAGACACCCCTCCAAAGTGGCTTTTTCCTTGCTACAACTTGCAGGCAACTTTCAGGACCCAGCATCCACCAGAATGACTCCTACTTCAGGGAGGAAGGAAGTTAGTCTCACAAACAGGCATGCTGGCAGTACACGCAGCTGGGACACTGAGCCAGCCACACCAGGGGCCAGCCTTGCCCATCAGTGCACCCATAGTAGTTTCAGCTAGTTATTGCTGATAGTGCACTAAAAGCCAGCCCCACGCACCAGTAAGCTCACGGCAGTCATGGTCCAACCACAAAAGGGTGGTGCATGCAGTCCACACAGGGGATACCCCTGGAGCACCTAGTACGGTGACTAGGAATATTGTACTTCTGGGCCCCACAGAACACTTTCTATGAAGGGCCACTGCCTTCAAGACAAGAAGATGTAGCCGACCTACCTAATATGTGTATAACAAACAGAGAGTCAGACAAAATGAGAAGACAGAGGAATATGATCCAGATGACAGAATAAGACTAAAGTTCAGAAAAAGAAAAAGGAGATAAGCAATCTACATAATAGTGTATAGTAATTGTCAAATTAGATTTGAGAGAAAAATGGATGAACACAGTGAGAATTTTAACAAAGATAGAAAATATAAAAGAGAACTAGTCAGAGTGGAAGAATATAATAACTGAAATGAAAAAAATACAGTAGAGGAATCAATAGCAGATTACAGGATGCAGTAGAACCAGTCAGTGATCTGGAACACAGGGTAGTGGAAAGCACAAGTGAACAGCCAAAAAAAAAAAAAAAAAAAAAAAAAGGAAAAAACGTTAAGAGATCTGTAGGACAACACCATGTGCACTAATATTTGTACTGTAGGGGTCCCAGAAGGGTAAGAGAAACAGAGAAAGGAGCATAAAACTTACTAAAGAAATAGCTGAAAACTAGAAAACAAAGTATAGATCCAGAAAGTACAGAGAGCCCCAAATGAGAAGAACTCAAGTAGGTCTACAACAAGACATGGAATAAAAATTTAAAAATAAAGGGAGAATCATAAAAACAGCAAGAGAAAAGCAAAGTTATGTAGAAGGGAAACCCTATAGGGCTATCAGATGATTTTTCAGCAGAAATTTTGCAGGCCAGAAAGGAGTGATATTTTCCAAGTGTTCAAAGAAAAACCTACAACCATGAATACTTTACACAGAAAATCTATCATTTAGAAATGAAGGAGAGAGGGCCTCCTGGGTGGCTCAATCAGTTGAGCTTTGGACTCTTTATTTGGGTTCAGATCCTGATCTCACTGTTTGTTAGTTTGAGCCCCATGTCAGGCTCTACACTGACAATGTGGAGTCTGCTCTCTCTCTCTCTCTCTCTCCCTTCCTCCCCCACTCTCTCTCGTTCTTTCTTAAAATAAAGAAAATTAAAAAAATGAAGGAGATTATGAAAAGTTTTCCAGACCAGCAAAAATTGAAGGAGTTCATCACCACTAACCTGGCTTTACCAAAAATGTTAAAGGGCTTCTTTAAGTGAATAAGTGTATAAATACAAAAAAATAAAGGAAGACATTTCACTGTTAAAAGAAAATATACTCTAAAGGTAGATCAGTCACTTATAAAGTAATATGAAGGTTAAAAGGCAAAAGCAGGGAGATGAGGGGAAGATGTGGCAAAGTAGGAGTGCCCTAGGCTCCCTCTGTCCCATGATTACAACTGGATAAATGCCAAGTCATCCTAAATACCCCAGAAATTTATTGGAAGACTGGAAGAAAAACTCTACTACTAAAGGTAGAGAAAAGGTCACATTGAGGAAGGTAGGAAGTGTGGAGATGTGGCTTAGGAGAGAAATGGGGTGTGGATGCTACAGTGGGGATGAAGCTGCAGTCACAAAGAAGGCCAAGAGACAGACTAGGATACAGGGGAGTGCGTGGAGAAAACAAATTCCCATAGCAATTGGCTTGGAAAGAGAGACAGCCCAAGATTTCATGAGTTCTTGCAACCAGTGGGGCTTAAAGCCTGGAGTTTTAAAGGTCAGCATGATTGGCTTAGAGAAAGCTCAGACGACATTGGGGCTGCTCTTGGAGAAAAGGCAGGGCAAACAGCCCATGGACATACAGTGTGGAAACAGCAATCTCAACAGTGCCTGGGGCACACAGTGGGCAGATTAGGGGCTCATCTCAAGCATGTCCCCAGGGAGGCAATGTTCACAGAGAGACTCCATTGGTAACAAAGGAACTGGAGGCACCATTTCCCTGCCCTCCCCCTCAACATAAGCACAGGGCCACCTGGGGGAACCAGCACACCCACCAAAACTCTCTACCTGACTTGCTTACACCAAGCCCTGTCCCTCTGTGCTCTGTTGAAACTGCCCTTCCCAGTCACCCGTGCCTTGGTCCCAGCATGGTGGGCTCTCTCTCTCTCAGAAGACCAGCCAAAACCCCTGCCACCACTATATTTCCCAGCCCAGGAGTTTTGCAAGGTCTTGGTTCTGGTGGTGGCAGAAAGCAGGTCTTCACAAGCACACCTAGTTAAAACATACCACATTCATATCTGGGACCAAACACTATCCACAAAGGTCAAAGAAAGCCTCTGCAGGTTACTGGTCTAAAGGATAAAGCAGCTAGAACACAACAGCAGAGCACATGCAGCACACACTGGAGACACACCTGGAAGCACCAGGCCCTGGTCCCAACTACTGCAACCATTCAGGCTGGAGATGATAACGCCACAGCTAACCTCATCCTCAGTAGGGAGTAGCTGACAGCCTTTCCCCTAAGGTCAGGAACAAGACAAGGATGTCCACTGTCACCACTTTTATTCAACATAGTACTGGGAGTCCTACCCACAGCAGTCAGACAACAACAAAAAAAGAAAAGGCATCCAAATAGGTAAAAAAGAAGTAAAACTTTCACAATTGGCAGATGACATGATACTATATATAGAAAACACAGACAGTTTTGATGGATAATGATGGATAATGAAACAGCAGAGAGAAAAATTAAGAAAACAATTCCATTTACATTTGTACCAAAAGTAATAAGATACCAAGAATAAACCTACCCAAAGAGGTGAAAGATATATAGTCTGAAAATTATAAAACAGTGATGAAAGAAACTGAAGATGACATATGAAATGGAAAGATGTTCCATGCTCATGGATTAGAATATTGTTAAAATGTCTGTACTACCCTAAGCAATCTACACATTTAATGCAATCTCTATCAAAATACCAACAGCATTTTTCAGAGCTAGAATAAGCAATCCTGAAATTTGTATGGAAAAGACCACCACATAGTTTATTGCAGCCTTATTTATAATAGCCAAGATATGGAAGAAACCTAAATGCCTAACAATAGATGAATGGATAACAAAGATGTTGTATATATACACAATGGACTATCACTTGGTCATAAAAAGAATAAAACCTTGCCATTTGTGACAACATGCATGGTTCTAGAGAATATTATGCTAAGTGAAATAAGTCAGAGAAGAACAGTATGATATGATCTTACTTACAGGGACAATTTAAAAAACAAAACAAATGAACAAACAAAAAACATCACAGAGAACAAACTGGTGGTTGACAGAGGGAATGGGGGTGGCGGGATGGGCAAAACAGGTGAAAGGGATTGAGAGGTACAAACTTCAGTTATAAAATAAGTCAGTCATAGGGATGAAAAGTACAGTATATGGACTATATCAATAATATTGCAATAACTTTGTATTGTGACACATGGTAAGTACACTTACTGCAGTTAGCATTACATAATGTATATAATTGTGCATCACTATGTTCTACACCGAAAACTAATAGGTTGGCTACACTTCTTAAAACTAAAAAAAACAAAAAGGAAAAAAAGTTTAAATAAAAAAGTAAAAAAAAAATCAACTTAAATGTGACTCTGGCTGTTTTTTGGAAAATGTTTTGAGGGAGCAAGAGTGGAAGCAGAGAGCCCAGCTACTGCAACCGTCCAGGCTGGAGATGATAATGTGTCTAACTTGGGCTGGTTGTGGTGGTATTAGTAAGAAAGATCATTATTCAAGATAGCTTTATTTCTCCCATTGGCAGTGTGGTGAAACCCATAAAACACTTTTAGAATCATGGTTTACATTCATAACATATAATACAAAAAACACAAAACACTGTATTAAAATGTAATTATAAAAATAGTAAAAAACAAATTTGTGAAACAATATCCGTGCAGCTTTAGTCATACACTACTTAATAAAAATTAAGTGGTCTGATAACCACTGTAATTTCAAAATAGTGATAAATATTATTCTAAATAGCTGAAATAATAGTAATATATGAGAATACCTGTAATTTGTATTGGTGATGAAGTCATCGACATTGCTGCTATGTTGAGTCATTCATAAAGGAAGGAAATGTTAAATTTCAATTAGAAACTACTGAACATAGATGCAATTTTTTGCTCCTTCAAGCTTATCGACCTCCTGCTTTAATGGTAGAGGTGACGCTGAGTTTGGGTAATGAAGTAAAGAAAAGAGATCTAGGAATAGGTGATGGCATAGTTGAAGTGTATGAACTGTGATTTGATGGAAATGAAAGGGACTGCAGCTGGGGTCAGAGCAGAGACTTTTGTATGTCTAGTTATGTGAGTGTGGGAATTTCATTTCTTGAACTGAACAAAGTAAATAAGCAAATGTAAAAGAAAGCTATTTTAAAATGTGCTTCAGCCACACAATAGGCCCTCTTGCATGGAAAAGGCTAATTTTTGTGTAAAGTTTAACTCCTAAGTATTATTACCTCAGTTGGAAAGGTATAAAATAACATTGTATGGTTTGGTAAGGAGATTTTTAACAGTTGTTTTAAAAAGGCTGCCAAGAAACTGAAAAAACTAGAAACCATTAAGAAAAATAAACAACAATGAGAAAAACCAATAAGGTTTTTGGTTATTCCTTTTTTAAAACTTTAATTGAAGTATAGTTGACATATAATACAAAATTAGTCTCAGGTATACAACATAGTGATTCAACAATTGTATACATTATGAAATGGTCATCGGAAGTTTATTACAATATTATTGACTATATTCCCTATGCTGTACTTTTCATCCCTGTGACTCATTTTGTAACTGGAAATTTGTACCTTTTAATAGCCTTCACCCATCCTTGCTGCCCATGCCCCGTTGGCAACACCAGTTTGTTCTTTATGAGTCTATCTTTTTGTTATTGTTGTTTGTTCATTTGTTTTTTAAATTCCACATATAAATTAAATAATGTGATATTTGTCTTTGTCTGGCTTGTAATTCCACTTGTAGGTATTTAGTCAAAATAAAAACATTCATTTAGAAAGATACATGCATATATATTTATTGCAGTATTATTTACAATAGTCAAGATATGGAAGCAACTTAAGTGACCAATAGATGAATGGATAAAGAAGGTGCAGTATATGTATACACAATAAAATATTACTGAGCCATAAAAGAATAAAATCCTGCCATTTATTACAACATGGATGGAACTAGAAGGTACTATGCTAAGTGAAATAAGCCAGACAGAGAACGACAAACACCGTAGGATTTGGTTATTCATTTTTAAACTGTAGATACTTGGGAGGAGAGAGAAGATATAATACAGGTCATGATTATAGTAATTAAAATGGTAGATGTCACTATGGCAGTTCAGGGAATACTGTCCAGCCAGTGCTTTCAGGTATGGTCTGCCTCATTTTAAGACAGCAAGGATACAATAAATGGAATGCAATTTCCTTTAAAAATGTCTTCACCTGGGTCAGTTGGTTCATATTACTTCTTTCCTCAAGATTAACGAAAGAATGCCACTAGAAAATAGATATGTTCCTTTGTTCAATATGACTGGAAAGTTTAAATTAATACTAAAGGACAGAATATATTTTCCTGGAAAGATGAACTACTGTTTCCATAACATTGGACACGGTTCTTACTTTTGGAAATGATGCCTGCAATGTTACTGACTCTGGAAAAAGATACGTAAGTTAAATCTTTTCTTTCTAAATTAACTGTGGATTAGAATTTCAAATAGGTTGAAGGTTTCAGGGTTAATACAGTTAGAAGATAACATTAAAATTTGCCACAAAAAAGTATTCCTTGCTGCCTGGTTGGACGAAAATTTATTGCACCAGAAATGACCTATGCCGAGCCAAAAGGAATATACCTTTATTGTCTTCAGAGCCCAGTGGATTCAAAATGTATAAAGTTAGGAGTACAATGAAGTATCTATATAGTAAGCAGTTGTGAGAGGCAAGGCTATTGTTTAAATTTCTATTTTGATATGCAGATATTGCATCCTATTTCAAAGAGACACTGTAGAATAAAGTATTGTAAAAAGAACAAGAACAGTCATTTTCTTTCCTCTAGCCTTTTAAAGATAAGATTTTATAGGTTTTTCCTTTTCCATATACAATTTTATACTCTAGCCAATTTGTGAATACATATTACTACATGTTCATTGTGTTTTTTTTTTTACATCTACTGAGAACATTATAAAAAAGGTTGTTATTCAATGAACTGTACCTTTCTAATGAGATATTTTCCTTCTGTTCTTCAAATATATTGCTTATAAGCACAAAGCAAAAGACCAACTCACTAAATAAAATACTTACAATGACGGATACTGAAAAATTTTGGAGAATCAAAACAGAAAAATGAGTATTGTAAATATGTAGGGGAATATGAAGTCCTCCAAGTCTGTAAGTTTGTTGCTACTTCTCAGAAGCCCCAGTGTCCTATAGTTGTTCGATCTCTATTTTTTACTCTTCTAAAATTTAATATGTACCTTACTTCTTTAAAGTATTACAGCATAGCAGTTAAGAATGTAGGTCAATTAAGTACTATACACACATGCACACAGACTATAGTATATATACTATATATACACACATATACATATATATACACATACATACATACACATACACATACATACTATATATATGAATGACAGGAATTAAGTGCCTGATTCTTGGCAAATACTCAGCAAATGTAGATTATATTCAACTCCTGGTCTTAATTAGAGAGCAGGTAATTGTGGGAAAGATTCCTTATGCTAATGCATGAGAAGAAACTTACTACTCCTAAAGGAAGTCCTAAAGTCCTGAGTTTGATTTCTTCCCAACAGATAATAACTTTAAGTTGTTATAGCATATTGTGGCCAATTGTTATACAATGTATATTTTCTCATTTGATCTTATTTAAAGCATATGGATTCCTTGGCATTCCAGGTAAAATCATAGATTGAGAAGAAGCATTTCAATACCTGGCTATTTAATTGATTTCTTCCCTAGTATCAGAAGAAGTAAAGGAAGTTTCAAAGAGGAATGGGCCTCACAGAATAGTTACAGGTAAAAACAAAAGACTGCATTCCATATGAAGGATGCTTGTGGGCCAAATGAAATTCACAGAGGATGGCCTCATAAGAGAGAAGGCATATATCAATAATAAACTAAATGATGTTACCTTTAAGAATGGGGCAATGAATGCTGAATATGAAAAAATGTGGAAAATAATTGAGAACAGATGGGTTACTTTGATAGAATACCTTTGTCAGGGAGGAAACTGTCTCATCCAGAAATCCAATGGCTGCTAGAGATAGCTAAAAAGAATTCAATATTACAATTTAATTGATTAATATATTGTCAAATTCTAAGTGTAAAGGTAAATGTGAGAGTTAGAAGGACTGGTCTAAATATTTTGTTATTGTATATAAAATACTTCACATGGGCAGTAGAAATATTCATTCAACAAATAATTAGTGAGCACCTCAAATAGGTTAACATGCTGGCTCTAGAAAGCATATAATAAGACATGTACAAAGATAGAATTTAAATATGTTTGGAAACTTTGTAAAGGAGGGAATATTTTCTCCAGTTGCTCAGATTTACAATTAGAAAGGTATAGAAAAAGAAGTTTCAGGAAGCAAAAATAATCAGAATAGTTTATTTTTCTTTTTTCCCTCCAAAAATATAGAACACTTCATTAATTTGCGTGTCATCTTGTGCTGGAGCCATGCTAATCTTTTCTCTATCATTCTAATTTTAGTATATGTGCTGTCAAAGTGAGCATCAGAAAAAATTCTTATTATCTTCACAGATCCTTTGCAAGGAAAGATAGCTGAGGGACTATGTACACAATGTGAAGAAAGACTTACCACATTAGTTAAGGATAAAAATGAATTTTAAAAAGTGGCAGTATGGGATGGAAAGAAAAGACAATGCGAAGGCTACTCAAAGTGATGGTAGGAGAAATGGAGAAGAGGAAAGAATTTTAGTGCAGGAGGAGAAAATACACATAATATTAGGTCAGGCTATCTTTTACTTTATAAAAGGGCTATAAAGAGCTCCCCTTTAGGAGACAAGATATAATTCAAAACCAAGAAAAATAACTGCTAATAAAATCAGACTCAGAACACATGGATAACAGTAAATGGACCTGGAACTTACACTTAATATATTCAAGAAAATAACCAAAATTTGGAAATTTCAGCAAAGGATTGAAAAGCATTTTAAAAAGCTAATAAAAACTCCAGAATGAAAAATATTAGGTAACTGAAATTAAGATCTCATAAAATGGGTATAGTAGCATATTAGAGATAGTTGAAAGGGGAATTTGTATTGGAAGAGAGACCAGAAGAAAATATTTAGACTGAAGCACAATAGAAAAAAGGGTGGAAAATACAAAAAAAAAAAATTAGATAATAAGGGGATATTTAGAAAATTCTTACATATATGAAAGTTGCAGAATCAAATGAGAGAAAAAGTGGGGCCAATGTCATATTTGAAGAGGTAATAAATAAAGATTTTTCAAAACTAATAAAACACAAAGGCCCCACAAAACCTAAGAAGAATTAGGACTCTGCATCTATAATAAACAAATAAATTACATTAGGTACATCATACTAAAATACCAACAAATATAAAATAAAATCTTAAAGGCAGACATAGGAAAAGACAGACCGCATAAGAACAAGAAGGCCCATGAACAGACTTCCAACAGAAACAATGAAAGCCATAATACAACAGAGTATCTTCAGTGTACTGAAAGAAAGCTACTGCCAACCTAGAATTCCATACACAGCAAAAATATTATTCAAACAAGTGAAATAAAAGCATTTCTAGATAATCAAAACCGACAGAATTTCTTTAGCAACACACTCACACTAAAGGAAACACTTAAGAGTATTCTTCCAGCAGAAGGAAGATGGATGAAAAGATAGAGTAATGTGAAAATAGTGAAAATAGAGTAACAGAAAAGGTGGATATACAGGTAAATCTGAATAAAAACTGGCTACCTAATAGTATCTTGTGGTACCTCAAATATATAATGAATTAAAAGGACTAGTAAATAATTTAGGAGGTGAGTAAATGGGAAAGGTAAAATTTAATGTGAAATGATAAAACAACTAATTTACCCTAGTGAAGCATGGATATTGTAACCTCTGCAGTGCTGTCAATAGAACTTTCTTTAATGTAAATCTAAATACCCCTGCATGGCTAGTGGTTATTAGTTGACAGGGCAATTTTAGAGTAAACACACACACAGAAGTAACTACTAAGTTAATAGTATATTAACAATAAAATATGACAAAATTATATATAATATACTTGAATATACATTTTTTGATGTTTTGAGAGAGAGACAGAGCATGAGCGGGGGAGGGACTGAGAGAGAGGGAGACACAGAATTCCAAGTAGGCTCCAGGCTCTGAGCTGTCGGCACAGAGTCCCACAGGGGCTTGAACTCACAAACCATGAGATCCCGACCTTAGCCGAAGTCAGACACTCAACCAAACTGAGCCACCCAGGCACCCGATGAATATACATTTTTCTAAAAACATACAAATGGCCAACAGACACATGAAAAGATGCTCAACATCATTAATCATCAGGGAAATGCAAATCAAAACCACAATGAGATATCACCTTACACCTGTTAGAATGGCTATTCTAAAAAAGACAAGAAATATTAAGTGTTAGAAAGGCTGTGGAGAAAAAGGACCCTTGTGCACTGTTGGTGGGAATGTAAATTAGTGTAGCTACTGTGAAAAACAATATGGAGATTCCTCAAAATATTAAAAATAGAATTACCACTTGATCCAGTAATTCCACTAATGAGTATTTACCCAAAGAAAACAAAAACATGAATTTGAAAAGATATATGTACCCCTATGTGTATCGCAGCATTATTTACAATTCTAATCAGAGATAGATAAATGGATAAAGAGGAAGTGGTATCCATTTATCTATCTCTGATTACAATTATTATAATCATTATAATATATATACACACAATTGAATATCACTCAGCCTTAAAAAGGAATGAGATCTTGCCATTTACTACAGCATGGTTGGATATAGAAGGTATAATGAATGCTAAGGAAATTAGAGAAAGAAAAATACCATATGATTTCACTCATGCGTAGAATTCAAGAAACAAAAGAAAAAGAAAATCAGACTCTTAAATAGAATAAACTGGTGGTTACTAGAGGGGAGATGGTCGGGGGGTTGGTGAAATAGATAATGGGGATTAAGAGTACACTTATTGGGATGAACACTGAGTGATGCATATAATTGTTGGATCATTATATTGTACACATGAAACATAAAACTATGTTAATTATACTTCAATAAAAAGTTTCCATTAAACATTTTTTATAATTATTTACAAAATAATAAAATCTAAGGCAAGAGATAAAGAAACCTGGAAGAGAAGGAACAAATAGAAAATATAGGAGGCATATTTGAAACAAAATATACTAATGAATAAATTTAAGATAAATATTGTCAGCCTGGATTTAAAAACTATATGTAAGCATAGATAAATACCATTAAACATGAGAACACAGAAAAGTTTAGAAAAGGATAGAAATACATTGACTATGATAAAATTGATGAAAAAGATGATAGAGCTAAATTAACACCAGATGAGTAAACTTTAAGCCAAAAATATTACCAGAGATAAAAAGCTTTTCATAATGATAAAATGTTTACTCCACTAGAAGATACAGTGACTCTAAATTTCTATGTACCTAATAACATAGCTTTAAAATATACATAGCAAAATGTGACAAAACCACAAAGAGTAGACAAATTCACGATCATAGTAGCTGATTTTAATAGATCTCTCTCATTAACTGGTAGGATAGAAAAATGGCAAGATTTGGAACATTTAAACAAAAAAGATAGATCATTTAATCACTTCTGGTGATGGACCAGCTTAGTCATCTTTCCCCCTTCTCCATGTTCCTGCATGGTGAATTTTAAGGGACTTTATCATTTGTAATTGTGAGATAAAAGTGGCCATTAGGCCACATTTATCAGCCCTGAGAATTGATAGTGATGCTGCAGCTAAATTTTTATAATTGTTAGCTGTTTTTCAAAGTACTTTTTACAAAATTCCCATATCAGTGATAGTTACCTTCTTTTTATAGATCAGAACATGCTGACTTAGACTAAATTACTACTGGTTCCACAAATAGTGTTTGTGGTAATACTATGACCCAAGTCTCTTGACTTCAAGTCTTCTGTTTTTTTAATATCAGAATTTGTTTTAATATCAGAATTTCTAATGTTAATTAATTTTATCTTTTGAGAAAGAGGGTGCAAGTGAGCAAGGGGCAGAGAGAGAATCAGAGAGAGAGGAAGAGAGAGAAGGAGCCTAAAGGGGAGTTCACACTCACAAAACATGAGATCCTGACCTAAGCTAAAGTAGGATGCTTAACTGACTGTGCCACCTAGGCACCCTCTTTTTTCCTTCTATGAAGACATTGCACAAGAAAGAGGGCTTGAGAACATTTAATCAGAGCCCTCCATGTTCAATGAGCATCTGTTGCTTTTCACAGAGCTCCAGCCCCATGCCTTCTTTTGGAGGGCTGCTGTAGTGGTTGTGGAGTGTGAAGACCAGAGGCAGGGAATTACCTGGTTGTTATGGGGAAGACATACAGATCTCCCTGATTCTCAGTTTCCTCATCTTTAAAATGGGGGTGATATTGCCTACTTATATAGCATTATGAAGAGTCATAAGGAGATGACATATGCATTTCCCAGTTTACACAAGGACACAAGTATAGCATAGGAATCACCATTTCTCTGGCTGTACCCTGACTCTGTGAGAATCCTGGCATCTTCAATTCTGCATGCCACCAGTGATGTCTGAGATTAGTTAGTCCTTTTGAAAAATAGTAGTAAGTGCCAGAGAAAGGAAATAACCTGGGAGTGATATAACATAAATAAGTAAATATTTAAGAAGTGACTATATATGAAAATTTGTGAATTCTAAAGCAACGCACTAAAAACTATTGAACTCCTCCTTAGTGTCTAGATACCAGAAAAACACAAAGATAAAGAACATCTGGGACCCATGAGCATATTATAATTTTCCATTTTTGTAAGGCTCTAAGTATGATATTAAGCTGAAACAAAATTTTGAGGCAGTAATATCTGAAGGAGTGATAATCTATAGTTCGGTGTGTATGCTAAACTTAGTTTTATGCTTCAAACAGAAGGCTACACTAGGTTAAGGCTTCTCAGACTTTAATGTACATATGAGCCATCTGAAATCTCATTAAAATGCAGATTCTGCTTCCATAGGTCTGGGGAAGGAGCTGAGATTCTACATTTCTAACCAATTCCTAGGTGATGTCAATGTTGCTGATCTAAGGATCACATTCTAAAAAGAAAGATCCTACATACCATCTAAGGAAAATAATTTGTTCTGGTACAGGTTCTATTTATTACCATCCTAAGTCTGGTAATATTGAACAAGAAATTTATGAAAAGGATATTAGTTCACTGCACTGAGGGAGATGCTGGCAAAGCATGTTTAAGAATGTGAGCGGAATAAAAGGCGGCATGATCATGATCATCTCAGGAATAGTCTACTTAGGACTGTACTACTAGCATCAACTCCGCTACACCCTCCCCACAGCACTGTGGGATTTTTGGCTGTCATAAATTCATCTTTGGCCTTGAAAATGCGTTCACTCCCTAACCAGGTTCCAAGTCATAGGCTTGAAACATTGATTCATTATGCTAAGATAGAATCCTTCCCCTAATTAGAACTCCCCCCCCTCCCTTTAAGATATGGTCTTGCCTTCCACCTGTCTTGGATTTTCCCCAAAGGTCAAATGTCATTACACTCTTAAATGTTACAGAAGTATGGGGATCAAGAGACCATGTAATCCAAATGCACCCTTTTGATAAAAATGTGATTTCCAGAGATATTATGAAACTTGCTAAGGTTTCATATAAAGTTAGGAGAAGGGGAGAGATAAGACTAGAATTTTCCAGTTATTTCCAAATACCACCTTATCCCATCTCCTGAATCCCCTGAGGATCTTTTCTTTATTGACTTAAAGCATACCTCTTATAAATGTTTAAGAGAAAAGATGAACAGATGGTAGATTTCAAAGGCCAATGCCGTTTTATGATTTGTGTTGTAGAAACTATTGGATAAACAGTTTGTGTTACTTAAAAGATTGATAAGCTGTGACAAAAGAACAGTGAAACTGTATTTATTTAACTACCTGGAAACTAGCAATCTATTTTATAGGGAGGCTAGAAGAGAGATAAATAGGTAAAGGGAAAGATGTCTGTGTTATATTGAATATTAAAGTGTTTTAAATGAATTCACGTTTAACAGGGTAGAGATGAAATTTTGAGTTACAAACTTAACACTTAAATCAGAGGGAAAATATTTTATGGTGTCTCTTTAAAAACTGTCAAAGGAATTTCTTTTTAAAGGTACATAAACACACACTCACACACAACTATTTCCTTCATGGCTGGGCCTTAGAGATTCCAAGTTATTTTTGGTGCCAGATTTTAACCCAGAGGAAGTTTTATGGCTGAGTTAAAACCCCCTGAAAGCAAAGGTTACAATGGAAATGCTGACAGAATCCCGTGCCATGGCAACATTTGTGAGTGTAGTTTTATTAAAACAATAAACAACTTTTGTTCAAGTGCAAGTGAATGTAAAAACAACAGAAAAACGGCCCCTTCCTGCGTCTAATGCATCACATCTCTCTGTTATTTCCTTGCTGGGGCTCTGATCCTGAGCTTGCTGGGTCACACAAGAAATTATTGGTCTGAAATCAACTCTTGCACCCCAGATCCTTATTAAAAAAGGCCAATAAAACATCAGGAGAGGGAGCTCACCTCTGCCCTTCTTAAAGTGGATCCTGAGTGTGTGCTCAAAGGGGGCTTTGGAGGTATTTATAACTGGCACTAGAATTAGCTTTTATATTTCCTAATTGACTTTGTATGTACTTCTTTGCCAGATTATCTAACAAATTATATGTGTTTTCTCCTTTATTGCCAAGTAACACATCAAGGTCTAAATAATACCTCATGTGGTACACACTGTTTGCTCAGGGACAGATGGGAGAAAACTAGGAGACCAGAGGGCTCACTTCCTTTCACAGAGTAGTCGGCAGACCAGGCAGAGCTGGTGACTCTCAGTGACCCTAGAAGGTGTCTTGTCTTACTAATGACAAGAATAAGAGTGCTTTATTACCCCCTCGACTTCCTTTTCTCCAAACTATTATTGTGCATCGTGTTTGCAAATGACATAAATCTAGTAGGGGAATAAGGACCATCCAAGAAATCCTTTTCAAAGAACAAACACAGGAATATCAATGAAGACAAACTAAAATGTGAAGGAAATCAGGTCAAATATGATGAATCCCCCCCCCCCCAAAAGCATTAAAGAGAACTTGTGCATTTACAGAAAGGTACAGAATAGAATAAAAGTGAATGAGATGTTTGAAAAGTGCCAGTAAGCTAGAGGCAAAAGGGCAGGGGATTGGTGAGAAATTTTCCATTGCTCAGAGAACAGCCTGAATTTACCAGAACAAATGAGCCCAAATTTGCTCTAATTAAATTATATTAGGAGGCTCTTTGACCTACGTAGTCCTATCTTTTAGAACATTCTTAAGCCTTACTGAAGATTAGAATCACCAGGGGGTGGTTAAAAATCACAATAGTCATGCACAATTAAATGAGATTCTGGGGCTGGGGGTGAGAGGTACAGAGCTATTTTTTAAAGCTCCCAGGTGATTCCAGGGTACAGCCCCAAACTTTAGACCACTGTAGAGGAACCCGGCAGCCCTAGAAATACTGCCCTTTCAACTGAAAAAAATAAACAAACCCGAAAAACTACAGATGTTTGGGGCAGAACATTTTTCCTCTAGGCAATTCACCGGGCTCCTCGGACTTTTAGCAGCATTCACAGTTTGGTTTTCTGGCTACAAGCCCAATTGGTAGAATGTCTATAGCAGATGTTTGAATGACATTAACAAATGGAAGCTTCCAAACCTTTTCTTGTTTAACAAGTAACAGCAGGAACTTATTTAAATACAGATCAGGAGTGATCATTTAATCCCTTTACAATTGCCTTTCCTTCCTCTCTTCTATAGGCTAGCTGACCTTTGGCGGCACAAAGCAACATTGTAGATCTCTGCAAGTGGCTTTCTGGAGTAACTGAGCAGCCAATTGAGTTGCTAAGCACTCCATCGCATTTAATTAATAAGACGAAAATTATGGAGGTCGTTGATTATTCCAGCCATCTGAAGGACTGTTCTGAATTCAATCAATTCTTTTTTTCATCAGCTGTTCTCTGGGCCAAAATGCTGAAGAGAGCGGATAACACTTGGAATGTGGAAAGGCCAGAGCAAGCCTGACTGGGACTCAGCAAAGCCCCTGGAAATGGTCTTTTCTTCATGTGCTTTTAATGTTTTATCCACATTTTCATGATCATAAACTGTTACTTTGGGCAAAAAGTTGCTTCTCAGCATCCAGTGAATTGTATACATGGACACAGCCTCTTTATGAATTTACTTACATGTGACACCTTTGAACTCCCTCGCTTCCTACTGCTCCTGCTGCTTTTCTTAGTATACATGCAGCAGAAGCATGCGCAATGGCCACTCTGAGCAGTGGTTTGCAGCTCTGGCTGCACTCTTGGTGTAGAGGGTGCTTTAGCAGCTCTTGGAAGCATCTGACTCAGAACCAAGAGCTCTTGAGGAGTGTTGAAACATGATGCGACGATCAGCAAATGTTAGCATCTAGCAAGGAAGCTTCTCTACACTCCAAACTACGCACACAGTTTATGAAGCAGGATGCATAATGCATCTTGTTTTCATTCTTCTTGGAGGCATCTCATCAAAAAAAAACAATTCATCTCTTTCCCTCCAATTCCTTTGGGAACAATTAGTTTAGTGGTCAATGGTTTTTTGGGAACGGAATTTTTTAAAAGGTGAAAATCATGGCTTCCCTTTTGAATCACCTTAATTTTTGAAGCATAATTTAAGTGAGGTAATGGATGTGACAAGTCTATATTTTTTGATTGTTCACACAAAAAATTTTATATTAGTTGACCCTTGAACAATGAGAGGGTTAGGGGTACCATTCCCCAAGTGGTCAAAAATTTATGTATAACTTTTGACTCCCTCAAACCTATTAATAGCCTACTGTTGACTGGAAGCCTTACCAATAGCGAACAAGTTAACATTTTTTCCCCTATTATATAGGGATTTTTCTCTATTATATATTATACACTATATTTCTCACAACTTCCTTTGTGAAGTTTTTGTAGTGGATATTGCTAGCTCTTCTAGACAGGGAAACTGAGACTTATTAAGAGACTTGCATCAGCAGTCAAATGCACTTTTAAGTGCATTTTACCAATTTTATGGAATTTTATTTTTCTTTAATTTTATTTAGTTGACATACAATGTTGTATTAGTTTCAGGTGTACAACACAGGGACTTAACAATTCTATACATTACTAAATGTTCACCATAATAAGTGTGGTTACCATTTATCACCAATTACAATATTATTGACTATATTTCCTATGCTGTACACTTTTCATTCCCATGACTTATTTTACAGCTGGAAGTTTGTATCTCTTAATCTCCACCTATTTCATGCATCCCTCCACCTCCTCCTAATAACCAGTAGTTTGTTCTCTGTATTTATTAAGTTTATTTTTGAGAGAGAGAGTGCACACACAAGTTGGGGGGGGGGGCAGAGAGAGAGAGAGAGAGACAGACAGACAGACAGAATCTGAATGAGGCTTCAGGCTCTGAGCTGTCAGCACAGAGTTCAACGCAGGGCTTGAGCCCATGAACCAGATCATGACCTGAGCTAAAGTCAGACACCTAACTAACTGAGCCACCCAGGTGCCTGTATTTATGAATTGGGTGGTTTTGTTTGTTTTTTGTTTTTTGAGTCCACATATAAGTGAAATCATATGGTATTTTTCTCTGACTTAGCATAATAACCCTTTAGGTCCATCCATGTTGTCACAAATGGTAAGATCACATTCTTTTTCATTGCTAAATTGAATTTTGTTTTTCACAATGGGAAGGGTTCAGCCACTGGAAAGATCACAACACAGTATTTTGAGCAAATGAAATCCAGGTAAAATGTGAGTTCATGACATTTGAATGCTTTATAAAGTAATTTTGAAGTTGAGGTGAGACATCATGTTCAGAAGCCTGATTGTAGCCCCCGAGCTAGTGGAATGGCCTGCCCATTTGTGTTCTGCTAGTCCATGGTCCCCAGTGAGCCTTAGTCTCCAAAGTTCTAGTTGTAGGCTTCCTGTTTCTTTACAACAAACCACCTATTACTTTAGATAAACTTTCAACCAGAAAATCCAGTTCACCAAGGAGTCCTAAGTGGCTTCACTCTCTTAGGCAAAGAGAAAGCCAAAGCGGCAACAAGCAAGAGTGTTACACTGACCTGTGAGGGGGTAGTGACAGGTGGCTAGTGGGTTTCCCCAAAAGCATGTAGTCTAGTAGATCATGGTGTAAAGCTGCAAGGAATCAGTGCTAACAGTGGTGGAAAAGACAGGTTCTGGGAGGGTTTTCTTGCCTGTCTCCAGACTCCGCGTATGTATATATGCAAGAGCTTATCCAGGAACCAAGCATCATGTGTTCACCATTAAGGGATGCAAGCACTGTGTGTCTTAGAAGGAAGAGGGTCAATTTAAAAGGAATTCTTAAAAAAAAAAAAAAAGTGGAATATGAACAGCAGTGGGTGCCATGTGTCCCATGTCATATGGAAAATGCAATTTCCCTAAATGGAAGTAAGTGGGTAATCAATAAGGTCAAGACTGCCCGGGCCTCTTCAGGCTCTGCTTGTAGCTAACTTATTTTGAACGTATCTATTTTAAAACATCATATTAATTTTTTCTCAGAGTTCCAGAAAAGGGGTAAATCACATTTTCATATTACCTGGGAAATTATGTACAATGTGTTGTCATAAGTGACATGCTAGGGACTCCTAAATATAATATTTTTGTTAATTATAATAAAAATTGAGGATGATAAACATACCTCATGAGAAATAGTATTTGTGGTAATACTCTTTGATATAATGGTGTTTAAAAGAGGTTTTCTTGTGACGTGCTGGCCTCTCATATTTTTCATTTATTATAGAATTTAAAATTTCTCTTTTAATTCTTTCATGCCAACTTCCTATTTAAATGAGAGATGACTGAATATTAGAACCAGGAGGGTCATAATTTATTTAACCAAAACTCCTATTTTTCAGAGAGCAAACTAAGGACCAGAGAAGTTACAGGATTTGCCCAAAGTTGCACATCTAGTTAGAGGCAAACCTAGGACCAAAACCAAGGAAAGAGAGTGGATTCTTATTCCTATTTCTCTTGAGTCTTTCCAAATAAGCATGTTGAGTAGAAATCATTCATAAAGCAGGTAAAAAAGACAGAGAAGGAAGTGTAAAGTAAAGGGTATGTCAGAATGCCTCAGATACTCAAAATCAGCAATGACCACCTCTGACTGACCTTAGTCTTTTCCAAATTTTTCTTTGATCATCTTTTATAATCCACCTGCCATCTCTGATCTTTTTGTGCATCTTAATTTTCAATTTATGGAGTACCAATAATTTAATCACTAATTCTTTCCCATTATAATTAAAACAGAAAATATAGGGATTTCAGAATTCAATTTACTTGTGTTTCCACTATTCTGTAAATCTTCAAGATGACAGGGAGTGAATTTTGTTCACGGTTGTACTCCTGGTGGTTGGCACACAGCAAGTATTCAATAAATATTGGTGTGCTTTGCAAGTCTGTAACTATCTGCCTGAAAGCCAGTAAATAGTTGGGCATGCATTTCAAATAGCTGACCACATAAAATGTCATTCAGGTTTAGATCAACATACTTTTAAGAACCTCCCTAAAGAGACTAGCAAAAACATTTTCCTTCTATATTTGTTAGCATTTTGAGAGCAACTTTTGTAGTGGTGAGAAAAATGTTCAGTCATAGGCATGGTCTCACCTAGAATAGAGTTGTGTTTTTGCAATAATTGAGTACTCATTGCTTATGTTTTTCAAAGTGATTTGCATGCAACTTATGATTTTTATAAAATTCCAATGAAAAACATGAGACAAGTATTCTATCATCACATTTAGTTGATGTAGGTGGGAGGCATAGTGATTTAGACCATGTCCTATCAAAGAGAATTCTAAAAAAATTCCAAAGTCATTGGGAATATGGACACAGATCTTCTGACTCTGAATACCACATACTTCTTCAAATCTCAGTCTTCTTTCCAGATAGAAACTATGGCTTTGGTAAATAACTCACAATAATTTCCCCTCTTTTAAATATTGGAGATTATGGTCTTCCTTCTGTGCCTCCAGAGTACCGTAGAGATACTCAATGGAACAGGTCAAGTTATTAGTGGCTTCATGGGAGTTTTCTCCTTATCTATGCAGTATCCTCCTTTAATGTGAGATTTAGTGGCCTCTGTTACATGATTTGAGGTCAAGTCTATTTGTCTAAAAGTTCATAATCATAAAAATCTCAGATAACAAGCCAAACATTGGTCTTGGGGAAAATTATTAAAACCAAGTGCTGAGATGACAATAAAATTTGAATATTTCCTTTGAATTTACAGTAGTAATAAAATTTTAAGTCAACAAATTATTGAGTACTGTCTATAAAAGTGGACCTTGTATTTATAAACATAAGGCACATTCCTTGTCATTAGGAAATATGCAGTTTCATGGAAAAGACTGATCTAAGTAACTGTGCAATGTGGCACTTGTTAAACAACTGGTATAACCAAATTGCTATGGGGCACAGAGGAGGGATTTTATAGGAGACCTATAATCTGGCCTTTAAAGGAAAATCAGATTTTGTCAAGCAATAACCATCATTCCAGGTGAAGGACATGGTGGCACAATAATGCCAATATGAAAACACAGTCAGACACTGTGTTGGTGCTACTATTTAGCAACCTAGGGCATTTGCAGCAGTTTCTATCTGAAAACGTTCCTACGTTTATTTTGAGAGTTGTTGCAGGTGGGGCTCTATAAGCTAAGATGGAGATTAGCATGTAGGAGGTTTCTTAGAGAGTGCTCTTGGGATCCATACCCTAGAAGAGAAGGAAGCAGGACCGGGCTGAGGAAGGAGGTGAGCTGCGAGATAGTCTCAGTGGACACTAAGGGGAGCTCTGAAGCTGGCATGATCCTTCAGAGTTGCCTAAGGTGGGGCAAAGTGCTCTATGCCAATCAGCCATTGGATGTGGGCTTCCCTAAAGGGGCGTTACCTTGAACAAGGTGGATTGATGGTGTTAGGCCATCTACCAAGAAGCATTCCCAGGGAGGATAGTGCATTATTCTGGGCAGGGATTCTGAGTGTAAAGTGTTTTTTAGCTAAAATACTAGGGTGGGGTCGAACGTTCTTTTATTTAGGTTGCATCATATTAGTGTCTCATAGTGTTTTGTCAGATTTCTGCTTAAATAATAATAAAATTTTTTCCTCACAAATACAGGTAGAATGGTATTTCCTGGGAATTGATATTTATAATTCCAAAAAACCATGTTTTGTTCTGAATTTTATGACAAAAAATTTATAGCAATATTTTTAATTTCTATAATCAATTTAATTTATTAAATACAAATATTTGAATTGATAATTTAGGAATATTGCAGGCCCCACAGATGTCTTTCTGAAGAAAGGGTGAACATGCATATTACTGCATGTGTCATGACAATATTGTCACCTTCCTTATGGAGAGCATCTCACTTGATAGGATAAGTCATGAAATACTCAGGGCTCTATTGGTCTTTCTGTTTGATAGGTGTTGAAATTAAGTTTCAGGAACTGATATGATTCATAAAAAGTCACAGTGATAAAAATGGCAAAACCGGTGCAAAGGCTCAGTTTTCTGCCTTGAAGTAACAGTAGTGCAGTTTCTGCTTCACTGCAACACATTCTCTAAAAGCAGAAAATTTTCCCCATAGACATGAACTTCACATATGAGTTCTGAACATTGTTTTATTCCACTATGGGAATGATGGTAGGCTATTTTCCTTTCCCCAAATCTCTGTCTTTTGAAATTAAGGGGCAGTAATATTTATTCATCTGTTCATTCAATTAATAAGTATTTCCTGAGTTTTTATGGAGTGACAAGTATCATGCTAGCTAGGCAGGCCCTGGTTTATAAACAGACTAGGTATAGTCCCTTCTCTCAAGATGAATACTCCTGGCCTAACACCTGCTTAGGGGAGTTTTTGGACATAGGGTTTTCTTTCCATGGAGCTAGAAAAGTGGGCTCTGTTATATACTTTCACTTAAGAACTGTGGTGACTTACGGGACATAAACTGTCAAAGAGTGCACAGAGTACACAGATGTGAACTCTCACCTTGCCAACTTTCATGAGAAGTGTAGGTGAAAGACAAAAGAAAGTAAAGATTCCTAGAATATTCATTTTTTTTCTGAAAAATTCCCAAATAGCTAGCTAATTCAAAGGATGACTATCTTCTACATTATTATCTTGAGAACACCTCTGCTCTAACATATCAATTTACAATTTGGGGGATAGTCTCATTTTTATGAGTCTCAATAATGACATGGAGTAATACTTTTGTAATGATTACATAACCAAAATATAGGAAGGCTTTGAAGAGTGCTAAAAAACTATTATAGATTAACTGAAGTACTATCACTAAGTTGTTTAAAAGTGAAATGCATTCTAAAAATAAAGTGAATACATTTTTAATGTCTTTGCTTTGTAATTGTATTTAAAAGTTGTCAAAAATATGCCAATTAGAGCCACCTGTGCCAACTGTCATAGCTAAAGCTGGAAAAGGTCATTGACTTTGACTAATGGAGTGGTTGGCGAGGGAGAAAGACCTGTTTCAAGTTGACTGAAATGGTTTGCTGCATAGTGACGGACCTATATGCTGAAATATGTTCATTTTCCTATTTGTTGCTGGCTTTTAAGTCAATAATCAGGATGGACTCTTTTGCTCAAGGACTATTAAATGGCTTTAAAGAAACAGCTTGATTAACTGATCCCATTCCAATTCAATGCTTTTATATTTGGCAGAACTGGCTTTGGACTGCTAATAAAGTGCCAACATATGGGATCATAGAGTTTTATTTTTAATATGAAATATATTATTCATTAGAGAAGTGGGAATATAAGTCATCTTGTTTTCTTTACTGCTTTACCTTTAATTACAATTTGAAATACCTAGCTGATTTCTGGAAGTCTCAGTTTTTTGAGATAAATAGTAAAAAGCATAAAGAAGAGGATATAAATGCTTTCCAGGTATAACTTGATTACCAAAATGAACCATTATGGGGACAGAAGGAATCTACCGTTGCATATCATAAGGATAATCTTTTAATTAAATAGTATGGTGAATTTTTTTCAGAAATAATCAGTAGATCCAAATTTACACAAGTTATTAAGTACTTTTTTTTTAATTGTTAAATCTCTAAAAGCAGGTAGCACTGACTGAAGCGTGGTTTATCACTCATGCTCACAATTACCTTTATGGTGACAAGAGTTCTATTCGGAATTTAATTGATTTTTGTTGTTACTGGCTTGCATAACTGAAGCCTTAGACTAGTAAATTACATTGATGTGATTATTTTAGTATATGAATTTGTACTGTTGGAGGAAAAAATATTAGATGTACTGAAAAAGTATTGTCAGTTTAAAACTTCCAGCCCCTGAGATTAGATTTTAGATTTATAGTCAACAAATGCAGAATTTGTCTATAGACAATTTATATTTTAAATATTCAGGAAAAAAGAGTAAGAAGGAGTACTTTTATTTTGCAAAAAAAAATCTTTTTGGAAATTATTAATATTGGACTCTCTTATGGAGAAATTAGGTCATTTTTGGCCCATTTGGGTATATTAAGAGAATAACCTGTTCTAGTTTTTTTTTTTTTCTTTAAGGGGCTAGATTTTCTGCAGACTATACACTGTAAACATGAAGTATAATTTTATCTGTAACACTAATTTCCAATATACCCTAAAAGGCCAGAATTTTGACAAAATCCTTAAAGTTGTTTAATTACCAACTTTTAAAAATGTTAGAATACTTTTGAACACTACCATTTGCTCCCTGCCCCCCCAACACCAAATAGCACAAACTAATTATTTGATTAATAATGAAGTATAAACAAAGAACTTACTTTCAAAGCTAAGGAAATATCTTGGGCTTCAACTTAAGCAACAGATTAAATAAATATCTGCATCCCCCCTGCTATATTGGTCCCACGTTCCTGACAACTATTTGTGAATTTAATAGAACAAGGTCACTGTAGATAAGTGTCGGTTAGAAGATAACTGTGCAATTATCTATCTAGTAACCAGTTCATAATTCTAGACAGAATAGAGATATGGAATCAGGATGCTAGGTGGTATCCAGGCTATTGGTTGTAAGATCTTGTAGGATCCTAACATCTCCATCTTCTGGGCTGGAACAGTAGGTCAGAGAAACCAAATAGGTTTTCACAGAATTATGCTAATAATTTTTATGTAAAAAATAAATGCTTGTATATTATTGAGTTTATGTATGATGGGGTGGGTAGGAAAGAGGGATGAAAAGTCATCATCCCCGAATCAAGAATGGAATAGGGAGAGGTTTTTTGATGCTAACTGAAACTATTTAACAATTACTTAATGAAGTCATATTCATATAATTTTTTTGACCCTACCCATCACTAATACAATGCTTGACTCCTAGGTGCTCAATATATATATTTGTTGAATTATAATTTTTAAAAAGGAGGCAATTAGAAAGAAAAAAAAGGGGAAAAAAATGAAAGAAAAGAAGAGAAATTTAGAAACATATATTCCGAAGAGGCTGAAACCCTAGATTCTCTGAATGTTTGCTTTTTGTGATCTAATTTCTCTGAATCTCTGTTTCCTCAAGCTGATAAATGAGGATGATAAGGTAATCTACTTCATAGGGCAGTTGTCTGGAATAATGAGATAATATGCAGAAAAGCTTTTGAGAGCTTTTGGTGTTATCAGAGTAGTGGCAGTTGGAAGAATCTTATATGATTCCTTTCATAATGCGCGTGTAAAAGAGCTGTTTTAGCAGATAGGGGATGGGTGAAAAAGATAAAGGGGATTAAGATTATACTTATCTCAATGAGCACTGAGAAATGTCTAGAATTACTGAAACATTCATTGTATTATATACCTCAAATTAACACTATACATTAATTAATACTTCAATAAAAAAAGTAAACCAGTAGTTTAGAAAAAGCAAAAAGTACTTTAATGTAGGTATTATGTCAGACCATATCAATTATGAGTCTCGTTCTTTTAGGAAAAGATGTACTCTGTATATAATTTCATCCACTTAGGCAAAACTAGGTAGATAAATAAGCTTCTGTTACAGATTGGAGACTATTTACTCAATTTGCTGCCTACACATGGTTTAAACTAACTGTATTCAACTTCATTTTAATCTGTGCACTCCCAAACATTCTGGGTTGTTTTAATTTTTTTAATGTTTGTTTTTGAGAGAGAGAGAGAGAGAGAGAGAGCGCGAGCGAGCGCCAGCGAGCGAGCGCCTGTGAGGGCACAAGCAAGGGAGGGGCAGAGAGAGAGGGAGACACAGAATCTGAA
>CM053569.1:55383474-55410025 GCA_028646485.1 Cryptoprocta ferox | reverse complement strand
CTGTGCTTCCCTGGAAAGAGATTACACACTGGCACATTGATTTTAGTTTGTATTATTAATTTTACTCCTCCCGCTATTTCCAAATTTATAACTAATAAATATAAACATAAAAGATCATCCCAGACACTTGAGGTGGCAAGCATTAATGTAACTGGATATTTGGTTGATGGTGATACACAGTATACTCTCAGACTGCATTTTATTCTATACCTTTCAATGAGAAGACCAAGTGCTTGACTTTGGGGTTTGAGGTCATCCATTGTTCCTAATGTTAAAATATAGCTCTGTCTTCAATTCACAGAAAAACCAGCCAGCAGTATGTTAGAAGTATACCAGCAAGCAGGTTGGATATTGTAAATAGCAGGAAAAGAATTGGTATTTGCTGGAAAAAAATGTATGCAAAGATCTTGCATCACTGTGCTGGCACCTACTGTTGGCTAGCTTGTCAACATGGATTGTCTTAGTGTGGGTTCTGATATGAGCAAACCAGTTATCAGGGCCTTCTCCTTTTTTTCTGAAAAGCTACTCCAGTCTGGAAAACATTAAGAGAGCAAGATAATTCTAAGGAAAAGAAGAAAGAGCAGAATAACTTCAAGTCAGCACTGTGTCTGAGACCTGATCTTCATAAGAGCATATAAAACATCAAAGCCAAAACTGAATAAATGGGCATATGTGGTACTTATTGGTCATAGAAATATTATACAATATAAACTCTTCACACATATAATGATATTCAAATATTGTTCTTTTTCTGTACTGATGGATAAGTTATAGTGAAATAAAGATTTTTAGCAATAGGTAAAGTTAAGAAATAGATGCTGAATGATTTACAGGGAAAATATCATTTACACAAGGTTTTAATTAATGCCTGGAGCCCTACTACTTGATATTTTAAGATGCTTGGTCTGAACTAAGTAGAAGAAACCAATTTTTCCCTAGAATATAAGTTTAATGAGGGCAGAATGGTTTCGATTTCCCAATTAGAAGATTTGAGACTAATTTTTGATATTTAGTACTAAAAACTAGCTATCAAGTCTTTCCAAAAGTAATGCATGGTACTTCACGTACATTATCTCACCTAATCTTCCCATAAGGATAAAGTCAGGCAGGTATCATCATCATCATCACCATCACCATCATCATCACCATTTTTACAGGAGGAAACTGAGTTTTGTAAAATGACACAACTGACCATTGGCCGAATCAAGATTCAACTCCAAGATTCCACACTCTAAGTTCTAGCTCTTCCTCTCCATTGAACTGATTCAATACCTCTTTTTTTCATGTGATTTGGAAAATGCAGGGTCATCTAATCACACAAAGTTATCAAAACCAACCTCTCACCTAATAGGTGACTTCCTTCCATACTAGAGATAGATGCCTCACAATCTCAGTCACATTGTTCACGTGATAGCCCATTCTAATTAAACAGCTATAATTTTTAGAAAGTTTGTTCTTAAACGGAGTGAAATGTACCTCTTGGTAATGCCTGTCTGTTTCTAGTTCTGCCTTCTGGACCTAATTTGGGTTAAGCTTACTTACTCTTCCATATTACCACCCTTGAACTCCTTTAAGACAGTATTCTGTCCTTACCTACTCTGAGTCTTTTCTGGACTAAATATCCTCAGTTCTCCAACTCTTTTTAAAATTAGGATAAAACACTTCATACTCTTTGTCTTTCTTAGTAATCTCTTTATACTGCTCAAGTTTACCAAATTCCCTCTGAAATTGAATATCTAAAATTCAGTCAACTATTCAGATTTGTCCTGACCATTAAAGAATATGATGGATTTTTTTGCCAAGATTTTGAAATTTAACTTTTCTTAATGCAGCCCAGGTTTACATGTTGGCTTTTGTTCAACTTGGGGTTCAATGAAACCATGAGTTATGTTTTTTCACATAAAATATTACAAAACAACTTTCTTCTATTATTTTAGTTGCTTGAGATAATTTTGAATTCTGCTTTTGCCAATCCTCCCCCAACCTGCCAAACTAAGGAACTTCACGTTTGCTCTATATTTGATGAGCTGTCTTCAGTGTCTTTATCCTGGGCATGGATTTTAAAAAATGAATGTAAGTGAGACAAGATCAGGACATTCTGATACTGTAAGGAGAGGGTTGAGTAACACTGAGCCCTTCTTCATTTTATGGTACTCTTGTTCTCTAGATTTCCTTGTGGACAGAGTAAGAACTATGGAAATCACTGAAAGCTCATTCCTCTCAGCTTTTGGCAGTAATCATAAATACCAGCTTAAGTGTCAGTTTTCCTCCTAGACTACAAAGACCTAGCCAAGGATTGACATAGAGTAGTCATTTAATATTTGCAGTTTTATTCACTCTTATTTTCCCTTTGTCTCCCAATGAAACAAGAGATTCTATATTAAAGAATAATTTATACTTCTCCTCTGAAATCCACTCAGATGTTCTTTATATTTTAAATAAAAATTTTCAAAACTAAGCTCATCATTTTCCTTTTGATTCCTTTCTTCTTGATCAGGCTATTTCATAGGCCCACATCATCTCTGACACTTTCTAACACCATCATTTTGGACTCCTTTCTGTTTTTCATATCCAACAAGCAGATGCATTCCTCAATTTTATTTCTGTACATCTCCCAGGCTGAATCCTTATTCTTTATTATTAATGCCTTTACTTTGATCAGTTCTTCCTTTCTTTTCTTCTGGATCATGGCAAAACTATTATTTGAACCTGACACCTCTTCTACTTTATCCCTCATTACCTCTTCCTGCAGGACTATTCTGAGCAATTCATGTTAAAATCACAGTCTACATTAATTGCCCACTGATGTATTCCTTAGTCTAACACTTACCCCCAAGGTCCCCATGACTTGAGTAGACTCTGTGTTTCCAGTCTCCTTTCCCATCATCCCCTCCATCTGCCCTTTGCTTTGATTACTATCTACCCTTTTCAGTGCTCTTTCAGCTCTGTTTTTGGCTTTAGTCTTTTTTTTTTTCTTCCCTTATTAACTTTTCACTTTTATAAAGAGTTCATGCAGAGCATGATATTTGGTTTAAACACAGATTTTTACAAGTGAGATTCATTTCATTCAGTTTGTATTTATTATAGCTTAAGGCAGTATGGTATGGGGCCTGAAGGCATAGCCTTCAGAGTCAGACCTAAAACTGGTCCTAATAGTGGCTCACCACCATTTAGTTTTGCAATCTTGGACAAGTTGTTTAAACCTTTCAAAGTCCCAATTTGCTCATTTGAAAGTAGATATGGTTATACCTACCTGCATAGTGATTTCAGGCTTTAGATGATGCACATGTTCTAGCACCTGAACCATGTTTACAGGTCAACAAATGTTAGAAATATTTTCTCTCATTGGGCTCTTACTAGGTGTTAGGCAATCTGTATGGAACTGGGGAGATAAACAGGAAAGAATATTTCTCCCTAAAGAATTTCAGACAAGGTAGCTTTGTTAAATATAATTCTCAAGCCTTTTAAAAAATACATAATCAGGAAATTAGCCAGAGCTCCTGGGAATCAGTGTAACCCACTCTGCAGGCCTGATTACAGTGACACTTGACTAGAGAGCCCAGCCAGTAGGCCTGCATCTAAAAAACCAAGATGGTGGCTCTGTTTGCCCAGGGAACACTGTGTTCAGTTCTGCCTGATACAGTCCCCAAAGAATCTTGCCAGGCTTGGGGCCTGTTCTGTAGCCTCAACTGACCAGGAAAGCCAATTTATAGGCCCTACTAGAGCAAAATTCAGCCTCCAGCTGGCCTGACTAGGAAACCAAACCAGAGCTCCTGGGAAGTCACACGGCCCATCTGAGTGGGATGCTGGCTGGTGGCCCTGCCCACCTGCAAAACCATGACAGTGACCCATTAAGACCTAATAACTTGGTGCAGAGTTCTGCCCAATTTGATCCCCAAACAAAAGCCTTGTTGGCTTTGGAGCCTGTAGAGTGGGCCCTCCCAGGCCAGGAAACTAATTCATAGGCCTGCCTGCTGCTGAATACAGCCCTCAACGCATCCAGCCTGGAAGCAACCAGAACCATAGAAAGTTGCATAGCCTATAGCCTCACTTATAGTGCTGCTTAAGCAGAGAGCAAAGACAGCAGCTCTCTATGTCTGCAGAGCAAAACCAGTGGCTTCATTGGGCCAAGATATTCAATGTACATTCTGCTTAGTTCAGGTCCATAATCATGGGCCATCCTGTCCTTGGGGTCCTTTCTGCTGCCCCATCTGGGCAAGGAACCTACTATACATCCCTGCTTACTGCTGAGTATAGTCCTTAGTCCTGACCATCAAGGAAGCTTGACCAGAAAATCTGAACTTTAGAGCCTATCCTACTGCCTCCATTAGACAGGGAACGAAGCCAGCAGTACTATTCAAATGTTTCCAGGCAGTGCTGTAGCACTCACCCCCTAGAGCTAGGGCAGAGGTGTTACCCAAAAAGACCCTGATAGTAAGCTCTACCTGCCCAAGTATACTATCAGCTGACATGTCCAGAACCTTAAGCTGAGCTGACTGGCGAAGGACTGTCTGCAAAAACAAAGTGCAGAAAAGTCAAGTCTGAAGGAGGATTCTGTTTACACCAATTTGCAGATACAGTGTAAGGAATCAAGACTCAAAAAGACAGGTGAACATGACACAACCAAAAGAAACTAATTAAGCTTTAATGTGACACTAAAGAAACAGATATATGAATTTGCAAAGAACTCAGAATAATCACATTAAAGAAGTTTAGTGAACCCCAAGAACATCTAGACAACTAAATGAAATCAGGAAAACAATGCATGGACAAAACAAGAAGTTCAACAAAGAAATAGAAACCATAAAACAAATAAACAAACCAAACAGAAATCCTAGAGCTGAAGAATATAATGACTGAAAAATTCAACAGTTTCAATAGCAGACTTAACCATGCAGAAGAACCGGTGACCTAGAACATCTGATTGAAATTCTCCAGGCAAAGAAGCAAAAAGAAATGAGAGTCAAAAACAATGACAAAAACTTTGAGGACTTATAGGATACCATAAAAATATATATATACATTATGGAATTACCAGAGGTTAAGAGAAAGAAAGGACAGAAAGTCTATTTAAAGCAATAATGGCCCCAACACTCCTAAATCTGGAAAGAGAAATGGACATCCAGATACATGAGGCCCAAATAATACCAAATAGGTTGAATCTGAAAAGGGCTACACTGAGACATATTATAATTAAATTGTTAAAAGTCAAGGACAAGTTAAAAATAGAACTATCCAGTGCTCTTACATGGCTCCGTGGGTTATATATCTGACTCTTGATTTTGGCTCAGGTCATAATCTCACAGTTCATTAGTTCAAGCCCTGCATTGGGGCTCTGTGCTGACAGTGTGGAGTCTGCTTGGGATTCTTGCTCTCCCCCTCTCCCACTTGTGCTCTCTCAAAATAAATAACTAAACTTAAAAAAAAATAGAACTACCCTAAGACCTATGAATTGCAGTACTAGGTATTTATCCCAAAGGATACAAAAATACAGATTCGAAAGGGTACACATGAATGTTTACAGCAGCATTATCAACAAAAGCCAAATTATGGAAAGAGACCAAATGTCCATTGACTGATGAATGGATAAAGATATGGCATGCATATACATACATACATACATACATACAACAACGTGGATGAAACTAGCGAAATAAGTCAGAGAAAGAAAAATACCATATGATTTCATTCATATGTAGAATTTAAGAAACAAAACAGATGAACATAGTGGAAGGGAAGGAAAAATAAATAAGATAAAAACAGAGGGAGGCAAACCATAAGAGACTCTTAATTATGGGAACAAACTGAGGGTTGTGCTAGGAGAGATAGTTTGAGGGGTGGACTCAATGGGTGATGGGCATTAAGGAGGGCACTTGTTGTGATGAGCACTGGGCATTATAAATCACTAAATTCTACTCCTGAAACTAATACTACACTATATGTTAACTAACTTGAATTTAAATAAAATATTGGAAGGAAAAAAAAGTCAAAGTATTTTGGAAGCAAGGGAAAAGTAACAGGACATATACAAGGAAACCCTCAAAAGACTAAGTAAATTTCTCAACAGAAAATTTTCAAGACAGGAGAAAATGGTATGATATATTAAAAATATTGGGAAAAAACTGTCAACCTAGAATATTATATTATATCCAGAAAAGCTGTCCTTTAGAAGTGAAGGAGGGAAAAAGACTTTTCCAAATTAAAAAAAAAAAAAAAAAAAGGCTAAGGAGTTCAAAATTCCTAGATCTCTCTTACAGGAAATGCAAACAAGAGATTTACAACCAGAAGTAAAAGGATTTAATTAATATCATAAAAATATATAAAGGTAGCATAAAATTCACTGGTAAATGTAAGTATAGCCAAAGTCAGATTCACTAATATGATAATGATGATGTGTAATTCACTTAAAATGCTATTTTAAAAGTTTTAAAAAGTTATCAAAATAACCATAGCATAACCATTAATGAAGGCACAAACATAAATATGTAAATTCTAATATTAATAAACTAACGTGTCTGTTGGTGGAGAATAAAATTTAAAGTTTAGAAATGTTATTGAAGTTAATTTTTTATCCTCCTAAAATAGAGTGGTATAAATATAAGGTATTTTAAGTAAGCCTCATGGTAACCACAAAGAAAAAGCCTGTAGAAGTAACACAAAATATAATAAAGGAATCAAATTATACCACCACAAAATGTCATCACATCACAAAGACAGCATGAGAAGCAGTATCTAAAAAATAGTCAGAAAACAATTAACTAAATGCAATAGTAACTTCTCATCTACCAATAATTATTTTAAACATAAACAAAATTCTCCAAACAAAAATACAGAATGGCAAATGGATAAAAAAAAGACCCAATGATACGTTGTCTATAAGATTCTGCAGTGTTAAGGAAACACAGACTGACAGTGAAGGGATGGAAAAAGATATTTCAAACAAATGGCACCCAAAAGAGAGTAGAGGTAGCTATATTTGTACTGAATGCAATGGTTTTTTACATTAAAAATGGTCACGAAAGACAAAGAAGGTCATTATATAATGATAAAGAAGTTAAGCCATGAAGAAGATATAAATAAATATGTATGCACCCAACATCAAAGCACATAAATATATAAAGCAAAAACTAATAGAACTAAAAGGAGAAACAGGCATGAATACAGTAATAGTTGGGAACTTTATTAATCTACTCTCAATAATGGATAGATCACTCAGATAAGAGAATCAATAAGGAAACAGATTTCTTTCTGACCATAGACCAAATGGACCTAACATATATATACAGAACATTGTATTTAACTACAGCAGAATATACATTTTTCTCAAGTATATACAGAACATTTTCTAGGACAGACAATATCTTAGTCCACAAAACAAATCTTAGCTAATTAAGAAGATTGAAATCATACCAAGTATATACTGAACACAATAGTATGCAACTAGAAATCAACAACAGGAAGAAACCTGGAAAATTCACAAATATGTGAAAATTAAACACTTGGTTGAATGACCAATGGATTAAAGAGGTTAAAGGGGAAATTAAAAAGTATCTTGAGAAAAAGAAAAATAGAAACAAACATACCAAAACGTGTGTGGTGCAGCAAAAGCTGTTTTAAAAGAGAATGTTATAGCTCTAGACACATATATCGAGAAAATACAAAGAATAAGAACAACCTAACTTTACACCTTTAGTAACAGAAAAAGAACAAACTAAGCCCAAAGTTAACAGAAAAAAAATAATAAAGATTAAGCAGAAATAAATGAAACAGAGAAAAGAAAAACAATGGAAAGGATTAATAAAACTAACAGTTATTTCTTTGAAATATAAATAAATTAACAAAACTTACGTAGACTAACTGAGAAAAAAGAGGACCCAAATCAATGAAATGATACATGAAAGAGGAAGCATTAACAATTGATACCACAAATCTACAAAGAATCATAAGAACCTACTATGAACCACTATAAAACAAACTAGAAGAAATGGATAAATTCAACCTCCCAACACTGAATTAAGAAGAAATAGAAAATCTAAACAAATCAATTACTAGTAAGGAGATTGAATCACTAATCAAAAATCTCCCAACAAAGAAAAGCCCAGGATCAGATGGCTTCACTGGTGAGTTACTTAAAGAATAATGCCAATCTTTCTCATACTCTCAAAATTCAAAGAGGACGAAACATGCCCAAACTCATTTTACAAGGATAGCATTACCCTGATACCAAAGCCAGGTAAGCATACTGTAAGAAACAAAAAGTACAGGTTAATATCTCTGATGAATATAAATGCAAAAACCATCAAAAATATTAGCAAATAAAATTCAACAGCACATTAAAGGAATCATATGCCATGGACAAGTGAGATTGTTTCCTGGGTTGTAAGCATGGTTTAACATGCACAAATCAATAAATGTAGTATATTTGTTACACTAATAGAATGAAAGATAAAAATTATATGATCATAATAGATGCAGAAAAAAAGCATTTGATATTCAATATCTGTTCACAATAAATCTTTCAACACATTAGGTATAGAAAGAACACATCTCAGCATGACAAAGGCCATATATTACAAGCTCACAGCTAACATTATACCCAAGGGTAAAAGGTTAAAAGCATTTCCTCTAAGATCAGAAACACAAGGGTACCCAGTCTCACCATACCTATTCAACATTGTACTGGAAGTCCTAATCAGACCAATCAGGCAAGAAAAAGAAATAAAAGGCAACCAATTGGAAAAGAAGTAAAATTGTTCTATTTGCATATGATGTGATTTTATATATAAAAAACCCTAAAGACTTCACTATAAATCTGCACTATCTGATCAGCAAACTCAGAAAAGTTGTAAGATAAAAAATAAACATACAAAAATAAGTCAATCCCATTTTATAGTAGCAGCAAAAACAATTAAATACTTACAAATAAATTTAGCCAAGGAGGTGAAAGATGACAAGATATTGGTAAAAAGAAATTGAAGACAGAAATAAATGGAAAGATATCTCATGTTTTTGGATTGGGAAAATTTATGTTATTAAAATGTCCATACTATCCAAATTCATCTATAGATTTAATCCAATTCCTATTAATATTCTGAGGGCATTTTCCATAGAAGTAGAAAAAAATCTAAAATTTGTATGGAGCTATAAAAAACCCTGATTAGTCAAAGAAATCCTGAGAAGGAATAAAGCACCACACTTCATGATTTCAAACTATATGACAAAGCTATAGTTATCAAAACAGTACACTATTGGAAAAGAAAATTCAGACCAATTGAACAAAATTGAAAGCTCAGAAATAAACTGATACATATGTGGACAGCTAATATTTGATAAGGGAGTCAAGAATATTTAATGGAGAAAAGACAGGCTCCTTAATAAATGGTGCTAGGGAAATTGGATATTCACATGCAAAAGATTAAAACTAGATTCTTATCTTAACACCACTCACAAAAATTAACTCAAAACTTAATTCAAAACTTCTATGTAAGACCTGAAATCACAAATCCTTGAAGAAAACATAAGGGACAAGCTTCTTGACATAGGTCTTGGTGGTGATTTTTTTTGGATATGACATCAAAGCACAAGCAACAACATAAAAAAATAAAGTGGGACTACAGCAAACTAAAGTTTCTGCACCACAAAACAAGTGACAAAACAAAAAGGTAACCTACTGAATGAGAGGATATTTACAAATCATACATCTGATAAGGGGTTAATATCCCAACCCATAAGGAACACCTACAACTCAATAGCACCCTCCCCCCTTCAAATAATCCAATTAAAATGGGCAAAAGACCTGAATAGACATTTCCCAAAGAAGGTACTGAAATGGTCAAAAAGTATATGAAAAGGTGCTCAACGTTACATTCAGAGAGACAAGAAATACCAAGTGTTGGCAAAAATGAGAAGAAAAGGGAACCCTTGTGTAGTGATGGTGGAAATGTAGATTTGTGTGGTCACTATGAAAAACAGAGGTTCCTTAAAAATTAAAAATAGAACTACCACATGGTTCAGTAATTACACATCTATGTATATATCTGAAGGAAATGAAATCAGTATGTTACGTTTATTGTAGTATAATTTACAGTAGCCAAGGCATGGACACAGATAGATGGATAAAGATTAATACACATATTCACATGCAATACTTCAGCCATAAAAAAGAATGACATCCTGCCATTTGTGACAACGTGGATGGAACTTGAGGGAATTTTGTGAAATAAGTCAGACAGAAAAAAAATTACTGTATAATTAAACTGACATGTGGGATCCAAAAAACAAAAAACAAGCTTAAAGAGATTTTTAGTTAAAAAATAAATAACTGTTGGTGATATTATGATGTCAAAAACTATAGTTAACACAGCTATATATTTGAAAGTTGCTAAGAGTTCTAATCACAAGAAAAAAACCTTTTTTTGTAACGATGAAGTGATGGATGTTAGCTAAACTTAAACACCTTAGCCTTATATGTCAATTCTATCTCAATATTTTTGTATGTCAATTCTATCTCAATAAAACTGAAAAAAATTTTTAAGTATAGGAATGGTAAGATATTTAAGTTGCTTTGTTTTTAATGAAAAAAGTTGCAAAGAGTATGCATTGTGTGAATCAACCTCAAACCTTTTTATATTACTACATGAACATAAAAAATATTTGGAGAGATTTCTGTTCAACTCTTAAGTGTTTATCTCAGAGGGGGCTAGTGGTGGTGATGGTAGTAGGACCATTGGGACTTCTAACATGATAGGTATGCATATGTTTATGCACACATATATGCTTTTCAAGATAGAGTGTACAAAGATGAAATGAAGTATTCTAATATAAGCATATTTGTTATTCAATGGGGGCAAGATGAAGAGAAATATTAACTGTGAATATAATAAAGGTGTTGTTCTATGATCCAATCCGTACTTTCTTCATAATTTTTTGGTCTCGGCCTTTATCCTGTTCCTTTATTCCCAAATCCTCCTTTGAGAGCTTGTTTTACATGCTATAGGGAGTAGGACTAGTGAGCAATCATAGAAATTGAAGGGGCAGAGAGTGGTTTTTTAATAACACATCTAACAATCTTAGTAGTCTAAGGAAGAGGTGACATAGGAGTTTCCTTTCATGGTAGTTTTTTAAACATTAAGTTATTCAATATGCATGGTCCTTGCATATTCAATTACATCTCGGTACCTGTAACAGGTGAGTTTGATCAAGGTGAACTGCTCCACTGGCCAAGCCAGGTATCTTGCCTGCGAACCATGATTGCTCCTGTTCCAGGGGCTTAGAATCCATCAGTGGACAAATAAGTCTAAACCTCTGCTGTAGTTTAGAAAGATAAAGAAACATAACAAGTAAATTATATATTAGAGGTGATCAGTGCTGTAGGATAAAATAAAGCAAGAGTCCAAAGTGAAGAGATGCAATTTTAAATAGAGTTGTGAAGATTGGCATTGGAATTATTGGGGTGGCTTTAAGGCAGAAATTTGAGGGTGGCACAGGAATGGTCTCCCAGCTAACTAGGGGAAGAGAGGTTTAGGAAGAGGAATGAGCTGGTACCAAGTCCCCAAGACAGGAGAAAGTCTAGAATGTTCACAACAGAAAACATGGAGATTGGGGTTGATGGCCAATTTGTAGCACAAAGATCAGGGGGTATGCAGTCAGACCACCTGACTTCAAATCCTTGCTGCATCTATTGTTAACTTCAAGTCTTGTCTTAGTCCCTTCAGGCTGCTGTAACAAAATGCCACATATTGTTGCTTTTAAAAGCAAACATTTTTCACAGTTCTGGAGCCTGAAGTCTGAGATTATGCTGCCAGCATGTTGAAGATCCTTTTCTGGAGTGTAGACTTCTTGTTGAATCACATGGCAAAAGGAACTAGGGAGTTCACTAGGGTCTCTTTCCCACTACACAAATGAGCAGCAATCCCACTGGTGGGGCCTCATGACCTAATTATTTTCCAACACCATACTTTGGGAATTAGTATTTTCACATATTAATTTTGGGGGCACGTGAACATTTAGACCACAGCAAGTCTTCCTTAGCTAAGTTACTATAGCTCTCTGAGCTTTAACTTCTTCATCATGAAAACAGAGAATAGACGAGGTTTTCAAGTTCTGAGCATGTCAGTGGGGATCTTTCTACATAATGAGGTTATTATCATGTAGGAGTAAATGGACTGATTTTGCTATGGCACCTACGAATAGACCTTGAAACCAGTATGGGAGTTAAGGGAGTCTAAATGCTCCAGTTAAAAGTAGAACGGGCCAATAATTACTGAAGTCAGAGTATAGGAGTGGTTTAATACGGAATAATTGAGAAGCTGATAATATGGCATTTATAGTCTATTTTACTATTTGAGTGATATTTTATATAAGTACATTATTTCTTGTTTAACCATTATTTCTTATTTAATTGACTCAAAAAGTCAATTTAATTTCTTTTCTTTTTCCTTTTCCTTCCCACCTTGAACAAGTTTTCTGCAGAAGTTCAGTTCTTATGGTTGTTTTTTTTTTTTTCTGCAAATGGATCACTCCCTTGCTGCTTTCTTCACCTAAACAGGTGTCTTTGTGGTTGTTGAGCTCATTAAAATAAAAAAGATCACATGTACATCTGTCCTCTTAATTACATTATTTTGTGAACTACTTCAGGGAAAATTGAACCTTCATTTTTCATTTTCACTCTCCATAATGTTTGGTACAGTGAATTCTTAAGTTGTTGTTAACTGATTGAAACTAAATGGAGATAAAAAGAGAAAGGAAGAGAGCATTGTTTCTTTCACTTATGTGCACTATTTTTAAGCTAGTGTGCTTGTTTGAGGACTTGGGTACTAGGTAATTGGCAACATGAATGTAAATCCCTCTTTCTCTGGATTTGCAAAGTGTCAGAGACATCATTCCACCACATGCATATACATGCACATGGATATAAACATGAAAACATGTTTATATTCTACCTTGTTGGGGTGCATAGAAATGTGTTTGCTTCACTTTTTATGGGGTTAGATAGTGGCCTGAGGTCTCTGCATTCTGGTTATAGCTAGCTCCGCTTCATTAGCTTGATGCCTCCAGATATTTAAAAATCAAATCACATGGACTTATTGAAAAGCCGCATCATACATGCTTAAGCCTGTTCACATTCTATTTCCTGCTTGTCTATGTTTTTTCGTGGTTATATAATAGAGATGAGGAACACATCACCAAATATTTGTTAGTTTTAATGCCTAACCCAGTGGAGAGAGTAAAAAAGTCCTTCTGGGGTGATAATTCTTTCTCAGGATTCAGAGAACAAATAAAAAATTCATAGTCAAAGGGGGAAAAAGGAAGAAATTAAGACAGAAGGGAGACTATATATGACATGGTTTCTCCCTTTTGTACCACCGACTCAGCTGACTGTTCCATCCCCCTTCATTCCACATACTTCCTTAAGGCTGTTTTCTTGAATTGATTTAAGAAAGAGATAGAGCTGCTTCATTACCAATGTCCCCCAGAAGTTTCTGGCTTCAGTTTAGTTCTTTATTCATCCATCCATCCATTCATTTTCCAAGCAGTCTCCTACTTCAGGAGAGGAAAAAGTACAAAACACTGAAAGAGGACTTTTTGCTCTTTGCACTTCAGAAGTCTCATTCTTTGCATCCTTTCAATTCCAAAGGGAAATTATTCTCTTTTGATCATGATAAAGATAAATCCTAAAAATCTCCATCCAATTGCCTAGGGCATTCTATTCTGATTAATCCAAACTACAGAACAATGAATATAAACTTCCTATCACTTTTCTGCCAATAGGTACTAGGCTATCCTTGGGCTGATGAACCAGAAAGTCCCTCTGGAGTTCTTCTTTCCAAGTTGTTTTCAGTTAATTTAAGGAGAGAAAAAAAGCAGTTAAAGGGATAATTTATGTTCACTGGCAGAGCATACAATCTGAAGTTGCTAAGATAGTTTTTCTTCACTGCAGGTACGTTGGAAATGATTACTCTGCACAACTCTATGGAAAGTTACAGTATACTAATTAAACAAAGTCAACAAAGCAGACGATTTTCATCTGCAATAAACAGCAAAGCCATTTGCTTACTCTCCTCTGTCCATCTGATGTGTTATTCTTGTTAATAGATTTCTAGATGCAACAATTATCCAACTGGCTTGTGACACAAATTAAGTGTACTAGCAGATTCCAAGTAATTTTTCAAGTGTTATTTAAAATGTATGGTCAAAAAATGGATCCATTTGAAGAATACAAAAGAAGTGTTTTTGGCTTAGACTCAATATTGATATAAGTAAATATCACCATTTCATTGCATCTTGTCCTGCACCCTCACCTTCATTTCCTTGTTCATGTGTATGATTGCTCTGAAGATCAAATATCTTGTTTCCTTCCTGTCCTATATTTCAGTATTTTAAAGGATGCAGAGAATCTTATTTTCAGGGTAAGATAAGGAAGAAGGAACTCGAGGATTTGCCATGGTAGGAAATACATTTCTTTTCACTTGTGTTTTATATCTACTTCTTCAGAAGCTATTGTTTATTCATGGTCAGTGAGTGAAAACATATTTATTAGTCTTCTTAGGCTGCTGTAACAGAATATCATAGCCTGGGAAGCTTAAACAGACACATATCTTGCAATTCTGGAGCCTGGGAAATCCAAGGTGCCAGCTCATGTGATTACTGGGAAGAATCCTCCTCCTAGCTTACAAAGAGCTGTCTTCTGCTCTATCTTCCCATAATGCAGAGAGAGAGAGAGGTGGCAGGGCTTGGGGTGGAGGTGGCACACGTGCCCTGGGGTTTCTTTCTCTTATAATGGCACCGATTCTATCATGAGGACCTCACCTTTATGAGCTCCTCTAAACCTATATTACCTTTCAAAGGCCCCACATTGATTGGTAGGGCTTTAAAATATGAATGTAGGGAGGGGGGACTCCAACATTCAGCCCACAGTAACATGTTTACTGAGCACTCACTAGATGCTGGGTACTGGTGCTCAGTGATGAACAAGACTCCCTGCTTACGAGTATCATGGTAAATTTAAGAAATAAATGTAGGATACATGAAGTGTAGGGAGTCATGGAAATGTAGGAATGGGATAGTACCTAACCTACTTTGTGAAGTGTCTATTATAATCCTATTTTAGTCATAAAAAGATAGTCCCCAAATATATTTCTCCATTTGTGTCTTTGGACTTTTATTTCCTAATGTCATCAGAACAGGTGATTTTGACACAAGGTATCACATTATACCCATACTTTGTGCCCTGAATTTTCTTAAACTTTGGGTTTTAGGATTCCCAAAATACAGGCATGCATGACATTCTTTCTGTGTGGAAATGTAACAGCATTTCCTCACAGAACTGTGGTTAGTCTGTCTTTTCCTTTAGTATTTTCAATTTTTAGGTAATATTTTTTCTAGGACTTCTGGGATTTCACAAGGGATCCAATTTTCCACTTCCATCCAAAAGAAGCACCCAGCCCACCTGCCTCTCTGAAAAAATCATGTGATGGATCTCAGAGAATGAGGTGAGAAAGTGAAGAATGCTTGGGGTCTTCTTCACTACTCCTGGGACATATCTTTTGTTTAGGAAGGCCAATTCCAAGAGGATCTCTAAGAAGCCCTAATGGAAAGCAGTATGCCTTCACTATCATGGGGAGGGATTTGGGGGATGATGCTGGGAGAATGTATGCGAGGCATATACTGCCCTACCTGCTTCCCCAGTTTCAGAATTACACCTGATGAATAATATAGAGATACCTTGAACCTGAGGGATTCAAAATATTTTGCTATGGGATTATTTTTGATATTGCTGGGGGTAATTTAAAAGTTATATACGTTTACCATGTTAAGAAATCGGCAATTATGAATGGGTGCTGGGATAAACATGGAGAGAGCCTGCAGTTTTTTGCTAAAATAAAACCTATTGATTCTATCTCTCCATTTCAGGACCTGTGGTATTGACTGATTGGGCTCTAGATACAATCTGGATTCCCTACTATTAAGGTCTGTTTCTGAATACAAAGGGTTATCTTTGACCTAGGAGAAGAAAATCTTATGCCATCTTGAATCATGACTGCTAGCAAAAGGAGTAATATGAGAGTTGATGTAATAAACAGAGGTGTGAGGTATGGCTTGGTTAAGTGAGCTGACTCTGGACTCAGCCTTGCTGAATTTAAATCCTGATTCCACATTTGCTAGGTATATGATTTAATCCTGTACTTCAGTTTGCTCATCTGTAAAATGGGGCTATGATAACACCTACCCAATAGAGCTATTATCCTACCTTAAGAGGTTTGTGTGAGGATTAAACATGTAGAACAGTGACTATCATATGATAAACACTTAATAAATATTAGTTATTGTACAAAGGAGTTTAGAATCTCTACCTTTACCAGGGAACTCAGCTAAGTCTGGCTTATTAAAGAGCCATTGTCATCCTTTTTTAGTAATTGGATTGCAGGCTTTCTCATGCTACATTAACTAACCTAAATATTTATCTAGGGCTCTCTCTAAACTAACAGGCTCTGCCCAAAGCCAGTGTATTAAGCAGGGAGTATATCCAGAACTTCTTTAAGTTACGTTCCAAAAATAACAGAAGTCTGGACACCCAGTACCCTTTAAAACAGCATTTAATCTGTGGGAGAATGTGGACTGTCAGTTTGGAACTACAAAATCCATCAAGGTTTATGTTTTGCATACAAGTGCCTGTAAGTAGCACTATGTTATGAATTTCGTACATCAGATCACAGGTGAATTCGGGAGAGATCCTATTCACTCACTCATTCAAAGCATAGGGAGGTTCCCTAACCAGACAACAGCAACACTTAACAATGTGTTAAGGCTGGGCAGTGAGGAAGGAAGAAAGTTTATAATAGAGTGTTGTTGAAAAAAAAAGTTTATAATACAAATCACAATAAAAATGTTATTTGTCATTAAAACAGAAGATTTCATTTTCCTGAGGATGAGGCCTTTGCATTTTCAGACATTTGCCATCACTTTTAAGCATTGCCTCAGGTGACTAGTAAGAAGGGTCAGAGAATCAGTACTGCCTTCTGCTTTCTCTAGAATGATCCACACAGAGGGCGTGTCAGAGAGAGAGAGAGAGAGAGAGAGAGAGAGAGAGAGAGAGAGCGTTGTCTTATCTCTGAGGCTGAAATCCTGGACGTTCTCAAGAGGACAATAATTGTGAAAAACAAGCTAGCAGCAAGTACATATCTGGCTCCCCCGGGTAATTCCTCAGGCCTACTGATGAGGCAAGTTTACAGGATCTACACTCTCAGAGCCAGCATCTGACACCAGCACCTCTGGCAAAGAGATGCATGGCTGTAACTTGCAAGTGTGGGCCAAAAGAGCGGGTTAGGAAAGGCTTGATGTGGTTTATCTCATAAGGGAAACACAAGAGAGTTATGACCTCACCCTTAGCTTGGAGGCTTTACAGTGCCTTGGCAGATACACATTGGCCTTGGGGTTAAGCTTGTAGAAAGCCCACGTCAACAGAGGGAAACACTGACCACCTGTGTACTTTGGCTGTGATAGTGTGTACACAACAAGTGCATACAAAGGCCTGGGAAAAGGATAGAAAAGCAGAAGTCAAGGTATGCGAGGTTGAATAAGATGGCTCTTCTCATGACACCCATGAACATCACCTAACACAGTTCATATGGTGTGGCTGACTTGCTCAGCCTCACTGTAAAGTCTACTGTGAATCTGGAAGGAGGGAAGCTGCCAAATGGCACACACTATGGAGGGATCCTGAGGTCAGAGTTGAGCTAGACCAGTTGTCTGAAGTAAGAAATGGGGAAAAGAAGCTGAAGCACAATTGAAGATGGGTTCCCAGGAGAGGTGAAGGTCAAGTTAAAAGTGAAACTGAAGAGGAGTATTGACCTTGAATCAGAGTAGTTCCAACAGGGCAGGTGGTTTCAGACTGATGGATGTTATGAATCAAGAAGGAGATCCTGACTCTGATGCTTTCCATCGAGGGGGGTGCTGTGGCAGGCAGGGGGTGAAGGGCAGAAACCGAGGCTTAAAGGGGGTGTGCAGCCAACATTAGCTCAGAAATCAGAATTTCTTATCAGCACACTCAAGAGTACTATTACAACTGGCTTCAGTTAGGCGGCAACTTAAAGCATGGATTAGAAAAGTATTACCATTCAATTCAGCTATATTTTAAAGAAAGGGAAAGGAAATCTGATTGTAGGAACCTTTTCCATTGATGTGCAGATACAAATTTGACCATTTCAGTGTTGTTATTGGTTTTGTAGTTTGTGGCTTTTGACAGGTACACAGATTATACTGCCTTTGGATTACCCAACAACAATGTCCTTTCATTTGTAGAGTACTTCAGAGGACTCAAGTGTTCTCACTTCCATGTCCTCATTTTCTCCTAATAAGTCTGTGGGCTATTATTATCTAATTTAATAGAGGAGGCTTGGTTTATAAATAGGATAACAGGGCTAAAAATAATAGAGACAGGACCAGAATCTAGTACTTCAATTACAACAAAGAAAATGTATTATTTTCTGAATCTTAAGTTAAAACAGTCTCCATCACTATATTTTGATTTATATACTTTTATTTTAGTTGTCCCCTACCACCCCCCCACACACTTTTTCACTGTACTTAAAAAAAGATATTTGTGTGCATATATGGAAAAAAGAATTTAAATGTTATAATTTTATGCTAAGGGCAGATTACTGGTCAAAACCCTCAGCCTGCAGTTACTCAGGCCCATTTCCTATAGGATTGTAAACTTCTAACAGTCAAGTGGTCATTTAGAATCTTATTTTTGAAGGCAGTTGGTCAACATTTAGTTTACCAAGCAAAGTATTGTCCTATACCAAGTGGTCATCTGAGACTTTGAAAGAATTGAAGTGCTCACACCAGTTTACTTCCACAAGTGAAGCAGTCCCTGCACTTTAAATACTATTTTTCACCAATATTATGTTTTACTACATTAAGTTTCTTGAGGGGCAGCACTCACTTCAGATGTGTCACCAGAGCTCAAGAGACTGAAGCCATCAAGACTCCCCTGTTACTTGGGGAATGTGCACTCTATTCTTGGCAAAACAGGTGAGCATGGGGGGGGGGTGCACTGGTGGAAAGCCAGAAAAAAAGACAATTACCTCACTGTGCTTATTATAGTGGCATATCTGAGTGCTGAGAGAAAAATTTGAACCATATCACAAGTAACTTAATTTTTAAAAAGTAGCTATAAGGCTCAATACCAGACTAAGAGAGGACAGAGATATTTCTGGAAATAGAAGCAGAAAAAGTTATTTCAAACTTTTATGATCATCAGGTGGAACTAGATGAACTTTGGGTTTACCTCATCTCAGCATTATTCATGGCAGTGGCATGAATTAAGTTCAGTTTTATTACTATTATTTTTCTTATGATTATTTATATCTTTTTCAAGTTTTTGTTGAAATTCTGGCTAGCTAAATACAGTGTAGTATTATTTTCAGGTGTGCAATTTAGTAATTCAACACTTCCATACAATACCTGGTGTTCATCATAACTACCCTCCTTAATCCCCATCACCCATTTAACCCATCCCCCACCCACCTCTTCTCCAGGAACTATCAGTTTGTTCTCTTTAGTTAAGAATCTGTTTCCTGGTTTGCCTCTTTTTTTTCTCCCCTACGTTCATCGGTTTTGTTTCTTAAATTCCACATATGAAATCATACAGTATTTGTCTTTGACTGACTTGTTTCATTTAGTATAATGCTCTAGCTCCATCCACATCATTACAAATGGCAAGATTTCATTTTGTTTTTTTATGGTTGAGTAATAGGTTAGATCCCCATTCTTATGAGGACATTTTACAGATGGAGAGATGACTGTTGGAAACTGGGTATATCTAAGGCAGAATTCCAAGCTCTGGATGCTCACTTTTGCTGGACTGTTGGGTACGACAGTATGTAGATAAATCACTGAGGTTTGATTTGAGGAACACACACTAAAATTCTTTGTCCTTCCCCCCTAAATATATTATCTGCTTAGTATCATTTTTCTTCAGGATTTTTATAGGAAGGCAAGATTTCTTTATTTGCTTAAGGTGCAGCTAATCTGGAGAACAATAGTTATTTTTGAAGAAGTGCATTTATCTGATTATTTTACAGACACTTAGTAAAGACTAAGGATCTAAAAGATGAAGATATGTCCTGGGAAAATTACTTTGTGGAAATTTCAAAGTGGGCCATCATTTGGGGGTAAGAGTGGAACAGGTTCTGAGAAAAAAGTAGGAAACATGAAATAAGTAATCCATGGGTTAAAGAGGAGAGGGGCTAGGGAACAGAGGAGAATGGCATTTGAGGTAGATGACAGGCACTTTTCTCTTGGATATCTGGGATGTGTTGTGTTTGGGGTAGGACATCAAATTATGTTTGTCTTGTTGCTGACTGGAAACATGTAACCTGAATCCTGGAGAGAGGGATGGCAGGCTAGTTGGATGTCACAGGCACATAGGTGGCAGCTAAAGTCAGGATAAAAGTGAAGGCCAGTCAGCGGATTTCCATACAGTGAAAAGGCTGAGGACCAATCATGAGTAACGGCAGCACTTACAGAGTGAGCTGGGGAAGAGGTGTCAAAGACATAGCATTTCCACAGGCAGGAAGACAACCAGAAAGAGGGTTTTAGAAAGGAAAAAGTGGAAAACAATGCCAAATGCTGTAGGAAGCTTAAAGAAGATAATGACTGGGGAGTATTATTTAGACTTGGGAATTAGCAAGAACCTGTGTTTCTGCTAGAGAAGTTTCAGTAGAGTTTTGAGGGCAGACCACACACTGAGGGGTAGAGGTGTAAATGGTTAACTGGAGAAGTAGAGGAGTGGCATACAATGGTTGAGAGTATAAATTAAAAAATGAATTGCCTAGGTTTGAATACCTACTTTGCCATTTAGTAGCTGTGCCCTTGGGCAAGCTATGTTTCCTAGCTGGAAAATGACAGTAGTAAAAGTTGTGAGGATTAAATATGTTATTTTGTACATAAAACACTTAGACTATAGAATAGACATTCTATTCTATTCTGTGTATTAACAGTTTTTCTTATTATGGCTTAAAGAAGCTCATGTGAGAAGGAAAGCTGAGTGGTGTATTAGTTTTCTATGGCTGCATAATAAAGTTCTGCAAATTTTGAGGGTTAAAACAATAGTTGCTTATTATCTCACAGTAGGTCAGGAGGCCAAGCAGAACTTAACTGAGTTCTTTGCTCTGTTTCTCACAGTTGTACAATTAGAGTGTTGACTGGTCTGCATTTCTTTCTGGATGCTCTGAGGAACAATCTGCTCCCAAGCTCATTCAGGTTGTTGTCAGGATTCAATCACTAGTGGTTGTAGGACTGAGGTCCTTCTTTCCTTGCTGACAGACAGGGCCGCTCTCCACTCCTAGACTTCTTTGCCATGGTCATCTCTATCTTCAAAGCCCATCATTAGAGAATTCATGTATTAGACCTCTCTCACTTGTATTGTATATGCTGAATAGCTTGTTTGTGCAAGCACACCCTGAATGTCCCTGTTAATTACTATCTTGGGAATGTAGAGATCTCATCTTCCGTCTATACTCCCATGAAGCAGAATATGGAAAACATGTTGTTCAGCCTTTAAGGTCAGGGGCTCTGGGGTGTCTAACCCAGAGCATCTCTCTTGTAAGGAAGAGTGTCCAGATGGCAGGCCTTAGATCTTCCTGGAACACTGGCCATGCAAGGAGAGAGAGGCTACAGACAGTTGCTAGATTAAGTGGCTATACTATAAAAGCAAGTTAAAGGGCACCTGGGTGGTTCAGTTGGTTAAGCGTCTGACTTTGGCTCAGGTCATGATCTCAAGGTTTGTGAGTTTGAGCTCCACATCAGGCTCTCTGTTATTAGCACAGAGCCTGTTTTGGATACTCTGTGTCCCTCTCTCTCTCTCTGCTCCTTCCCTGTTTGTGTTCTCTCTCTCCATACCTTCTTAGGGCTCAGTGAATTAGGTAAGGTTCATCAAAAATAATCTCCCATTCTTAAAGTCAGTTGTACCATATAACATAAGTGAATCACAGGATGGATATTGTTATATGCAGAGGTCTCTCCCATACTCATATGGGAGAATATTATACAGAAGTGTGGGCCATGAGGGTTCTTCTTAGAATTCTGCCTGTCACAGTGCAGAAGGTCAAGTTTTGTTTTGGGCTAGATTGTTAAGATTGAAGGTAGAGAAAAAATAACTTGTGGAGAAGGAGACATTAAACAAAATAGAGAGGGGAAAAAAGTCATGTTTTTCCTAGAGTAATATTGTGAAAAGTAGTTATCTATGGTATTGAGGACAGGGCTGGATGGGGAACACTGAGAAGGAGAAGTGATATCTCCAAGACAGTGGGAAAGATGTTTATAACATATCTTTTTTATATGGTTAGCAATCTCAAACAATCTCAAAACCTGTGGCATATAAAAGTGACCAGTTATTTTTCATGCATCCACAGGGTCCAGCTGATTTTGGCTGAGCTCCCTCATGCACCTGTGTTTCAGCTGGTCTAATCACGTATCTAGATATTGGCTTTGTTCCATGGTTCACTCATTTTCCTTCTGGAACAAGCAGGAAACCCAGGTAAGTCCTTCTTATGGTTTCAGCAGAGGCACAAGATTTCTTGAGGCCTAGGCACTGGTCTACCACCACTTCTGCCTTATTCTATTGCCTCAAACTACTCATGTGTCTAGCCCACTATGAGAACACAAGTCTACCACAGAGAAATGCGGACAATGAAGAATTGACGTCAACAATACAAACTACCAGAATGATAAGCAAGTTTGGAATCAGAACTATTAAGTGGTGATAAAATAATACTTAATGACATTTAAATGTTTGGGGATGGGAGAAGACTATGAAATTTAATTTTTTTTAATTTGGACATGAGGAAAGTCACAAAGAAAAAAAATCTCTGAATGTTTGGAGAAGACAACAATTTGGCTTGATTATAAGAAGTATTACAAAGGGGATTTGTGGTAAATTAAAACCATCATATAAGGCTAGATCAGAAAGCCATTTAATATTAAGATAATATAGGCTGGTTATCTTCCCTCTAGATCCACTTTCCACCTTCTCCTACTCTATAACCTCAGGTAGCTGCCCTGTCTGGATTGTTCTCCATTGGTCACTGGATTCTATTTGAATTCAGCCAACACAAAACACTGAAAGTGATCATGGGGGAAGGGAGTGAGATCTGGGGCTTATTCTCCAGCTTTTTTTTCCTGCAGATTGAGTCTTTCTGCAATAGGTTACAGCATCTGCAAGGCAGCTCTCTGCCTATGTTACCACTCTAGGTTCTGGTAATTTCTTCTTCCTCTTGCCATTTCAGGATTAGGGGTAATAAGGCTTTCCATTTCCACTATCCTTAAAGTCCTGTATTACACTTGACTGGTTTCCTTCCTCACTGCTCACATAGTAAAAATTTTCTAAAATTTCTTCAGTGGTCCAGTTTGAGTATCACCAGTCTTGTTGGGACTCTGACTAATCCAGTTAAGGATTTGGGACTTCATTTAGTAAGCCCCAGAAACAGGAAAGTGTTAGGAGAGGTCTATGAATTGAACTGTGTTGTGGGAAGGTTAATATAAAAGCGACATATAGAAAGCATCACGGGAGGCAGCAGACCACACAGGAGACTCACAACTGTCCAGGTGAAAGGGTATGAAGACCTACAGCAGAGGCAAAGCTGTGGAAATGGAAAGGAGGAATGGGTGCAAAAGCAACTGTGGGTGCAGAATGGATCAATGTAACCACATTTGGTAGCATTTAGATGGTCAAGAGGAAAGAACATGATATTTCCAATATTTTCAGCCTTGAGAACTAGGAGAGGAGTAATATCATGAAGAAGAACCAGGGATCAAACCAGGGATCACAAAAGGATGCAATGTTCTGTTTCTGACTTTTGGAATTTTCCATGTGATGTTCAGTGTCCTATATATAATTGGAAATGTTGACTTGGGAAATAGATTAGGGCTGGGAGTAATTTGGAAATGGTCCATAGAGACTCAACAGTAATCAGTTTGAGGTGCAGGGAAAGCAGCAGATAGATAGAGGGGGGAAAACAAAATACTTGGTCTAAGCTTGCTTTGGAAATACAGTTTCTGAGACTGGAAGGAGGCAGGGAGGAGAGTAGCAGATAATCATTAAACTGAAACAGAAGAGTCTGAATTTCAGCCCTTTAGTAAGCTTTTTTTTTTTTGAGAAACTAAATTTTTCGTGGATTAGGGAGTTTGTGACTTTGTTTTTGTTTTATTTTAAGGGCCAAGCCTCCTAGCATGGGTTTTGGTTTTCTCATGAAGACCTTGGGCCTGGGAAGTGCCACTTATTTAAGAAAAATACAAATGTTTCCTAATTTGGTTTTCAGTCTTTTATTATTTGATTCCTTTCAACAGAAGGATATTTTGATTAGTTTTTGTGTGAAACACTTACATACTTGAGGAAAAATAAACTATAGGAACAAGGAAGGGTGTACTAGCAATCCATGTCCATGCAATTCATAATACCTTCTGAATATTGTCGCCATTAATCTTGCTTATTTGTACATATGGACTTCATGTTATTCAATCAATGACTAGGTTTCTGTATAAAAGAAATCTAGGTCAATGGAACCTTGGGTTTAAATGTATTGGAAGAATAGTTGTTTGAAGATTAGTTCTTTAGAAAAATCATTTTTGAAGTGAATCAAGCCTTCTAATCCATTTATTTTGAATTATTTCCTATCTACAGACATTTTTAAAATTGGCTTTTCTCAAAGGGAGGCACACCTGTCAACACTTTTTGCTTATTTGACTTTTTCTGTCTCCCCCACTATCAGTTGTACATCCCAGGGTGGGGTTTAAGCAGAGAGGAAACTTAAAAGCACACACAAAGAATGAAGTCATTTATACTAAACCTTTCACTTAGGCTTAAGAATAATTTTCAACGTTGAGAAATAGGAGCTTTGGAAATATAGCAGAGTAGGAAGATCCTGAGGTCACCTTATCCCATGGACACACCAAGGTAACAGCTAAGTCTGTGCAACTAAGCCTGAAAATGACCCAAAGACTGGCAGAATAGACCTTCCACAGCTAATAGAGAGAAGGCCACATAGAAAAGGGTACAGGGGTGGAGATGTGGCTGAGAACCAAACCTCTGGAATGACTAGCCCTAAATGAGGCACATCACAAGCCCAGAGAAACAAGAGACTCAGACCTCACACCAGGCACCCCTGGCATTGGGGACCCATACTGAGAAGTGAATTCCCATAATGTCTGGTTTTAAAAACCAGCTGGGCTTAAGCCTGGGGTTTTAAGAATCAGTGGTCTTAACTCTGGAGAGCTGGAGGGTAATAGGAAACAGAGTCCCTCAATTACAGGGCCAGCATACTAAATAGCTTACCCAAGACACAGCACAGAAGCAGCAGTTTGAAAAGCACCTGCAGTATATGTGAAGGAGACTATTGACTAATCTTTTAACAGGTGCTACAGGCAGGGATTTTCCTGGCAACAAAAGTGATGGCAGAAGCCATTTCTTTTCCTTCTGCCAGCCTAGAGAGCCAGATGTTTGCTGGAGTCAGCGTTAACACTTTCTATCTACCTTGCTAGCATCACAGCACTGCCTGTGTTCCCCTGGGATACTCCCCATCAAACCTGCCCACCTCTTGCAGGCATCCTTCCAAAGCAGCTTTTGCCATACCCAGCAAGCAGCCCCAGTCCGACTGTTGCCATTCCAAGTGACTCCTGCCCAGGGGATGGGGGAAATACCACATCCCAGCAGTCCTGCAGTTTCTGCAGCCAAACCTCTTAGCTGGCTGTGCAGGGAGCTGGCCTTACTCTTCGATGTGCTGCAGAGAGGCTAATCACAGACAGCCAGGCTGACTGCTGTCCCTGTACCTAACCAGCCTGTGGCTGCTGCAGAAAGGCCTCTCAACAGAGCAGGGAGCAAATTCTGCCCAAGGTGACCACAGTAGGTAAAATAGGTCACTACAACTAACTAAGCTGAAGGCAACTGCATGTCAGTCACGACAGGAGGGAACACCTGAAGTTCTGGTGACCAGGGGGTCTGTGCTATATGTAACTCAAAGACTTCTTGTGTATGAGGCCACTATTTTCAAGACCAAGAGACAGAGCTGACCTACCTTATACATGGAAACAACACAGAGAAAAATTGAGGAGACAGAGGATGTGTCCTGAATGAAAGAAAAAATAAGACAAAATCAAGTAAATTATTCAAATGAAATGGAGATAAACAATATGCCTAAAAAGAATTCAAAGTAATTGTCATAAAGGTACTGATTGGATTTGCAAAAAGGATGAACTCAGTGAAACTTCAACAAAAAGATAGAAAATATAAAAAAAGAACCAGCCAGAGCTGAAAATTTCAGTAACAAAAAATAAAGTAGAGGAAATCAATGGAAGATTAGAAAATGCACAGCAGAGTAGTGATCTGGAAAGCAGGGTAATGGAACGGTGACTAACCTAAACAGCAAAAGGAAAAAAAAATAAAAATGAGAATAGTTTATGGGAATTCTGCAACATTATCAAGTTTCATTATCAATAACTTTCTCATTATAGGGATCTAAGCAGGAGAAGAGAGAGAGAGGAGAGGGGAGAG
>CM053569.1:55313793-55383374 GCA_028646485.1 Cryptoprocta ferox | reverse complement strand
GAATCTGGGTAGCAAACACATATCCAGATCCAGAAAGCACAGAGAGCCCCTAACAAGATAAATCCAAAGAACTCTGCATCCAAACACATGATAATTAATACAGCAAAAAGAAATGGTACAGGGAAAGTCTTAAAAGCAGCAAGACAAAAGAAAATAGTTAGATACAAGGGAATCCCCACAAGGCGATCTGCTAACATTTCAACAGAAACTTTGAAGGCCAGAAGAGAGTAACATGAAATATTCAAAGTACTAAAAGGAAAAAACCTATAACCAAGAATACTCTACCCAGCAAGGTTACCATTCAGAATAGCAGGAGAGAGAGTTTTCCAAACAAAATTTAAATGAGTACATTCCCACTAAACCAGCCTTACAAAAAATGTTAAAGAGAATTCTTTAAGTGGAAAGAAAAAGCCATAACTAGAATTAAGAAAATTATGAAAGGGAAAAATTTCCCAGGTAAAAGCAAACATATGGCAAAATTAGATTAATCACTTATAAAGCCAGTATAGAGGTTAAAATACAGAAGTAGTCAAATCACTTATATCTACAAAAATTAGCCAAGGGATACACAAAATAAAAAGATGTAAAACGATATCATATACATAAAATGTGGAGGGGAGAGTGAAAATGTAGTGCTTTTAGATATATTTGAACCTAAGTGGCCATCAATTTAATATAGAGTGTTATACACATAAAAGGTTACATATAAATCCAATGGTAACCACAAATGAAAAACATTCGATACACACACACACACACACACACACACACACACACGAAAAAAGAGTCCACCACAACACTAAAGAAAGCCGTCAAACCAAAAGGGAAGAAAGAAAAAAGGAACAGAAAAACTATAAAAACAACTAGAAAACAACAAAATGGCAATTCATACCATCTAAAATTAATCTAAATGTAAACGGACTAAATGCTATAATCAAAAGAAATAAGGAGAGTGAATAGATTTAAAAAAAAGACACGTCTTTTATGCTGCCTACCAGAGACTCACTTGAGACCACATACAAAAAGGAGTAGAAAAACATATCATGCAAATGGAAGCAAAAAACATCCAGGGTAGCAACACTTATATCACACAAAATAGACTTTAAAACAAAGATTGTAGCAAGTGACAAGGAAGGAAAATATGTAATGATAAAAAAGATCCAAAAAAAAAAAAAGGATATAATAGCTGTAAATATCTATGCACCCAACATAGAAGCACCTAAACATAAAGCAAATACTACCAGGTATAAAGGAGAAACTGATAGTAATACAAAATAGTAGTTGACTTAAACACCCCGCTTACATTAATAGAGATCATCTAGACAGAAAATCAGCAAGACAACAGTAGCTTTGAAAGAGACATTAGACCAGAAGGACTTAACAAATATATATTGAATATTCCATCCCCAAATATACATTCTTATCAAGTGCACGTGAAACATTCTCAAGCGTGCCAAAGAAATCAAAGAGGAAATAAAATGTACAGACACAAAGAAACATTAAAACCTAATGATTCAAAATCTTTGGGATGTAGCAAAGGCAGTTCTAAGAGAAAGTTTATAGTAATACAAGCCTATCTCAAGAAGAAAAATCTCAAACAGTCTAATCTTATACCTAAAGGAACTAGAGATAGAACAAATGAGCCCAAAACCCAGAAGGAATAAAGAAATATTAGAGTGGCAATATGAAAAGGAGACTTAAAAAACAATAGGAAAGATGAAATCAAGAGCTGGTTCTTTGAAAAATCACAATTGATAAACCTTTAGCCAGACTGATCAAGAAAAAGAGGACTCAAAATCAGAAATGGAGAAGGAATCAACACCACAGAAATACAACAAATTATAAGATATTATGAAAAGTTATATATTAAATTGAACAACCTAAAAGAAATGAATTCTTAGTGACATATAATCTTCTAAACTTAAGTCAGGAATGAATAGAAAATTTGAACAGACTAAATATTGGTAATGATTGAATCAGTAATAAAAAAAAAAAAAACCCAATAAACAACAGTTCAGGACCAGATGGCTTCACAGGTGAATTCTACCAAATATTTAAAGAAGAGTTAATACCTATTCTTCTCAAAATATTCTAGAGAATACAAGAGGAAGGAAAACTTCTAAATTCATTCTATGAAGACAGCGTTACTGTGATACTGAAACCAGATTAACACATTACAAAAAAGAAAATAACAGGCCAATATCCCTGATGCACATAGGTGCAAAAATTTTCACAAATATTAACTAAATCCAACAATACATTAAAAAATCATTCACAGTAAGTCAAGTGGGATTTATTCCAGGGATGAAAAGATGGTTCAATATTTACAAATTAGTTAATGTGATATATCACGTTAACAAGAGGAAGGGTAAAACTTATAGGATAATCTCAATAGATGCAGAAAAATTATTTGACAAAGTACAACATTCATTCGTGACAAAAAAAAGCACCAATGAAGTGGAGTTAGAAGGAACATTCCTCAACATAATAAGGCCACCTATGAAAAATTTACAGCTAACATCATCCTCAAAGGTGACCCACTGAAAGTTTTCCCTCTAAATCATAAATAAGACAAGGATGTCCACTCTCACCACTTTTATTCAACATAGGATTGGAACTTCTAGCTGCAGCAGTAAGAAAAATGAAGTTAAAGGCATCCACATTGGAAAGGAAGAAGTTGAATGTCACTATTTGCAGATGACAGAGAAAATCCTAAAGACGCTACCAAAAAAGCCCCAAAAACCCAACTATTAGAACTGATAAAGTCGGTAAAGTTGCAGAATACACATAAACGTACAAAAATCTGTTGCATTTCTGTACACTAATAATAAAGTAGCATAAAGGGAAATTAAGTACTCCCACTAGCAGTTACACCAAAAAGGATAGAATACCTAGGAATAATTTGACCAAGGAGGTGAAGGATCTATACACTCTTAAAACTAAGACACTGATGAAAGAAGTTGAAATGATACCAACAAATGGAAAGATGATATACCACACTTAAAGACTGGCACAATTATTATCATTAAAATGTCCATATTACTCAAATCAATCTACAGATTCAATGCAATCTCTATCAAAATACCATTGGTGGCTCAGTCAGTTAAGCACGATTCTTGATTTCAGCTCTAGTCATGATCTCATGGTTTGTGGGATTGAGCCCTGAGTTGGGTCTGTGCTGATGGTGTGCAGCCTGCTTGGGATTCTCTCTCTCCCTCTCTCTGTGCCCCTCTCCTGCTCACTTGCTCTCTCTCAAAATAAATAGACAAAAAAATTTTTTTTAAATACCAATGGCATTTTTCAAAGAGTCTAGGATTTTCAAAATTTAGGTTTGTATGGAACTGCAAAAGACTTCACATAGCCAAATCAAACTTGTGAAAGAACAAAGTTGAAGGTATCATAATCTCAGGTTTCAAGATACATTATGAAGTTGTAGTAATAAAAACAGTATGGTACTGCAAAAAAGTAGACATATAGATCAGTGGAACAGAAGAATGAGCCCAGAAATAAGCCCACAGCTATATGGTCAATTAATCTATGACAAAGGAGGCAAGAATATACACTGAGGAAAAGAAAGTATATTCAGTAAATGGTGTTGGGAAAACTAAACAGCTACATACAAAAAAAAAAAAAAAGAAATTGGACTACTTCTTACATTATGCACAAGAATAAACTCAAAATGGACTGAAGACCTAAATATGAGACATGAAATCATAAAACTCCTAAAAGAAAAGGTAGACAATAATCTCTTAGACACTTGTTTTAGCAACATATTTATGGTAAGGTCTCCTGAGACAAAAGAAACAAAAGCAAAAATGAACTGTTAGGACTACACCAAGATAAAAAATTTTTGCACAGCAAAGGAATCCATCAACAAAAAAAATAATTGGCAACCCAGTGAATCGGAAAAGATGCTTGCAAATGATAAATACAATAAAGGGTTAATATTCAAAATACATAATGAACTCTTAAAACTTAACACCAGAACATAATCCAATTAAATAATGTACAGAGGACCTGAATAGGCATTTTTCCAAAGACAACATAAAGATGGCCAAAAGACACATGAAAAAATGCTCAACATCACTCATCATCAGGAAAATGCAAATCAAAATTACAATGAGAGATTACTTCACATTAGTCAAGAAAGGCTATTAAAAAAGACAAGAAAAAAACGAATCCTCTGCACTAATGGTGAGAATATAAAGGGGTGTAGTCATTCTGGAAACACAGTATGGAGGTTCCTCAAAATAGTAAAAATAGAAATTCCATATGATTCAGTAATTTCACTACTGGGTATCTACCCAAAGATAACAAAAACACTAGTTTGAAAAGATACATGCACCCTTATGTTTACTGAAATATTATTTATTAACGGCCAAGATGGAAGCAACCCAAGTGTCCACTAATAAATGAATGGATAAAGCAGATGTGGGGTGTGTGTGTGTGTGTGTGTGTGTAATGGAGTATTACTAAGCCATAAATAGAACAAGATCTTCCCATTTGTGACAACATAGTTAGACCTAGAGAATATTTAAGTGAAGTTAAGTCAGACGGAGAAAGACAAATACCATATGATTTCACTTACATGTGGAGTCTAAATAATGAAACAAATGAACAACAAAAACCAGATTCTTAAATACAGAGAACTGGTGGTTGCTAAGGTTGGTAAAGAATGGGCAAAACAGATAAAGGGGTTTAAGAGGTGTAAACTTCCAGTTTTAAAATAAGTAAGTCACAGTTACAAAAATACAAAATGAAAATACGGCATAGGGAATATTGCCAATAATATTGTAAAAAAATTTTATGGTGACAGATGGTAGCTACATTTTTTTAATGCTTATTTATGAAAGAGAGAGAGAGAGAGAGAGAGAGAGAATGAGCGAGAAGGAGCAAGAGCACACAAGCAGGGGATGGGCAGAGAGAGAGGGAGACACAGAATCTGAAGCAGGCTCCAGGCTCTGAGCTGTCAGAGCAGAGAATGATGTGGGCCTCGAACCCACGAATGAGATCATGACCTGAGTGGAAGTCAGATGCCCAACCAACTGAGCCATCCAGGCACCCCAGTAACTACACTTATTGTGGTGAGGCTTGAGTTATGTATAGAATTATCAAGTCAATATGTTGTATACCTGAAACTAATATAAAATTGGATGTCAATTATATTTCAATAAGAGTAATGAAATTTTAAAATTAAAAAATAATTTTTCACTTTGAATTTCAGATAACTAAGTGTTTTTGATGATTTGGGGACATTAAGTGGGAACTTTCATTCATTACATAGCTACATTAAGTACACAACTTGAATCAGCAAATCCAAGATTTGCTTTTTAATTCCAGTTCAGAATCCTGGGGCAAACTCACATCAGTTTCCAAGGAGAGAAGAGTTACAAAGAGCTGTTGCTAATGGTTCTCTCATTTGTGCACTTCACAGAATCAGTAGAAGTTTGACTAAAGCACAGTTTTATTTCCACATCTATAATGAAATGGTATTTGTTTGTAGAGTTATTTCTTTTCTCCAGCATCACTTGTTAATCTAACACCAATTCCTATTACTTAAGACAAGGTCTTTGGTTAAGGTTTAAGCTCTGATTCAGGAACATGAAACCCTTTTTTTGTTTTCTGTGTCTGTGAGATCTGGCCTCCATATTAGGAACACCTTCCTCTTACATGGCATGAAGAAGTCAACTTAGGGTGGAGACAAGAAAACATCAAATCACCTGTTGAAAATCATAAAGAAGTCAAAAGTCAAAAAAACTACATGAAGTATTTTGCTTTGGAGTACACATCCATCCCACTTGTGAGATATTATAATGTGTGATGCTATGTTGAGATTAATTCAGGCTCATGTGACTGGTTGGATCTGGCAAGGCTTACTTTAAATGTGGAGTTAAAAATGTATTTCCAGATCCAAATATATGTAGCAGATAATATATGACTAGCTGGGCCAAAACCATTTGCATCTTTAAAATACATTTAAAAAATATATTTAGCTCTCCACAGAGAGGTGGTTTAGAACACTGAGAAACAACTTGTTGTGTAGAGCAGTGGAGTATGACTTGTGAAATCTGTTCCATATTAGTTCTGGGAACCTGGACAAAACACAACCCTTTTAGCCTTCATTTTTTTTTTTTTAACTGTCAACAGGATGAATGATATTTTCCCTAGGTATCTGTGATACAGAAAGATCAAAATGTGATGATGTGCTTGATTAACTATGAAGTTTTATACCTTATTTACCAGTAAATTTTACATAACACTTATGAAGCACTGTGCTAGGATTAACAGACTTAGGATAAGCAAAGATAAATCATATCTGTCTTCTAAGAATTTGTGATCTTATATGGTCAGTATATGGAGAAACAGACACGTAAACAAAAAAAAATACAACTTAATGCAAATACGTGTGAAAAGGATACAGTAGACATGTTACTCTATTTAGTTGGAGGAGTCAGGAACGGATTTCCAAAAAATGTGATCTGAATAGGTATTAACAGACCAAGAGAAATAGGAGGGTGGTATTGGTAGATATTCTTTCAGGCAGAGGCCAATGTAAACAAAGGTTTAAGAGGATGAAATTGCACGGCTCATTAGAAGAACTAGAAAACTATACATGTCGGTTTTCTGCTCTTGACTAATTTGTAGCAGACACATTGATATAGTGATGACACTAAGTCAAACACCAGTAAAACCAAGAGATGATGAATTCTTTATGAGAGCACATAGAATATATTGACTTTTATTGCTACCTTCTCTGGCTATATTCTAAATGGCAATCAATAGTGCAAAGAGCAAGATTTGGAATGGAATTCATGATGCGATAAGGAGTCCTGGGCAGGGTCTCAAGAATGCTGGGTATATAAAAGGCATCATTTTTTACACTTGATAGAAGAAGTGTATTTAGGACAAATTTAAAGTGATTTGTCAAGGCGTTCATTTACCGCAACTATATATGAGGAAAAACATGAATTATTATTTTTAAAAGAACTTAGGGTACCAAAAATAAATTTAAACTACTGTGATAAATATGTTCTCCTTGTACAGCTGCTCATAGTGGCTTCCATGAAACAGACCAAATACAATGTCTTTACTTGGTGTGTGAAAAACGACCTATGGAATCTTGTTCAATTGCATCATATATCTAACAGGTGGCAGACATTTTTACTTAAAATCCCTTCCTGTGTAGGTTATTTCATTTCCCACTCTGATCATTTTTTCGAAGTCTCAGGGGATTCTGTTATACCAGAGTCCATTTCTCAAAGAAATAGGGCCATATTGTCTACTATCTGTGTTACTGATCTTTTTCCAGAAAAATATTTATTTTAATTTGTCCCTTGAGTTTTGAAAATTCTTCAAGAATTCTCCATCCCCTCCTCATGACCACATATTTACCTACTTACACTTCCATTCTATTACTGCTAGTTCTCTAAGCTCATCCTTTTTGGTTCCTTAACATGGTTTTTAACTTGTTTGGGTCACTTTGTCATGTGCCCAGTTTTCATCTCACTGGGACTTCAGTTACTTACAACTGAGTCACTGAGTTACTTCCTTTCCTTAAAAATCATATTGGAAACAAAATCATCATTGGAAAGATTGAAAGAAATGTGTCATTTTTCTAAACTGGTAAGGTCAAGTTCTCCTTTAGGATTTAAAATCCTTAAAATTTTATTTTCTTCTTTGTTAACCTTTTGGAGATAAAGGTGAGGAGAGGTACATCTTTGTATCACTTTGTTAAATGATAATCTCAGTTCCTCTAAATTTTTTTATAAAGACTATTTCTACTCTTACTTTCAAATTAATTTTAGAACATTTTGCCATATTATATATTTGCCATAATATTTATATATATTATGTTATATTATATATTTGCCATATTATACATTATATAAAAGCACTTAAATCTCACAAGGGACTGAAATCAGGAACTGGAGGATGTCAAGAATCAAAGTTACTTTCTCCGTGTGACCTGATTATCTGTCATTACTTCTCTCTGCTTTTGTGCCTCTATTTTCTTTCCCCCTTCAGACTGGATTTCTTTAATTATCTGTGTACATAACAGAAAATATCTGCTTAGCCCTTCATAGCCCCCCATGCCAGGAGTACAACAGAAGCTATGTTATTTTGTGAACCAATTCAAATGATGAAATGCTGAAGTTAATTTAAAATTTAGATATGGAAAGGAAAACTTCAAAAATTGAAAAAAGACTGGGAAAACTTTTTAACATAGGAATAAATTATGGAATAATTTAAACATGGAAGAAATTATAAATTTATAAAAAGCTCTGATGATATGGTTATCAATGCTAATCAATTTAGGTTTGGTAAAACTAGGGTTCACTTGAAAGAGTAGTACTATGATTACTTACAGCCCTACTTATAGTGACGTGAGTAGAGAGCCTAGTCAGTGGCTCTTCCTGTCTTCAGAACAAAGCAGGTGACCTCATCTGGTCGTGGGACTCGTACTGTTCTGCCTAATTTGGGTTCGCAAACAACGAGCCCATTTTGCTATCCTTCCTGGTCAGTGAAGCTATTTCATAGCCTCACTTACTGTCGAGTATACCTAATTCCACCTGAATGAGAAGCCTGGCCAGAGAATCCAGGAAACCACAACATTTTCTTCTCTAGCCATGCTCAGGCAGAGAACCAAGCCAGCAGTCCTATCTAAAGGTTTCTAGCCAGCAGTAACTCACCCTCCCACACCTCAGGGCTAGGGCAGTAGCCTTACCCTAAAATAGACCCTGATAGCAAGTCCCATCTGCCGCCCAAGGATACTACCAGCTGACTCATCCAGAAACCCAAGCCGAGTTGACTGATGAAGGAATGTCTCTGCCAAAGTGAACCTGTAAAGCCTCATAGAGGATATCACTTGCTCAAATGGCAGATACCAACATAAGAAACCATGGACCATGAAAGATCAGTTAAACATGACATCACCAAAGGAAACTTAAAAAGCGCCAATAACTGACTCTAAAGTAATAGTGATCTATCAACTATTAAAAAATTCAGAAAAATCCTCTTAAAGGAGTTCAGTAAACTATAAGAACACAGAGATAGTTAAAAAATTTTAAGAAAATAATGCGTGAATAAATAAAGAAGTTCATTACCTAATGATAAAAGGGTGAATCCATCAAGGAGCTATGATTATAAATATTCATACAGTCAACATTGGAGCACCTTAAAAAAAAAAAACAAGTACCAACAAAAATAAAAGGAGGCATAAACAGCAATACACTAATAGTTGCGAACTTTAATATTCCACTCATCACAATGGATTATCTAGACAGAATCAAATAGAAAAGAGATTAGAATAGCACCATAGACTAAATGGACGATACAGACATATACAGAACGTTTCATACAACAAGAACAGAATACATATACTTCTCATGAATAAATGCATGGACTATTTTCTCAGATAGATCATATATTAGACTATAAAACAAGTCCAAGCAAATTTAAGAATATTGAAATCATACCAAGCATGTTTCCTGACCACAATGGCATGAAATTAGAGATCAATAGAAGGAAACCTGGAGAAGTCACAAAATGTGGAATTTAACAACACTGTCCTGAAAAACCAATGGATCAAAAAGGAAACTAAAAGGAAAAAGTATTTTGAGACAAAATATCTAATTTATGGGAGAAACAGTTCTAAGAGGGAAGCTTAAATAGCTCTAAATATATACATTAATAGAAAGATTTCAAATAAACAATCTCATTTTGCACCTGAAGGAACTAGGAAAAGAAGACCAAACTAAGCCCAAAGTTAGCATAAGGAAGGGAATAATAAAGATCAGAGAAGAATTGAAATAAAGAAATGGAAAACAATAAAAAAGAGTTAGAGTTGGTTCTTTGAAGAGAAAATTGACAAATCTTTAGCTCGACTAACCAAGAAAAAAGGGATAGGACCCAAATCAATAAATTATATGTGAAAGAGGAGACTCATACCACAGAGATATGAAGAATCATGAGACTACTATAAATAGCTATATGTCAACAAACTGGACAACCTAGAAGAAATGGATAAATTCCTAGAAACTTACTACCTACTAAGACTGAATTAGGAAGAAATAGAAAATCTGAGCAGACTAATAATGAGTAAGGAGACTGAATAATCAAAAACTTCCCAACAACAACAAAAGCTAAGGACTAGATAGTTTCATTGGTGAATTTTAGAAAACATTTACAAAAGAATTAATGGCGTTACTTCTCAGATTTCCAAAAAAAATTGAAGAGGCAGGAGGTTATGCTTCCAAACTCATTTTGCAAGGATAGCATTACCCTACTACCAAGCCAAACAAGGACACTACAAGAAAACTAAAGATCAATATCCCAGATAAATATAGATGCATAAATTCATAAAATGCTACAGAACCAAGTTCAGTAGCACATTAGAAGGATTATATACCAAGATCAAGTGTTTCATTCTTGGATGCAAGGATGTTTCAACATACAGTAAATGTGATAAACCATATTAATAGAATGAAAGATGAAAATCATGATGACCTCAATGGATACAGGAAAGGTATTTGACAAAATTCAATATCCATTCATGACAAAGACTCAACAAATTAGGTATAGAAGAAATGTATCTTAATATAATAAAGGCCATGTATGACAACTCCATAGATAGATAACATCAGACTCAATAGTGAAAGGCTCAAAGACTTTCCTCCAAGATCACAAACAAGACAAGTTTGCCCACTCTCACCATTCTTATTCAACATACTGGAAATTATAGCCAGAGAGATCAGGCAAGAAATATGCAAGACATTTAAATTGGAAAAAAAGAAGAAAATGTTTTCTAATTTCAGATGACATGATTTGAAAATAAAACCAAGAATACTCAATGGAAAAAAGAGTCTCTTCAATGAATGGTGCTGGGATAACTGGATATTCATATGTAAAAGAATGAAACTGGACCTCTATGTTACATCACTCATAAAAATTAACTCAAAATGGATTAAAGACTTAAATGTAAGACTTGGGAATACCAAACTCCTAAAAGAAAACATAGGGGAAACACTTCTTGGCAATAATCCTTAAAGCACAAGCAATATCAAAACTATATAAGAGGTACTGTATCAAATTGAAAAGCTCATGCACAGCAAAAGAAATGATCAACAAAATGAAAAGGCAATTTTTGTGATGGAAGAAAATATTTTCAAACCACCCTTCTAATAGGTATTAAAATATATAAGGAACCCATACAACTCATTAGCAAAAAGTAATCTAATTTAAAAATGGGCAAAGGACCTGAATAGACATTTTCTCCAAAGACATACACATGTCAACAGGTATATTAAAAGGTGCTCAACATCTCTAATTAGGGAAATGCAAATCAAAACCACAATGAGGTATCACCTCACACCTGTTAGAATAAAAATCATCAAAAATTACCAAAAAGCCTGGGTGGCTGTTGGTTAAGCATCCAACTCTTGATTTTGGCTCAGGTCATGATTCCAGGATTGTGGGATTGAGCCCTGCTTCGGGCTCTGAGCTGATAGCGCGGAACCTGCTTGGGTTCTCTCTGTTTCTCTCTGCCCCTTCCCTCCCAAATAAATAGACAAGAAGTTACAAATGCTGGTGAGGATGTGGAGAATAGGAAACCCTGTGTACTGTTGGTGGGAATATAAAGTGATATAGGCACCATGGAAAATAGTATGGAAGTTCTTCAAAAATGTAGAGATAGAACTACAATGTGATCCAGCAATTTCACTTCTACACGTATATCTGAAGGAAATGAAATCACTGTCCCAAAGAGATATATGTAACACATGTTCATTGCAGAATTATTCATAATAGCCAAAATAAGGAAACAACCTAAGTTGATGGATGAAAGGATAAAGAAAAGAAATATATATGATAGAATACTATCCAGCCATAAAACAACAACAACAACATTCTTCCATTTGGATGGAGTTTGAGGGCATTATGTTAAGTGAAGTAAGTTAAACAAAGAAATACTGCATGATTTCACTTATATGTGGGGGAAAAATGTCATAGAAACAGAGATCAAGTTTGTTGTTTGCCAGAGGCAAGGTGTGGGGAGTGGGGGAATTGGGTGATAAGTAAGTTACTAAGATAAATAAGTTCTGGGAATGTAATATACAACATGAAGACAAAATTTTTAAAAGCTCTCTTCACAGTAAAAAAATTTGTGACTAGGTGAGTTTTTTAACTAAAAACTAAGTATTAACTAAAGTGATATTAACTAAGCTTTTTGTGGTAATCATTTTGTAATAGATACATAAACTACATAGTTATGTTGTATACCTTAAATGTACATAACATGTCAATTATATCTAAATAAAACTAGAAAAAAATTAAAAGGCCACCTAATTTCAAGGATAGTGAAACTCAGAAAAGAGGAAATATAACACAATAAATACATCAAAACTGTAAATAAAATTATTTTGCTAGATAAATGCAAACCAAAAAATTAGGGTGCCCAAATATGTACTAATTTGTTGAAATGTCCTATTAATAAGCTATGCAAAGGGGTTCTTGGAAATGCTACAAGTGTACATGAGATATTTCTTAGAAACTTAAGGGATATCTGGATGGCTCACTCAGTTAAGCATCTGACTTTGGTTCAGGTGATAATCTCAATGTTCCTGAGTTTGAGCCCTCCATGGGGTTCTCTGCTGTCTGCGCAGAGCCTGCTTCAGATCCTCTGTCTCCTCTCTAGCTTTCAAAACTAAATAAAAAAAATATTTAAAACATTACAAATCTCTTCTGAGATTCTCCTATTTTAAGTCTTTCTAACTGCACTGGGATAATTACCTTGAAATTGAACTCTTTATTGACAAGGCAGCATCATGGGGCTCAATAGCAACCTATATAAGTTCAAAATGTTTTAATTATTTGCTGAACTAACATTCATTTCAGAGGAAAGTATTTGTTTCTTTATAAGTTTTATTTTCTAGTCTCAACAAAATATCAATGCTTGCTACGGTGGAAAATTACTTTTCATGTTAGCTAGTGCCATGATAATTCCTTGTTATTAGAAGGTTCAAAATGAGGAAGTAAAAACTGATTTGACTTTGGTAAAGTTTTAACTTTGATCTCAACAAACAACACGAATGGGAAAAAGTAATTTGGTTAAAAGGACTGAAGAAATCAAAGAAGAAGGAAGAGAATAGATTAACTTTTACAAACTATTCCCGAAAATATAAGAGTTTCCTGGGTAAGTTGACTATCTAAAATTTGGTTGAATTTGATTTGAAATTTTCAGTAAAATTATAGATTCTCTCTAGCAAGCATATTAGGAATCTTAGTTATTGAAACAAATTTTCAAGAAACATAATTTATACAAATATTTATGAATCATTTAAATATTATTTATACATAACAAAATAAAATTGAAAATACCCATTCTTTAAGAGTTCCTCAGTATATTTTATATGTGTTAACTTTCCTCTTGTTTATCAGTTTTTACATTAATATTCTTTATTGCAGAATTTTATATTTGTTAAATTATTTGAGGTTTTTAACCTTTTTCTAGTTATTCAGGTAGTGTAACAAGACAGTTTTATCAATTAGTAAAACACCTAGTGTATTATCTGGAATTCATTTGGCTTAAATCACAGCCCTATTAATTCATCCTATGTAATTCATTTCAAACTTGTATCTTATATTTGAAGTTTAAAATTAGCATCATTGTATTTTCTTACATATTTTATGCAGATCAAATTCTCCTGTGTAATTATGTTTAACAAATACATGTGTTGTATCTAATATGAACACAAACACTTTTTTAAACTATTTTAAGAACTATAAAGATAAATTAGTCATGGATCCTACCCTCAGAGTGTATATAATGTCTTAGGGAAAATAATATCTACATAAATAAAATTCATGCGAAGTAGGTATTGAAATATGCTACAAATTATAAGGTGATATAAGAACAGAGGATTTCAATCCACCTGGGAGCATAAAGCAATGTTTTTAGAAGATATCTTCTATGAGCACACTTTTGAAGAGTGGTTAGGATTATGAGTGGTGATAGGTAAGAGCTTTCCAGTTAAGTAGAATGAGCAAAGGAGTGGGACTCCGTGGTGGTATGTGTGTGTGGGGGGCGGGGGGGGGGGGTGGGTAGAATGAATGAATAAAGTTTTTCAAGCAGAAGATAGAGTTGGAAGTTTGGTTAGACCAATACAGTGGTGTGCTACAATTGGCTAGTATTGCCTTTTAATACCAAACTATTAAATTTTCAAAAATTTTGTTAGATAGCTGAAATCATTTTGGTACCATAGAAATAGTCATGATGGTGGGAGTATTTACACTATGTAAATTTTTAAATGCTACAAATCAGGGCTGAGGCTTTTTTAATTTGAAAAGCTAGCTGTTAAACATTTGCTGGCACACCACTGGATCTATCTGATCTTGAACGCCTGATTCTCAATCTAATTCATTTTATAATTATGGGTTTTGATATATGGTTTTATTATTTTGAAGAAGACACTTTTAGGGGGAAAATTATATATATATATATATATATATATATGTAATTAGGTAAGATCAAGATGTAAATAGAAGAAAGTTGCTTGAGAACAGGAGAATTTTATTAGATGAGATAAAACCATACAATAGTCTTTCACATTAAACAATTCCAAGATAGAAACAAGGATAAAAATTGGTGGTGTAGGACTCACTGACATGGTGGAAGAATCTAACATATTTTATATGTAATCTAACATATATAAATCTAACATATATAAATATGACAGTTTTAACAAAGAGAAAAGAGCAATAGTCATAACAGTAAGTGAACAGCTCATCATTCACATTGCTGCTAGTCTGGGAGGAGGCAGAATGAGCTACTGTTAGTGGTTTCTTGCAAATAATGACTGAAGGAGGTGTCTGCATGTTGTACTTACTTCCTAGTAACCACGGGAGGTGGAGGGCAAGCCTCTATATGACATGCTGCTCTCCCTACTGATTAGAGACTCCATGTACAAAAAGTTCATCACAGCTCTACAGCTTAAAGAAACCCCTAGAAGCATAGGTCATTTCCTATTTGTCTTGTCTGATGAGAAGTCTTATTGTTTATCAGAAATGAGCTTGTTTATCAGAGAGGGAGGCATTCTATGAATACCTTAGCTTGAGTGACATTCCAATAACCATAAAAAGCAAGAATGAAAAACTCCCTGAAGTCTTAACAATTGGCATCAGGTATTCAGGCCTTTAGGAAACAGAACAAACCAGTGATTGCTACTTGCTTTGGTAGTGACAGTTGATCTGTATCACATTTAGGGCTCAAGGCATGTGTAAAACCCTTAGAAATATAGACCAATGTTTGTTGTGTGTCCATGTATGTTTCTTGAAAGAGGGTCCATAGTTGTTGTTGTTTTTCCTCAGTTTCTCAACTAAATCTCTTCCAAGACTCCTTCCCATCCAATGTGGCATTTTCCCTGTTACCACAAGTCAAGAATCATTGGTTTTAAAGGAAAATGAATGAAAACACAACAGTCCAAAACCTTTGGGATGCAACAAATGTGGTCCTAAGAAGGAAGTATACAGTAACACAGGCCTACCTCAGGAAGAAAAATCTCAAACAACCTAACCTTACACCTAAAGGAGCTAGAAAAACAAAAACAAAAAACAAAACCCCAAACCAGCAGAAGGAAAGATACACTAGAGTAAAAATAAGTGATATAAAAACTAAAAGAACAGAACAAATTTATGAAACCAGGAGCCAATTCATTGAAAAAATAAAATTTATACCCCCCCCCCCAGCCAGACTTATCACAAAGAAAAGGACCTGAATAAATAAAATCACAAATGAGAGAGAAGAAATAACACCACCACAGAAAAACAAACACTTACAAGAGAATATTATAAAAAACAACAACTATATGCCAACAAATTGGACAATGTGGAAGAAGTGGATAAATTCCTAGAAGCATATAAACCACCAAAACTGAAACAAAAAGAAATAGAAAACTTGATTAGACCAGTAGCCAGCAAAGAAATTGAATCAATAATAAAAAATCCCCCAACTAACAAAAAGTCCAGGGCCAAATGGCTTCACAGGCAAATTCTACCAAACATTTAAATAAGAGTTAATACCTATTCTTCCCAAACTATTCTTTAAAAAAAAATAAGTAAATGGAAGGAAAACTTCCAAATTCATTCTCTGAGGCCAATATTAAGCTGATATGAAATCCAAAGACTCCACCTGAAAAGAGAACTACAGGCCAATATCCCTGTACAAAATACTAGCAAATTGAAATCAACACTACATTAAAAGAATCATTCACCATGATCAAGAGGGATTTATTCCTGGGCTGCAAGGGAGGTTCAATATTCACAAATTAATGTACTACACCACATTAATAAAAGAACCATGTGATCCTCTTAGTAGATGCAGAGAAAGCATTTGACTATGTACAATGTCCATTCATGATGAGAACCCTCAATAAAGTAGGTTTATAGGGAACATACCTCAACATAAAGGCCATCTCCAAAAACTTACAGTTAATATTCTCAATGAAGGAACCACTGAGAGCTTTTCTTCTACAATCAGGAACAAGACAGGGATGTCCACTGTCACCAGTATGATTTAACATAGTACTGCAAGTCCTAGCCACAGCAGACAATACAAAGAAATAAAAGGCATCCAATTGGCAAGGAAGTAAACTTTCACTATTTACAAATGACAGGATACTTTATATAGAAAAACCAAAGACTCCACCAAAAACTGCTAGAACTGATAAAGTTGCAGTAAAGTTGCAGGATATAAAAATCAATGTACAGAAATCTGTTGCATTTCTACACACCAATAATGAATCAGCACAAATAGAAATTAAGGAGTCAATCCCATTTATAAAATTGCACCAAAATCCCTAAGACACGTAGGAATAAACCTAACCAAAGAGGTGACAGACCTGTACTCTGAAAACTATAAAAACACTAATGAAAGAAATTCAAGAGAACACAAAGAAATGGAATAACATTTTATGTTAATGGATTGGAAGAGCAAATGTTGCTAAAAAGTCTATAACCCAAAGCAATCTACACATTTAACGTAATTCCTTTCAAAATACCAGCAGCATTTCTCACAGAGCTAAAACAAACAATCCTAAAATTGGTATGGAACCACAAAAGACCCTAAATAGCCAAAGTAATCCTGAAAAAGAAAAGCAAAGCTAGAGGCATCACAGTTCTGGACTTCAAGTTATATTACAAAACTATAGTGATCAAAATAGTATGGTGCTGGCACAAAAACACAGATCATTGGAACAGAATAGAAAACCCAGAAATGGACCCACAACTACATGGTAAGTTAATCTTTGACAAAGCAGAAAAGAATATCCAATGAAAAAAAGACAATCTCTTCAACAAATGGTGCTGGGAAAATTGGACAGCAACCTGCAAAAGAATGGAACTGGACCACTTTCTTATGCCCTACACAAAAAATAAATTTAAAAGGGATGAAAGACCTAAATGTGAGACAGGAGAAACCATAAAAATCATAGAGGAGACCACAGGCAGTAACATTTTTGACATTGGCCATAGCAGCTTCTTACTAGATAGGTCTCTTGAGGCAAGGGAAACAAAAAGCACAATTAAAGCATAGGGACTTCATCAAAATTAAAAGCTTCTGCACAGCAAAGGAAACAATCAATACACACACACACAGAAACTAATGTAACAGTGTGTATCAACTATACTTCAATTAGGGGCGCCTGGTTTGTTTAGGTGGTTAAGTGCCCGACTCTTGATTTTGGATAAGGCCATGATCTCGTGGTTCGTGAGATCAAGCCCTAAATCAGCCGTTCAAGTTCTGTGCTGACAGCACTGAGACTGCTTGTGATTCTCTCTCCCCCCTTCCCCTGCTCATGCTCTCTTTCTCAAAATAAGACGAAAGTTCCTTTATCAAAAACAGAATTGACTTATTCCCAGAATTTTTTTTTTTTTAAGGACTAAATACGAGAAATGCTTGTACATGTTTTGAGGCATGATATATTTTTACCTTTCTGTTTTAATGCTTAAGAGATATATGAACAATATTATCACTCTTGGTATCACAAATTGAGGACTAGAGAAGTTAAGGCTCAAGGCTTAACCTGGACTACATATCACTTTGGGACTTTAAAAAAAAGTTTAATGGTCAGGCCCCTCTCCCAAAGATTCTGATTTGATTGATCTGGTGTAGAGCCTGGTTATTTTCATATTGTAAAAGTTTCTCCAGGTAATTCTAGTGTGCAGCCCAGTTTAGAAACTACAGTCTCAGGTTAATTGCTCTGAGAATGGAATTTGAGTTTTACAGCTGGGATGTGAACCCTGTCCCTGAGGCATGAGACTATTAAACTTCCAAGGTACCATTTTGTCAGATAGTTAAGTAATGACAAGTTGCCTACCATATGAGGTAGGTATTGACAGGGAAAATTTTTCCAAAAACTTCATCTTCCTTGGGAAGAATTGGGATATCCTAAAAAAGACAATTTGGACAAAAGTACTAGGACAAAGGAAGACATTATAAAGAAAAGGAAGAATAAGAATTGCTAATAAAAACTGCTGCTAATTCCAAGAAAAGTTAAAATTAAATAAATTTATGTCAGAATGAAGTAAAATTCTATATGAATAGTAACTTCATTCAAAACTTTTTAAATACATGATTTTTCTATGATTTGAAATCTGGTTTTGCTTACATTGGCTGTGGCAAACATCTTACTATTAAATCTATGAAATGAAAAACAGGAAAATAAATAAACTTTCTTGGAAAGTTTGGAAAATAAAGAAATACAACAAAAAATATTTTACTGTCCTTGTCTAATAATTCTGATATCTAGGTCCATACTGGTTTGGTTTTGATTTTTCTGCTCATTATGGGGTCATATTTTCTTTCTTCTTTGCATGATTATAATTCTTAATTTTATTCATACTCTTAATTTCATCCAGTTAGTTGTTGGATATTTCTGTAGCCATATATATTTTGAGCTTTGTTTTAGGATGTAGTTAACCTACATAGAAAGAGCTTGGTCTTTTTGGGTCTTCCTTTTAAGAGTTGTTAGCAAGAGCCAGGGCAGTATTTAGTTCTAGGCCCAACTGTTTTCTACTAGGGAGGTGGGAATCTTGTGAGTACTCAAGCCAATATTCCATGAATTAGAATTTTTTTTTTCCTGCTTGAAGGAAACAAGTGCTATTCCAGGCCCTGTCTGAAGATCTCTATTATTCCTCTAACCTAGCCAATTTATTCTGTCTTCTCAATGTATTCCTAATTTATGTGTATTTATATAAGCTTCTTTACAATACAGTCTAAATATTTTCATCTTAAATTCATAGTCTACTACTGTTTGGTTGCAATGATTTACGTTTCATCCACTTTGTTATGTCTCAAAACATTCCAGCTGGGATGTCCCATTCCTGGAAACTGTTCTTCCTGTGCTCATTTCTGTGTCTTTGTTCTTGCTATTGTATATAAGAGGGTGTGACCACAACACAACATGTAGGCTGTGAATGGTAGACATTTCCCTTTCTCCTAAAGAGACTGTCCTACTGCCTCATCTGTACATGTTGAAATCATCCCACATCTTAAGATCCAGTTCTTCAGGAAGTTTCTCTAATGCTTTCAACTGGAATGAATTTCATTTCTTTTTCCCCATGAATCTCCTGATATATCAAATTTTATATTGCACTAAAATTGATTCATGTTTTGACAAATACTTAATGCCTACTATGTGTTTATTTCTATTTAGTTATAGTATATTTTAGGATAGGAATTGAGTATTGCCATTTTTGGATCCCTTGGGATAAAACAAACTACTCAGGAAAGCAAAACAAATACTTGATGTGACCTGGCATTAGCTGGCTCTACTTATTCTTATCAGATTCTGACTGGCTTCTCTTGGAATAATGCTACTCAAAAGCATTATTAATGACATTTAAATGAATAAATGCCTGCATCTTCTTACCACCAAGCATATTTCACTGACCATGTGAAAAGAAGATTAATCACAAATCAATGACTATATATTTTAAACTTCTGCTCTAGTAACTTTTAAGTGTTCACATTTGAAATGACTGTTTAATTACTTTTTGTCACGACATCTTAATACAGTCTGCTGCTCCTAATCATCAAACAGACCCCTTGCTGCATCCTAATTTTATTGCTCTAATGAGCAGCTCTTTTTTGGGATTCTAATTTAGGGTTCTTACCTCCCTTCTCTCCAAAGTTGCCAAGTCTATATTTTAGGATACCATGACTTATATACCATTTTTACATAATGGGGAAACAGATAGAATTTTAATATTAATTAGCTATGATGTAACACAGACACAGTAAAATCTGTCCAGGGAGGAACCTTGTAATTTGACACAAGAACTCCACAAATATGGACAAAGTACAGCCCCAAGAGGAAGATGGGAGTCAACCTGGAGCTAAGCAGGGGAACATGTAACATCACCGCTCACTAATTTGATTCCTTAGGGCATTTCACAATGAATCATTGAGAAGTTTCCCATTCATTATGGTCTTGTGATATTTAGGAGAAAACTAGAAATAGGCTTGCAAGTTTTCTATTTAAGAAGTACCCTCTAATTTTATGATTATGAGTTCGTCCATCATGTATTTTAAAAGGAAATCTTATGTAGGTCTAGTTGACAAGAAAAGACTTGGAAATAAGTCACTTTGAATATAATGTCTGTTTTGGGGAGCAATTATGAGGAAAATAGCTGCAATATGACTGCAAGGACATTTTAGTGATTTGTAAATAATTAAGTAATTTGCAATGAAAGAGTTCCAACAAAGAAAAAGACATTTGATAGTCAAAAACTCAGATTTGAATGAATCACAAGCTGGATGCACGCAAAGAAATCAAGAGCACTAGAGATGGTAACAACAGGGGTAAATAAAATGTTTTTCTTATTCTTTATATCCCTTTAATAAAAGATAATCAACTATTTAAATTGTACCAATGAAATATAAAGTTTTTAAGATATGCAGAAGTAAAATGTGTGATAACAAAACCACACAGGCTAAGAGGGGAAAGGAAAAGAATGTAATTATGAGGCTCTTTTGTGATATGTAAACAAGTATAATATCACTTGAAGTAGATGGTTGTAAGTTAAAAAAGCTAAAAAATTGTACTATAAATCTTAAAGTGACCATTAAAATTACACAAACAAAGATTGTCTCTGGAAAGAAAAGAGATAAAATAAAATAAAAAACCCTCAGTCCTAAAGAAGGCAGGAAAATAGGACAACATGAACAAAGAACAGATTGGACAATTAGAAAATGAATAGCGACATGGCAGATTTAAACCCAACCATATCGGTAATCCTATTAAAAGTAAAGATTTAGGGGTACCTGGGTGGCTCAGTTGGTTAAGTGTCCGACTTCAGCTCATGATCTCGCGGTTCGTGAGTTCGAGCCTCGTGTCGGGCTCTGTGCTGACAGCTCAGAGCCTGGAGCCTGCTTCCGATTCTGTGCCTCCCTCTCTCTCTGCCCCTCCCCTGCTCATGCTCTGTCTCTGTCTCTCAAAAATAAATAAACGTTAAAAAAATTTAAAAAAAATCTGTTTAAAAAAAATTAAAGATTTAAAACTCCCCAGTTAAAAGACAAAAAATTGACTGATTGGATGAAAAGCAAGATCCAATTATATACAGTCTGTAAGAAGCCCACTTTAAATATCATGACCCAAATAAGTTAAAAGTGAAAAAAAATAGGGCAAGGTTTACCTAGCAAACACTAATGAAAAGAAAGCTGGAGTGGCTCTATTAATATTGGACAAACTATTGCAGAGCATAAAAATAATACAGGGATAATATGACTACTTCGCTGTGACAGAGTGAATTCTCCACGAGAACGTTACAACCCTCAACATTTATTCACCTACTAACAAAGCTTCCAAATATACAAGACCAAAACTGAGAGCATAGCAAAGTGATACAGGCAAATCTACAAACTTACTCAAGGATAACTCCTGTTTCTCAATACTTCATAGGATCAACAGACAAAAAAAAATGTAAGAATATTAAAGTGTTAATAACACTAATGACCAGGTTAATCTCATTGGCTTTATAGAGCACCTCATGAAAAAAATCAGAATATTCATTCTTTTCAAGGATGCAATATGCATGGTATTGATATGGATACCATGATGGATGGTGGTGGAACCATCCAATACCATGGATGATGATGGAACAGAGACCATACATCTCTGCATATCCATGCATATTACATGGAACAGAGACCATGTTCTGAGTCAAAAGTCCAGACCCAATAATGTTGAAAGGATTCCAGTAATACAAAGCAGTTGTCAGACCACAATTAATAACTGAAAAATCCCTGGAAAATCTTTGGATATTTTGAAATTATAAACATAGTTCCCAATCATCTGTGGGTCAAAGAAAACAGCAATGGAAATTAGAAAGTATTAACTGAATGAAAATGAAAATACAACATGTTGAATATTTGAAGTATATTTAAAACAACACTTAATGGGAAACTTATGGCACCATACCTATATTAGAAAAGGACTGACAGTACTTCAGCTTTCATTTTGAGAAACTAGAATAAGAGCAAATAACACTAGGAGTATTTTTTGTTATGAAACAAATAATAAAGACCACAAAATAATGAATAAAAAACAGAAAATTAATGAAGCCAAAGACTGATTATTTGAGATCAATAAAATTAAACTTTCAGCCAGCCTGACCAGTAACATCAGACTGAAGATACAAATTACCAGTATTAGGATTGAGAGAGGTGACAGCATTACAGAATTCACAAATATTAAAAGGAAAATAAGGGAATATTATTTTAAAAGTAGGTCAATAAATTTGACAACTTATAAGAAGGGAACAAGTATCCTGAAAGACCAAAACTTATTTAAGATGAAATAGATAACTCAAATAGTCCCATATTAAGTAAAATAATTGACTTCGTAGTTAAAATTCTTCCCACGCAGGAAATTGCAGATCCAGATAGTTTCACTAGGAAATTATGTCAAACATTTAATCAATACCAACATTGTATATACTTTTCCAGAAAATTAAAAAGTAGAATGTTCCCCAATCAATTCTACAATGCAAACATTACTGACATTGAAACTAGACTATCATAAAAGAAAATTACACTTCAATATTCCTCGAGAGCATAGATATAAAAATTCCTACCAAAATTTTAATCAAATTTAACATATAACAATGATAATATATCAAGATCTCATATGATTTATCCCAAGAATGCAAGGTTATTTCAACATCTGACTATCAATCTCATTCACCAAATTATCAGATTAACTCAAGAAACAGTATAATCTCATTAGACGTAAAGTCATTCAACAGATCCAATACTCATTACCAATAAAAAAAAATTCTCAGCAAACTAGGACTACCAAGAAATGTCCTAAACCTGGACATCTATAAAAAAAACCCTACCGGTACATGATACTTAATGGAGAAAGACTGAATTCTTTCCCCATAAGATAAGGAGAAAGCTAAGGATGTTCACTCTTACCATTTGTGTATTCAACATCATGCTGGAAGTTTTAGTGTACTACAATAAGAAAAAAATAATAAGTGTTGATATAGGAAAGGAAGTAGCAGACCTGTATTTGGAGAGAAAAATAATTATTTACAAAGAAAAGTCTACGGACTCCACAAAAGATACTAGAATTAATAATAGTGAGTTTAGCAAGGTTGCAGAATACATGATTAATATACAAAATTCAATATTTACTAGGGTCATGCAAAATAGAGATACCATCACACACCTATTACAAACATCTAATATTAAGATTGTGCCAAGTATTGAGAGGATGTGGAGTAACTAGAACTTTCATACATGGCTGGTGGAAATGTAAAATAGCACAACTACTTTGAAAAAAAACTTGCCAGTTTTTTTTCTAATTAAGCATAAATCTACCATATGATATAGTCATTCTTTTTTATTTACTCATGAAAAGACTATGGGCAGAAAAAGGATACATGGATGCTCATAGCAACTTTAAAAGAGCCAAAAGCTGTAAACAAATGTCTATTAACTGGTTAATTGCTAAACACACGTTTAAACAATTGCTAAATTGCTAAGCAATGGAATGCTCTTCAGAAGTAAAAAGAAATGAACTATTCATGCATGCAAGGACATGGACCAATCTGAAAAATAATCATGGTGAGTGAAAAAGCCAGACCAAAAACGAAAATATGCTATATGATTCCATTATATAAAACTTTAGAAAATGCAAACTAATACATAGTGATGAAAATAAGATTCGTGGTTACCTGGGAAGGCAGTGGCACTGGAAAAAGGGCTGGGCAGAAAGGGGAGATTATATACTAGGGCACTAGGAAACTTTTGGGGATGAGTGATGTGTTCATTATCTTAATTATGATTTAATGTATTACATATGTATCTATATATGTTTATATATCATATGTGTGTATATATAATTGTATACTTTAAACTCGCAGTTTATTGTTTGACAATTATACCTTAAGAACTTTTTTTAAATCCTTCCACGTATTTCTGATGCCTGCTAAAATTTGAATGAACATGTTCACCAGATTTGAGTTTCTCAAATCAGTAAAATTCAAAATTATATATTTATATTATCATAACACTGTTTTGATTCAGTGATAAAAAATTAAGACTAAAATTAGTTGATGGGACTTTATTTTGAAACCATTTTAGTTCCTATTGCTCAATTATTTCTATCCAAACTCGCTCCAAGGTGAGAGAGCAAGGATTTTAATGGAGAGTCAGTACACCTCAGCTTGGGCTGAGAGAATGGCTGTAGTTGGTGAATGAGTGTTCTACCCTGATTGCCTTCTGCTTGGACACAAGCCATGTTCACTCCAAGGTAGTAGTAGTAGTAGTTGTGTGTGTGTGTGTACAAACATATGCAAATTTATATATGTGCAAATTTATTTTATTTTTTAAATGTTTGTTTATTCTTGAAAGAGAGAGAGAGAGAGAGTACAAGTGGGAGAGACTCAAAGAGACACAGAATCTGAAGCAGGCTCCAGGCTCTGAGATGTTAGCACAAGGCCTGATGTGGGTCTCAAACCCATGAACCGTGAGATGATGACCTGAGCTGAAGTTGGATGCTTAACTAACTGAGCCACCCAGGTGCCCCTTTATGTGCAAATTTATGTATGTGCAAATTTATATTTTATAAATATATTATAAATATAAAATATATTTTATATTATATAAAATTTATATTATATATATATATATTTGGAACAAACCATGGTTTACATTTCATGTAAGCATAAATTATACTCTGACTAGCCATAGAAGAAACTTATTTTTTCTAACTGTCCTGCTTTTTACAGTGTTTGGAAAAAGGACCATTTGTCTTAATAGCCTCGTTGCTAGTTCTACCTAAGTCTTATTTTATGATGTTAAAATTCACTTAATATGTTACAATTCTTTTTCTCCTGTGATGGAATAAAAGCAGGAAAATAATCTAAGATGTATCTATTAAAAATAAAATGTTCCTTTCCAGTTCCTGTGAGATCCCAAGGTCCAAAGCACAGGTGCAGACTTTGGAGCAAGTGGAGCCAAGAGAAAGATTCAGAGCTAGGGCAGAAGGTTGGAAAGATCTGGGAATGCAGCTGTGCTGTGTGGGAAGATGAGTCTTATAAAGGACAAACAGCTGTTTGAATCATACAGTGAAACCTTGAAAAAGAAAGCAAAGGGAGATCATTGTTGATGAAAGAGGCTATCGCCAGTTTCATGGGTTAAAGGTTTAGTTCAGAGAGCTGTAAAAGCTTAAACTGAAATCTCTCATTTAAGATTTGAAGGACTGGAGACTGAGAACTACGAATACATCAACTGTGTTTCTCCTGGTTTTCAAAATATACTTAAGCATCTCTATAAATGACTGGTACTATATGAATACTACACAGTATTGTAGAAAGCCATTAACCTCAGTTTAGCATTCAAGAATGGTAGGAATAAAATCATCAATTGTTTTTGATATTCATTGTTTTAGACTCAAAATAGCTACCTACTATTTGTAAAGAGAAAAACATGTGTTTAGGCTAGTAACCATGACTAGTTTCTCCCATCTGTATGGAACACTAAACTGGGTGGGAAGGAGGTAAGAGAATTTAAGAAAACAAACAGGTAAAGGAAGAAAAAAACAAAGAAACAGACTCAACTCTAGAGAACAAACTTGCTGTTTGTGGAGGGGATTGAGAGTACACTTATGATGAGCACTGAATAATGCCTAGAATTGTTCAGCCATATCAATACACCTACAACTAATACTGCATGTTAACTATACTGGAATTAAAATTTAAAAACATAAAAAAAAGAGATGGCTTGGGGTGCTTGGGTGGCTCAGTTGGTTAAGTGTCCGACTTCTGCTCAGATCATGATCTCACGGTTGGAGGGTTCGAGCCCCACATTGGGCTCTGTGCCAACAGCTCAGAGCTGTGTCTCCCTCTCTCCCTGCCACTCCTCTGCTCTTGCTCTCTCTCAAAAGTCAACATTAAAAGTTTTTTTAATTAAAAAAAAAAGAGAGGGCTTATGAGACTTGACAATAGAGATTTTATTTTTAAAAACCATTAATAGTATTTGTTGATCTGATTTTGAAGTTTTTTTGTACGTCCATCAGATCCAGTCAGAAAGTTACAAGTGGTGAATTAGGTATGCACTGGTTATGCATTGAATTTTAGATATTTATGTGAATTTAGTTGATTGAGACAATAGTTTTAGATAGCTATTCCTCTGAATCTTCACAGGGACTTTTCTCTAATTTGAGAAATACCAATATTTTCATATCTTTCTCACAGAAAAACAGATGACTGAAATAGTCGTTCAGATGTTTTAAATGTGTTTCTACTGAATTACCTAGTGTTTAGAATTATTTGTACTGCTATCTCTCCTTTGGCTTTGAAACTGGCATATAAGAACTTATAAGAACTATGTGTCTTATTATTAAATCCTTTCTCTGGTCCAGCTACTGAGTTCTATGTTGTAGTAATTACATTCTCAGATAATCTTTGTTGGCTTTTTACGTCTATCATTTTCTAATTACTTTGCTATTTCTGTCTTTTTTCTCTGCATCCACAATTATTATATCTTATACTTGTTCTCCAAGGTAGTAATTTGAGTTCTGACTGGCTATCTTGTTCCTTGCTTTACTAATTGATTTTTGGGGTCTACAAGGATGCTTTTAAATGCTTAATTTGTCATCTCATCCTTTTAGAAATAATATTTGAGTTCTAGTTTTATTGACTTCATATTCTCATTAAGTTTATTTATAGCTTGAACTTCTCAAGGGAAAGTGATCTACTATTCCTTGGCTAATTTTTCTTCAGATTGTGTTCTATTATATTTTCCTTTATTCCTATTCTGATTCCTCCTTTTCACTTTCTCCTCCATTTAAAAAATATGCCACTTTTTAAAATCTGGCATATTTTAACAGTTAAATTCTCCAAATTATTTTTTCTGATATAGTAGGGGTGACTGTTTCTTGACACTGTCACCACTAGGAATAGTGTTCAGATTTAGCTGAACACAAGTACAGCAAGGGGTGCAGACCAAAGATCTGTCCCCAGGGAAATCAAAGTGTACCAAGGGGCACAGCAAAGAATAGAAATTGAGGCCTGTTGTTACCACACTGTGAATGCCACCATCTCTCGGGGTGTGGGGTGAAGCCACAGTTGAGACCCCTTATCTGCTTATTCACCTTTAAATATCTTATAGTCTAGACCACTCCATCTAGGAGGTTATAACCCACTCCCACTAGCTTTGATAAATTCTCTTGGCTTAGTACAGAGCCCTGAAAAATGAACTCAGGCATTGGTACACTTTTTCCCTCTGCTGAGATCCCAGAAGGGTGTACAGATCTTCCTCATGATGTTTTTCAGTATTTCTCCCCCACACTCCTGCTGCTTACTCAAACCATTAGTCTTCTTCCTTTCATATTGAATGTATTAGTAAAAATTCTCAGATTGTATCTACTCTCTTTCCTCAATATTTCTTCAAAGTGATAGGGGTTGCGTAAGGGATGGACATTTTTTCATTTCTCTACAAAGGCTATGGCCTTTCTCTCATTTGGAAACCTCTTGTGAATTTTAACAGCTTTGTTTTTCTTTGTTTTCATTAGCTATTGGGAGATGGGGGTCTCTGGGACCTGGATTAACTCTGCTACTTTACTCACAAGACTATCTTGAGTTTTTAGATGAATCTGTAGGTATCCAGACTTTCCTTCCAGATTCAAAAAGATTGAGAACAGTTATACAGTGGTTCTCGGTCTTCCTCCCTGGCTTTTCCCTTCTATTTCAGGAAAATTTATTGAGGGTCTGCTCAATATAACTACCAAATCTTAATTTCCTTAGTGTAGAACTTGCATATTGCATATTTTCATATTGCATAATTGTATCTGGGAATATTTGTGTTCCCAGGCACAATTTATATTTATATAAATATATTAAATAAAATGTATTTAAATATTTGAACAGAAAATTAAGGTGAATTATGATCTTCCATTGTTCTCTTTTATCCTATTACCTTTGCTTTGCATGAATATACTTATCTCTCTGGGCTCTCTCTAACCCTGTTTCTACATTTTTTCTATTTTTCTCGTTAGTCTTCATTATCATCTAAACTTTAATCACCATACAGTTACAATATTTTTGTGGTCCGAAGCTATTATGCTGGCATAATAAAAGTTGTAATAATAGGGTAAGTTCCTATCTTTCCATCTTATACAGTAATATCATTGCAAGTGACTATTTCCAGTCACGTACATATGGAGGTGAGGTATTAGAACTGAGTCTGTTATATTTGTTTCCATAACATCTCTCCCAGGCCTTTCACACAGCAGATACTTAATTTCTTTTTCTCTACAGAATTCGAGAGTTTACCGTGGTTCCCAGAGAAGCTTCCTATTCCTTTTTTTATTTCTAGTGGTTATGCTTCTCTGAATGGGGAACATAAAAGATCTACTTACCTATCATATAGATATAGATACATATGCCATATATATAAAATTTTTAAAAATCTTTGAGTCAAGTAGAAGACAATTACATATAATGAATAGCGACAATTATCCATCATCTGTACTGTTACTTTAGATACGTACTTACTGATGGGACATAGTGAAGTGGAGGACAGGAAACTTCTAGGCAGAGCCTGGAGGTGTTCAAACCCATGGGTAGTACTGGGAGGAATCATGTAATGCTGTCAATTCCAAGTTGCTTGAGGCTTACTTGTTTGCTGCACTGCACATCTCCCTTCTCTCTCCTGGTTAGTGCCCTCATTTCATTGGTCATTTTACTGCTTTCTTTATTTAGCAGCTAGATTTTAATTAGCGATGGCAAACCAGGCTGCTTGCTACACCCTCAAAAAATTTTCTAACATATGTATGTGCTCAACAAGTAACACTCAGCCACAGAAATGTAAATAAAACCCAATCCCAAGTATCGTTCGTAGAGAATTACATGGCTTTTTCAATGACACATATACAGAAAAGACATTTTTATCTTTTTAATGGATTGAATATGATTTTTGCCATGAGGCTCTTATGAAGTTATTCTTCAGAGGTTAAGATTTCCTAAGAGGCTAAAGCATTCAAGGGAGAACCAAGTTGATTCTTACTTCTCCTGAGGTGTTGTGTCCACTTCCCTATTGTCTTCTTTTCTTCTGTCAGTTGTTGTGGGTTCTCCACCCCTCCTGAGAACAGCTGTTCTAACTGTGGGCTTCTTCACTGCCAGCACTGGCCAAGTGAATAGGTCAGAGAACAGTGGGAAGGAGGCCAAGGGTGTGGTTAAACCTCCATGTGGAGCCAGTTAATGACACATGGAGTTCTATCCACCGTCCAAAACTCAAATAATCTCTGAACTTCAATGATTACCTTCCTGCTAATTATACCCACATTTGCAGTTCTAGCACTAACTTTGCCCTTAGAGAAGGTCATCTTTGTGTACAAGTTCCTCTCATAGAATCAAAGGTTATTGCAGCCAGAAGAACTTGAGTCCACTGTGCCTCACCCATATTTCAGATGAGAATAATTGAGATCTGGCAGAATATCTGTCCTAAAGTCACACAGCTAGTTACTAACAGAGTCGGGCACAGTCTCCAGGCCTTCTTCTTCCTAGTCCCACGCTTTTTCAATCACATCATACTGCATCTACTCTTCAAACTCAGCAGTTCAAAATATAATCTATATTTTTTCTAATAACTAGCTCCTCATTTCAGCTTTTCCTTGTTGACATTTTCATTCTCATGTTCTCTAATATTTTGATTCTTCCATATTTCATATTATAAGTATCTACTATGTTTATTAGATTATATGCTTATACCACACTTTACCATCTTCTCTTTTTAAAGATCATTGCCTCTGTGCTGAGTAATTTATGCCCATGTAGCCACAAAATTGTCCTATTTTCTGTCCCTGTTTGTAGTTTTTGTATTTAATTCATATAAAAATATAATCCAACATGTACCATGTGCTAGGCGCTGTGGATATATGGCAAGCCTTCTGGTAATTAAGGAAGGAAACACATAATAAAGAACACAGATAAAGACTTGGTTTCTCTGCTTTCTCCTCTCCCACTGTGCCTTCAACCTATTGCACTCATACTTTTGACCATACTATACCACCCAAACTGCTCTTGACCTAGTCACCAGTGATGTGACCTCCACCCACATTGTTAAATTCAACGCCCACGTCTTAGTCCTCATCCTATTGACCAGTTATGGTCTAACAAATGTTACTGAAGAAATATGCCAGCTCTGATGTTTCAGGTACTGGGGCTATAAAAGTAAATAAAAAAGAAAAAAAAACCCTACCTTTATGGAGTTTACATTTCATAAGCCTCATTTTACAAAGTTGATTATCCTGTCTTATTAAACACCCCTGGATACAATTTTCTTGATTTTTTTTACTTCTGTTTCTTATCTCATTTCTGCTTAAAACTCATCTCTCAAGCCATAAGCTGTGGAGTGCCATACTTTTAAGAACTTGGGGCTCTTCTCTGTTCCTGTCTTTTCCCCAGGTGACATTACACAGTTCCATAGCTTTAAGCACATCTAGAAACTTCTTTCAGGGCTTTCTTCTCTCAGTTGTTTATCAGTTAGTACTCCTTGACCACTCTATCCAAAATCATGCTTGTCCATCATTCTCTGTTCTGTTGCCGTGTTTTTTTCATAGCATTTATTACTAAGTGTTCTGATACACTGGTTTACTTATTGTTTTTGATCTTTCTCAGAAAAGCTTCATGAAGACAGAGACTTTGTTTTGTTCACTGCTATATCCTAAGTGCCCAGAATTGTACCTGGCACATAGAGGGCACTGTGTAAGTATTTGGCAAATGAATAATAAGAGTCAGAAGGAATCTTTCTCAATCTTCTTTCTTTTCTTCTCCACCCAAAATCTTTCCAAAACTTTCCACATACTTGACATACTCTCAAGCTTTGTCTATCCCTATTCTTCCCCCTTTCCAAACTTTTGGAAAGACAAGTCTATTTTGAGATTTCCACTCTCTGATACACACCTAAGCTTAGCTCCATGCAGTCTGGCTTTCCCACTGTCCAATCCATTGCCTCCTATTTTGAGTTTAGGGGTGCTGCTACTTCTCTGACTTCAGTTTCTCTATCATGTTCTATATGCCTATTTTTTCCTGATCCAAATAGATCCAAATAGATAGATTCCAGGTTGTGTCCTTGAACCTCTCCTTTACTGGGTCCTTTGGTGATCCCTTCCAGTTCATAGCTGCCATCACCACCTTAACACAGAAGAATCATTTCCTGAGCTACAGATGAAAATTTCTATTTATCAAGTATCTGTTTGGAATCAATATCTTTAGCTTAGAGTCTCAGAAAGTTCTCATTTTATCTCCCAAACCAGAAGTCCCAAGCCAGATTTTCTTTTATTAATAGTTTACCAACTTTCAGGCATTTAGGTTGAACACCTATCATACTTTCTTCTTTATGTCTTCATGGTATCTAATTTGTTGCTACATTCTGTTCATTATCTCACTTTAAATCTTTTATGTTCATTGTTGTTTCTCTAGTGTTGCTACCGTTCTTATTCAGCCTTTCACTATGTCACATTAAGATTTTTAAAGACCACATCCTAACTTATATTCTTCCTTTTAGTTTATCCTATTGTCTCCTACATATTTTTGTCTAATCACTTTAAAGAAAACATGGTTTGATTGTTGTTATTTTCCTATGTCAAAACACTTGATGGACATGCCTGGCCTACAGAATGAGGTTCTAGTGATTTTACAGCCTACTGAAGTATAGTGCTAATCCTACTTTTCCAGCCTCACTTCTTAATTTTGCACTTGTAAAGCCTTATCTTCTGGTACAAGAGAATCAAGACTACCGGTTCTCTTTTAACAGTCCATTCACAGATTTTAGAATCTATTTCTTTAAGAATAGCTATCCTCTACATCTCTGCCTGTCAGAATCTTCCTCATCTTTAAGGATTTTAAAATACTACAACTTCCATGAAGTTAGGTATCAACATAGAGAACATAGTTCTCTCTTGAGGACTGTGGTCAACCTACTCTAAACACAAAGTAGTCAAAGAGTTGGGGAGTTTAAGGATTTATTCACTATCACAAATATGTGAAAAGAAATGAACTGGTTCTGTGACTCATTTCTCCCGGGTCTCAGAATAGAATCTTTATATTAGGACTTTATCTCAACTGCTAAGTGAATTGCTTGATCTGTATCAACATTTATCAAGCCAGTGAAAGAAATCCTAAGATTTCTTGAGTTATAACAATTAGTTAACAAAATTTTTAATCATGAAATTAGAAAGGTAATTCCTTTTACCCATCTCAAAAGCACTGAGCCAAACATTGCTTGGTCTGGTCATACACCCTATTGTTTGGCATCCTAACTGTAGTAGCTTTCCAAAAATTATTTACGGCCCTACCAAAAAGAGCCAACTTGTGACTAATTGGCAAAGTTTTGAAGAGAATTAATATATATTTGAACTCTGGCAAAGATGGAAATCATAGACATTTTGGTCCAACTGATTTCCCTTTTGTTCTGGGAACAATTAGCAACAAACGTGTTGTATAGTTTCTAGGGTACCACCCAATGGCCAACTGATTATCTTCAAATTGAAAGCATATCATTCTCTTCAACATCACTGTTGGCCACAGTCTAATTCCTGAGTTTATGTCACTTTGCCCAAAGTTCCAAGGGGGATTGATTTCACTTCATGCAGGTTCTTGACCTTTTTCTGGGTAGCCCATGTGGTATGACTAGATTGGCTCACTGTAAATACATTGGAGAATTTTTGTGGAACGTAAGCCAGTCATTGAAATGAAGCATTTGCTACTAATCAGGTTCTCACATTATTAAGGACACAACTGGCTTTTCAATTATTTTTTAAAGTCCCGATCTGCAATAATTTTCTACCTGACCTTCTGCAGAAGTAAGGAATTTTCTGGAGTTTGTATATCGACACATATTGAATAAACACCATTTACACATTCACAAAAATTCTTATAAACGTATCTGGTTGACCTGTTGATATTTATATTTTTAGATTAATATTTATAAGGCATTTTCTCTTAATGCTTCCTTTGCAGGCATCATGGCTCTTTGCGTTTAGGTTGCATTTGCATTATACAATGCAATATTTTGAATATTTTGAGCCTTGTTCTTTCTAATCACAGTTGCCTATGTTCCATACATTTTCTCATTTAGTCTCTAAAATAACTCAACCAAAAATGTGAAGAAGGAAATAGGATTCTCTTTTTGGAGCTTTAGCTTTCAAGGAAGTATGGAGGGAGATCCAGGAAAGTTGGGCAGGCCCAGATGAACATAGCAAAGGATGAATACATGTATTCTCAAACTATATGGGTCCAAGAGTAAAAATAATGATTTTTTTTTCTTTTTGGATCTTGCCATCTGCCATTATGGGAGCTGAACTCCCTTTTGGAAGTTCAAAATCAGAAAAATGATAGAGCACTTCACAAAAACTAGAAGAGATTTGAAAGTATCTGTATAGTATTCAGTGACATGTAACTATAAAAACTAAAATATAAAATCTGAAGGAATACATGAGATTGGCTTCTGATAAAATGTCAACATTGGAGAAAATTTAGCTTCCTTTTGTTTATATTTTAAATGGCTTACACATAATTCGTATTTTGGTGATTATTCCCCCACTCCCCAAATCCTGATAGATATCATTAAGGAACTATATAAGCAGTAAATTTTAATAACTTGGGAGAAACCATTTAAAGATTTTGTTAAGAATTTTTTAAAGTTTATTTATTTTGAGAGAGAGAGTGCAGTCAGGGGAGGGGCAGAGAAAGAGGAGGAGACAGAATCCCAAGCAGGTTCCAAACTATCAGCGCAGAGCCTGATATGGGCCTTGATCTCACGAACCATGAGTTCATGACCTGAGCTGAAGTCCAATGGTTAGCTGACTGAGCCATTCAGGCGTCCCAACCACTTAAAGATTTTAAACTACTGAAATAATATTTTATGTTTTACTGAAACTTTCTTTCACTGATGAATGTAATGTTAAAGGTTCTTATAATAATACAAATTGATTTTGGATTCTTTTTCACATCAAGTATTTCAAGTTAATGATGAACTTATAATACTCATGCATGCATTATAGGAGCAGTCACACCACAGCAGCCTTGGATGCTTTTAATTGGTAAATTAGCCAAAATGCAAAGTAAATATTTGGTCTATCTGCAACCATGATTATAGGAGGCCAAAAGAGGCCCCCTTTCTTCCCCTCGTCTTCACACTAGCACTCCTTGGATGATATGCATACACCTTGGATACTGGCAAGAGGAACTTCTCTAAGCAGCTTCATGACCCTGAGCCCACAAGTGGCAACCATGGGCAGCTGGCTGCTGAAGTGGGTGCCTGGGTAGAACAGCATCTCCTTGGTTCACCCAGAACTTTACCACAGAGCACCAAGTGCTGGATTTTGTTTCCATTCTCTGCCAGCAGGAATCCCTAGGCACAACCCTTCCCTCCCAACCCTGGAGCCCATTCCTATTTGGTTGCTCTTCTAGCATATTCAGATAAGGCTGCTGGCAGCAATAAGGTTTTGCCCCTATTTTCCACACCCCAGGACCTGACTTGGCCACTAAGAACTGAGAAGTTCACTTCTTAGCAGCAACTTATAATTCATCCATCACACAAGAGTGGGCTAAAGTATAGAGACTGGGCCATTCTCTACTAGTATTATCATCTCTGTGAATGGAAATAAGAAGATTCCCCGACAAATCATACCAGTTCCTTTGAGAGTGTAAAAATGTTCTCAGGACATACAATGGAAAATTGAAGTCTGATCTATTACAAAGGTCCAGGATACAAATTTGAACCTCAAGGCTTTAAGAAATGAGGTGCTTCACCTTTTATATATTACTAATGCTATAATTATCTAACAGTGATAGAAAAGGACTTACCACCATTTGGATGCATCTCCTTCCATATTTTTTTGTCACTCAGTATTTTCAGTTCTTGCTGATAAGGCCAAGGTCACCATCATTTCACACCTCAACATCTTATTCTGCATACTGCCCTGCACCCTAACATATTCTCTGCACTGCAGGCAGACCGATCTTTTACAAATGCCTACTGGGTCTTAACACAGACTGCTTAAAACCTTTTTTTTAACATCTTACCAGTTTTTAAGGAAAAAGAATAAAAATCTTTAATATGGCTTTTAGGCCTTTGTTTTATCTTCTACTTAAATTCTCTAGCCTTTGAAGATTTCAGTCTCCTTCTTGATTTTTGCTCTGGAGCCATCATTATCCCATTTTGCCTGTCATTCCATTCAGTCTCCTTGTTCTGCATTCATCTTTTAGAGTTCAGAACAAATGCTATCTTAGAAAAATCCCCAGCCAAGTCAGAATCCTGTTCTATATTTTCAATAAATCATATGCCTTTCCTTTAGGAAACCTTATAGTTTGTAAATATTCATTCATTGGTATGATCATTTAATATCTCCTACTCTCTAATGCAAGCTGTGAGAACAAGGAAATTCCTTCTATTGTTCATTTTTTCTCTCAGACTGGCATTTAATAAGCACCTGACCAATGGCTGATCAACGTTGAAAAACTAAAAATAGGGTTCATGTAAATTCCACCAATTTGAATTATTATATGAATAATTTGGATATTATGGAAGCATTCTGAAAAAAATGTCAGTGGAATAGGTATTTAATGCCTATTTGAAAGCTTCAGGTAACACTTTTCTATTTTTGGTCTAGATCTTTATAAAAGGGAAATTGAATCTATTACCTAGGTAATTTATATCATAAATTTAAAAAAACCTATTCCACATTTACATGAGATAGGTAATGACAAGGAGAAGCAAAAGCCAATTTGTTCTCAGATTTCTGAAAAGTTAGTTGAGTAGGAGGATCATAAGCTCACCCTGTCCCATGAACACACTGAGGTAACAGCCACAGCAGTGCAACCAACTCAGAAAAGGACCCAAAGATTAGCAGAACAGACTTTTCAGCTAATCATAGAGAGGAGGCCATACTGAAAAGGGTAGAAGGGACACAGATGCAAGAGAACAACAAATGGAAGGGACACCACAAGCAAGAGAAGAGAATCAGACCCCACACTAGGCACCCCAATCACTGGGGACTTGCATCTAGGAAGACAAGTTCCCATTACACTGGTCTCTGAAAAACAGCTAGGCTTACTTCATGAATTTTTACCATTAGTGAGGCTTAACTCCAAGTACTTTAAAAATTATCAGGCTTAGTTCCAGAAGAGCTGAAGGGCAATTGGAAACTGAGTCCTTGCCCTTGAAGAGCCAGCATAGCAACCCCACTGAGATACAGCATATAATCAAGTTTGAAAAGTGCCTAGTGTATATGGGAAGATTTACTTACTAAACTCAGACGTGTGCTGGAGGGGCAGGAATGTTTAGATTTCTCTAAAAGCAAAAGAGCTGGTACGTGCCATTTCCTCCTCTTCCCCCTCACAGCCTAGATAGCTAAACACTTGCAGGAACCAGGGCACTCTACACCTAATTTGCTAATGCTGCATTCTCCTTACCTACATTCTCCTGTGGATCTGCTCCATTCATCCCACTCCACTTGGCAGGCATCTATCCAAAGAGGCTTCTTCCACAAAACACCCTGCAAGCAGTCCCACCAGGGAGGGATAGACATAATTTCAAAGTGACTCCTGCCCTGGGGGGAGGGGAAGATAACCACACACACCAGTGTGCCTACAGTCCGAGCAGCCAAACCTTATAGCTGATAATGCAAAGAGAGTGCCCTGTCACTCAGTATGTCTATAGCCCCAGCAGATGGACTAGGGACAAGCATCTGTTCTGATTGCCACATGTTCACTGACAAAAACCTCTCAGGGGGTAGCACAAGGAAAGAGCTCTGCAGTGTAGTGTGACTACAGCCCTGGCAGATGGATGGGGGTCAGGCATTGGTTCTGAGTTCCCATCCACTGATGAAAGCCTCTTATGGGACAATGTAGGAAGAGTGCTCTGCAGATCTGACTGCTGACACTGTCTAAATACAAGCTCATGATAGGCCTAGGCTGGCCCCTTAACAACACAGGGATCAAACTCTGCCCATAAAAGACAGAGCCACTGCAGCTGACTGAACTAAAGACTGGAAAGTCAGTCACCAAATTAGGGTACACACAACACACATGGGAGACACCGGGAAGCACCTGGTTCTAGTAAACATGGGGCATTTCACTACAGGACCTCTTCTTCATAAGGCCACCACTCTCAATATGAGGTAATATAACTGACTTTCCTAATACATATAAACAAATACAGAGAGACAAAATAAGACAAAGGAATAGGTCTCAAATGAAAGAATAGGACAAAACCACAGCAAAAGAGCTAAATGAAATGGAAAAAAGCAATATGCCTGATTAAAAATTCAGAGTAATGGTCACAAAGGTACTCACTGGACTTAAGAGTGGAGGGTCTCAGAGACCTTCAAAGAGATAGAATATATTTAAAAAGTACAAATCAGAGATGAAGAATGCAGTACCTAAAAGTAAAAATATATTAGAGGGAATCAGTAGGTTAATTAGATTAATAGATTAGAGGAAGCAGAAAAACAGATGAGCAACCAGAGTAATGGAAAAGAACGAAGCTGAATTACAAAAAAAAAAAAAAAAAGAATAGGTTGAGGGAACTCAGCAACATCATCAAGCATAAGAACATTAACATTCTAGGGAATCTCACAAGGAGAAGAGAGAAAAGGGGGCAGAGAATTTATTCAAAGCTAAAGATTTTCATAACATTGGGAAATAGACATCCAAATCCAGGAAGCACAGAGAGTCCTCAACAAAATTAACCCAAGGAGGTCCACACCAAGACCTAAAATAATTAAAATAGCAAAAAAATAAAAAGGAATTTTAAAAGCATTGGGTGCAAAGAAAATCGTTGCATATGAGGGAAACCCAAAAGGCTATCAGTTGATTTTTCAGCAAAACATTTGCATGCCAGATGGGAGTGGCATGATATATTCAAAGCGCTGAAAGAAAAAAAAACCTACAACCAAGAATACTCTACCCAGTAAGGCTATCATTCAGAATAGAAGGAGAGATAAATAGTTTTCAAGACAAACAAAAGTTAAAGGAATTTACCACCACTAAACCAGCTTTGCAAGAAATGTTAAAGGGAATTCTTTTTTTTTCTTTTATTTTATAGTTTATTGTCAAGTTGGTTTCCATAGAACACCCAGTGCTCTTCCCCACAAGTTAAAGGGACTTCTTTGAGTGAAAAGCAAAGGCCATAATCAGGAATAGAAAAATTATGAAAGGAAAAATTTTCACAAATAAATGCGAACATAATAAAAATAGTAGATCAATCGCTTGTAAAACCAATAGGTAGGTTAAAGCACAAAAGCAGTAAAATCAATTAAAGGATCCACAAAATAAAATGATATGACATCATATACATAAAATGTGTGTGGGGAAAGTAAAAATTTAGTGCTTTTATAATAGATTCAAACTTAAATGTCCGTCAACTTAATATAGACTTCTGTGCACATAAGATGTTATATATGAACTTAATGTTAATCACAAAATAATAGATACACGCACAAAAAAGGGAAATAAATCCAAGCATATCACTAAATAAAGCCATCAAACCACAAATGAAAAACAATCATAAAACTATCAAAAAATATCAGTACATACCTATCAATAATCAAATATAAGTAGACTTTTAAAAAGACAGAATGACTGAATGTATAAAAAAGCAAGATTCATCCACATGCCACTATAAGAGACTCACTTCAGACCTAAGAACACATACAGATTGCAAGTGAAGGCATGGAAAAAAAATTATCATGCAAGCAGAAAGAAAGCTGAGGTAGCAATACTTATATTGGACAAAATATAACTTTAAAACAAAGACTGTAACAAGAGACAAAGAAGAACACTATATAATGATAAAGGATCAACCCAATAAGATGACATAACAATTGTAAATATTTATGCATCCAATACAGGAGCACCTAAATACATTAAAAAAATCTATTAACAGATTTAAGAAATTTACAGTAATGCATTATTAATGGACTTTAACACCCCTGTACACAATAGATAGATTTTCCACACAAAATCAACAGGGAAACAGTGACTTTGAAGGATATATTGGACCAGACCAAGTGAACAAATATTCAGTACATTCCATCCCAAAACAACAGAATATACTTTCAAGTGCACATGGAACATTCTCTAGAATAGATCACATGTGAGGCCACCAAACAAGTCTCAATAAATTAAAAAAAAATTGAAATTATATAATGCATCTTTTCTGACTAGAACTGTATGAAACTAGAAATCAATCACAAGAAAAAAATCTGAAGAGAACACAAACACATAGAAGTTAAATAACAAGCTACTAAGGAATGAATGAGTCAGCCCAGAAATTAAAGAGGAAATAAAAAAATACATGAGACAAGTGAAAAGGAAAACACAATGATCCAAAATCTATGGAATGCAGCAAAAGCTGTTCTGATAGGGAAGATTATAGCAATATAGACCTACCTCAAGCAAGAAAAATCTCAAACAACCTAATCTTACAGTTTCAGGAACTAGAAAAAGAACAAAGCCCAAAACTAGAAAAAGAACAAAGCCCAAAACCAGTAGAGGAAAGGAAATAATATATATTAGAGAAGTGAATGAATTATGGACTAAAAAAAACTAATAGCATAGATATATGAAACCAGGAACTGCCTCCAAAAATTTCAATAAAACTGATAAACTTTTATCCAGACTCATCAAGAAAAAAGGAAAACTCAAAAATCATAAAGAAGAGAAGTAACACCATAGAAATACAAGTGATTTAAGAGAATAATATGAAAAATTATATGCCAACAAACTGGACAACCTGGAAGAAATGGATAAATTCCTAGAAACATATAATCTTCCAAAATGAATTAGGGAGAAATAGAAAATTTGAGCAGATTGATTACTAGTAATGAAATTAATAATAATAATAATATTCACAACAAAAACAGTCCATGACCAGATTGCTTCACAGGTGAGTTTTACCAAACATTTACTGAAGATTTAATATCCATGCGTCTCTATTCCAAAAAAATTAAAACACAAAGTAAAACTTCCGACTTAATTCTATGAGGCCAGCATTATCCTGATACCAAAACCAGATAAAGACACCACAAAAAAAAGAGGAAAAAAAAGAAAAAAAGAACTAAAGGCCAGTATCTGATGAACATAGATATAAAAATCCTCAACTAAATAAATATTAGCTAGCCAACCAAATCCAATAATACATCAAAAAAAAAATCATTTACCACAATCAAGTGGGATTTATTCCAGGGATGTAAGAGTGGTTCAGTATTTACAAGTCATCAAAATTATACATCACATTAAGAAGAGAAAGAATAAACACCATATGATAATCTTGTTAGATGCAGAAAAAGCACTTGACAAAGCATAATATCCATTCATGATAAAAATTCTCAACAAAGTAGAAGGGAACATACCTCAGCATATTAAAGGCATATACAAAATACCCACAACTAACATCAGACTTAATGGGATAAAAAGTTTTTAAGATCAGGAATAAGGATGTCCATTCTCACTTCTATTCGACATAGCACTAGAAGTCCTAGACACAGCAAACAACCAAGATGAAGAAATGAAAGACATCCAAATTGGTAAGGAAGAAGTAAAACTTTCATTATTTGCAGATAACATGATACTATATGTAGAAAACCCTAAAGACTACCTAAAAACTTCTAGAATAGATAAATAGACTCAGTAAAGTGGCAGGATACAAAATATCCAGAAATCTGTTGCATTTTTATACAATAGTGAAGTACCAGAAAAAAATTAATCTCATGCACAATTGCATCAAAAATAAAATACTTAGGAATAGAATTCATCAAGGAGGTGAAAGACCTGTACTCCAAAAACTATAGTATAATGATGAAAGAAACTGAAGATGACAAATGAAAATATATTCCATGCTCATGAATTGGAAGAATGAATACTGTTAAAATGTTCATCTAATCCAAAGCAATTTATAGACTTAATGCAATTCCTTATCAAAATACCAACATTTTTCACAGAACTGTAGTACTTCTAAAATTTTTATGAAAGCACAAAAGACCCCAAATAAAGCAATTTTGAAAAAGGACAAAACTGGAGGTATCACAATTTCAGATTTTAAGATACTGTACAAAGCTGTATTAATCAAAACAGACTGGTACTGGCACAAAAATGGACATATAGATCAGTGGAACAAGATACAGAGCCTGGAAATAAATCCTCACTTATGTGATTGATTAATCTACAACAAAGGAGGTAAGAATATGCAATCGGGAAAAAGTCTTTTCAACAAATGATGTTGGGAAAATTGGACAGCTGCATGTAAAAGAATGAGATTGGACCACTTTCTTACACCATACACAAAAATTAACTTAAAATTGATTAAAGACCTAAATTTGAGATTGGAAGTCATAAAACTCTTAGAAAACATAGGAAGTAATTTTTTTGACATTGTCATAGAAACATCTTTCTAAATGTATTTCCTCAGGCAAGAGAAACAAGAACAAAATTAGACTACTGGGACTACACCAAAATAAAAAAAGGTTTTGCACAGTGAAGGAAACCATCAACAAAACAAAAGACAATACACTGAATGGGAGAAGGTATTTGCAAATGATCTATCCAATAAAGGGCTAATAGACAAAATCTATAAAAAGATTTATGCACTTCAACACACACACAAAACAATCCAATTAAACATGGGGAGAGAACCCAGTCATTTTTCCAAAGAAGTCATACAGATGGCCAACACATGAAAGATGTTCAACATCAGTAATCATCAGGGAAATTCAAATTAAATCATAAGGAGATATTACCTCATACTTGTCAGAAGAGCTAAAATCAAAAAGATAAATAACAAGTGTTGGCAAGAATGTGGGAAAAAAGGAGCACTTTTGTACTGTTGGTGGGAATGCAAATGGTGCAACCACTGTGGAAAACATTACAGATATTCTTCAAAAAGTTAAAAATAGAATTACTACATGATTCAGTGTTTCTACTACTGGGCATTTACCCAAAGAAAACAAAAACACTATTTGCAAAGATATATGCATCCATTTGTTTTTTGCAGCATTACTTATAGTAGCCAAGGTATGGAAGCAACCTAAGTGTCCATTCACAGATGAATGGAATAAAGAAGTGGTATATATACAAATACACAATGGAGTATCATTCAGCCATAAAAGAGAATGAGTTCTTTCTATTTGCAACATGGGTATACCTAGAGAATATAATGGTAAGTGAAATAAGTCAGAGAAAGACAAATACCACATGATTTCACTCATGGAGAATTTAAGAAACAAAGCAAACAATGAAAAGAAATAAAAATAGACACTTAAAAACAGAGAACAAATTGGTAGTTGCCAGAGGGGAGTTGGGTGGGGGATGGGTGATAAAGGGGATTAAGAGTAGACTATCCTGATGAGCACTGAATGATGTATAGAATTGTTGAATCATTGTACACCTGAAACTAACAGCATCACATGTTAATTATATTTCAGCTTTTTAAAAAGTGTTCTGTATCACCTGAGTAATTTGGTTAATTATCTATGTAACACTGCATGTGTCTGTGTGACTGCATGCCTGTGTGTCTGTTTTACATATGCCTGAGTACTTTGGAAATCCACCATGGTGTCTGATTATAATTAAAATATGACCTAAGCATTTAAAAATTAGAATACTTAGTAAACCTATTAAATCTCCACTTTTTAAATGAGCTGTTTACATGATAACATGATTACAATCAGAGACATGAAGGATCTAAAAAGTCTTTAAACTCAAATCTATCAAGCTAAATAGCCATGAAACTTTGCTAAACAGCTGGGTTGATTGCTGGCTCATGTTTCAGTATGTTATGAGGATTGCTCCCTCCCTTTCTGTTAGTGCTGGGATTTATATGGATCTTAGTTAAAGTGGGAGTGATGCCTTCTGATTGCCTTGCTCTGTTTATTATCATTGTTGACAGATCAAGAGGAAGAGAGGAACTCATATTTGTATTAAGGACCAGTCAAAAATTAGAATATCCATCACAAAAAATTTGGCCTCAGGGCATTGGAGAGAGAGGAGGGAAGCACAAAACCAAAGGAAATAAAGCATCCAGAGAACTCAGGAACTCTCTTGACAAAGGCCCTTGTATGAAAGTTGAAACTAAGCATTTGTTTAAGGGCTTGGATGGTTCAAAACAAAACAAAACAAAAAACAAAACAAAAAAAAAAAAGCAAAAAAAAAACCACACAAAAAAACCACAAAAAACAAAACAAAAAAAGAAAACATTTGGAGAAAAGAGAAAATATGACAATCTTTAAAATTAAAATATGAAGGTGTGTTCATGGGGTTCAGATGAAAGTTGGAGTTGAAAAAATATTTTTTCAGAAGCTAGTAAATGTGAAAGGTTGAAATGGTGGTGGGTCTCTCTTGTCAACTTAGCTGTGTTCTCCTTGAGTCAGTGAAGGTTCTGCTTAGGGGAAAACCTGTCTTGAATAATTTCTACTTTTGTGGATATCTTAGTAGGAAAGTTATTTGATATGAGCAAACCAGACAATGGGGCATTTGGTGGGAGATTTCTCATTGGTCTGGACCTCGACAATTAAGGCTACAAACTGCTTATAAAAGTGGTTTTGGAATCTTGGGTAATGATTAAGGATTATCAACTCTAAGAGAACTGAATTTACTTTCTAGAAGTTCAGTAGTGGGATAAAAAAGGTAATTTAATAGAGTTGTATTTAGAGAACTAGAATTCAATGGAATAGAAGGGCCTTTCCACAATTCAATGGAAAGTGATATTGCAGAAGCCTTGTGGGATCTTTGGTGATAGGTTTTCTCTGAAAATGATCTCAAGTACTGAGTACACTGTGGTGGCCCAGGAAGCAGAGAATTTGTGGGGGATGAGGGGATGGGAAGCAGGACCTTGCTTGATGATATAGTAAGGGACTACATGATTTTCTAATAGTCTGGGGTTATTTCATTTGAAAGAAATCTTATGATTTTTAGGGGAATCTCCTCTAGTTCATTGATTTACTGAATTAACACTTAAGGAGTTCTTCTTAAAGCAGGCAGTGTTTGATTGATTTTATATTCATTTTCTCATTAAACTAATTTACTGCCCTAACACGTTCTTTCATTTACACATCACATAAACATTTTTTTTTTTAAATTAAAGATGCTGGCAAAGAACCTCTGTGATGGCAGAGATGCTGTCATTTAGGCCAAGATCAACTATTAAGCTGCTGCTCTTCAGCAGCAACTCACGCATTTCTTCATTTCTTGACTCAGCAAATTTTTATTAAACCAATGTTATGAGCCAGGAAGTATTCTTGATTTTAGGAATTCTAAGGTGAACCAGACATTCCTGATATCAAAGAACATCCAAATTTAGTAGAGAAACAAACCTATGATTGGACAATTGCAACATAGTGACATGACAGAAGAGAGAGGTGGTCAACAAGTACCTCAGAGAGACCTCATCTTGATTGGGGAAGATCATTTTCAGTAAGGTTTTCTATAGTAGGTGATGCCTGCTAGAGTAGGTGAGGGCAAGGAAAGTGGTCCAGGAGGAGGGGGGAATAAGTGGTCCAGGAGGACCAAGGGGGCCAGCTGTGCCCTCCAGGAGAGGTATGGGCCTCTCCTGAGAACAGATCGATTCCTGTCAGCAGAGGGAAAGTCTTTGGAGAAGTGGAGCAGCTGTGAGCTTTCAGCAAGCCAACACTCACAGAAGCCTGGGATGGTGTACTTGCCTGATGGAGGGATCTGGCTGGTGCCTGAAAACAGCATCAGTCAACCACCGGGGTTACTTGGGTGATGAGTAATAGACATATCAAATGATCCCTCTTTCAAGAAGCTTGACTGTGGATGTTTCTCAGGAGAGATCCTTGGCCTAATTCTCACAATGAACATTTCTCCCCAGGCAATATCTACTACTCTCATCTGCAACTCATCATCACCTTCTGATGTTCTGGTGACACCCACACATCCAGCCAGGCATTTCCCTGGATAAATGTTTGTCGAATGAATAAATGCACTAAGATTCCTCCAGCTGAAGGAAGGTAGGAAGAAAAGCATATTATAGACAGAGAAAAGAGTTGCTCAGCAGCATAAAGAAGTGAGGGATAAACTAGGACAATGACTCTGAAGTGGCAGTTCAGGTCTGATCAGAATGATAAACAGGTGAAATGTTCTGGTCATACCTGATAATTCTAAACATTAATTTTTTTATTTAAATTTTTTTTCAGCTCAAAATAAACACTTGAGATAAGTTCTCAAGAACTTTCTTCTCCATATCCATTTTAAGAGATAAAAGTCTGAAAAATTCAATCAATTAATTGAAAATCAAATTCCTCTTTTCTCTCCAGGTAGTAGGTTGCTGCTGCTACCTGGTGGGGGTGGGGAAAGTCAGCCTACAGTTGGTGTCTTGACAACCACAAAGGTCCATCTTTCCATCCACGAACAGGGAAGGGGAATGATCCAAGAGGAAACGGTTAAGAAGGAAATTTGGGCAAGTCTTTCCCTCAAGAAAAAGAAATCTTTAGACAAAGGACAAAAGTGCAAAACACAATTCTCATAAAAAAAAAAAGGCACTTCAGCTTACAAATCTTTTTATGATAATGAATTCTCTAGGGAGAGGTAACTAGAGAAAACATGCGACTTAGTTTTCAGAAACAAGCCATCTGGAAATGGAAGGAGTAAATGTTGGATGTAAGTTCCTGGCAGTGAGCTCCAGAGGGCATATCACAGCATCTGCATGTTCTCAGCAATCTGCTGTATTTTGTGCTACACTAACAACTGACAAAAAGAATGGGAAATTTCAAGGAATTACCATTTGATGGCTCCTACATGTCAGCCACTGAATGAGCTGTTTCATATACACTTCCTCATTTGATCCTTAGACTGACCATCCTGCTCTCTATAAAACTTTCATCAATACTTAAAAGGGTCAAATGTACCTAAAGCAAAACCTACTTCTCCATTTTCCCAGAGACCAAGAATTTCAGAAATAGAGTTTTCTGAATTATAATTAGTTGTGAAGCAGCAGCTTTCATATTAAGGTAATCTGAGGACAGTGCAATGAACATATAAGGTACACTGCTCACATAGTTCATTCCAGTCAGGGCACTCCCAAAATAAACATGGGCCTTTGGTGCCTGGTGAGCCAGCTCTCTGTTTGGGTCATCTGTGGAGGAGGAGGAAAATCGAATATGCATCTGCTTCTTTGTTTTCCAACAAATTCTGGGAGAACATTAATAGTTATAGCAACAGCAGCTTTTGGTAGAAGAATGGATGGGAAAATGATGTTTGATATATTTAAGCAGTCCGTTCTAGGTCCCTCCCCCCAAAGTTTTATTTTGAGAATTACTATATTTGTTTTTATTCTTTTGACACAAATTAGGGAGACATTCCTCTTCTTTAGATCTTTAAATATCTAAGATTCTTATATCTTCTCTTATGTAGAAGATTTGGCATATCAAAATCTAGTTAATCAAATATTTGTTTGATATATCAATAGTTGTTCATATGAATGGCCCCTTTGAATAGATGGAAAGAATTTGGCTAGATAGAAATAACTTCTCAAAACCCCTCTGTAATCTATATAGAAGTATACTGAGTACATTTGACAAGAGAAACTTAGGATGAGAACCCTACATATTAGGTGTGACAGCAGAACTATGAGGCCATTTTCCCACAAGCGGTTACATATCAGTCTATACTTCTGGTTTAGACCAGTGTTCTCCCATGAAGACTGTGGCTTCTCCTGGACCATGGCATGGCTGCACAAGTTTTTCTCAAGACTTCCTAGTAGATCAAGAGGAGCATGTTTGATCTCAGGAGGTCACCAGTCCAATGGTTATAGTAGCCACTACAGCCCAAGTTTGAGACTGGGGTTTTCACTCTGTTGTGTCATCTGTAGCTCCTTTGAGGGAAGGGCCTGCTATGCCACTCGCAAAGGCCCTTACAGCAGAAGCAGTGGTGTATTCTTCACTGGCTGTGTATTCCTAAAACCCTGAGGATCTGGGACTGCTCTTACCTTACTTTGGGATTAAAAAAAAAAAAAAAAAAACTCAGGGAGAAAAAGTTATATTGATTCTGCAAATCAAAACATTTTAATCATTACATCTCCAAATTCCAATTTACTGCAAGTTTTAGAACAAAACATATACATCTAAATGGAGATCTATTTGGTAGGACTTTGGTGTTATTCTTTTAGTAATAGTCTGTATGACATTCTGAATGTTTAGGTTGTCATTTACTTCACTGTCCTCCTTCACTTGGGTAAGATATTTACGATGGGAGCTGGAAGAAATCTTCATGGCTCTTTTCTCTGAAGTCAAGCTTATTATGGCATACCAAGCTCTTAATATTCAGATCCCTGTCTCACTCTGTTTTCATAATACGCTCTATTCTACAATACAGCCAATCAATCATAAGTGTTCTGGGTCTAATGTCTGGTTTTACCCTTTACCACCACTCCCCTGTCTAATCTGACCTTTGCATTCAACTTTGGTATTTTTTTCTTCATCAGCTTTATGCTCTTACAACTGCCTACACCATACTCCTAAGTTCACATTAGGTTCTTCTTATGTATATTATTTACTGTGGCATCCATGATGGTTTACTTAGGCATTTTTATTTGTCAGGCATAAATAAGAAAAATTAAATGCTTTGATCCCAGGAATGTATAAGTTACTTTCACTGTTTCCGTTGTTGCTGTAGTTATTGTTCTGGTTTAGGTCCATATTTTACTTTGAGGTTCCTCCCTAGAATGCCACTTCAACTTCCTGATAGGAGGATTAGTTTCTACATTAATACTTTATTGCCATGGTGTTCCCTAGATCCAGAGTATACTAATTCCATTGCATCTTTTTAGGTATCTGTTTGCACATGTAATGCCAACTGGGGTTCAATCCACTAGTGATACTACCTTAATTCTAGGCTTTTACTATTAATGGTCCTGATAGGTCTATGGGTATGCAGGTGAAAAGAAATACACAAGATCCTTAAAAAAAATCACGTTGAGATGTGTGAGCCTTTGGCTGTTTAAAGGATGAAGGACATAATAGAGACATGATGCTCTGTAAACTTATGAATGTTTTGTACATTTAAAAGCTGATTGGGGAACCTGGGTGGCTCAGTTCGTTGAGCATCCGACTCTTGATTTTGGCTCAGGTCATGATACCAGGGTCATGGGATCGAGCCCTGAATTGGGCACCACACTGAGCATGGAGCCTGCTTGGGATTCTCTCTCTACCCCTTCGCTCTCCCCTAAATACACACTCTCTCTAAAATAAAAATTAAAAAACACTGATTAATGCAGCTACTCACTAATTTTCAATCAAAGCACATTAAATGCTCCAAGTCTCTTTAAAGATGGGGAACCAAATAATTAGCAACCAGTTCCTTTCTTTAATCATCTAAAAATCTAATGGGGAAGGCAGACATGTAAACCATTTTGGTAAGGTGTGATAAACTTGACATTGTACTATGTATTCTAGTACTTCTGGAAAACATACTTGCCCTGAAAATTTAGGTTTCCTAGAAGGTAGGGAGTGGTATGGAAGAGGTCAGGAATTAGTAGTATTTGGAACTCATGTTCAGATATGGAACATCAGTTTCAAGTGGAGAGGAGGATGGATAAAAATTGGCCATTCTCAGAAATTGAAGACTCAGATTTCTGGGCTATCTGTAAGATATTCATTTAGGCATAGAAAACAAAGCAGAAGTTTAGATACCACTACCTGTACACAAAATCATAGTTGGGGCATAGGCAAGAGAAAATTTTTGGTAAGATGTAGTATGACAGACAATAACCTGTCTTCTTGCTTATATTTTATCAAAATAATCTGACAGTCTTGGAAAAAAAATCTTAATACATTTTCGTCTTCAAAAACTTTTTCCAGTTCCTATTAATTTTCAAGTAGTTGTAGCAATTATTATAATAATTACTCAGTGCTTAATCTTGGGGTTAAATTTGACTGAAGACTTATGTGGTTTATTATAGTTAAACCTATACTTCTGTGGGTATATGGCATGATCTTTAAGGAAGCAATATTATGTTATCTGCACCACATTTATCTACTTTGTAAGACCACTTAGAGGAGTGGCATTGGAAAGATGGTTAAGTAAAACATTCCCCTTACATATTCTCTCTGGATGACAATTTGGCATCCATGCACATATAAAAGTTCTTTTGTAGGAGTTTTGGGGTACAGGTAGGAGATTCTGAAACTCTGGTATAGTTCAAAACCAACGTACCTGGTAAGAGACATGTCTACCTCTGCATCCAGAGCTGGATTTGCAGACTTTAATGTTTGCTGTGGAACCAGAAACAGCCTAGGGGCTTGGATCCACCCATTCTCAGCCATGATCCAGTGCTGGATGAATCCCTTGGTGGGAAAAACCAAAGTTCAGGCAGGAGTTCTTCTAGGGACCTGGTAGAGTTACATGCATTTGGTAAAACACCTGCTGACTGAGGACCTAAGTAGGGACCCTGAAGCAGACCTCTGTCCCACTACCACTAAATAAGACACTGAGAGAATTCCTATCCTCCCAGAAACCAGATAGGATACATACCTGACCAAACCCCTGGTAACAAGCCCACTGTGTACCCCACTGCAGACTCAGTGACCTTCAAAACGGGCTCAAACTCAGCATGACTGTAATTCCAGAGCTAATTCCATTAGCCTGGGGAACTGACAGGAGATCTTGACCTGTCAAAAACAGGCTGTAAATACCAGAAGAGGTATTTGCTCCTTCCAATGCATAGACCAATGCATGGTTACTTGATTCATGAACAATCAGGCAAACATGACACTATCAAAGAGAACTAATAAAGCTTTAGTGACTGACCCCAAAGAAATGGAAATCTATGACTTGCTTCACAAATAATTCAAAATAATCACCTTACAGAAACTCAATGAAATGCAAGGATATACAGTAATTAAAAAATCAGAAAAACAATACATGAATAAACTAAGAAGTTTAATAAAGAAGAAAAAGCCATAAAAATGAATCAAAAAGTAATCCAGAAGCTGAAGACGACTATGGTAGAACTGCAAAATTCAACAGCATTAAAAAGGACTTAATCATGCAGAAGAAATAATCGGTGAACTTAAAGATAGAATACTTGAAAATATCCAGATAGAGGAACAAAAAGAAAAAAGAATAAAAAAGAATGAATAAAGTCCAAGTAAAGAGAAAGCATTGGGTGAATAAATATCCACGTCATGGGAGTTCATAAGGAGAGCAAGAGGCAGAAAAACATATTTAAAGAAATAGCTGAAAACTTCCCAAGTTTTGGGGAGAGGTATGGACATTAAGATACAGAGTTCAAAGGATCACAAGCAAGATAAACCCCCCATATACCCCAAGATTCATTATAATTAAGATATTAAGTCAAAGACAAAAGGAATTTTGAAAGCAGCATGAGATAAACAATTCATCACACAGAGACCTCCATAAGTCTCTCAGCAAATTTCTTTGCATAAAACAAGTCTCTTCAACAAATGGTAGAAAAACTAGTCAACTACATGAAAAAGAATGAAATTGGACCACTCTTATGCCATACACAAAAATAAAGTAAAAATGGATTAAAAATTTGAATATAAAGTCTGAAGTTATAGAACATGTAGAAGAAAGCACAGGCAGTAAGCTTTTTGGTCAATTTTAGCAGTTATTATTATTTTTTTTTTTGGACCAGTCTTAGGGCAAGACTAAAGGGCAACAGCTAAAATAAACAATTCCATCAAACTAAAAAGTTTTTGCATAATGAAGGAAAACATCAAGAAAAAAAAAAAAGACAACCTACATAATGGGAGAAGATATTTGCAAATGATATATCTTATAAGGTGTTAATATCCAAAATCATAAAGCACTTACAGAATATCCAAAAACAACCAAACAACCCAATTAAAAAATGGGCAGAGGACCTGAATGGACTTTTTTTCTAAAGACCTACAGATGGCCAACAGGCACATAAAAAGATGATCAACATTTTAATATAAATCAAAACCACAATGAGATATTACCTCATACCTATTAGATTGGCTATTATCAAAAAAGAAAGAAAGAACAAGTGTTGGTGACAATATATAGAGAAAAGAACCCTCATATACTGCTGGTGGGAATGTAAATTAGTGAAGCCACTATGGCAAATAGTATGAAGGTCTCTAAAAATAGAATTGCAATGCAATCTAGCAATTCCACTTCTGGGTATTTATCTGAAGAAAATGAAAACACCAGTTCAGAGAAATACATGTACTTCTATGTTCATTGCAGCATTATTTATAATAGCCAAGATATGGAAGCAACCTAAGTATCTGCTGACAAATAAATGGATAAAGATGATGTGTGGGGTGTATACACACACACACACACATATGCACAGTAATGTTACGTGGCCATAAAAAAAGAAATCTTGCCATTTACAACAACATGCATGGAGCTAGAGGGCATTATGCTAAGTAAAATAGGTCAGACAAAGAAAAATAAACACATGATTTCACTTGCATGTCGAATCTGAAAAAACAAAACAGAAGCAGATTCATAGAATCAGGAAACTGTTGGTTACCAGAGGGGAGAGGTACTGGAGTGGGCAAAATAGGTAAAGGGAATTAAGAGGTATGGCCTTCTAGTTATAACATAAATAAACCATGGGAATATAATGTACAGCATAGGAAATATAGTCAATAATGTAACAACTTTGGGGACAATTGGTAACTAGAATTATCATGGGGTTCATTTGTAATGTATAAAAACATCAAATCTCTATGATGTACACCTGAAACTAATAGGATATTGTAGGTCAATTAAATTTTAATTTAAAAAAGATGTAAAGTAGGACATTAATAATATAAAATGTGGGAGAAGGATAGTTTTTATATATAATTGAAGGTAAGGGTCTGTCATGTTAAAATTAACTTATGTTTTTTGTAGTCTCATGGTTTCTCTTGTGGTTACAAGGGAAAAATCTATAGTAGAGACACAAAAGATAAATAAATAAAGCATTACCACTACAAAAAAATATATAACAAAGGAAGACTAAAGGAAAGGAAGAAAGCAACAAGAAAATTTAAAAACCAGTCAGAAAACAATTAACAAAATTACACTAGTAAGAAGTTACCTTCAATTATGACTTTAAATGTAAATGGACTAAATACTCCAATCAAAAGACAGAGTAGCTAAAAGAAGAAAAATCCAACAATATGCTGCCTACAAGTCATTCACTTTAGCTAACATAGAATGAAAATGAAGGAATGGAAAAAATATTCCATGCAAATGCTAATCAAAAGAGATGTGGAGTCACTATACTTAAATCAGAAAAAATACACTTTCAGTTAAAATTGGTCACAAGAGACTTAGAAGTTCACTACATAGTGATAAAAAAGGCCAGTTCATTAAGAGTATGTAACAGTTGAAAATACATTTGCACCCAGCATTGGAGCACCTATATATTTAAAGCAAATATTAACTGAGTGAAGAAATACACAACTAATACAATAATAGGAGTTTTCAATACCTCACTTTCGTATTGAATAGACCATCTAGACAGAAGATCAACAAGGACAGTGGATTTGAATAATGCTATAAACCAAATGAACCTAAAAGACATGTAGAGAACATTTTATTCCAACAGTATAAGATGATACATTAATCTCAAATACTCATGGACTGTTCTCCAGGATACATACTTTGGGCCACAAAGGAAGTCTTAAATTTAAGAGGATTGTAATCATTTCAAGTATCTTTCCCAATAATGCTATGAAGCTAGAAATTAATAAGAAAAAGGAAAAATTCACAAATGTGTGGAAAGTATATATTTTTGAACTAGTGGGTCTAAGAAGAAATCATAAACATTGAGACAAACAATTATGCATATAACAGACCACAACTTATGAGATGAAGCAAAAAGCAGTTTTTCAGAGGGAAATTTACAATGATGAATGTCTACATTAAGAGAAAAAATATATAAAAGAACTTTATAACTCAATAAATTAGAAAAGAATCTAAAGTGCATAGCTAGTAGAAGAAAAAAATGAAGATTAGAGTAGAAATAAAACATATTAGAAAAATAGAAAAAAAATCAATGGAACAGAGTTGGATTTTTTTAAGTTTATTTATTTTGAGAGAGAGACAGAGAGAGAGAGAGCGCGCGAGTGCATGAACGAGCAAGCAAAGGGCAGAAGAGAGGGAGAAAGAGAATCCCAACAGGCTCCACATGGGGCTCAATCTCATGAACCATTAGATCATGAACTGAGCTAAAATCAAGAGTCAGTAACTTGACTAACTGAGCCACTTAGGTGTCACTATAGTTGGTTTTTGAATAAACATTGACAAACTTCTGGCTAGAAACCAAGAAAAAACAAAGAGGACCCAAACAAAATTATGCATAAGAGAGAAGATATTAAAACTGACACTATAGAAATACAGGATACGAGGATAATATGAACAACTGTATGCCAACAAAATGAATAGCAGAATAGATAAATTCCTAGAAACATATAACCTACCAAGAATGAATCATGAAAAAAAAAATCAGAATAGATTGACAACTAAAGAGACTGAAGCAGTAATCAAAAACCTTCCAACATAGAAAATCCCAGGACCCAATGATTTCACTGGTTAATTCTACCAAACATTTAAAGATGATTAATGCCAGTACTTCTCAAAATCTTCCAAAGTTGAAAAGAATAGCAAATACTTCCAAACTCAGTTTAGAAGTCCAGCATTACCCTGATACCAAAGCCAGAGGACACTAAAGAAAACTAATAGGTCAAGATCCTTGGTGAATTCGGATACAAAAATTCTCAACAAAATACTAACTAAATTAAACAGCATTTAAAAATGATCATACATCCTGAGAAATTGGATTTATCCCTGAGATATAAAGATAGTTTAACATAAGAAAATCAATGTAATTTGCATTAATAGAAAGATGAACAAAAATCATATGATCACCTCAATAGGTACAGAAAAAGCTTTGACAAAATTCAATCCTTTTTTTAATAAAAGCCCTTAACAAATTAAAGCCCTTAACAAATTAAGTATAGAAGAAATATACCTCAACATAATAAAGACCATATATGACAATCCCACAGTTAACATCGTACTCAATGGTGAAAAGCTAAAATCTTTTCCTCCAAAATCAGAGTGCCCACTATTATCGCTATTATTCAACCTAGTATGAGAAGTCCTAGTCAGGACATTAAAGCAAGAAAAAAAAAATAACAAGCATCCAAATTGGAAAGAAAGAAGTAAACTTGTCTCTATCTGCAGATGACATGATCTTGTATGTAGAAGACCCTAAAGACTCTACCAAAAATACTATTAGAATAAATCAATTCAGTAAAGCTGTAGAATACAAAATAACATGAAAAAAATCAGTAACATTTCTATACAATAAAAATGAACTATCTGAAAAAGACAGAAAACAATCCCATATACAAAGGCATCAAAAACATTAAAATAGATATAAATTTAACTGAGGAGGGGAAAGATTTGTACACTGAAAATTAGATGATACTTATGAAAGAAATTGAAGACAGAAATGAGAAGATATCCATGTCCATGAATCAGGATAGTATTGTTAAAATATCCATACTACCCAAAGCCAATTATATATTCAATGCAATCCCTATCAAAATTCCAATCGGGGGGTGGGGGGTTGCCTGGGTGGCTTAGTTGGTTAAGTGTTTGACTCGATTTCTGCTCAAGTCATGATCTCACTGTTCAGGAGATTGAACCCCACATCGGGCTCTGTGCTGGCAGCATGGATCCTGCTTGGATTCTCTTGGTCTGTCTTTCTTTTTCTCTTCCCTTCTCCCAACTCATGCTCTCTGTGTCTCTCTCTCAAATTAAATAAACATTACAAAAATTGCAATGGCATTTTCCACAGGAATATAAGAAGAATTCTAAAGTTTTTGTGGAACTGCAAAAGACCCCAAACAGCCATGACACTCTTGAGAATGAAGAATAAAGCTGGAGGTATCACTTCCTTATTTTTAAACTATGTTGTAAAGCTATACTAGTCAAAACATTTTGCCACTAGCATAAAAATACACACTTTGGCTACTGAAAAGAGTTGAAGTTCAGACATAAACCGATGCATATACAATCAACTTATATTTGACAAGGGAGCCAAGAATAGTCAATGGTGTTAAGTATTTGATACCAGTACTTTAATAAATGTTGGGAAAACTAGATAGCCACATTAAGAATGAAACAGGACCTCTATTTTACAAAAACTCAAAATGGATTAAATATGTAAACATAAGGCTAAAACCATAAATTTTCTAGAAGGGAATATGGGGAAAAAAGCCTTTTAACAGCTGTCTTGGCAATTGTTTTATAAATAGTACACTAAAAGCAAAAGCAACAAATGAAAAAATCAATTGGACTATATTAAAAAGCTTTTATACAGTAAGAGAAACAAAAAGAGACAACCTACAAATATGAGAAAATATTTAAAAATCACATATATGATAAAGGGTTAATACCCAAAATATATGAAAAGCTTATACAACTCAATAGCAAAAACCAAACAACCCCCCCCCAAAAAAAAACCCAACAGCTCAATTAAAAAAAAAATGAAGTAGATGGGGTGTCTGGGTGGCTCAGTTGGTTAGGTGTCCAACTTTGGCTCATGTCATGATCTTGAGGTTCGAGAGTTCGAGCCCCACGTTGGGCTCTGGGCTGACAGCTCTGAGCCTGGATCCTGCTTTGGATTCTATGTCTCCCTCTCTGTCTCTCAAAAATAAATAAATGTTAAAAAATTTGATAAAAATAAATGAAGTAGATTTTTTTTCCCCAAAGAGGATATGAAATGGCCAACAGGTATCTGAAAAGGTGTTCAACATTACCATTATTAGGGAAATTGAAATCAAAACTACAATATCATCTCACACCTATTAGAATGGCAATTATCAAAAAGTTAAGAACTAGCAAGTATTGGTGAGGATATGGGGAAAAGGTAGCCCGTGTACACTGTCAGTGGGCATGTAAATGGGTATCATCACTATGGAGAACAGTGTAGAATTCCCTCACAAAATTAAAAATAGAACCACCATATGATCAAGCAATTCCACCATTTGGTATTTACCTTAAGAAAAATTACTATCTTAAAAAGATACCTGCTCTCCTAAGTTCATTACAGCATTATTTAGAACAGGCAAGGCATGGAAATTTAAATGTCCATTGACAGATAAATGAAAAAAGTGTGATATATAGCACACTTTTATATATATACACATATATTCTTATATACACACACACACACAATGAGATATTATCCAGCCATAAAAAGGGAATCTTGCCATTTGCAACAACACAGATGCATCTTGAGGGTAGTATGCTCAGTAAAATCAGACAGAGAAAAACAAATACTGTATTATCTCACTTATATATGGAAACTAAAAAACCTGAATTCCTAGAAACAGTAGAATGGTGGTTACTGAAGGCTTAGGGAAATGAGAAGGTGTTGGTTAAAGGCTACAAATTTTCAGTTACAAAATGAAAATGTTCTGAGGAACTAATATACAGCAGGGTCACTATAGTTAAAATACTATATGTGTACTTGAAAGTGTCTAAGAGTAAATTTTACTTCAGAGAAAATAGTCATGTAAAGTGATGGACATGTTAGCTAATCTTATTTGGGTAATCATTTTATCAATATATATGTGTATCAAGTCATCACATTGTACACCTTAGACTTACACAATATTATCTGTTAATTGTATCTCAAAGCTGGAGAGAAATAAAAAGAACACTTGGTATTATCTAGAGAGATAATGGCTATACCAGAAGGTAGAAATAGCCAACAAAGTCCCAGAGTGGTTCCATAACTTTATGCTAATCATGCTAAACTTTCTTGTTTGGCAGGATAATTGATTCGTTCAAATATTTATTAAATGCCAACTAAGTTTTAGGTATTGGCATTGGGCCAGGATATCATCTAGTGTTATTCAAAAAGAAAGGAAATTAGGCTATGCATTAGCCCAGTTTCCCCCAAGAAATCTATGAGGAGCAAGCTGTGGTGATGACATATGGAATTTTAGAGGAAATAGGGGATAAAAATGGAAATGTTGTATGAGAGGACACCACCAAAAGGTTGTAATTTTCTTTTCATTTGACTAAATACTTATAATCATTGCATATAGTACAAATCACTATATCAGTTACAAACAAGAACACAAAGATGGGTACTTTACCACTATCAAGAAACTTACAGTCAAGTTGCATTCAACATAGACATAAAGAGGAGTTAAAACTTGCAGAGTATGATATTTAAAAGAGTGCATATCCAGCTCATAGGGATATTTGGAGATTCAGTGGAAGTGTCATTTGCTCTGGGTCTTAAGCACATGATAGGTTTTGGATCCAGAAATATGGGAAGAAAGAGAATCCCAAGTGAAAAGAGCCTTAACCAAAATCATGAATGAAGTATACATACAGATCACAATTTGCTCTACTTTGTTTAGAGTGTGGCAATGTGGTGGAAATGAGGAATGCAAATTTAACCTGGGCTCATATTATAAGGACCTTCAAAGTCAGGTTGGGGATTTGCCCTTTATTCAACAGGCAATGACAAGTGTTACCCATCATTGTTGATACATAATTTGTGTCTGGATTATGTAGCCGGATTTATCAGTCTGTGTCATCATAACCTCTGGAGTTATAACTTTGGTCAGGAGTATACACTTGCATCTAAAACTTTAGGATCAACTTCCCAAGGGAAATTTGTGGTAAAGCTTTAGATATCTTTTGAGAATTTTCCTTTGAGGCAATATAAAAATCTGATGTATTGTGTGTTGACTACCAATTTTAAAATAAATATTGGAATGCTCTGAGTTTGCCAACTGCTGAAAAGTAAAATAATGACACATTAAGTAATGGAAATGTGGGAATTAAACTTTCACAGAAAGAGAAAACAAACTCATCATTTCTTTCCTTATCTCGGTGTCAGCCCCCTTGCTTGTTCATGTCTTGTCCTTTGAGATGTCCTCAGTTGCCTCTTTTTCAGTGATTTTCATGAGGGGTGAAACACCATTTTGGAATTTAGAAAGACTCTTTAGGCCTCAGTGACTGAAAATAATTGAAGTAATTTAATTTCTTCTAGAGGAAGAATCTGGAAGTTTCACAGGTTCACCTCTATTCTTCTACCTTACTATAGTCCTTACCTTGTTCCAAGTCCTGCTAGAGCTACAGCTCTTGATGTTTTCTGTACTGTGTGGTGCCTCATAATCCACCAATCCTGCAAATTCCTGTCCTTGAACTTAATATACTTTCACATATTTCTCTCAAGACAGTTTTACCAGCTACAGTCTGGGTTAACTAAGTTCCATACATAAAATCATGCAGGAAGGAGAGGAAGAAAATATGCAGCAAAGAAAACAAATATTCGAACAGAGTGAAATATTCTAATACAAAATATGTTGAGCTACAGTGATTTTTAAAAAGATCTTCAATTTGCAGAATATTTTAACATTCTCTGTCAAGAACTCTGGGTGTGCATCAGTGTCTTTCATCATTTTATGGCTTAGTGATGTTCTGTGCTCTACAAATTTGATACATTGTCCAGGTTATCTACTGTGTACCTGGAGATGCATTCCCAAACCACATCTGTACACTGATATGAGGGCATCGGATGTCCCTCCGAAATTTTCTATGACTAATCCACCCATCAAGTAAGCCTGTATTAATCATCTTTTATGTGTTAACCATACTAGATACTTTTCAAACCTTTCTGTGATTAAAAATAAACAGGGAATATTTCATACTATGGATTCTGTGTATGGATTGGGGACTAAATGTCTGCATCTTTACAAGGCCCTAAGTATGCTGGTTGGGGACTACACTTTGAATAATGTCTTTCTGGGATTCTTTTTACTAAAGTAACTCAATATAACGGGGACATTGAGTGCACGATAAGCAAATGTAAAACGATTTTAACAATGATACATATATTTTATTGAGAACAGAAAGAAGAAAGGAAATTATTTTCTGGAGTGTAGGAGAAGTTCAGGAAGTTTTCATAGAAGAGGAGACGTAAACTGGGTGGGTCTAGGAAGATGTGAAGGATAGTAGCAAGCATGGAAAATATTCTTAACAGAAGGAATAGGTGTCTGAATTCATGGGACTCCATAGAATCATGTGGCTGGGAGTTAGGACACACATAGAAAAGGTTGGATATGACTGGAAAGGGAGAAAGCTTAGTTTAGTTCTTATAGTACACACAAATGTTTTGTAGGCTAGGAAAAAGGGAAATAAAAATTAAGACACACAATGCTCATACACAAGCATACATAATACAAACGGGCTTGGTAAAAATGGCCACTTTACCGGCTCAAAAATCAATTTTGTCCTCAGAGGAAACAATTTTAATGGGGAATTTCTGTCCTTAATCCATGTTTTAACTTTATAATTTGGAGTCTGAGGGAAATAATACTCTGATGAACTTTCAGAAATCTCACTTTTTGAAATGTGCATAAACTTTTCTAGATTATTCTAGGCAGGCTGCTTCAAATTTGCTACATTTTCCTGCCTCATTATAATTTGGATGTTGTGTGAATGGGTCCCCATATTTCAGGATATGGTATTAATGGTGCTTCACAATTTGGTTCCAACGTATCTTTCTAGTGTAGCTCTGTATTTTCCCCACAATGCTCTTACCAAAAACTAGAGTATTTGGAGTATTTATCCTTTATTCATTGGATGATAAATGTGTTGAATTACTGTTCTGTGCCAGAATATGCACTTGACCCTGGGGATATAGCTCTGAACAACGTAGACCTCCAACATGACTTACGGAGCTTATATTTGGGAATAACTGACATTTACAAGTAGATGCAATAAACTGTGGAGAGTATTACCAAAAAAGGTTAAATCATAGGGATTATAGGGATTGTATTTAGAGTGGCTAAGTGTAGATGATCCTAAAGAAGTAATGTTTCATCTGAGACCTGAAGAAATAAAGTTAACCAGAAGAAGTGTCATGGGAAGGGGGAGGGATAGAGAGAACAGTGTATACAAAGAGGAGTATCAGAGACCAGTGAGAAAGTATAGTGTTCAAATAACTACTGGATACTCAGCATGCTTGATCTTAGAATAGGAGACGGGGATATGGTGAGAAATAGAGCTAGGCAGGAACCAACTGCAGAAGCCTTTAGAAGACATGTTAATGAACATAAGCATGCTAAGTGCAATGGAAAAACAACTGAAGGGTTTTAAGCAGGAAATGACATGAACAACTTTACATTTTAATATTATCTTACTGGCTGCAGGACAGAGGGGTACTTAAAAGGTATGAAACTAGAGTTGGGGGGGCCAGCTCTTAAAATTGCTCAGGTGAAATATGATGGGGTTTTAGATGAAAATGGAGGCAGTGGAAATGGAGAGAGGTGAATGATTTCACAATTGACTATTTCCTGAGGGTAATGGCACTACAAGAAACGAAGAAGTCAATAATGATACTAAGATCTCAGGCTTGGCCAGATGCTATTTATTAAGATGGGGAACACCATAGAAGCAGCACAGTACTTGACAGAGAAAGATGAATTCCCATTTGGACGTGTGCTTGAAGGAATTTGAAATATCCAAATAAAGATGTAGAATTAAGGATATATGTTTGGAGCTCAGTAAGACGACCTGGTTTTAAGTTATAAATCTAGGAATCATCAGTATATGGATGGAAATGGAAGCCATGGAAATTGAGGAGATTGCTTTGGGAGAGTATGTGGAGTAAGAAGTGAAGAGACAGAGCTAAGAAGAGAGTTCTGAAGAACATCAACATTAGGGCATGAACAAAGAAAAAAACAACAACAACCACCCTACAAAGTAAACAAAGAATGAGCCACTAGTGGTTAGAAGGAAAGTTTGAATGATGCCTTGAAAGACAAAAGGGAGTATTTCAAGAAGGGAAAAGCATTTCTAAGCATCCAAAACTTTGAGTGGCCCTGAGACACATCTGAAAAGGGTCTATTTTCTTTTTTTTTAAACTTTTTAATGTTTATTTATTTTCAAGAGACAGAGAGAGACAGTACATGAGCGGGGAAGGGGCAAAGAGAGAGGGAGACAGAATCTGAAGCAGGCTCCAGGCTCTGAGCTGTCAGCATTTTCCCCACAGAAAATGCTGTGTGTGTCAGCACAGAGCCCGATGTAGGGCTCAAACCCACGGACCGTGAGATCATGACATGAGCTGAAGTCAGCTGCTTAACTGACTAAACCACCCAGGTGCCCCGAAAAGGGTCTATTTTCTTGAGGATTCCATCTGTAATGGGTGACCTTGATCAGGTTAAAAGATTTTTCTTGTCTTCCAGCCCATGCTTCTATTCTGTTCTTCCACAGAATTACATCTATTTTCTAAGGCCCTACTAAAGTAGAATCTTCATAAAAGCCATCATCTTCTGGTTGAAGATATATTCTCACTTTGATGTACATCTGTAATTTTATATACCTTGTGTAGTCTTTGTAATAGGATGCCTATCACTTGGGCATAGATCTCTAATAATCTGGAAAGTTCCCTGAGGACAGCAACTCTACCTAAAATGGTCAGCAACTCTATCTTTAATGAGGATGTTAGCTGAAGTTAATCAGAGTTGCACAACTGGACACACATTGTTTTTATTAGTCTTTGGGCAGAATTTTACGACAGCCGTCTTGATATAGTCCTAACGTTCTGAGAAGGCAGAATTATCTTTCTGTAGATGGTTTTATCTTCACTGTTTGGCTCATTGATATGTAAGAAACAGCCATTAAAATGTTATTGCGTGTTTTCTTTCACATTTTTATTTTTCTCTGATGAAAACATTTTAATTATGTTTCTATTGGAAGTCTCAATATTTTTGATGAATATTGTGGCATAGTTCTTCCTTTAGCTTTATCACTTTTAATAAACAAATATTCACCAGGCTTCCCTCTGTGAAATTTAAGAGGTGATCCTAGCATTTATATCTATTATACTAGACTGCAAAGGGGATGACACCAGGAAGTATTGTATACTAGCATTCCCTCCTTCCAGTAACACTTGGAGCCAGGGTAGCATGTACATGGGTTTTCCTAGCCTCACGTCGCATCATGGTTTCTGATGCTGCAGATGCCTTCATTAATGTCATTGTCTAATTTATTATTCGATCATTTATGCACCATCTTACTCTTGCTTCTTTAAGCCACAATTTGAAAACCAAAGATGTTTACGTTGATTATTCTCTTTTGAACATAAGCCTTCTCACAATGAGGCCTGGGGGTAGGCAGTGATTCTCTCCCTGTCCCACTTCTAATTTCTGAAGGACTCCAAGGAAAAGGAGATCAATCAGTTTTCTGGAAGTTATACCCTACCCCCAACACTCATGCACTTGCTCTTCATGTTCTTCTAAGGACTTAGGTACAAATTAGAAAAAATGCAAACTGAGGACTCCTTCCTTTGTACTATATCCGGGGAAAGAGATCTGACAATGTCCCAGGCAAAGCTCCCTATAAATACCCCCCCTTTTTTTTAAACCCAGCCATAAGGAGTTACATGCAAAAAAATAACCACTTGAAACCCTTTGCCCCATGTTCAGATTGCTGCCAGAGATTTTGCCTTAGCTTGCTTCAACAAGAATAAACTGTGCAAAAGCTTTGGAGTTCTCAGGCAATGTGACTGCTCACCCTGCTTGTTTAAGGTCATTAAAATCCTGGCTTTTGCCAAAAGACTTAGAGCAGAGCCATCCTGTTCTTGGAGTGAGTTGTAATTTTGCTTAGGTCACAGACTTTTTAGTGGCCAACAGCATTAAAATGGGTCCTTTTTATTGGTGTTAAGTATAAATGAGATGCAAAGGGTATGTATGATAATTTTAAAGTTGTGTTTCTAATGAAGATAGTCTAAGAAATTGCTAATATATTTACACTCATGAATTATTAAAAATAAAAACATACTTCCTATTATCCTGTCAGATGAAAGAAGGATGTTATACTCTAAATGTCATTTATTTAGAGATTGCAATTTCTTTATTCAGTCCTGCAAAGCCTTCACATTTATCCTGTATGCATTTGTGGCTATATTCATATAGCCAAAAAGACATGAGGAGTTGTATACTTATCTTGTGAGTTCAAGGCTGTCAGAACAATCTTTTAGGGCAATAAAAGCAAAACCATTTTCAAGTCTTCATTGCTTGATTATTTCGAACTGAAATGTCCAGCAATTCTTATATTTATTTTGGCTAACTATAAAAGATAATTCTTATCTTGTTATATTGACTATTTTCTCTCTGATGAAGTACAGAAATTACATTAGTATTTTTGCTTCTTGAATATTATTTCTACTATGCTTAGAAAGCAAGATGGAACAAATTAGGCCTCAATTTTCTGTTGCAATTACAAAATTTGGGGAAACATTTCACATCTGCTCTATAAGCCAAGCCAATATAATAATTTGTTTGTAAATAACTCTGCATTAAGGTATATGAGCCTATTCATCTTTGTCCTTTTCAAAACAGACTGTCATAGAAAAATAAGGTATTTATAGATCATATCTAACTACCTAAAATATATATTTTAATCAAACATTAATTGGGGCACCTGGGTGGCTCAGTTGGATGAGTGTCTGATTCTTGATTTCAGCTCAGGTCATGATCCCAGGGTTGTGGGATCGAGCCCTGCCTCAGGCTCCACATGAAGCCTGATTAAAATTCTATCTCTCCCTCTGTTCTTCCCTATGCACTCTAACTCTAAAAAAAAAAAAAACATTAATAATGTTTAAAGGGTGAAAACATTTCTTTTGGTATTGTCCCTATATATTGCCTCAGTTGATGCTAGTAGGGAAGAAAAAGGGCAAGGGTCTGGTGGAGATGCTTGGTTGGGGGTGTGAGTAGTGCTGGTGAGGCAGTGGAGGGGCAGGAAAAATATTGAAGTATGGTGGTGGTGTGGGTCATCGGTGGTGGAACATGTATCAAAAAATTTTCAAATGTTAATCTCTTATGTGAGACTTAAATTCTATCCATTTGAAATATTAAGACACTAAAATTCACAAAATTTGCTCAATTAGTTAGTTGCAGTTGGGGTTTGAAGGCCTTTTCCTGAGACCTATTTCCTGACCACAAAGTTCACATTTATTCTGCTAGGTTTAGATCACAGTAGTTATTGTATGATGTGAGGCTGCTTCCAAGGATTGGGATACTTCGAAAAGATGGAATTGTGCCAAAGTCTTTTTTTTAAGTCTGGAAAAAAAAAATCAAGTCAAACTTCCCAAAATCTTATCTTATGTGCAGCTAATCTATTGGGACATACACGGACTATTAGGCATTTCGTTAAGTATTTATTGAGCACCAAGTATCTGGCAAATATTTATTGAGCACCAACTAAGTGTCTGGCATTTTTCTAGGTGCTGAAGAAAAAGTATTGAATCAAATACACGTTTCTCAATAATAGATTAGGAAATTCTAATCCAGTTATAATTTAAGAAGTTAGTATACATGGGAAGAATCTAGTTAATAATTTTAAAGTTGTAGCAAAATTTTAGAATGGTGATATTTTATATATTTTCTAGTTTTCAGGAAATTACAATAAAAAATGGTAGTAGTATTTAGGAAAGAACTCTATGAAGTAGCAGCTATCATGGCTTTTGAGCCGATCTGTGAATTCATTCCATTTAACCAGATGATAACAGACTTTTTACAAACTTCTATCCTTTTATCCTGTCTGTATTCCACAGTTTTTCTCTGGAATTAGATTAAGCATCCTGAGGCTTCTATATACACCAAGTAACTGGTTCTTATCACCAACAACTTCTACCTCAGTGCTTATCCAGTGAGAGTAGCATCTGTACCCCAAATTCTAAATTTAACTTGTTTTTACCTACCAGCATTGGAAAGTTTTACAACACAGATAGGCCCAGCTTTGGAGATATCTGGCTGGTTTGCCATGGACAGCAAACACCCTTTACTCTTCTTCATCTCTTCTCCCTCTCACAATTTGCAAAACTATACTTGCATGGGTTGGCTTATTTTCCAGACATACTTACTTTTCCTCTGAGAGCATTCTAACCCTTCAACAGATGGCTCTGGCAGGAGGATCCACAGATAGAAATAGCCAATAATCTGCTCACCTCCAATCAGGCTACCTTCTAAGGGAAGACTGTTCTTATACTTTCAATAATGATCCTCACCACCAACCCTGCCCTGGACAGTTGATTCAAAATTCTATAACTTCTCCCCTAATTCTGGTACCAAGTATGATTTATTAGTACTATTCATATGCATATGGTACCTTGAAATTAAGAATTTAAATTCCTTTCAAGACTACAAATCGTTTGAAAGAATGATCAACTCTAGGGAAGAGTTAAAAGATATGAGGACAAATGAATGTTATTTGCCAGTATTTACAGAAGTCCCAAGAAGTCCTACAGTTTTATTTTTCAGCCTTTCCTCTAAACCTGTTTGTTGACAAAATGACTTCAGTCCCAAATAAAAAGAATTTACCAAGGTGTCATTTACCAAGTAGAGAAAGACAGACCAAAATGTGTCATTTACCAAGTAGAGAAAGACAGACCAAAATGTTTTAAGTATCACTGAGTATTTAATATGATGCCAATAAACCTAATATGTTGAGATAATGAAATCTGGAAGATGAAAAATTAGAAAATAAAAGCATTTTATGGGGCACCTGGGTATCTCAGTCAGTTATGTGTCAGACTCTTGGTTTTGGCTCAGGTCATGATCTCATGGTTTCGTGAGTTTGATCCCTGTATTGGGCTCCATGCTGGCAATGCAGCGCCTGCTTGGGATTCTCTGTCTCCTTTGCTCTCTGCCCCTCCACCACTCATATTGTCTGTCTTTCAAAATAAACTTTAAAAGAAAATTTTTAAAAAAGAAAATAGAAGCATTTTAAAACTTTACAGCTAAGTAACAAAGTGACCCTTATATAGACAATTCTCTTAAATTCCCACTTTTTCCTTTGTGGTATTAAACAATTGATAATACAGCTTAGGAAAATGGGGTTCACTAATCTGACATTTTAAATGGCTTCTTTTAGTCAACAAAAACAAAATAAAACAAGACCTTTTAAAAATTTCTTTTTGAGAAGGAAAAACATTTTCATTAGAACTGTTTTTTTTAATCCCAGAACTAAATAATTCTCTAGTCAATGAAGTCTAAACTCACTAGTATGAAATGTAAAAAGCCCTTAAAATCTAACAAATGTCTCGTTTCGGTATCTTTCACTTTTTCTTCCATACATCACATTGTACTTTTTTGGAAGAAAAGAGTGACTTTTTCATCTTTTCTGAAACACAGGTACCCTGTATAAAAAACTGTCAGAGTTCAATGCCTTCCTTTTTATTGCTCTGCTTACAGAAGTAATATACTAGACCTAGTCTGAATAGTTATTTAGGAGCAGTTTTGTCCTGTAGAGTTATATTTTCAGGACATCTTTACATTGCTTTGCTAAATAAGAAGAAGCATACTAGGGGGTGAAAAATGCAGATGGATTCCCACTCAAGATATAAGAACTTCAGTTGCAAAGTTGGGGAGAAATATGATCCCAGTAAATAAGAAAGTAAATTCTAGGCAAGGAAGTAGCACCAAGTTCACAGAGGATTAAATCCTTCTTAATGAGACTCAACTTCATCTGGAACATAGTGAGAGCCCACTGGTGACACCCCAGTGCTGATACTTGTGAACCAGATAAAAGGTAATAGCTTGGCACTTGAAGACCAAGTGTGCTCACTGATGACCAAGTTATCAGAATGACTGGGATTATGTTCCATTAATCAGACCCACTGGTACTGCTTCATGTCTGGGCCTGTCTCTCCCAAACTGATTTATGATACCAAACTAGACCATTTAATGGTCAGATTTCTCCAACTGGTTTGCCTAAAAAAGGCTTCATTTTAATCCTGAATATGTTATACATCCTAAACCATGGTTCTTGTGGGGTAGGTTCTAGGATTTACTGCTTACTAATCTGTTTCTTCAAGGACCTCTATTGGAAATTATTCACCCATTCATTGATTCAATATTTAATGTACATGTACCATCGGTACAAAGCTTTACATATCACTAGGGATGCAAAAGTTATTAAGAGTGGCAGAGTTTTGTCCCTGTGTAACTCAGTATAGCAGGAGATACAAATAAGCAGTCATAACAAAGTGTGATTAATGCCCTGATCAAGGAACTACAGAAGGCCATAGATGCACAGAAGAAGGCAACTTACCAAAACATGGGGAATTCAGGGTAAACTATCTGGAAGAAGCAAGATGCTTGCATTTTAAGTCTTTACATAATTACTCTAGCTACACTGTGAAGAATAGAGCGGTAAGAGGGGAATACAGGCAGAAAGATCACCCCAAACCCAGCAGAAGAAGAGGAATAATAAAGATCAGGGCAGAAATAAACAATATAGAATCCAAAAAAACAATCAAACAGATCAATGAAACCAAGAGTTGGTTTTTTGAAAAAATAAACAAAATTCATAAACCTCTAGCCAGGCTCCTCAGAAAAAAAAGAGAGAACACCCAAATAGACAAAATCATGAATGAAAATGGATCACAACCAACCCTTCAGAAATACAAGCAATCATCAGAGATTACTATGAAAAATTATATGCAAACAAACTGGACAATCTAGAAGAAATGGAAAACTTCCTAAACACACATGAACTACCAAAATTCAAATGGGAAGAGACAGAAAATCTGAACAGACCCATAACCAGTGAAGAAATCAAATCAGTGATCAAAAATCTCCCAACGAATAAGAGCCCAGGGCCGGATGGCTTCCCAGTGGAATTCTACCAGACATTTAAAGCAGAGTTAACACCCATCCACCTCAAGCTATTCAAAAAATAGAAATACAAGGAAAACTTCTGAACTCATTCTATGAAGCCAGCATCACTTTGATTCCCAAACCAGACAGAGACCCAAGAAAAAAAGAGAACTACAGGCCAATATCCTTAAGGAATACAGATGCAAAAATCCTCAACAAGATACTAGCAAATCGAATTCAACAGCATATAAAAAGAATTATCCACCATGATCAGGTGGGATTCATTCCTGGGCTACAGGGCTGGTTCAATATTCACAAATCCATCAATGTGATACACCACGTTAACAAAAGAAAAGATAAAAACCATATGATCCTGTCGATAGATGCAGAAAAAGCATTTGACAAAATACAGCATCCTTCTTAATAAAATCCCTCGAGAAAGTCGGGATAGAAGGAACTTAAACATTACAAAAGCAATTTATGAAAAGCCCACAGCTAATATCGTCCACTCTCACCACTGTTATTTAACACAGTGCTGGAAGTCCTAGCTTAGCAATCAGACAACAAAAGGAAATAAAAGGCATCAGAATCGGCAAAGAAGTCGTCAAACGTTCACTTTTCGCAGATGACATGATACTCTACATGGAAAACCCAACCGACTCCACCTGAGGCCTTCTAGAACTGATCCAGGAATTCAGCAAAGTCGCAGGGTACAAAATCAATGTACAGAAATTGGTTGCATTTTTAAACACCAATAATGAAGCAACAGAAAGAGAAATCAAGAAACTGATCCCATCACAAGTGCACCCAAAACCATAAAATACCTAGGAATAAACCTAACCAAAGACGTAAAAGACCTGTATGATGAAAACTATAGAAAGCTTATGAAGGAAATTGAAGAAGACACAAAGAAATGGAAAAGCATTCCATGCTCATGGATCGGAAGAATAAACATCATTAAAATGTTATTATTACCCAAAACAACCTACACATTCAATGCAATCCCAATCAAAATTGCACCAGCATTCTTCTCAAAACTAGAATAAACTATCCTAAAATTCGTATGGAACCACAAAAAACCCCGAATAGCCAAAGTAATATTGAAGAAGAAAACCAAAACGGGAGGCATCGCAATCCCGGACTTTAGCCTCTACTACAAAACTGTCATCAGCAAGACAGTATGGTATTAAGACAGTATGGTACTGGCACAAAAACAGACACATAGACCAGTGGAATAGATTAGAGAGCCCAGAACTGGACCCACAAATGTACGGCCAATTAATCTTTGACAAAGCAGGAAAGAGTATCCAATGGAAAAAAGAGAGCCTCTTTAATAGGTGGTGCTGGGAGACCTGGACAGCAACATGCAGAAGAATG
>CM053569.1:55282159-55313293 GCA_028646485.1 Cryptoprocta ferox | reverse complement strand
TCCTCAAAAAACTATCAATAAAACTCCCCTATGACCCAGCAATAGCACTGCTGGGGATCTACCCAAGGGATACAGAAGTGCTGATGCATAGGGGCACATGTACCCCAATGTTTGTAGCGGCACTTTCAACAATAAATAGCCAAATCATGGAAAGAGCCTCAATGTCCATCAACTGATGAATGGATCAGGAAGATGTGGTTCATCTATACAATGGAATACTACATGGCAATGAGAAGAATGAAATCTGGCCATTCGTAGCAAAGTGGATGGACCTCGAGGGTGTCATGCTAAGCGAAATAATTCAGGCAGAGAAGGACAGATACCATATGTTTTCACTCATAGGTCTAACAGGAGAAACCTAACAAGGGACCATGGGAAGGGGAAGGTGGGGAAGTCAGGAAAAGGGAGGGAGGCAAAGCACGAGAGACTCTTGAATACTGAAAAAAAAAACTGAGGGCGGAAGGGGGAGGGGAAAAGGGGAAGGGAGTGAAGGTCATGGTGGAGGACACTTGTGGGGAAGAGCACTGGGTGTTATCTGGAAGCCAACTTGGCAATAAACTATTAAAAAATGCTAAAATAGTAATCTAGGCAAGAAGTGATGGTAACCTCAATAGGAAGTAGAGATAAGAGGACAGTTTTAAAACAGGAGGTAAAGGGACACCTGGGTGGCTCAGTCAAGCATTTGGCTCAGGTCATGGTCTCATGGTTTGTGAATTCAAGCCCTGCATTGGGGTCTGTGCTGACAGCCGGGAACCTGCGTTGGATTTTGTGTCTCCCTCTCTCTCTCTCTCTCTCTGTCCTTCCCTGTCTCACACTCTGTCTCTCTCTAAAAAGTAAACATTAAAAAAATTTTTTAATAGTGCTGAGTTTTTAGTAGTGAGATTTAAAGATTAAATGGATTAGAGACTTTAAGGAAATTTTTATATAAACTCAGAAAATACTGATCTTAGTCTTTCCAACATGAACAGTTTATTATTATTAGACACTCTGGTTATATATAAGAAAGGCCCTAGCTTTATGCATTTCATTTTCAAAATATTTCCATTCTATATTTTAAAATATTTTATGTTGATAAAATACAAGTGTTATAAATCTACACTTTTACTTAGTGCTATGAAATGAATCAGCTTTATGTATTTCAATTATTTTCAAAGCACTCTATAAATGGAGATCCATCAACATTTGGCCCTATTATTCATTATTCTTTTATCATTTACTTAAATGCCTTTGTGTATACCTGGAAATATGATAGAAGTTTTTTGGAATGTTTAACATGATACTCTAAGTTAACAATTTATGATTTTAAATATTTCTTTTAATATTTTTTTTTTGAGAGAGATAGAACATGAGTGGGGGAGAGGCAGAGAGAGAGAGGGAGACACAGAATCTGAAGCAGGCTCCAGGCTCTGAGCTGTCAGCAAGGAGCCCACTGTGGGGCTCAAACACACAAACCATGAGATCATGACCTGAGCTAAAATAGGAGGCTTCATTGACTAAGCCACCCAGGTGCCCCTGATTTTAGTTATTTTACAGTAGAATATGCTGTTTTATATTTAATTAGTGAAGTTACTCTCCCCCAAATTTACTAATATCACTTACACAAAAGAAGATTCACCTATTAGATGTATGGGCTGATGAATTTTTGTACCACAATTAAGATGTAGAAAATTTTCAGCACTGCTTTTAAGCCATCTTTTCTTCACTATAGTTTGCCTTTTCTGTAGTCTTTGTGTTTGACATTTTTTACTTAGCATAATGTTGATGTTCATTTGTGTTGTGTTTATCAGTATTTGTTGGGGGATAGTACTCCAGTAGTGTGGATTTACCGTATTCTCTTTATACATTTATCAGTTGACATATATTAGATGTTTTTATTCCCAGTTGTTGGCTGTTTTAAATAATGTTGCAATGGACATTATAATAGAAGTATTTTTGCAGACACTTATTTCTCTAGTGTAAAAACTTAGGAGTGGAATTTCTGGGTTGTAGGATGTGTGTATGGTACATATGGTAAGGTGTGGTAGGCAAGACACAGCCAAATAGTTTTCCAAAGGGCTATACCATTTTTCATTCCATCGGCAATGAGAGAATTCTAGGAGTTCCAAGTCAAAACCACTTCATATTGTTAGTTGTTTGAATTTTATTTATTCTGTGGTATTAGTATTATTACTATTAGTAATTTAGTAATTACAAACACTAGTAATTATAGTTTAAGCTATGGATTAGCACGTGAGAAAAAGCTGTCTCTACTAAAAAGACACAATGAAGGTAAATTTTATTTAAGCTCTTGGACTGGTCAGCTACCAGCACAGACTTGGAATAATAAGCCCTAGTTTTATTGTATTGAAATATTTTCCTTTTCATAAAGTGAAATATTAAAGTATGCTAGTTTCAGTTTGATAATTCAAATGCTGCCATTTTAATGTGTCTTCCATAAATCTATTTTATAGAATTCTGTGTCATCCCTCATATCTTGGATAAAAATATTTTTGTCTCCTTACTAACTTAGAAATCATATATGCCTATATTTTTCTTCTTCTATTTGGAGTGGGTTGGGAATTTTTTAATTCATTTTTCCCCTTAGCATACTTTTCATACTACATTACATAAGGCCATCTAGCTATGAGAAACATTTTAAACGATGTGTATTATCAAAAAGCTTTCATTCTCTTCTTTATTTTAAAGATGGAGTTGCACTAAATTACAAGGAGAATGATTGCATTTAACAGATAATGTTTAGAAGACTGTATAGAATTCTTCTGTTAGTGAAGGTAGCTATCACTATGATTGATTTTGAAGTGAGTTTTATAAAATAGTATGACATTTAACAAGTATTTATGACTTCATTTATTGTAGAATATTAAAACTAGGCAAGATGCTAGTTCTATAAGGTGTCTGCAATTTAGTGAAGGAGTAGACAAAACCCAAAACTCCTAGTAATTTAAGTTAGCATATAGTGTAGGTAGAAGTTCTTTCTCTTGTTTTCTTCCATATGAAAGGAGCCAAATATTCCTGCCCAGGAGCCTTCTTGTTTCTCTTGTGCAAAGAGAGTGAGCATTCTGCTACTGAATGTTTGTCACCGATTCACATTTCTCAGTTAGATGGAGTGAAAATACTGTAGAACTTGAGAATGTGGAATATAGTTATTCTGCTCTTTTTGGACCAAATAGGAAGCAGAGATCTGAGTACAATCTAAGTGTGCTCAAGCTTTCTCTGATGAGGGCTGTCCTGTGGTAGGATTAAAGGAGAAGAAAGTAGTATCAAGCCCATTTGGGCTTTCTTACTGAGCTGTGTCTTCTAGCTAGCCTTCATTAGTAATGGCGATATTTTTGTTTTAATTGCTGACTCTTTCCTTTTTCTAAGTCAACTCAACACCCATATGGGGAACCACATGCCATTTATTGAACTGCCTCAAAGACCCCAACTAATGTTAGATTTCAGGAGCTATATTGACAGAAGCTGTCACTTAAGTGTCATCTTTTATTAGTTGTTGAAATAATTCCTCTTGCAGATCATCTCCTGTGCTAGACTGTCAGCATGGAAATGGTCTTCTTGTTCAAAGTATGTGGTGCCCCTACCTCTGTGAAGACTCTACATTCTGCACTATTGAGTTTAGTTGTGGCCATGTGTCTTACTTTGCAAATGATCTGTGAGTGGAAGTGACAGGTGATATTTCTGGGCAGAACCAGAACTTGATTTTTTACTTTTCCTTCTTTCTGAAATCATGGAAGCATGTATTTAAAAATCAGCCTCTGTCAGCCTAATTCCTGGAGTGAGGATCATGTGGAACAAAGCCCCTTGACAACCTGCACTGAGCATGCAATGTGAGAATAAATTTATTGCTTTAAGCTGAGGTCTGCATAGCATATAGCATATATACTATGCTAACTCAGTTTCTTACTCCTTGAAAAAGGATTTAATGGTCAAATATATTGTGATTCTGGATGTTAATGTGAGGTATCATTTTAAGAATAGCTTCATCTGGAGTGGGTAAGGATGAGAAGGAGCTCTACATTAAAAGTATTTATCATATAACATATACCTACTTCTGAAAAGTCCAATCAGCTATTCAAGCTTATTCATATCAGATTACCCAGTAGAGATCAGAATTTATGTAAACTGCCACAGCCAACTATGTACTGATGGTGGAGTAAACAGAAGGAACTAAAGCTGGGGAGGGAGTAGGTAATTAAGACAGCATGACCATTGCCAAATTTAAATGACTTCTGGGTGAGCAGTGGTTTCAAGACAATAAGAAATCTGCAAATAATCTAGTTAGTAAGCCCTAACACATTCCATTTGGCTAGTAGAATTCGTAATTCAATGCTTATATATATCCTTATTTGGCTATACTTGACTATTTAATTTTCCCTTTTGTATTGTGTTTCTTTTTAAAAACACAAATACTAGCCACATTAGAATTTGTAAAGTAATTAAGAAATATGCTCAATGTTTTATAAGTGGCAAAGTTATATTTTCTCTAGTTTTCTTAACTGTAGCCCCATGTTATTACCACATCAAATCACAATGCAAAAGGGCAAATGCTGAGCTTTCTGATATTTATCTTTGAGTGATTTATCTCATTATTTGATATTGAAAGATTTATTACTCCACCAAATAGTTGGACAGTCTCAAACTGGATCTTCAGATGCATTCTTTGAGAGTCTGCTAGGTATTTATTAAATGCACATATAATTTTTCAAGTTTTATATTAATCTGATTTCATAGATTTTTTTAGTTTATCCATATATTAGTTATAAACAGAAATGAAGTGACATACTATGTAAATAAAGGTTCTACCTATACTTCAATACAGCAAATTGGTGTAAGAATAGAGTTCCAAAGAGCACAGGGTAGTACAGGAAGGCTGAACTCAGTAACTGTACTTGAAGTATCAGTACCATACTCACATAGACAACATGAAACACACATTAAATCTGTCTTAGTGTGAAATAAATTGAAATAGTGCATTAGAAACATATTGGCTTAATAAAATATTAGCAAACAAAACCCAACAATACATTAAAAGGATCACATACCATTATCAAGTGGGATTCATACCAGGGATGCAAGGATAGTTTAATATCTGCCAATCAACCAACATGGTACACCATATTAACAAAATGAAGGCTAAAAAACCATCATTATCTTGGGTCACCTGGGTGGCTTGGTTGGTTAAGAGTCCCACTTTAGCTTAGGTCATGATCTCATGGTTTGCACAAGCCCTGTGACTGGCTCTGTGCTGACAGCTCAGAGCCTGGATCCTGCTTCAGATTCCGTGTTTCTCTCTCTCTCTCTCTCTCTCTCTCTCTCTCTCTCTCTCTCTCCCCCCTCCCCTGCTTGCTTACTCTTATTTCTCAGAAATGAATAAATGTAAAAACAAACATGATAACCTGAATATATGCAGAAAAAACATTTGGTAAAATTCAACATTCATTTATGATAAAAACTTTCGACAAAGCAGTTAAGAAACTGAACACAATGTAATAAAGGCCATATATGGCAAATCCACAGCTAACATAATGGTGAAAAGCTAAAAACTTTTCCCCTAAGATCCATAAAAAGACAAGGATACTCACTCTTGCCACTTATACAAGAAGTATTGTATTGTGAAGTCCTAGGCAGAGCAATTAGGTGAGTAAAACAAACAAATGGCATTCAGAGTAGAAAGTAAAATTGTCACTATTTTCAGATTACATTATATTTAGAATACCCTAAAGATTTCATCAAAAAAAAAGTGTCAGATCTAATAATTTCATTAAAGTTGCTGGATGTAAGATCAAGAAATAAAAATCTATTTCTCTACACTAATAGAAAACTATCAGAAAAAAATTAAGATAATCCAATTTACAATTGCATCAAAAAGAATAAAATGCCCAGGAATAAAACTAAACAAGGAGGTAAAAGATATGTACTCTGAAAACTAGAAGACAACAATGAATGAAAATAAGTCACAAATAAATGCAAAGATACACCATACTCATGGGGTGGAAGAATATTGTTTAAATGTCCATAATATCTAAAGCAATCTATAGATTCAATGAAATATCTGTCAAAACTCTAATGGTATATCTGACACAAATAGAACAAAGAAACTCACGATTTGCATGCAACCATGAAAAACTCTCAATAACTGAATCTTAAGAAAAACAAAGCTGGAGGCATCATACTTCCTGATTTCAAATTGTGTTACAAACTATAGTAATCAAAATGTATTGGCATACAAACAGTAGAACAGAGAGCCCAGGAAGAAACCCACACAATATGAACAATTAATTCATGATAAAGGAACCAAGAATATATTAAAAGGCAAAGGACAACCTCTGCAATAAATGGTGATGGGAAAATTGGACAGCCACATGCAAAGTAATCAAGTTGGAACACTCTCTTATACTATATCCAAAAGCTGAAAATGATGAAAGTCCTGAAAATAATGTATCTGAAACCATAAAACTCCTATACAAAAACATAGACAGTAAGCTCCGTGGCATCAACCTTCACAATGATTTTTTTTTTTTGATTTGACAGCAAAATCAAAGGCAACAAATACTAAAATAAGTGGGCCATATTAAACAAAAAACTTTTGCACAGCAAAGCAAACCAACAAAATGGTTGAAAAGGCAACCTACTGAATGGGAGAATATATTTGCAAATCATATATCTGCTAAGGGGATGTATCAAAAATAAAGAACCTACAATTCAGTAGCAAAAATCCAACAACCTAATTAAAAATAGGCAGAGGATCTAAGGAGACATTTTTCCAAAGAAGGTACACAGGTGGCCAACAGATATTTGTAAAGGTTCTCTACATCAATAATCAGGGAAATTTATATTCGTTTACTTATTCTGAGGGGGGTGAGAAGGGAAGAGAGAGGGAGAAAGAAATAATCCCAAGCAAGCTTCCTGTTGTTAGTGCCAATCCCAACATGGGGCTCAATCTCAAGAACCACAAGATCATGACCTGAGCCAAAACCAACAGTTGGACTCTTAACCTACTGAACCACCCAGGCACCCCTAATTGGAAATTTAAATCAAAAGTGCAAGGATATACCACTTGTTAGAATGTCTATTGTCAAAAAGAATTAACAAGCACTGGTGAGGATGTGGAAAAAAGAGACCTTGCACACTGTTGGTAGGAATGTAAACCGGTGCAGCTAGTATGGGAAATAGCATGGAGGTTCCTAAAAATTAAAAATAGGACTAACATATGATGTAGCAATTCCATTTGTGGGTATCTATCCAAAGAAAATGAAAACACTAACTCAAAGATCTATGCATCCCATGTTCATTGCAGCATTACTTACAATAGTCATGACATGAATGCACCTTAAGTGTCCATCAATGGATGAATTGATAAAGAAAATCTGACATATATGTACAATGGAGTATTTAACCATACAAAAGGAAATATTGCCATTTGCAACAACATGGAGAAACATTGAGGGCATCATGCTAAGTGAAATAAACAGGAAGATACTATATGATCTCACTTATATGTACAATCTAAAACAAAGATAATAGGCTCATAGATACAGAGAACAGATTGGTGGTTGACAGAAATGGGAGGGGTAGGTTAGATTGGTGAAGGGAATCAAAAGGGCCAAACTTTCAGTTGTAAAATAAGTAATTCATTGGTGTTGTAAGAGATTCCAAGATAGTAATGTATGAAGACCCTGAACTCACCTCCTCTGCAAACACACTGAATCTATACCTACATATAAAGCAATTCCTAAAAAATTGATGGCTGACTGAACAGCATCCACAAAGCAAAGGATACAGACACTAAATAGAGAATGGCAGGAGATGGGGTGCCTGGGTAACTCAGTTGGGTAAGTGTCTGACTCTTGGTTTCAGCTCAGGTCATAATCTCATAGTTTGTGAGTTTGAGCCCTACATCGGGCTCTGTGCTGACAGCAAGGAGCCTGCTTGGGATTCTCTCTCTCCCCCTCTATTTCTGCTTTCTCTCTCTCTTAAAAATAAATAAACAAAAAATAGAGAATGACAGGAGAGATGGAGATGCAGCAAAGATGAAAACCCTACCCCTGATGCTGCTGTGAACTGCAGTGGGGAAGGACAGTACTGAGGGACTCAGAGCAGAGTTATCTGGTCTGGGGCACAGGGAGAAAAACATTATGTTTAAAAGGGAAACTCAAATGAAACAAACCAGAACCAGCCACTAGAGCATCTGCCAAATGGGGGAGGAACTGCAAAAATTCTCTAGGGTCAGAGGTTCTCGCTAGTGCTATTATTTATGTTCCCTCTCCACCTTGATAGCTTAGACAGAAGCAGGGTCCAAACAGCATAGCTGTCCTGCCAACTCATTGAGCCTCAGGACCCTAGCCTACACAAGCCCTGGCCATATCAAGGCAGGCCCCCAATCTATGCCCATGCAAACTCTAGCCATCTCATCAAGGTTGCCCCAACATACATTGGGACATCCCTGGACAGTGCCCATTACAGCTTCAGCTATGTTTCTAAGGTAACACAAGTGAAAAGCATCCAGGACATTCCAGGCCTATACCCACATCAACTCCAGATCACTTGCCAGGGAACACCCCAACCGCCCTTCCCCCTGTCAAAGAGAACACCAGGACCATCCAGACTACTCTCACTTCAGCTCCAGACATCTGGCCATAGTGCCCACTGCATGGAGTGCCCTAGGCACCCTCAGCCCATGTTTACTTTAGCTCCAGCCATGCTGCCATACTCCCCCCTAAGCAGACCACCCCAGGATCCCTCAGCCTGCACCTGATTTAGTTCCAGCTGTCCACCAAGGTGACCTTAGTGTAGAATACCCCAGAACCCATAGCTTATACCTGCTACTGCTACTTTCAGCCAGCTAAAGCTGTCAGGCACACAGAGTCTACACAGAGGATGTCCCTACACAAAGCCATTCTATACTAGGAGACATAACTGTTCCATTTAATTCATATACACAAACAAAAATGATGATGAAACAAAATGAGGATACAGAGGTTTATGTCTCAAATGAAAGAGCAAGACAAATTCAGAAATGGAGATAAGTGATCTACCTACCTTCAAACTAATGGTCATAAAGATGCTCACCAGATTTGAGAGAAGAAAATAACTGAAATAAAAATATACTAGAAAGAATCAATAGTGGATTAGGAGATGGAGAAAATGGATCAGCAATTTGAAACAGAGTAGTGCAAAGCACCCAAACTGAATGACAAGAAGAAAAATGAGGATAGGTTAAGGGACATCTGGCACAACATCAAGCACACTAACATTTAATATTCTAGGGATTCCAGAAGGAGAAGAGAGAAAGAAGCAGCAAATTTATTTGAAGAAATATCTGAAAACTTCCCTAACCTGAGGAAGGAAAAAGACATCCAGATCCAGGAAGCAGAGAGAGTCCCTAACAAGATGAACCCAAGGAAGTCAACACCAAGACACATAATACATTAAATGTCAAAGAGGAAAAATAAAGAATCTTAAAAGCACCAAGAGAAAAGTAAACAATTACATACAAACAATAAAACAACCCATAAGGCTTTTTTTTTTTTTTTTTTTTTTTTTTTTTTTTTTTTTTTTTTGGAGACACACTGGCAGCATGGTATATTCAAAGTGCTGAAAGGAAAAAAAAAAAAAACCTACAACCAAGAATACTTTACCAAGCAAGCTTAGGATTCAGAATCAAAAGATAAAGCTTCCCAGAAAGACAGAAGTTAAAGGAGATAATCACAGCCACACCAGCCTTACAATAAATGTTAAAGGGAATTCTTTAATGGGAAAGGAAAAGGCCATGGCTAGGAAAAAAAAAAAAAGACTATAGAAAGAAAAAAAATCACTGGTATAAGGAAATAAACAGTAGAGGTAGTAAATCAAACACTATAAAGCTAGTATGAAGATTAAAAGCAAAAGTAGGAAAATAAATTATATCTAAATAGTTAAGGTATTCACAATCTAAAAAGGTGTAAAATAGGACATGATATATATAGCCATCATTAGGGGAGTAAAAATGTAGTGCTTTTAGAATGTGTTTGAACTTATGCAAGTATCGACTTAATAGAGAATGCTATGTATTTAAAATGTTATATATTTACTCCTATGTTTATTGCAGCATTATTTACCAAAGTCAAGATATGGAAACAACTTAAGTGTCCAATAATAGATGAATGAATAAAGATGTGGTATCTATACACAATGAAATATTATTCATAGAAAGAATGAGTTCTTGCCATTTGCAACAAGGACCTATAGGGTAATTTGTTAAGTGAAATAAGTCAGAGAAAGAAAAATACATAATTTCACTTACATGTGGAATCTGAAAAAAAAGAAACAGACTCATAAATACAGAGAACAAACTGTGGTTGCCAAATGGGAGAGGGGTGAGGGGAGGAGCAAAATAGGTGAAAGGGATTAAGAAGCACAAAATTTCTGTTATAAAATAAGTCACAGGGATGAAAAATACAGCATAGGGAATATAGTTAGTAATGTAACATCATTGCATGGTGACAGATAACTACTATTGTCATTGTGGGAACTGTAATGTATAGATTTATTTAACCACTAGGTGGTATACCTGAAACTAAAATATCATGGTAGACTAGCTATACTTCAAGAATAAAAAAAAAAAAAAAAAAAAAAAAAAGGCCCAGGACCAGATGGCTTCACAGATGAAGTCCACTAAACATTTAAAGAAGATTAATACCTATTTTTCTCAAACTACTCCAAAAAAAGTAGAACAAGGAAAGCTTCCAAACTACTTCTACAAGGCCAGGATTGTCCTGACACTAAGATCAGATAAAGACACTAGAAAAAAGAAAATAGGCCAGTATCTCTAATGAACTTATTTGCAAGAATCCTCAATAAAATATTAGCAAACCAAATCCAACAGTATATTTAAAAATCATTTACTACTATCAAGTAGGATTTATTCCAAGGATGCAAGGTAGTTCAATATTCACAAATCAATGTGGTACATCACATTAACAAGAATAAAAACCATATGATCACACGAATAGATGCAGAAAAAAACACTTGATAAAGTACAACATCCATTCATGATAAAAACTTTCAAAGTAAATTTAGAAACCTCAACATAATAAAGGCCATATATGGAAAAACCCATAGCTAACAATATACTCAATGGTGGAAAAACAGATTCTCTTCTAAGATCAGGAACAAGACCAGGATGTCTGCTCTGACTTTTATTCAGCATAGCATTAGAATTTCTAGGTACAGCAATCAGACAAGAAATGAAACACACCCAAATTTGTAAAGAAGTAGAAGTGTTACCATTTGCAGATGACTTAACAGTATATATAGAAGTCCCTAAACACAACCAAAAAACTACTAGAAATGATCTATGAATTCAGTAAAGTGGCAGAATACAAAATATACAGAAATCTGTTGTATTTTTATACACAATAATGAAGTAGCAGAAAATTGAGAAAACAATTCCATTTACAATTGTACTAAAAGGAATAAAATACCCAGACATAAACTTAACCAAGGAGGTAAAAGACCTGTATTCCAAAAACTATAAAACGTTGATGAAAGAAATTGAAGGGAACACAAATGGAAAGATAGTCCATTCTTGTTACTTGGAAGAACATTGTTAAGATGTCCATAGTACCCAAAGAAATGTTCAGATTCAATGTAATCCCTACGAAAACAAGTAACACTAAAATTTGTGTGGAACCCCCTCCCCACACTTGAATAGCCAAAGCAATCTTGTTAAGGAAAAATTTGGACATACTGCGATCTCAGATTTCAAGATATACTACAAATCTGTAATAATCTAAACAGTATGCACTGGCACAAAAGTTAACACATAGATCAACAGAACAGAGAGCCCATAAATAAACCTATACTTATTTTTGTCAAATAATCTACAACAAAACATATAATAATATACAATGGGGAAAAGAGAGTCTCTTCAGTAAATGATTCTGGAAAAACCAAACAGCTACATGCAAAAGAATGAAACTGGACCACTTCCTTACACCATATTTAAAATGAACCCGGAATATATTAGAGACCTAAAGTCCTAAAACTCTTAGAAGGAAATATAAGGAGTAATATCTGACATTGGCATAAAAACATTTTTTCCTCAATATGTTTCTCAGGCAAGGGAAACAAAAGCAAACAAAACAAAACAAACAGCATTAAAAAAAGTTTTGCACAGAGATGGAAAAAAGACCAAAAAAAGCCTACTGAGTGAAAAAATATATTTGCAAATGATACATCCAATAAGGGGTTAATATACAAAATATTTAAACAACTTATACAACTAAACATAAAAAATTTTTCATTAAAAAAGAATATAAGAGACTCTTTACCGATAGAAAACAAAATGAGGGTTGATGGAGAGAGAGGGATGGATTAAATGGTTGATGGGTATTAAGGAAAGTACTTGTGATAAGTACTGAGTGTTATATGTAAGTAATGAATCACTAAGTTCTATTGAAACCAGTATTACATGATTTAACTAATTAGAATTTAAATAAAAATTTGGGGAAAAATGGGTAGAGGACAGAAATATACATTATTCCAAAACTGACATACAGATGGCCAACAGACATGTGAAAAGATGCTCAACATCATTAATTATCAGGGTAATACTAATCAAAAGCACAGTGAGATATTACCTTACGGCTGACAGAATGGCTAGCATTAATAAGAAATAACCAATGTTGGCAAGACTGTGGAGCAAAAGGAACTTTCATGCATTGCTGGTGGGAATGTAAATGGGTAATGTGCCACTTCAGAAAACAGTATGGGGGTTCTCAAAAAAGTTAAAATTATAAATACCATTTGAGCCAGGAATTCCTATACTGGGTATTCACCCAAAGAAAATGCAAATACTAATTTGAAAAGATACGTACATCCCTATGTTTATTGCAACATTATTTACAATTGTTAAGATATGGAAGTAGGCCAAATGTCCATCTATAGACAAATGGATAAAGAATATGTATGTACAGTGGAATATTACTCAGCCATAAAAATGAGATCTTGCCATTTGCAACAAGATGAATGGACCTAGAAGATATAACATTAAGTGAAATAAATTCGAGAAAGATGAATACCAAAATTTCTTATATGGAATTTGAGAAACAGAAGAAAAAAGACAAACACATCACTCTTAAACAGAATGAGTGGTTACCAAAGGGGAGGTAGGTAGGGCGAGGAGTAAAATAAAGGGGATTAAGAATACACTTATGATGGGCACATGAGTAATGGATAATATTGTTGAATCATCATATTGCACACTTGAAACTAGTATAACACTGTATGTTAATTATACTTTAATAGAAAAAGAACCACCATCATGACAATTAAAAAATGTAAGTTACATAAATAAGTCATAGCATGTTATTACAGCCTGGTAAATAGAGTTAATACTGTATTACATATTTAAAAGTTACTTAGAGTAAATTTTAAAAATTTATCATAAATAAAAAATTGAACTATGTTGGTGATGGATATTAACTAGACTTAGTGATTTTTCAATATATACAAATGTCAAATTATTATGCTGTCTACATGAAATGTTATATTTGAATTATTCCTCAAAAATAAATGCTCCATTAAAATGGATTGTTAAGGATATTCTTGGAAGATTAGGAATTATATTTGAGTTTTGATTATCTTGAATTACCAAACAAAGCCACAAATAATGTAATCTTACACATGCAAATAGAGGTAGCTCAGAACCAGTTTTTGTAAACTATAGTTGGGCCCCACCTTCACCAGGAGGCTAAGGGGTAGAGAGAGCATTTCTATTGAGACAGTTACTGTTGGGGTCTACAGAGGAATAGTATAGATAGGCTTTTTCTTCATCTTAAGTGCATTGAAAAAGGTTTCAATGAGCTTAGTTCAGAGAGCTTGGTGCATGCTCATCAGTTTTCTGCTTTCAGTGGACTAGTATCAGACTGTTCCCATGAAAAACCTCTAGGGGAGATAATGGCTGGCTGGCTGTTTAGACTGTAAAGGAAAGAGATGGGTTGTACTGTTAACACAAGGACAATGGATTCATAAGTGTTTCCACTGACCAGATGAGAGTCATGTGGTATCAAGGGTTACCATTGATTCTGCTTAAGAGGGTATCCTAGACAGGCAAAATGATTCTACCAGAGAAGACTGCCTGCTTCTGGGCTGGGAGGAAAGATATAAGCAAATGATGGAGAGGTTCATTCACCTAAGTCAAGGAAACTGTATTTGGAAGATCTTCAGTTTCTGGGGAGGGACCTTTAAAGACTATTAAATCTACTCTATTCAATCCATCAAGCAGAGAGAGAATCAATTCTGAACATACGATAATCCTAGAGGATACCAATGTCAGCTGAAGACAATACCAATGAAAAAAAACTTTTTCTTCCTCTATACCTAGAGGCAAAGAGTAGAGTAAGTAGTGGAGAGGGACACATGTACTTTGGTGCTTACTTATGGACCTCCACAAGAATGCATCTCTGTAAATTCTGATACAACCACTACAGCATCTAGAGAGAATGCCAATTACCTAGATGATGTTTATCCTTTCATTACTGCTACTTTTAACCTCATCCTCCTTAGGGAAATAGGGGGCAGAAGGAGGCTATCAGAATAAAGAGAAAAAGAGCCAACCAGGCCTCTTTCCCCAACTGCAAGCTTCCCATTGCAGAAGCACCAAGCTTATGTGGTAAGTAATCTGTAAACAAAGTTTAGAGTTTTACTTGTTGCACTACATTGGTTCTCCTCGCTCCTCTACTGATAACTCTTCTGTGACTTCATTCCTCACAGTTATAGCCAACATCCTTGTCAATGGCCTACCACCTTGCCTCTCTGTGAACTGGCAAAATCAGCATCACCTGGGAACCTGTCTCAAGTGTCACCTCAGACCTAACTAAATCAGAATCTTCATTTTAACAAGATCCCCAGGTTATTCACAGTTCCCTTAAAGTTTGAGAAGCACTGACCTGTAAACCCCTACCCCAGTTATCTTTTAGCTGAACTACCAATACTCTCAATTTTTTTCACTCCAGTCACTGTTGTTCCTGAACACACCAGGCCCATTCTTGCCTTAGCTTTAGCATGGACTATTCCTTCTTCCTTGAATGTCCTTTCCCAAGTGTTTTTACATTCACTCTTTTATCTTATGCTTTTATTCCTCGCAATGAGGCCAACTCCTAATGTGGTCTGTATTTAAAATTGCATCTCTGTATGCCATACTCCTAACTTCCCTTATTCTGATTTCCCCCCCTTCATATTTAGCATCTTTTAACATATGGTAGAATTTACCTATTATGTTTATTGTCTGTCTTCTGAGAATATAATCCTCAAAAGGCATGGATTTTTGTTTTGTCTACGGTGGCTTCCTTATAGAATAATGTCTCCCACACAACAAGCACTTAATAAATATGTTGAAATAATGTGTTGAATGAACCATTCAAGTTTTTTTAATTACCTATTTCTCTAAGTGCTGCATATGATTAAACACAGGCAAAAATCTGTCAAATACATTATTTCATTGGTATTTATACTTTTGCCAGTAAAGTCACTGAATATGGAAGTATATTCTAACTGGAGAATGAGTTTTTACTCACGGTCATGATTTTAATGATGGAGGATTTAAAACAATAAATTATTTCATACTTATCCAAATGAATTTCTCTCCTGAGAGGCTGAGATAAAGAAATTCCTCTAACAACTATATCAAGCCTAATGCCTGAAAATTATGTGTACTGACTCCCCCACAAAGAAACTAACCTGATCTTTTACTTTGTTTTCATCCAAATTTGAATGTTTTGTTGAGCAAACTCACTTGTTGTTGGTGAACAGACTTGTTTCTAAGAAAGGCTAAATATGCTCATAAAAGAGATTCAAAGTGCTTCTTGGACAAGTTTTATAAAACAGCATTTCGATGAGTTAAGTGTAAGTAAATCAGAAACAGATGAATTACATAGCTATTGAGACCCACACATTTGAAAAGCAAGTGAAAAATTTGTTTTGTGTTCTTAAATAGAGATAACTTGTCTAAGTTTGAAATAGAACTTTTCTAGTTTCTACTGTGTTTTGAGTCAAATTTCATGTTTTTCATGTGCTTTTTTGATGTGGAATGTTTCCTATTTATAAACTTTCTTTATAACCTTTGTAGGGTAATCAGGTTGCCCTATTGTCTTAATTTTGAACCAAAGTAAACACTCTATTAATGTTAAGATACTATAAAGTTATTTACATTTCCTTCTATTTTAATATAATGGATGGCAAAGAATCGGTTTTGTTTTAGTGTTTTGTTTAGTGTTCTTTTGGTTACAAGGAACAGAGACACACACAGACTAGTTTAAGAAATAGGCATTCTACAAAAAGATGTGTAATTCATGTGCTTGGTCATGGCTATATATATGAGCATCTCTCAGGTAGAGCATCATGGCAAATGGAATTGAGAAACCATTATAAATGGCTAACAGCTGATCTTAAAGTTTTGCTAATGGCTTCTCTCAGCTTATCTGAACCATTTTTTTTTCCTCTTTAATACTGACCTCATAAATTCAGCTTCAGCTTGAAATGACCCATACTAACTGCTGTCTGAATTTTCTTTATAATTTTTAATCTCAGCTGCCACCGTGGTGTGCCTTAGACTCTACAGTTTTAAATTATTGAAAGAGAACTCTGATTAGTCCAGCTCAATTTTTAATTCGGTTGTTGATTACTCAACCCTATGGCTGGGCTATCTGTGTACAATCAACTATGACTGACAAAGCCAGGGTCCCGGTACAAGAGGGAAATGTACGGATAGGCATCAAAATTTGTGGTTCAGGCTTAAGCGAAGGCTCCAGGATTCACCAGCCAGAATTACCAGCAAAATATTTGTCAAATATGTTTTTTGGGAAATAAATTATGTGGGGGTTTTTTTTCTCAAGAAATGAGATGCTTTAGATTTGAAATCTAGAAACAAATTGGAAAGGCTGTGGATGACTTTCCAAGTACAGAATTTTATCTAATCTGTCTGGGCTTTAAGAAACAACATCAATTATATGACCATTTAGGAGACCTATCTTTGGAGATCATTAATTGTACTGTGTTAAATATAGTCTTTTTATTTTCCTAAGATCCCTTAATTATTCCTTAAAGAGGTCATCTTATTTGATACATGCTAATTTCATAACAGGCTTTACATTAAAAAAAAAAAAAGACTTGGAAACCCCTAGAAGATCCAAAAAAACTCATAACAATTGAATAGTTTTCATTTTGCAGAGAAGCAGGGAGATAAACAATTTTAAATACACAATGCTGATGCAGAAATTAGATAATAATCTGCTCTGTTAGAAAGTTCAGGAAACCCAGGTTTCTTGGGTGGCTCAGTCAATTAAGTGGCCGACGTCAACTCAGGTCATGATCTTGGAGTTTATGAGCTCGAGCCCCATGTCATGCTCTGTGCTGACAGCTCAGAACCTGGAGCCTGCTTCGGATTCTGTGTCTCCTTCTCTCTCTGCCCCTCCCCTGTTCACACTGTCTCTCCGTCTCTCTGTCTGTCTCTATCTCAAAAAAAAAAAAATTAAAAATTATTAAAAATAAAAAAAGAAGAAAATTCAGGAAATCAGCTTTCCAGCAGGGAACACACACCAAATGAAACCAGCAGGCTGACCTGAGTTCTGGCCTTGACTCTACCAGTTACAAGTTAGGCTACCCTGTTTCCCTGGTAACAAGAAAAAGCTTGGACTTCATGCCAGCTTGAATCCTTCTCAACATAAAGAGAAGTCTAAATAAGGGATATCTAGGGCCACTGGGCATGGCTGTACAAGTAGTTTATTGCACATTTCTAAGTAGTGACATTCTAAGAATTCTAAGGATTCTTACTCTAGTGTTCTACCAAGTAAATACCTTTATGAGGAATTTTATAAAGGACAAGAGTTCTTGGCAGGAGCTCAAGTAAGATGGCAGAGCAGAAAGATCCTCAGATCACCTCTCCCATGGACACACTCAACAGCTACATTTTATACAGAGAACTCTGAACAGAACCTGAAGGCTGGCAGAACAGATCTTTCACAGTTAATGGTAGACTGGAGGCCACATTGATAAAGGTAGAAGGGATAGAGACACGGTTGTCAACCAAACCCATGGTGGGACTAACCACAAATGAGAGGGATACCACAAGAACAGAGAAGTGAGAGGATAGACCCCACAGCAGGTATTCCAGGTACTGGGGACCTATAATGGAAAGACAAGTCCCCATAACATCTGGCTTTGAAAACTAGGTGGGGTTTAATTTCAGTTTTAAAAAACAAGCAGGGCTCAAGTTCAGAAACTAAAAATCAATGAACGTAACACTAGGAGATCCAGAGTGTGATAGAAAATTGAGTCTTCACTGGTTAAAGATCGAGCACAATAACTTGGCCCAACACCAGCACAGAAGCAGTAATTTGAAAAGAACCTAGGAGTATGTGTTAAAAAGATTTATTAACTAATCTTAAAACATGTGCTGAAGAGGTAGGGATCTTCAGGAGATTTTGCCAGGAACAAAAATGCCAAGGGATGACATTTTTGTTACCCTCCCTCAGCCTAGATAGGTGGAGGCTTTGCAAGGGCCAGTTTTAACATTCTTCATCTACCTTGAAAGCACTAAATGCCCTGCCCTTATATTTTCCTGTGTACCTGTACCATGCAGTCTTTCCACCTCAGCAGGTTGTCCTTCTAAAGCAGCCCCTGCAGGGACCCATGTCATTCCAAGGGACACCTTCTCTTGGAGGTGGAGATAACCCTACACACCAGTGGGCCAACAGCCTGGCCACTCAATTAACAGTGCAGGGAGCAAGTCCAGCCCTTTGGTGCAGCCACAACCTGTGCAGAGATGCTAATTGCAGATAGCTAGGCTGACTGCTGCTCCCAACCACCAAGTCTCAGACAAGCCTCTCAATAGTGCTGTGATCAAACCCTGCCCAGTGTGATCACAGCAGGCAAAAAGGGTCACCCTGCTTGTTTTTTAAAACTGAAATTAAACTCCACCTAGTTTTCAAACTAGCTGGCTTAGCTGAAGGCAATAGTGGCTCAGCTGTAACAAGAGGTCATATGCAGCCCACAAAGAGGATACTCCTGGAGTGACTGATTCTGAAGTCCAGAGAGGATTGTGTTACCTTGCGCCATAGGACCTCTTCTGTACCAGGCCACTACTTTCAAGACCTGGAGACATAGCTGACCTACCTAATACACAGAAGTAAAGAAATAGGGGCCTCTGGGTGGCTCAGTCACTGGAGTATCCAACCCTTGATTTGGCTCAGGTCATGATCCCAGGCTTGTGTGATCGAGCCCCGTGTTGGGCTCTGCACTGAGCATGGAGCCTGCTTAAAATTCTCTCTCCCCTCTGCCACACCCCCCACCTGCTTGTGCTGTATCTCTAAAATACAAAATAGACAAAATAAGTAGACAGAGGATATGTCCCAAATGTAACACAAAAATCACAGTAAAAGAGCTAAATGAAATAGATCAGAATATCTGATAAAGAATTCAAAGTAATGGTCATAAAGATACTCACTGAACTTGAGAAAAGAGTGAATGATCTTAGTGAGAATTTCAACAAGGAGATAGAAAACAAAAGAACCAGTCAGAGATGAAGACTTTAAAAACTGAATTGAAAAAAAAAATCTACAGGAAATCTAGTAGATTAGAGAATGGAGAACAGATCAGTGATCTGAAAGAGTAATGGAAAGCACCAAAGCTGAACATCAGGAAGAAAAAAAATGAGAGTAGGTTAAGAAAATTCAGCAACATCATCCAGCATAATAACTTTTGTATTATAGGGAGCTAGAAGAACAAAAGCGAGGTAAGGGGGCAGAAAACTTATTCAAAGAAATAACTGAAAACTTCCCTAATCTGGGGAGGGAAACTGATATCCAGATCTAGGAAGTACAGAGAGCCCCTAACAAGACAAATCTAGGATGTTCACACCAAGACACTTAATATTTAAAGTGGTAAAAATTAGTGATAAACAATCTTAAAAGAGAAAACAAAGAAGTTACTTACAAGGGAAACCGCATAAGGTTATCCCCTGATTTTTCAGCAGAAATTTTGAGTCAGAAAGGAGTGGCAGGATATATTAAAAGTGCTGAAAGTAAAAAACCTGCAACCAAGAATACTCAACCCAGCAAGCTTATTGTTCCAAACAGAAAGAGGTAAAAATTTCCCCAGGTAGAAGTTAAGGAGTTCACCACCACTAAACCAGTCTTACAAATGTTAAAGGACTTCTTTAAATAAGAAGGTTATAAATAGAAAATTATGAGGATATTTCATTTTTGTTCATAAAAGCAAACATACAGTGAAGGTAAATTAACCACTTATGATGTCAGTATGGAGTTTAAAACAAAGTAAATTCAATTATATCTACAAAAATTAGTCAAGGGATACACAAAAAGACATAAAATATGATGGACATAAAATGTGGAGGGGGTGTAAAAATTTAGTGTTTAGAATGTATTTGAATTTAAGTGACCATCAACTTAATATAGATTGCTATGTGCTTAAGATGATACATACACACACACACACACACACACACACACACACTGATAGCTACAAATTAAAAAGCTATAATACACAAAAAATAAAGATAAGGTATCCAACCATAACACTGAAGAAAGCCTTCAAACTACGAGGGAAGAGAGCAAGAGAAGGAAGAGAGAGCTACATAAACAACCAGAAACCAATTAACAAAATGACAATAAGTACACATATAGCAATAGTTTTTAAATATACATGGAATAAATGTTACAATAAAAATAGGAAATTGAATGGATAAAAAAGCAAGATCCATCTATATGCTGCCTACAAGAGACTCTCTTCAGACCTGAAGATACATGCAGAGTGAAAGTGTAGGGATGGAAAAACATCTCTTCCAAATGGAAGTGGGGGGGATAAATCTGAGGTGGCAGTACTTACATCAGACAAAATAGACTTTAAAACAAAGTCTGTGTAGCAAGTGACAAAGGGCTCTATATAAAGGAAGATATAACAATTATAAATATCTATGCACCCAACATAGGAGCGCCTAAATACACAAAGCAAATGTTAACAGAAAGGAAAAATTGATATTAATCCAATAATAATTGAGAATATTTACCCCTTTTAACCCCACCCCACCCCCACTTACATCAATGGATAGATCAGACAAAAAAAAAAAAAAAGGGAAAATGGAAACACTGGCTTTGAATGACACATTGGACCAGATAGACCTATAAGATATAGTCAGAACATTCCATCCAAAAACAATACATATTCTTTTCAAGTGCACATGGAACATTCTCCAGGATAGGTCACATGCTAGGCCACAAAACAAGTCTCAATAATTTAATATTGAAATCCCATCAAGCATCTTTTCCAACTATAATGGTATGAAACTGATCTCAATGACAAGAAAAAAATCTGGAAAAAGTAAATCCATGGAGGTTAAAACCATGCTATTAAACAATGAATGAGTCAACAAAGAAATAAAAGAGGCAATTAAAAATACATTAAAACAGGGGCACCTGGGTGGCTCAGTCGGTTAAGCAACTGACTTTGGCTCAGGTCATGATCTCACGGTTTGTGGGTTCAAGCCTCATGTCAGGCTCTGTGTTGACAGCTCAGAGCCTGGAGCCTGCTTCGGATTCTGTGTGTGTCTCTCTCTCTATGTCCCTCCCCCACTCATGCTCTGTTTCTGTCTCAATAATAAAATAAACATTAAAAAAATTAAAAAATACATTAAGACAAATGAAAATTAAATAGTCCAAAAGCTTTGGAACACAGCTAAAACATTTGTAAGAGGGAAGTGTATAGTGACATAGGCCTACTGCAAGAAACCAGAAAAATCTCAAATTACCAAACCTTACACCCAAAAGAACTAGAAGAAGCAAAGACCAAAGCTGAAGAAAATAAAGATTAGAGTGGAAAGAAATGAAAGCCTAAAAACACAAAAGATCAATAAAACCAAAAGCTAGTTCTTTGAAAAGATAAAATTGATAAAGCTTTAGTCAGATTCATCAAGGAAAAAAAAAAGTTCAAAATCATAAATGGAGGAGAAATAACAACTATACCAAAGAAATACAAAGAATTGTAAAAGGCTGCTGTGAATAATTATATACCAACAAATTAGAAAAGCTAGAAGAAATGGATAAATTCCTAGAAACATACAATTTTCTAAAACTAAATCAGGAATAGAAAATTTGAACATACCAATTACTGATACGGATTCTTTATTGGAAGTTTTGATTACTGAGTCGAAGTTTAGGACCAGATGACTTCACAGGTGAATTCAACCAAACATTTAAAGAAAGGTTTATACTTATTTTTCCACAAACTACTCCAAAAAAAATAGAGGAAGAAAAATTTCCAAGTTTATGCTATGGGAGCATTACCCTGAAACCAAAGCCAGATTAACATACTACAAAAACAAAAACAAAGAAATAAACAGAAAAAACAGAAACATAAAACTACAGGCCAATATCTCAGATGAACAGAGATGGAAAAAATCCTCAAAGTATTAGCAAACTAAATTCCCTTCAAATTTTTTTAAATCATTCTCCACAATCAAGTGGGTTTATTCCAGGGATGCAAGGATGGTTCAGTATTTATACATCAACATATCACATTAACAAGAGATAAAAACCATGTGATCATTTCAATAGATGCAGAAAAAGCTTGAGAAGATGCAACATCCCTTCCCAAGAACTCTCAACAAAGTGACTTTAGAAGGAACATCCATCATAATAAAGCCTACATATAAAAAACCCATATCTAACAACATACTTAATGGTGAAAAACTGAAAGTTTTTCTCTAAGATCATAAACAAGACAAGGATGTCCACTTTCACTTTTATTCAACATAGTACTGGAAGTCCTAGCCAGAGCAATCAGACAAGAAATAAAAGGCATCCAAATTTGTAGGAAAGTAGTAAAAATGTCACTTTTTTCAGATGATAGGATACTATATGTAGGAAATCCTAAGATGCCACCAAAAGACTATTAGAACCAAAAAAGGATATTGGTGAAGTGGCAAGACACAAAATAAACAAAAATCATTGCATTTCTATATAATTAAAAACTAGAAGAAAGAGAAAGGAAAGAATTCCATTTAGAGCACCTGGGTGGCTCAGTCTGACTTTGGCTCAAGTCATGATCTTGTGGTTCGTGGGCTCTAGCTACATGTTGGGCTCTGTGCTGACAGCTCAGAGACTGGAATCTGCTTCAGATTCTGTGTCTCCCTGTCTCTCTAACCCTCCCCTGCTCACATTCTGCCTCTCTCTCAAAAACAAAAAACATTAAAAAAAAAATAATGAAATACCTAGGAATAAGTTTAACCAAAGACATAAAAGACTTATCTATACTCTAGAATCTGTAAGACACCTATGAAGTTGAAGAGGACTCAAAGAGAAAGATATTCTATGCTCATGGATTAGAAAAATTAGTATCATTTAAATGTCCATACTACCCCAAGAAATCTACAAGAGTCAATGCAATCCCTATTAAAATACCAATAGCATTTTTCATAGAACCAGAAGTCTAAAATTTTTATAGAATCACAGAAGACCTTTAATAGCATAAGTAATCTTAAGAAGAACAAAGCTGGAGGAATCATCATCCCAGATCTCAAAATATACTACGCAAAACTATAGTAACTACAACATTATGGTACTGGCACAAAGCAGACACAGAGATCAATGCAACAGGATAGAAAGAGAAATATATCCCACACCTATATGGTCAGTTAATCTATGACTAAGGAGGCAAGAGTATACAGTGGGAAAGATAATCTTTTTTAATAAATATGGTTGGAAAACTGGACTAGCTACATGCAAAAGAATGAAACTGAACCACTTTTTCCCACCATACACAAAAAAATAGGCTCAAAGGGGATTAAAGACCTAAATGTGAGACCTGAAACCATACAACTAATGAAAGAAAATGTAGGTGGTAATCTTTGGACACTGTCCTTAGCAACATATTTACAGATATATCTAAGGCAAGGGTAATTAAAAGTAAAAGTGAATTATTAGGATTACACACAAATAAGAAACTTTTGCTCAGCAAAGGAAACCATCAACAAAACTAAGAGGCAACCTAGTGAATGGGAAAAATATTTGTATGTGATATATCCTATAAGGGGTTAATATCCAAAATATATTAAGAAAACTTATATAACTGAACACCAAAAAATGCAATTAAAAATGGGAAGAACTGAATAGACATTCTTCCAAGATGACATGTAGATGGCCAGACACAGGAAAAGATGCTCATTATTACAAGTGCTGGCAAAGGTATGGAGAAAATGGAACCCTCATGAACTGCTAGTGGGGATGTAAATGGGTGCAGCCATTCTAGAAAACCATATGGTTGTTCCTCAGAAAGGTAAAGATAGAAACCTTTCGATCCATTAATTCTACTACTACCCAAAGAAACCAGAAATACTAATTCCAAAAGATATACACACCCCAATGTTTATTGCAGCATTATTTACAATAGTAAAGATATGAAAGCAACTCAGGTATCCATGGATAGAAGAATGGATAAAGATATAAACAGTGTAAGATAAAGGCATATACACTAGAGTACTACTCAGCCTTGAAAAAAATTGAGAGCTTGCCATTTGCAATAATGTGGATAGATCTAGAGGGTCTTATGCTAAGTGAAATAATAAAGACAAACACCATAAGACTCACTTATACATATAATCCAAAAAACAAAAAAACCCCAGATTTGTTAAATATGGAGAATTGGTGGTTACCAGAGGAGAGAGATGGGTAAAATAGATAAAGGGGATTAAGAGGCACAAACTTCTGGTTATAAAGTAACTGAGATGAGATGTACAGCATAGGGAATATAGTCAATAACACTGTCATAAGATATGGTACCATGATCATTACACTTATGGGGAGCATTGAGTAATTCATAGAATTGTTGAATCGCTATACTGAAAGTATACAACTGTATGTTAATTATACTTCAATAATGAACAAAGCCTTCTTCTACATCTTGTGTCATGTCCAACAAGAATTTAAACTTCTATTGTTTGCAGGGTGGCTTTAATCTATACTTTAAAAAAACAAAAAGGAAAATTGGATTCTGATGGCAAAGTGAGCTTGTCATTGAGAAAGAGCTAGATATATTTTCTTGCCTGCCTTAAAGAAAAACAACTAAAAGCATCCCTATGTTGAACAACAGCTATTATCATTTAAGAAGAGATGCAAACTCATTGTATCCAATTCATTATTAATAGAAGCTAACATACCTAGTCTTGAGACTAATTGCAAGAAAATATAGGGCAAATACTGCCAGTGACAAAAATAAAGGTTTATCATAGTAATAAGAAGATATAAACCTTAGAAGATATAGATTGAAAACTTTACCCTACTTTTGGGCACAATTAATCCATTCCAAGAAACCTAGGATGATTCCTCATCTCAAATCAAGGATTATGAGACAGTATCGCAATTTTGAAACAGGAACTCCCTGAAAGAGTCACTAACATTGGCATTTCTTCCTGGCTCTCAGAATCGAGATTATATTAGAGCCTTTTTCAACTTCTCAATAGTTGACCTGAGTAGTTATTTTCTCTCCCACAATAATGTCAACCACAGGCATCAGTTCACTTCTGTAAATATATCCATTGAATATTTGCCTATTTAGATATTCCAAGGACATTGTAAAATCTCAATCTCTGGAAGACAGAACCAACAGAACCAGCCTTCTCTGTAAGAAGCTGTGCTCTGTAAGGTATAATTTGAGGGCCTGAGAAAGGCCAAACTATTTTCAATGTCCCAGGATCATTGTTATTTAGGCTAAGAATTTTCCTCTTTGGCTTTTTTTTTTTTTTCCCTAAATGGAGAGTTACAGGATAGAAAACACCTTAACATCTTAGTAAGGAGAATACAATGGTGTCCTGCATGATAGAAGGGGCTTAGTGTAATCCTACCTAGCACTTTTGGCTTCTAATCAGGATGTATAAAAATGGGGAAAAGGTGCTGAAAATAGATTTTCCCTAGAAATAACTTGTTCATATCAGATATAAAATTTTATGATTCTATACATTATTTGGTATTTTGGAAAATAGATACTTATTTAGGATGCACCATAGTCCCATATGCTTTTATTATGCTAGTCTCCAATGTGACAACACCAAGTTTATAAAGTAACATGAAATTTCATCCTAGTTTAATTTTGATGAACTGTAAAATAAGAGCATCTAAGTTTGACCATAAAATATAGATGTTTTTTACTTTTATCCATAATGACTTTTGGTAAAATGGAAGTATCGATATGATAAATACATATGTAGAGGAGATAGAAGCGAACAGAAGATGTAAATGACACCAACTTATTTTGCCCAGGAAAAAAGCAGCTAGAGTAATGACAAAGTTTACTGGGTTTATACTGGCATAATAATTCTGACTTTTTGATGTACATGCCAAGAAGATTCAATGAGAGTCTGTAACTTGTTTGAGAACACCGTGTTTTGAACTATTTGCTATACTTTTACCTATCCAAATTTGTAAAACTTACCAATATTAAAACTAACATAGAATTCAGTTTCTCTTAGGAAAATATCTGCCAAGCGAGAATGATAATTTGGATGTGCTTGAGATAGCTTCTATACTAAGTGAAAGAGGAGCCACTTGTAGGTCTAAGATTTTTCTGTTTATACCAACTATTTGTTCAAAAGTAAATCCCACACTGCCTATTTACAAACATTGCTAATGGGACTTTCCTAGCATTTATGAAGTAAATTATTTCAGTTTTACAGAAGTTGTAGAATCTCAGGGCAAAGAATAATTCAGTGGGCTTGATCTCATTTAACCAAATAAATCATGTTTATTCAGTGTTCTTTGGCAATTTGGGAAGTACGTGAAAACTTTAGTATTTACCTCTGGGTATTAGTTGGAGATTTTGCAATTTCGAAAGTTTGGATGCCCTCACTGCACTGCATCTGTATGAGCCAGAACTTAAAGCACCGTGCACTGCTGAGCTAGGTTCATGGTGATTATACCAAACAATGGACACTTCAGGGAGTTCTGTAAACTAAAGACAAAAATTGTTTCCTTTTCCATAGTTCACCATAAACAGCTGGTTAGCTATACTGATGATAGAAAAGAAACTATCCTCCAATACAAAGGATTGTGGTGGCAGTTTAAGGCAAAACTGATTTAATGATTCAAGTGTTATACTCAGCAGAGCAAGGCTTCCATTCCAATTACTGATTCAAATAAACACATTTTAAAAGGTATCCAGGAAGCTTAATTTTTCTCTTCCTTGTTTGTCTTTCCCATCCTACACCTTTACAACTTTTGTTTCCTCTACGTCCCCACAGCTTTCTGGATTTTGCATCTGTAATTTGATACAGATCTACCATAAGGCTTGGTTGAAGATTTCTGGTAGATTCCTAGTACCTGAATCATGGTAACCACTTCAAACATTTCTCTTTTTTTTTTTCAAATTTCTCTTCCCCCTCTTCTCAGATTTCCTGGTCTTTTGTTTTTTGGTTTTATTTTTCTTGTTTCTCTTTTCTCCATCTTTGAATTGCTTTACTTCTATTATGACATAGATTTGAACACTCAGGGAGTCTGATTTCCCTGTTTATTCTTCCTACTATGCTTTCAATCTTGATACTTACCAACTTCTGTAGGACACTACTAGGTTTTGATCTGCTTCCCTGGTCTTGTAATTTGCTAATATGTTACCCTCCCTCATCCTTTAACATGAAAGTAACAACAGCAATAACATCAACCATCACAAAATTTGCACTGATAGACTTGGCCCACAAATAGATGACCCATTCTTTTCTTCCTTTTTTTCAGTTGAAACTGAGTACTCTAACCTTGCTGGCTCTTTGTGTTCATTTCCAGGTTGGCCTTTAGCCCTTTACATACAAATCTTTCTTACAATTATATGAATTTTTTGAAGGTCATCAATGACACCTAATTATCAAAATCAGTGTTCTTTCTGTCTGCTATGCTGTATAACACTGCTAGCCATCTCTTCCCTTCTTGCTATTCACTTGTCTGATTTTTCTTACCACTCCCATCCTCATTTTCTCTACATCTTTTCTGTGACATTTTTTGTTTACCTCTCTCCATTTTGACCACATTTCTTTTTCATTTTTTCATTTTTTAAAGTAGGCTCCATGCCAAATGTGGAGCCCAACACGGATCTTGAACTCACGACCCTGAGATCAAGACCAGAGTGGAAATCAAGAGTTGGATGTTTAACTGAGTTTGTTAATTCAGAATTTGCCCCAATGCTTCCTTCCATAGTCCATTCCCTATATATCTAGAGACATTTTTCATAAATGATATCACTCTTTCTTAAAAGCTCTCCAATGTCTTCACACAGTACCTAAAATGAGAATAAAAGCTTTTTATATTGACTTCCAAACCCTATGTTACATGACCTCTGTTTACCTGTCCAATTCTTTCTGTTCTCTCTGTCCTTATCTATAATCTTCATCAATTTTGAAATCTAACATTTTAAGCTTTCTCCTGGACTTTACATCAACTATTCCTTTTGCTCAGAAAGGATGGATGGCTCCTTGCTACTCAGAAGGCAGCTTAGGTTTCACTTCCTCAAAGAGCCCTCTCCAGACTGTCCATCTAAAGTAATTACCCTGTCAGGGGAAAAATAGTTTCAAACAGAGAGGGAGGCAAACCCGTAAGAGATTCTTAAATACAGAGAACACGCTGAAGGTTAATGGGGGGTGGGGGGAGGATTGAAGGAGAGGGGAAAATGGGTGATGGGCATTGAGGAGGGCACTTGTTGGGATGAGCACTGGCTGTTGTAAGTGATGAATCATGGGAATCTACGCCCAAAACCAAGAGCACACTGTATGCACTCTGTTAGCTAACTTGAGAATAAAATATATGAAAAAATAATCACCCTATTTTGCATCTGTGTTTTTAGGGAAGTATTTGTCATGATTTTTTTCTGGTTATTGGTTTCAATATTATCTTTGTTTACTGGTAGTATGCTTCTCCTCCCTAGGATGTATTCTCCTTGAGATCAGGGTTGGGTTTTTTTTTTTTATTTTTTTTATTTTTTAACTGTTGTGTTCACAGGACCTGGAACAGTGTATATGTTCCAGGTGCATATGTTCACTGCACCATATGTAACATATGTAACAGTGCACATGTTAACTTCAGCACCATATGTAATATTAAAGATATAGAAATAACCAAAGTGTCCATAAGTAAATGAATGGATAAAGAAAACTTAGTGTATACATATAATGGAATGTTATTCAACCTTAAGGAATTTCTGCACTATATGACAACAAAGATTAACTTTGAGGACATTCTAAGTAAAACAAACCAGTCACTGAAGGACAACCACTGTATTATTTCACTTATAAGATATCTAAAGTAGACAAATTCAGATAATGAAAGAGTGAAAATATGGTTTCCAGGAGCTGGGAAGAAAAGGAAATGGGGGATTGCTAATCAATTGGCAGAAAGTTTCAGTTAAGCAAGTTCTAGATATCTGCTGTATAGCATTTTACCTGTAAATACTGTATTGTACACTTAAAATTTGTTGAGAGATTGTTCATATGCTAAGTGTTCATATGACAAAAAAAAGAATTTTTCAAGTGAATTCTTAGCATTTTGTTGCTTCGTGATAATTTAAAAACCTCCAAAACATACTGTCAAATTATCACCCATAAAAATGGTACAGCAATGACTACTTACCCACATTTTTGCTCACACTGAATATAATCAAACATTAAAACCTTTATATTGTCTCTCCTAGCCCTGTGTACTGACTGGACTGAATAGGACCGTTCTTCTGCTGGTCTTGGAGTTTCTCATGAGGTTGTAATCAGACAGATGCTGGAGTCCTCGGGAGGCTCTTCTGGCATCTGAGAGAGCTGGGCTAGTCTCCTTGGGCTCCAGGTGGTCCCACGTGGGACCTTCCCACGTGATTTCTCCAGCAGGGTAGCTAGACTTCTTCCAGGATTCCTGAGGATCCCAAAATACTCATACATGAAGGAGAAATTACTGGGCATTCTTCATACCTGTACTCAGAACTCCTATAATGTCACTGTCTCTGCTTGCTCTTGGTCAAAGCAGTCAGGAGTTCAGCCCAGATTCAAAGGAGTGGCAAGAATGTAGATGGAAGGTATATTTGAAGCCATCTTTGGAGGTTAGCTACCACAGGTAGGTACAAGTGAAATAGCAAGACTAAGCACAGGAAGGGACAGAAAAGGTGGCAAGAGACACTAAGAAAAGTTAACATGAAAATTTAATTTAGCTGGTTCCTAAAATCTAGGAGTTCTGATTACCTAAAGGGACTGTAAATGAATGAGACATCATTTTAAAGAGTTTAATAGACCTAAGTCATATCATTTTAGGATTTTATTTTAACTAGGTATATTAAATTCCATTTTTAAAGAATCTTCCAGAATGAAACTAGACCACTTTCTTACACCATACACAAAAATAACTCAAAATTGATGAAGGACCTGAATGTGAGACAGGAAGTCATCAAAACCCTAGAAGAGAAAGCAGGAAACAATCTCCTTGACCTCAACCGCAGCAACTTCCTACTCGACACAACCCCAAAGGCAAGGGAATCAAAAACCACAATAAACTATTGGGACCTCATCAAGATAAAAAGCTTCTGCACTGCAAAGGAAACAATAGAAAAAACTAATAGGCAACCAACGGAATGGGAAAAGATAGTTGCAAATGACATATCAGATAAAGGGTTAGTATCCAAAATCTACAAGGAACTCACCAAACTCCACACCCGAAAAACAAACAATCCAGTGAAGACATGAATAGACACTTCTCCAAAGAGGACATCAAGATGGCCAACAGACACATGAAACGATGCTCAGCATCACTCATCATCAGGGAACTACAAATCAAAACCACACTGAGATACGACCTCACACTGGTCAGAGTGGCTAAAATGAACAACTCAAGAGACTATAGATGCTGGTGAGGATGTGGAGAAACGGGCACCCTCCTACACTGTTGGTGGGAATGTAAACTGGTACAGCCTCTCTGGAAAACAGTGTGGAGGTTCCTCAAAAAACTATCAATAGAACTCCCCTATGACCCAGCAATAGCACTGCTGGGGATTTACCCAAGGGATACAGAAGTGCTGATGCATAGGGGCACTTGTACCCCAATGTTCAAAGTGGCACTTTCAATAGCCAAATCATGGAAA
>CM053569.1:55265098-55282059 GCA_028646485.1 Cryptoprocta ferox | reverse complement strand
TAGGGAGAGGGAGGGAGACAAAACATGAGATACTCTTGAATACTGAAAACAAACTGAGGGCTGAAGGGGGAGGGGGAAAAGGGAAGGGGGCGATGGTCATGGTGGATGGCACTTGTGGGGAAGAGCATTGGATGTTATATGGAAACCAACTTGACAATAAACTATTAAAAAAAAAAAGAAACTAGTCATGAATGCCTGGGTATAAGTATTTATGATTTATGAATAAGAGTGCAAATGACAAAGTTCCTTCAAAATAAACACAATGATGGTGATACAAAAAAAAAATAATCTTCCATCTCATGTACGCTACTGTAGTAATCCACAACCATGGATGGAATCTTCCTCGTGGTCTGTTTTTGACATCGGTTTTTCTGAAGTACTCCTTTTAAACTTGTAGAATAACACTGAGATCCCTAACAGATCATTTTCCCTCCTGTGCTTATTATTGAGCACTCAAGCCATAGTTTAACCTAACCACTGCAGCACTCCATTAATTGTGGACATTGAATGCTCAGGAGAACCAACCCCCTATGATTGTGGTTTGAAACCCTCCAGAAGAGGCCTGTAATTGACAATGTGACCTCCAAAGGGGGAGTGATGGTAACATTAAGGGTTCTATATAATGCTGGGTTTGGTTTATTTTGTGATTGGTACGACACATTATTGGGGCAACAGATCCAAATGTTGTCAGGCATTAAGACCAACAAGTCTGGAAAAGGATAAAAAGGAGATGTAGGTGTGAAAAGAGAAAAGACTAAAATGGAAAAGAAAGAAACCTCAGTGGTACCCTTTGCAGGAGTAGTTGCATGGTCTGAGATGAGTGTTGCTGTGGTTGTAAACGAAGTCTCTCCTACTGGGTATAAAGAAAGGAAGGCAGAATTGTTGATGTAGAGTATTGTAGGATATGAATATATTGCTTTTGTCCATTTTTCCCCTTATCGTTTCTTTAAACAGATACCCATTTTTATTACACAAGTAACCTACAAATAAGCTAACTTTTGAAATTTCAATTTCTTCAAACTACACATGCCAAGATCAGAAAAAAAGATTTTTTCTCTTAAGCTGTCTCCACTGGATGCCAAAAAAAAAAAAAAAAAAAAAAAAAAAAAAAAAAGACAAGGGTTGTTTGTTTTCCATGAATTTAGAAAATCTGAGAACCTACCAGCATGCAGCCATTGCTTTTATTCTTTGATTATAGAATGCAGGTCTGAACTAGAGCAGTTGTTCCTGCAGGTCACATGGTTGTAGGATATTGTCTGTGGCTTTTGTCCTCAGCTCTGCCCCTCTACTCATACTTTCTCAAGATTATTCTGTTTCTAAACAGCAGTTAATGTTGAAAACTCTCTGGGTGGGTGGGCAGAATGTTGTGATGTACTGCTCAGATCCCCCTTCAAGAATGAAAAGGTTATTATGCCAGCTGCTGGAAGGGCTGCCTCCAAAGTAGCCTTAAATTGTTACCTACTTTGAGGGATTGCCTCATGCACAGGAGCGCCCCCACCTGAAGCCACACCCCTTCTGTGGGGGCAGCTGGAAGTCAATGACTACCTCGGGTGACAGGCTTTGTAGGCCTGCTCTTTCCCAACAACTCAGAAGCATTCTGGAGGCTCACTCCATCTTCAGAATGCCTGCTGATCTTAAATTCTAGTTTTATCTCTCCTTCTGCCTAAGGCTTTTCTTCTCTCCTCTTTCACAGTGGATTGGAAAGCACTCATCATAACTTTGTACACATTAAATCTGTCTCAAAATCTGCTTTCTGGAGAACCCAACCAGCAATACTCTTAAATTCATACCTCTGAACTTATCTTTTCTTCAGCTTCAGATCCAATCAATCAAACTGTTTAATCACCATTGCTGCTTGCATTTCTGAAAGTTATCTCAAACTTAACATGTTTGGAACTGAACTTCTGAAAATTTTTCCTCCTGTCAGAATTGCCTTGTCCAGTGAAGGTTACTGCCAGCCACCTAGATACTTCTGCTCCAAACCTAACCATCATCTTTGATTCTAGTCTCTTACTCAAAACTTAAATTTTATTGATGAACATCTTGTCAGCCCTACCTCTTCAATTTATTCCAAATCCAATCACCTCTATTTATACTGCCATAGCCCTATCTGTGCTGCCATCGGTTCTCACCTGGCATGTGCCCATAGTTTCCCATGTCAGTTTCCCCTCTGGATAGGTCTTCCACTAGAGCCATCCAATTAATTCTGTCTTGTCATTATCCTAACTTCAATGGTACTCCACTGTAAGAGTCAAATCCAAACTTCTTACCACAGCCCCACGAGTCCCTACTGACATCGCATAATCTACTGATGGTTCACTACTTCCTAGCCATATTGGCTTTGACTCTGTTGTACACATTCTTTTTTGGTCCCAAAGCATTTGCAATTTCTGTTCCTGAGAAGACTATTCTCCAAGAACTTTGCTGGCTACTCTTTTCTACCTCCTCTTACTATGGATCTCAAATGTTACATCTTCAGAGAGGTCATGCTAACCACCTAGCTAAAGCAACTCCCAGGCTCTTTTACCATTTGATTTGATTTTATATTCTTTACAGCACTCAGTCCTGAAATTTGCTGCTATGCACTTTACTATCTTCCTGTAACATTCATGTTCTGAAGCTCTAAATCCACAATGTGATTGTATCTGGAAATAAGGTCTTTAGAAGATAATTAAGGTTAAATGAGGTCATAACAGTGGGGTTATAATCCAAAAGGACTGTGGCCTTAAAGGATATCTCCTTCTCCCCTGCTCCCTTCCTCCCCCTCTTGACTTGGGGTCAAGTCAGGTGTACATTGGTGTGAGAGTGACACACATATCTAAGGGCTGCAGGTAGTGGAGGAAAGTATGCAAGGAAGGGAAATGATAGGGAGGAGGAGGATCTTTGTGGCTCTGACAATTTTAAAGTTTATCATTTCCTTTTGTTGTCAGTTATTTATAGGATATCTATAAGAAACTCCTATGCATTTTGTTTATGATTTAAGTAGATTGGATTTTTTACTATCACTTAAAAAACCCTGTCATTTTTGGTTGACCAAAACTGATTCTGTTATTTGAGGTGTTTTTATACAAGTTCTAAGTATAGCTTTATTTGCTTTGTAGTTCTTACAAGTCTAATTCTGGTTTTAATAGATAGGTTTCTGTTCAGTGAAGTGGTAGATTGGAGTTCAGCAAAACAACTACTTTAGGTACTTTCACTCTCATTTGAAACTCTGAAGAACTAAAAGTAGAATTTATGTTCTTTCTCATCTCAAGATACAAATATGCTGTTAAGATCCAACCCAAAGTTAGAACATGGGGCTGTTTGAAGAGGAATTTGCTGGTAACAGTGAGTAGATTGAAAATGAGAGAACTATTCAAGTAGTGCACTTCGTGGTGGCTGAGGTTTAGTTAATCATGGTCTTTCATGGTCAAAGATAACAAAGCTTTGGTACTGCTCTGCACAATATCAACTCTTTGTATTTTCTGATCTCCTCACTAAGGTTGAATTTTATCATTTTTTCCCCTCAAAGATTCAATCCCCATTAACAGAAACCCACTAAGCGGAGTGCATTTATGGCTTTAGTGGCCTACCAAACTAAACATTTTCAGGTCAACTCAGGAGAAGAAAGAGGATCTATTTCAAGAAGCCTATTACTGCACAAACAAAAGAATAGCACTAAGAAGGATATCTTTTTATAGATGAATTTTAAGTCAATAGCACTATCAGTCTTTCTCCATACTCCCTGCTAATTTTAAACACTAAATTGCACTGGCAGTGTGTGACTACATAGCTAAGATTACTACTTTATCCACACATTAGTATAAATTATCTTTGTGATTTCCTTATATTGCTTGCCCTTCTGTGCATCACTTTTTCCCAAAGATGTTAGAAAATAGGAAGTGTCACAGATATTAAGAGGGTGTTCTTATCTGAGTTTTGCAAATCTAGCAGCCACTGAACTCCATACAGTACATTCAAATTAACAATCTGCAGCACAGGGATGCAGTATGTTGTATAAACCATGTGTTAGCTTGGTGAATCTCAATATTAGGAATATGTAGAAGTGAATGCGAGCCAAAGGATATCACAGACAAACCGAACACTTAGGTTATATTAAAAGTGAAGGGTGTCTAGTAATGAACTGGACTACTAGTTATGAGTTAAAAGGGTTTCTAAGGGCCTTTGCTGTTGACAATTCCTGAGATCTGTAATTGGCCTGCAATAAGGGAAAATGAAAACTCAGGTGCTATGTTCAGTGGGAGTCCAGAGAAGATGAGAAGAAAACCATGTCAGCAGCTTATAAATATGGTTCTATAATTCTCAAATTCAAAGGTCATTTTAGTATCACACAAGGTTCTATTAGACACAATGTTATATGGTTTTAGTATATGTTGAAATCTGCTGATGTCCTGATAAATATCGCTTTAAAGTATTATTGAATGAAACCGGACCGCTATCTTACAATACTCACAAAAAGATAAACTCAAAATGGAGTAAAGATTTAAGAGATCAAAGACTATAAAACTCATACAAAACACAGGATAAAAGCCCTCTGACAGAGGTTTGGCAATAATTTTTTTGGATAGAACACCAGAAGTAAAAGCAACAGAATCAAGAGTAAACCAGTGGAACTACATCAAACAAAGGGCTTGTGCACAGCAAAAGAAATGATCAACAAAATGAGAAAGACAACCTACATAATGGGGAAAAAAATATTTGCTAACCATGTATCAGAGAAGGAGTTAATATCTACAATATATAAAGAACTCCTATGGCTAAATAGCATAGATAAATTAAGTTACATTTAAAAATTAATTACATTAAATGTAAAAACTATGTTACATTTAATTACATTAAATTACCTGAGCATTTTTCAAAGAAGGTATACAGATGGCCAATGGATACACGAAAAACTGCTGCTCAACATTACTAATCATAAGGGAGATGTAGATCAAAACCACATAGAGGTATCACTGCAGGACTGTTAGAATACATCAAAAAACACAAGGGATAACAAATACTGGTGAGAATGTGTAGAAAAGGAAACTCACATGCACTGTTGGAGGGAATATAAATTGGTGCAGCCACTATTGAGAACAGTAGGATGGTTCCTCAAGCAATTAAAAATACAACTACAACTACAAAAATATATGATGCAACAATTCTACTTCTGAGAATGCATCAAAATGAAGGGAATAAGAACTGTGTCATAAATTGCTCTACCCCCCATATTCATAAGCCATTTTATAATATCTAAGGCATGGAAACAACCTGTCTACTGAGATAAATGGATACAGGAGTTGTGGTAGATTTACGATAGAATATTATTCAGCTATAAAAAAGAAAATCCTGCCATTTGTTACAACATGAACAGACCTTGAGGGCATTATGCTAGGTAAAATAAGTTCAAGAAAGACAAATAGCATATAAACTCACTTATATGTAGAATCTAAAAATCCAAATTCATAGGTAAAGAGGAGAGGAGAAAGTGGATGAAGGTGTTCAAAAGGTATAAAATTCAAGTTATAAGTACTAGGGATGTAACATACAATGTAACAACTATAGTTAACACTGCTCTATGGTATTTTAAGAGTTGTTGAAAGATTAAGAGCTCTCCACGCTCACAAGGAAAAACTTCTTATATCTGAAATGGATCTTAACTTATTGGGATATTTCATAACATGTATAAATCAAATTATGCTGTACACCTTAAATTTATGTAGTGCTATAGGCCTATTCTATCTCCATAAAATTGGAAAGAATATAATTGCAGGCTTATTGCATTAACAGAATACTGCCTTTTCCAAAAATATAAGTTGAATTATTCAGTTTAGTGGGATAAGTTCCATGCACTGTTGGCTGACCTTCTTGGGTGATATGCTCCTTGGTCAACTACCACTAATGAGAACAGAGATCATGCACACAGCTGCAAGATGGATAATGCCTTTTTCCAATCTACTAATGACATTTCTCATCAATAATGAGGCAATTAGTAAAGGAAGAGGAGACAAAAACACAACTGTGGCTTTTATTGAGGAAGGAACCCCAGCTGTTTGGATCACTATTATTAAAAAGGGTAGACTTTTTAAAAACATAAATGTAACAGATGTTTGTCAAGGCCTCCCAGACTGAAGGGAGAATATGGTCATGATAATCATAAGGAAACAGAATCTGTAGAGTCCTCTTTCAAAATCTCTCTCTGGTTTAATGAATCCCTAGTAAGTCATGAGAGTCTAGAAGACTACAATTGTCCTTTTATTCCTATATTTAGCAATCACCCGCTCAACTGATTCTGACACTGATCAACTATGATTTGTTGCACTGATATTCTTTCCCACTCTCAACACTGATGGCCATGGTGGGTTATTGAAACTGGCTTCATATGTTTCTAGTCAATTCAATAACATCCTTTTGTTATATTACAGGAGTAGATGCAGTGCAGTCGAGATAAATCTCCTTTCGGCTCATGTTCTAATTTCTAGGGACAAAACAGGGCAAGCTCATATATAAATTTCTTTAGTTGTTTCTAGATCAAGTTTTTTGTTGTTGTTGTTCAACCCCTGGTCTTGGGCAAAAAGTTTTATATACTGTAGTTCATTCATATTTGTCCCTCCTTTACAATTCTGTGTTGTTAGAATAAGTTTATAAAAGCCCATACTCTTTACTCAGGAGGGCTTGTTTTTCAGCTAGTGCAATGTATGATAGGTGAAAGGGTATTGATTTTCTCTAAGTTTTTGTGTCCATTTGGGCTTGGAGTTAGTAGTTATAATCAATACATCCTCTTTTTCCATGAAAACATGGCAAGTAGATAAGTATGTATCTTTTAAGAATATGTAAATTTTATATTTTGTCCAGTAATTCAACAAATTTGTTGAAGACTTCTTGTATACGAGGTATTTTTCTGAACTGTGGGATTATAGTGGTAAATATTTGCCCTTGTGGGTTGCCCCCCCCAAGAAAGCACATGCTCAGGGGAGGGAGGGGCTAAAGTGAGGGTGAGTGAGTGCAAGAGAGGGAAGGGGCAGAGGGAGAGGAAGAGAGAGAATCCCAAACAAGCTCCATACTCAGTACAAAACCCACCATAGGGCTCAATCCCACGACCCTGAGATCATGACCTGAGCTGAAATCGAGTCAGCTGTTCAACCAACTGAGGCACCCAGGTCCCTTGTGGGTCTTATGTTTTCATGTGAAAAGCCAGTGAACAAATAGATACCAAATAACAGAAAGTGCTATGCAGAGAATTAGGATGATATGGTGATGAATAATCAACTAAATAGTGAATAATTACTGGAGTGGTGGTAGTCAGGAAAGGCCTTTTTTAAGAAAGGCAAAGTATATAAAAGAAAATAAAGATCCAAAAACTTAATGGAAAACAGAACTTAAACCTAGGAGAATTTTGGGCACAGCATTTGGGGAAGATGGAACCAGTGTTGATGACCCTGAAACCACACCATCTAAATCTCCTCCAACCTGTTCAGTCAGGCCTCAGTAACAAATGCTTCTTAAGTGTCATTAGTATCTATCCGGTAAACCTCTAATTTTATAATGTAGTAACTTTTAATTTAGAGATATATTCTCTACTCAAGAAGCTAGGTTTAGCAGGAAGAAAGAGGGGAAACCTATAAAACAATTATTCTTGCACAAAATTTAAAAAGCAATATAGAGTCAAAAGACTGGAATAGATCTTCAATGTGTGGGGGTGGGAGGGGGGGAATGTCAGCCCTCATGTAGAATTGTGAAGGCATAGAAATGTCTACCAATAATGTTTTTTCACAAAAAGGCAGAGCATTGACTGCCAACTGATTTTTATTAAAGGTACATCTAAAACAAATACTTCAGAAAGGAGGAAAATTATTTTTAAAACTTGTAGATGCAAAAAGAAATAGCAAAGAAATTAAACATTATATAAAATGACAATGTATATTTCTTTCAGATTAAAAATGCAAAGAACTGAAATGCTAGGCCAAAATTAACCTTAAGTTGGAATTAGTTTCATTATAGTAAAAAATGATATATGGTTCTTGGATTGTTCATGTAGGAGATTATAATATTAAACCTTTGCATGGTAGTATTTCAAAGGGTAACCATAAAAAAATAGAAAGTGACATAATTTCCATACAGAAGGAAACATGGAGTAAGAAAAACAAAAGAGCTCCATCAGTCCAAGAAAGGTGAGAGAAAACAAAGCATAGGAAAAAATGTGACAGTACGCAAAGATGGTGAAAAACCAATTCCAATATATCAACACACACAGTATAGTTCATTAGACAGATTTAGAAATCAAAATATAGAAAAACTGAAGGGGTGCCTGGCTGGCTGTCAGAAAAGCATGTGCCTCTTGATCTCAGGTTCATAAGTTCAAGCCCCACATTGGGTGTAGAGATTACTAAAATAAACTTTAAAAAGAAATAAATTAAAGGGGTACCTAGGTGGCTCAGTTGGTTAAGCCTTCAACTTCGGCTCAGGTCATGATCTCGTGGTTCATGTGTTCAAGCCCCACATTGGGCTCTGTGCTGACAGCTCAGAGCCTGGAGCCTGCTTCGGATTCTGTGTCTCCCTCTCTCTGCCCCTCCACACACACACACACACACACACACACACACACACACACACCAATTATTTAGAAAGTTTTTAAAAAAAGAAAGTGAATAAATATTTAAGACCTACTTTAGCAAGGTGGAAAGGGAAAGGATATAAACAACTAGTTTAATCATATTAAGACAAAAGCATAAGTAAGGACAGAAAAGGTGGTTACAGAACATTAAAAAGTTCAATTCACCAAGAAGATAGAATTCTAAACTTATATGCACCTAATAAAAAAATCAGCATATTTGTAAGACATTTGCAGAGGATAAATAAGCACATCACCATTATGAAGAACTTTAACACTCTGTCAAAGTCAAACAGATAAAATTTAAGAGATGAACAACCTAACTGATAAACTTAGATGTGTATGAAATCATTTACTCATTAACAGAGAGCATATATTCAAACACATATGGAATTTTTTTTTAAGTCAGGAGAGAGAGCAAGAAAGACGGTAGAGTAAGGGGATCCTGAGCTTACCCCCTTCCATCGACACACTCTGACAACTACATGTAACATAACTCACTCTGAAAATGACTTGATATTATCAGAACACTTCTTCCACAGCTACAAACAGGCCGCAATGATAAGGGTAGAAAGGGCAGACATGTGGTCAAAGCCAAACCTCCAGTGTGGCAACCCACCAATTGGAGGGATATCACAGGCAAGGAGGAACAAGGGGATAGAGAACCATAATAAGCACTTCTGGTCCTGGGGTCCTGAACTAAGAGGATTAACCCTGACTCCCCACCTCATCTGTCTGTATTTAAAAAATCTGCAGGGCTTAGCTCCATGAGATTTGAAAAATCAGTGGGGTTTAGCTTCAGGAGAGCCAGAAGGCTATAGGAAACCAAGTCTGTGCTCTTGAAAAGCTAGCATACTGTGTCACTTGGCCTAAGACCCAGCACAGAAGCAACTGTTTGAAAAGCACCTGGGACATATGTGAAGGCTATTTGTTGACTAATATTAAGATAAGGAATCAGAAACTTACTCCAGGAATGGAAATGCTGGTAGATACCATTTCTCTTGCTCTTCTTCACCCTAAGTGGCTAGAAATTTCTAGGAGCCAGTTCTGATATTCTCTATCTTGCTAGTACCGTTTGCCTGCCTCACCATTCTCCTGAAGACTTGCCCCACACAAACTACCTACCCTTGCAGGTATCCCTCCTAGAATAGCTCCTTCCCTGCCACACCTGGCAGACAGCCTCAGTCAGGACCACTATTTCTCCCTCCCAGCTACTCCTGGGGGCTGTGAAGGGGAGATAGCCCCACTCACCAGCAAGCTAGCAGTAGCTATAGCTGGGGCTCTCACCCATCGCACCAGGAACAAGCCCTATCTACAAATACACATATAACTATTGCAGCCAATCATTTCACATAGCTGGACTGAGGGTCAGCCATGCCCACCAGCATGCCCCTAGCACTTCTGGTCCAGCCAAAACCGGAAAGCACATAGGAGACAACCCTGGAGCACCTCGCTCTGGTGACCAGGGGGGATTGCAGTACTGGGCACCACTGGACATCTTCTACATGAGGCCACTGCTTTCAATACCAAAAGACATAGTGGACCTACCTAGTACATAGTAACATAAACAATGCAGAGAGAAACATGATCCAAATAAAAGATCAAGACAAAACCACAGAAAAAGAGCTAAATAAAATGGAGGGAAGCAACCTACCTGATAAAGTGTTCAAAGTAATGGTCATGAAGGTACTTACTGGATTTTAAAGTGTGGATGAACTCAGCAAGAACTTCAACAACGGTAACACATCAGATCTGAACAATTGAAATAAATATACAGAGGGAAATCAACAGCAGATTGATGATGCAGAAAAATCGATCAATGATCTGGAAGACAGGGCAGGAGAAAGCAACCTACCTGAATAGAAAGAAAAAAAATGGTGATAGCTTAAGGAACGTGTGTAACAACATCAAACATTAGCATTTGCATTATAAGGGTCCCAGAAGAAGCAAGGGGTAGAAGACTAAGAAATAGCTAAAAGTGTCCCTAATCTGTGGAAGGAAACAGAGCCCCAAATAAGATGAACCCAAGGGAGGTCTACACCAAGATGCAAAATTAAAGTGGCAAAAATTAAAGAGATCATTTTAAAAGCAGCAAGAGAAAAGCAGACAGTTACATACAAAGAAAACCCTATAAAGCTTTCAGCTCATTTTTCAGCAGAAACGTTGCAGGCCAGAGAAAGTGGCATGATATATTCAGTGGTGAAAGGAAAAAGAACAAAAAAACACAACGAAGAATACTTTACCAAGGAAGGTTTATCATTCAGAATTGAAAGATAAAGTTTCCCAAATAGGAGTATAAGGAGTTCACCACTAAACCAGGCTTATCAAGGTGTTAAAGGGAATTCTTTTAGTGGAGAAGAAAAGGCCGTAATCAGAAGCACAAAGATTATGAAAGAAAAAAATATTTCACTGGCAAAACGCAAACATACACAGCAGGTAGGAGATCACTTATAAAGCTAGTATACAGGTTAAAAGACTAAAGTAGGAAAATCAATTATATCTAAAGTGTTAAGGTATTCACAAAACAGAAAGATGTAAAATATGGCATGATATACATTAACATGTGGAGAGGGGAGTAAAAATGTAGTGCTTTTAGATTTGTTTGAATTTAAGCAACCATCAACTTTAATATAGACTGCTATATATACAGATGTTATACATGCCTCATGGTAACCACAAATGTAGGACCTATAAAAGATTCACAAACTAAAGAGAAAAGAATTCATGCAAACATTAAAAAGGCATAATCACAAGGGAGGATAACAAAAGGAATAGAAGAAGTACAAGAAAATTAGAAAACAATTAAATGCCAAAAAGTATAAACCTATCAGTAATTACTTTAAATGTAAGTAGACTAAATGCTCCAGATCAAAAAATGTAGGGTAACTGAATGCATAAAAAAGAGCCTCATCTTATGTGCTGCCTACAAGAGACACACTTCAGACCTACAAACATACAGACTGCAAGTGAAGGGATGGAAAGATATTCCATGCAAATGAAAGTTAGAAAAAACTGGGGTAGCAATACTTTTAGCAAACAAAATAGACTTTAATACAAAGACTGTAAAGGGACAAAGAAGGGCATTACAGAATGATACAGGAATCAGTCTAACAAGAGGACATGACAATTGTAGATATCTGTGCACCTAAATTGGAGCACCTAAATGCATAAAGCAAACATTAACAGACATAAGGAGAGAAATTGTCAGTAGTACAGTAATAGGGGACTTTAACCCCACACTTACAACAATGGCTGGATCATACATATAGCCAATAAGGAAAAGCGGGTTTGAAATGCACCTTAGACCAAATGGATTAACATATACACAGAGCCTTCCATCTAACAGAGGAAGTCACATTCTTAAAGTGCGTTTGGAACATTCCCCAGGATAGATCACATGTTAGGCTACAAAACAAGTCAATAAATTTACGATTAAAATCCTATCAAGCATGTTTTCTGACCATTATGGTAATGAAACTAGAAAAGTACAAGAAAAAAAATCTGGAACAAATAAGTAGGCTAAAAAACCTGTCACTAAACAATCAATTGATCAACAAGGAAATATAAGAGGAAATACCTGGTAACAGATACAAATGGAAACGTAACTATGTAACATTTCTGGAATGCAGCAAAAACAGTTCTAAGAGTGAAATTTATAAACCATCTAACCTTACACCTAAGGGAACTAAAAACAACAACAACAACAAAAATCCATGAGGAACAAAAGGTAGAAGAAAATAAAGATCACAGTGGAAATAAATTATAGAGACTGAAAAAATAGGAGATATCAGTAAAAAATAAGATCTGTTTCTTTAAAAGACTAACAAACATTAAACATTTAGCCAGATGCAACAAAAACAAAATGGACTAAAAGATCAGAAATGAAGTTACAATTGACATCAGATACACAAACAATCACAAGGGAATGCTATAAAAAATTATATGCCAACAAGTCGGACAACCTAGAAAACAAAATGATAAATTTCTAAAAACCTACCATTCAAGACTGAATTAGGAAGAAATAGAAAATCTAAGTGGAATGAACTGGTTACTGGTAATGATGTTTAATTGGCAACCAAAAATACTCCTAAGAGATGTCTAGGACCAAATAACTTCAGAGGTGAATTCTACCAAACATTTAAAGAAGAGTTAATACCTAGGATTCTCAAAGTCTTAAAAAAAAAAAAAAAAAAAAAGGAATGTTTCCAAGTTCTGTAAGGCCAGCATTACCCTGATAGAAAAACCAAAGATCCTACCCCCAAAAATTACAGACCAATATCCTTGAGAAACAGATAAATCTCTAAGATATTAGTAAACTGAATTCAAAAATATGTTATTATCATTTACCACAATCAAGTGGAATTTATTCCTAGGATGCAAAGATGGTTTGATATCTACAAAGTCAACATGACACACTTTAACAAAATGTAGGATAAAAATCACATATCGCAAAAGATGCAAAATAAAAGTGTTTGACAAAATGCCACATCCATTCATGATAAAACTTAAAGAGGGTATAAAAAGAATATACCTCTTTTTATAAAAGCTGAAAGCTTTTCCTCTAAGATTAGGAACAAGGATATTTACTTTTCAACATAGTACTGGTAGTTTTACTTACACAAATCCAACAAGAATTAAAAAGCATCCAAATTGGTAAGAAAGTAAAACTCATTATTTCAGATGATGTGATACTATGTAAAGAGAACTCTGAAGATGCTACAAAAAAAAAACTATTACAACTAATGAACTAATTCAGTAAAGTTGCAACATACAAAAAATTACAGAAATTTGTTTGTATATACCAATAATGAGCTAGCGGAAGGGGAAATTCATTGCATTTACAGTTGTACTGAAAAGAATATCTAGGTAAACTACAGGAGGTTAAAAATCTGTACTCTAAAAATAAGATTCATTAAGGAAATTGAAGAGGGCACAAACAAATGGAGAGAGATACCATGCTTACAGTTTGGAAGAATAGAGTTAAAATGTCCACACGACTCAAAGCGATCTACAGATTCAATGCAGTTCCTATCAAAATACCAATAGTTGCTGTGGCTAAGGTCCAGGAGGTTACTGCCTGTTTTCACTTGCAGGATTTTGACGGTTTCCTAGGAGATGTCTCACATTCAGGTCTTTCACCCATTTTGAGTTTATTTTTGTGTATAATGTAAGAAAGTGGCCCGGGTTCATTCTTCTGCACGTCACTCGCTATCCAATTTTCCTAGCACCATTTGTTGAAGAGATGGGTTTTTTTTTTTTCCATCAGATACTCTTTCCTGCTTTGTCAGATTAATTGGCCATATATCTGTGGGCCCATGTATGGGTTGTCTATTCTGTTCCATTTATCTATGTGTCTGTTATTGTTCCAGTACCATATTGTCTTCATTATAGGTTTATTAATACAGCTTCAAGTCCAGAATTGTTATGCCTCCAACTTAGATCTACCTTTTCAACATTACTTTGGGGTCTTTTGTGGTTCCATACAAATTTTAGGATTGTTTGTTCTAGCCTATAAAGAATGCTGGTGCTATTTTGATAGGGATTGAATTGAATGCATAAATTGCTTTGGGTAGTATCTGCATTTTAACAATATCTTTCTTCCAATCCATGAGCATGGAATGTCTTTCCATTTCACTGTGTCTTCAATTTCTTTCATAAGCTTACTGTAGTTTTTAGCATACAGATCTTTTGTCTTTTAGGTTAGGTTTTAGATCCAATTGTAAATGGGATCAGTTCCTTGAGGCCTCTTCTGCTGCTTCTTTATTGGTGTATAGAAATGCAACCAATTTCTGTATGTTGATTTTATATCCTCCAACTTTATGTATCTGTTCTAGCAGTATTTAGGTGGTGCCTTTTGGGTTTTCCATGCAGAGTATCATGTCATCTGCAAAGAGGTGAAAGTTTTTATTTCTTCCTTGCCAATTTATATGCCTTTTATTTCTTTCTATTGTCTGATTGCTGAGGCTAGGGCTTCCAGTACTATGTTGAACAACAGTGGTGAGAGTGGACATCCCTGTCATGTTTCATGTTCTGACCTTACGGGGAAGCTCTCAGTTTTTCCCCATTGAGGATGATATTAGCTGTGGGTCTTTCATATATGGTCTTTGTGATGTTGAGGCCACAGCTTCTTACTAGACATGTCTCCAGAGGCACAGGAAATAAAAACAAAAATATACCATGAGGACCTCATCAAGATAGAAAGCTCTGTACAGGAAGGAAACAAAACTAAAAGGGAAGCTACAGAAGGGGAGAAGATATTTGCAAAGAATTTATTGGATAAAGGGTTCTTTTCCAAAATCTATTAAGAACTTATGAAACTCAACACCCAAAAAACAAATAATCTGGTGAATAAATGGGCAGAAGACATGCATAGACACTTTTCCAAAGATGGCATCCAGATGGCTAACAGACACATGAAAAGATGCTCAACATCATTCAGAGAAATACAAATTGAAACCACAAGAGATACCACCTCCCATATGTTAGAATGGCTAAAATCAACATCTCAATGGCTAAAAACAACAGATGTTGGTGAGGATGTAGAGAAAGGGAAACACTTTTGCATTGTTGGTGGGAATGGAAACTGATGCAGCCACTCTGGAAAACAGTATGGAGGTTTCTCAAAAAATTAAAAATAGAACTACCCTGTACTCAGCAATTGCACAACTAGGTATTTATCCAAAGGATACAAAAATTATTTTAAGGGGCACATGTACCCCAATATTTATAGTAGCACTATGAACAGTAGCCAAATTATGGAAGGAGCCAAAATATCCACCAATTGTTGAATGGAGAAGATGTGGTATATATACATACAATGGAACATTACTTGGTGAACAAAAAGAATGAAATCTTGCCATTTGCAATAACGTGGATAGAACTAGAGTATATTATGCTAGGTGAAATAAGTCGGAGAAAGACAGGTATCATATGATTTCACTCATGTGGAATTTAAGAATACAACAGACAAACATAGGGGAAGGGAAGGAAAAATAAAAATACATAGGGAAGCAGACCATAAAAGACTATTAAACATATAGAAAAAACTGAGGGTTGCTGGAGGGGAAGTGGGTTGGGGGATGGGCTAAATGAGCAAGGGGCATTGAGGAGGGCACTTGTTGGGATGAGCACTGGGTGTTATAGGTCAGTGATGAATCACTAAACTGTATTTGTGAAATTATTACACTGTATGTTAACTAACTAGAATTTAGATAAATTAAATACCAATAGTATTTTTCATAGATTTAGAAAATAATCCTAAAATTTGTATGGAACTACAAAAGACCCCAAAGAGCCAAAGCAATCTTAAGAACAAAATTGGAGGTTATCACAATTCTTGATTTCAAACTCTACTACAAAGCTATGGTAACCAAAACAGTATTGTTCTGGTGCAAAAAAATAGACCAATAGATCAGTGGAGCAGAATAGAGAATCCAGAAAGGAACCCATGCAATTATGGTCAATTAATCTATGACAAAAGAAGCAAGAATACACAATGGGGAAGAGACCATCTTTAATAAAAAGGGTTGGAAAAACTGCACAGCTACTTGTAAAAGAACAAAGCTGGACCACGTTCCCACTATACACAAAAATAAACTCAAAACAGATTAAAGACCTGTATGTGAGACATGAAACCATAGGACTCCTAGAAGAAAACATAAGCAGTAACTCTTGAACAGCCTTAGCAATATTTTTCTGGATCTGTCTCTTCCAGCAAGGGAAACAAAAGCAAAAATAAGCTATTAGAATTGAATGAAACCAAAAAGCTTTTGCACACTGAAAGAAAACATCAGCAAACAAACAAAAAAAACCCAACTAAAGATATTTGCAAATGATTACTCTAATAAGGGACTAATATCTACAGTACGTAAAGTACTGGTACAACTCAACTCTAAAGAGAAATAATCTATTTTAAGTTTTTATTTAAATTCCAGTTATCATACAGTGTAATATTAGTTTCATGTGTACAATGTAGCTATTCAACACTTTTGTACAACAGCTGTGCAACTAGTGCACTCCTTAATCTTCATCATGCAAATGACATATCTGATGATGGGTTAGTACCCAAAATATATAATAGAAATTACAAAACTCAACTCCCCAAAAATGAATAACCCAATTAAAATGGGAAGACATGAACATTTTCCCATAATCTTATAAAACTCAACACTTCCCAAAATGAATAATCCAATTAAAGAATGGACAGAAGAAAGAGAAGGAGGACAAGATGGCGGAAGAGCAGGGAGCTCTGTAATCCGCGCACGCCCGTATGGATTGAACTGAGAAGGACTGAAGGGATAAAACTTGGATTTGCAAGTGGGGGAAAGAAGAAACGGACACCAGAAAGAAGACAACCTCAAAGATGCCT
>CM053569.1:55145854-55264598 GCA_028646485.1 Cryptoprocta ferox | reverse complement strand
AAAAAAAAAAAAAAGAATGGACAGAAGATATGAACATTTTTCCAAAGACAACCTAGAGATGGCCAACAGAAACATGGAAAGATGCTCATCACTGATCAGGGAAATACATATCAAAAATCAGATGTCACCTCACACTCACCAGAACGGCTAAAATCAACACAAGAAACAACAGGTATTGGTAAGGATATACCCCTCAAGGAAGGTGGAACAATCTTGCACTCTTGGTGGGAATGCAAACTGGTGCAGCCACTGTGGAAAACAGTGTGGAGGTTCCTCAAAAAGTTAAAAATACAAATACCCTACAATCCAGCAATTTGCTACTTATTTACCCAAAAATGGGGAGATAACTTGAATAGGCATTTTTCCAAAAGAAAGACATGCAGATGGCCAGACAAATAAAAGATTCTCTGCATTACTAGTCAGGGAAATACAAATTAAAAGCACAAGGAGATCGGATTCTTACTAGTAAGAATGGCTAATATCAAAAAGACAAGAAAAAATAAGTACTGGCAAAAAACGTGGAGAAAAGGGACCCCTCATGCTCTGTTGGTAGGAATCAAAATTGATATGGCTGCTATGAAAAACAGTATGCAGGTTCCTTAAAAAATTAAATGTAGAAATAACCTACAACCAAATTTTACTTCTGGGTATTCACATCACTCCCCCACCCCCCAAAAATGAAGACAGTGATTCAGAAAGTTATATTTGCCCCTATGTTTACTGCAGCAGTATTTACAATAGTGAAGATATGGAAACAATTTAAGTGTCCAATAGATGGAGAAAATGTGATATATATACATATATATGTACATATATACATATACATACACACAATGGACTATTACTCAGACATCAAAAAGAATAAAATCTTGCCATTTGTGACAATAAAGATGTACCTAGAGAGATTTATGTTAAGTGAAATAAGTTAGAGAAAGACATATCATATGATTTCACTTATATGCGGAATCTAAGAAACAAACTTAAAAACAGAAACTGACTCAAATATAGAGAACTGGTGGTTGCCAGAGGGGAGAGGAGAGGAGCAATAGGTTAAACAAGTGAAAAGGATTAAGAAGTACAAACCTCCAAGTTATAAAATATGTTGATGAGAAATACAGCATAGGGAATAAAGTCAATCTGATTATAATAAGGGTGCCTGGGTGGCTCAGTTAAATATCTGACTCTTGATTCCAGCTCAGGTGATGATCTCACCGTTAGTGGGTTTGAGCCCTACATCAGGCTCTGCACTGACAGCATAGAGCCTGCTTGAGATTCCTTCTCCTTCTTGCCCTCTCTCTGCTCCTTCCCTGCTCACACTCTCTCTGTCTCTGTCTCTGTCTCTGTCTCTCTCCCCCTCCCCTGCTCATGCTGTCTCTCAAAAATAAATTTAAAAAGTTAATAAAAAAATGAGTATAATGAAATTCTATGGTGAGATAGGAACTACACTTATGGTGAGCATTTTATAATGTATATAATTTTGTCACTATGTTGTACACTTGAAAGTATATGTAATCTATACTTCAATTACAAATAAGTTATAAAGATAAAGCATTGGAATAGAAAATAACTGTCTCCTAAACACTGTCAATCTATAAAAAAAAAAGTATATATTATGCTTATACAGTTTCAAACTTCAGAAACTGGATATCCTGCAAATATCGGTCACAGTCCACACCTGTCCAGTTAGGTTAGAAAATAAATGAACATCAAAAATTCAAAATTAAATTATACTTCTATCCCCTACATTAAGGAAATTATTAAGTATAATATGGGGAAGACTACGGTGACTTTAGTTACCACAGATCAAGTTTGATAATATGCAAGCAAAGCAGCATATAGGAGCAACATGTAGTATAATTATTTTAATATTTGGGGAAAAAAGTCTATCATTGAATGAATTCATATATAAATTAAATAGAATAAACCCAAGAATGGATTAATTGCTGTAGAAAAGAAAACTGGAGAAATTAGCAAAGGCAAAAGTAATTTCTTTTAAAAGACCAATTGAGCAAACCTCTGAGGAGATAGAGGCAGAAAAAAAGTTAAATATTTTGGATTTAAAAAGTTCAGTAACTGAAGAAAATTGAAAATAGAATAGATTTCTACAGGCAAGTTATAAGAAAATGTTTGATAGCACTAACAAAAGTGGATGAATTCATAGAAAAACATAATCCCCAAACAGAAGGGAAAATATAAAGTTTTAGTGGTCCTATGATCAGTACTCATTGAATCTATAAAAATCTTGCTAGAAAGAAAAAATAATGGTCTGAAATGGTTTTCTAGACCATCTTACTAAGGTTTCGATGAGAAGAAAATAATTCCCACAATATTTCCAGAGACTAGAAAGAATGACAATAGTTCCCAAGTCATTTAATGAGGTCAGTATAACCTTGATACTAAAAGCTAAGCACAGTGAAGGAGAATACATTCCGAGCTCATAACAAAATGAATCTGACCAGGTGTGTGTAAAAGAGTGCATAATGAGGTCAGGTTTATCCCAGGAAAAAATAAGTGCTTTAAAAATAAGCCTATCAATTTCATTTGCCATTTATCAGAGATGAAAACCATATGATCCTATCAATGTAGGAAAGTATTCCATAACAATAAAATTTTATCAAAGCAGAAATAGAAGAGAACCTCTTGCCAAACTTGCCAAAGTTTACATCAAATAGATTTCTTAATGGATAAATGTTAGAAGTATTCCCTCTGAAATCAGGAGCAAGACAAGAGTATCCATTATAACCTCTCTCATTTAGTGTTTTAATGAAGGTTCTACCTACAACAGTAAGACAATGGGTTAAAAATATGGGTATTAGATGGAAAAAAACTATTATTCCCAGGTCATGTTATTGTCAACTTAGAAAACCCAAGTTTGAATCTGAAGACAAGCTATTAGAATTTGTAATGGAATTTTAAAATGCTGGCTGCATACAGTAAGATGTGCAAAAGTAAATTGCATTTCTAATGACAATTTATGAAAGTAGATCATAAAACTAAATATGTATCCACAAATAAACCTAAAAACTGGTATTTCAGGTTTTTAAATTTTTTTTATGTCTTTATTTTTGAGAGAGAGAGGCGGAGAGTGAGCGAGGGAGGGGCAGAGAGAGAGACACAGAATCTGAAGCAGGCTCCAGGCTCTGAGCTGTCAGCACAGAGCCCAACACAGGGCTCAAACCCACAAACTGTGAGATCATGACCTGAGCTGAAGTCAGATGCTTAACCAACTGAGCCACCCAGGTACCCCTGGTATTTCAGGTTTTTGTGGTAATAGTTATACAAGTGAAAACATCTAAACCAAAACAGAAAACCGTTTTTATGGATGGAAAGATCCAATGACACCAAGATGTCAACTTTCTGGAAATTTATCTTTTAGGCACAATGCAATTTCAGAATTTTTGAAATATTTTTAAAAGCTTGAAATTTGTATTATAAAACTAATGAAATGCAATAAGATAGATTTCATACCAGAAAGACATTTTTGATTATGAGAAGAGTCTGGTATTAATACAGGGATTGGAACATCGAGCAATGCAATAGTATAGATAGGTCACATATTTATAAATTTATGATAATTTGATATCTGATAGGTCCTTACAGATCACTGTGGAAATCTATAATTATCCAATCAATGGTGTGGAGATAATTTGATGATTTAGAGAGACTGATCACACAGTATACACCAAACCATTTTCAAGTGGATTAAAAAATTGAAATGAAAAAGGTAAACTTTAAAATGCCAAGAGGATAACTTAAGGGCAATTCTCTTTAGGAGTTCAGAATATGAGAAGTTTTTAAACTAAAAATCACTAAACAGAAGATTGATAAATATCACTCTTAATTTCCTTTTTATCAAAGGATATCATGAAGAGTGAAAACAAATCAAAACTTGAAGAATGTATTTAATAATTGTAAATTTTCATTGAGTATGTGAAGAAATGTTCTATTTTACTAAAAATTAACAAAATTCCAATAGTGATAAAAGACGCGGACATTTCAAAGGAAAACTTTAAAGGAAAACAAACAGAAAATCTTATGAAAAGATGTTCATCATTAGAAATCGGGAAAATGAATAAAATATGCATGAGATACAACTTAACATCCACATTGCCAAAAATTTAAGACAGGAGACACCAGATGTTTTGAATTCTCACATACTACTGTGGAAGAATATATTGGCACAACCATTTGGAACATGCTTTTTTGCATATACAACCCACCAAATCCACTTCTAGGTATATAAACCTGAGAAACTCATTTATGGTCACCAAGTGTATGAGAATTTTTTTAATAAAAATTTTTGTAATAACAAGGGGAAGCAACCCTTTCAACTATCCGTGGAACAAGAGAACAAAGTATGGTATATTTACATAGTAGTATAAAAAGTGAAAAACTACCTCCATACATAGAACATGGTTGAATTATAATAAAAAGGAGTTTTAAAAGATGGAGTACAGTATGATAGCACTTTTTTTCAAAGCCAAGCAATATTAAGTATATGTTCAGATGTACATTAGCACATACAATAAAAACATGAAAAATAAAGCACGATAAAATTCAGAATGGTAGTTACATGGAGGGTTTGAGAAGGAATTCCTAGGTATTTTACTATTATGCTTCACAATATGAACCAATGTTATAAATATTCTTATGTATATATCAATGGTCACAATGTATAGTTATCTAAACTCATCTAAATTAGGTTATTCAGAACAAGTTTTAAAAGAAGAATGAAGAGGGGTGCCAAAGTGGCTCAGTCCGTTAAGCGTCTGACTTCAGCTCAGGCCAAGATCTCCCAGTTCATAAGTTCGAGCCCAACATTAGGCTCTGTGCTAACAGCTCAGAGCCTAAAGCCTGCTTCCGATTCTGCATCTCTCTCTCTTTCAAAAATAAACATACATTTTTAAAAAGTTTAAATAAAAATAAACACAAATTTTAAAAAATGTAGAATTTAGTAAGGTATTTAATGACTGAAAATAACAACTTGGTCTTCTTGAATTTCATTAATATCAGTTAGAAATTGAATTCACTAACATCCCTAACAGAACTGTTACTTAATACAAGTAATTTTGAGGTTATTGAAGTATAGTATCCCCTGCTTGTGATTAGAAACAGTAGAACTATATTGAATGATTAGCTGAGTAGGCCCTCAATCTACCTGGGCTGTTAGAATTCTGGGCACATTTGAACAGCATGTCTACCCTCTTTGGATTTGTTTACCCACCTATGAAATTAGAGTATGGATCTCTAGTGTTTCAGATTTAAAAACAAAACTTGTACCATTCTCTGTATTTTAATAGGTCTTTCCATATTCTATTTGTATTTCTCTAGTCCACAGCAAGCAGAGAAAATACCTAAGAGCTGTGCTAAATTAAGAGTGATAATTTCACCTTTACGTTATGGGACTCCAGCTGTAGCCTGTACTTCTCTTTCCTATTATAACTTGTACATGGTTCCAGATTTTCTCTTACAAGGGTCCTAAGTGGCTCTTGCCTTCTTTCAATGATTCTTACTGTGATCACTCTGCCCTCACAACTTATTCCTACTTCAAGAGGTACAGGTGCCTTCTGTACCATCACTTTATAAGATTTCTCTAGTGGTCTAGAGTCACAAAGTCAGTTATTCCCGAGTCCTTTAGAAACTGTATTTTTAATTGGATTACTGGTGGGTTCTCCAGAGGTACCAGTGTCCATGAGCTATGTAACCAGTTAGACCACATCATTATTGTATTAGCCATTGTCACAGTAATGCTGTATAAAAGTCTACAATCTCAGTGGCTTACAGCAGGCATTGGATTTTCTTACTCATTTGTCTGCTTTAGGCTATGGATCTGGTCTTATCTCTACATGGCTCCATATTCTTGTATTGGAGGTTGCTACGGTACATTCTTTTCATAGGAGAGGATAGGAATGCAAGAAGCGAAGCCACACCAAACAAATTTATGGCCTCTAGTCATAGCCGCTTATACTGCATTGGCTAAAACAAGTCATATAGCAAAGGCCGAGATTAATGGGATGTTGAGATGGAGGAAATTCTCTTTCTGTAATATGCTATAAGATCGCGTTAGCAAGAGAAGAAATAAGAATACAACTCGCCAAAACACTCAATGATACAAAGTCAAAATAAGTTAGTAAAAAGAGAGGCAAACCAAGAGACTCTTAACAGTAGAGAACTGATGGTTACCAGAAGGGAGGCTGGTTGGGGAAAGGAGTTAAAAAGGTGATGGGGATAAAGGAGTGCACCTGTGATGAGCCCTAGGTGATGCATGGAATTGTTAAGTCCTTTTATTATACACTTGAAACTAGTAGTACACTGTAGCTTTAACTGGAATCTAAGTAAGAATTTAATAGGTTAAAAACATTTAAATACAAAAGAGATATTTTTCTACTGAAATACAACTCTCAAGCTCACATCACATTTTGAGTTACAGATCATTACTAAGATTACAAAAATCTGGGCATCTGGGTGGCTCAGTTGTTTAAGCGACCAACTTCTGCTCAGATCACAATCTCACAGTTCGAGAGTTTGAGCCTCACATTGGGCTCTGTGCTGACAGCTCAGAGCCTGAAGCCTGCTTAAGTTTCTGTGTCTCCCTCTCTCTCTGCCCTTCCCCTACTTGCGCTCTCACTCTCAAAAATAAACATTAAAAAAAGACTATAGAAATCAATAGACATCTTAAATTTACTTACACTTTAGAGGGAATCAGTGGTCAAATAGGATTATGTCTGCAGGAATCTAGACTGACAAAAAATATTTTCTCCTACCATTCTGATGATCTAGATCCATTGACTGACCATCTAAAATGCAGCTTGATGAATCTGGGATCTAATGAAGGTCACTGGGAATGTGATAGAAGAGCTCCAACTTGGTGGAGCTGGAGATTCTGAATTTTGGCCCCCAATGACTGCCAGGTTTGAGCTGCAAATTGCTTAGATTCTCTGCAACTCATGTCCTATTCTGTAAGATGGGGATAATACCATCACGGAGCTATTGTTGTGAGGATCTTTGAACAGTTATGTAAAATGGTTAATATCTGATATTGGCACCATATTGGCAAAGTAGTAGTTATAATTCTGGAGGAATTTATAATACTCTGTGTTTTAGACTTTACTGCCTGTTTAAAAAAAAAACAATTTCTTTAAGATGGCTAAGGTGTAATTTCACTTGAAAATAGAAGATATCCTCCTGGTAACTCTTCAAAATCTATGATTCAATGATTCCAAAAAGCACATTATTCATTTTAGAAAACCATTTGCCACACTGCTGCATACTTTCAGATGTGCAAATAAAGGGATCCCAGCTGGTTGCTTTATTTTCAAACAACTACAAAGGAAACAGTAGAATTTTGGCTTCGTGGAATTTTCCTTTGAAAATTTTCACAACCATGTGTGGTTGGAATCTGGCATTTATCTTTTGCTTCCACTCTGGAAATTTATACAGCTCTCTAGAATTTGGTTTGGGTCACATAACTTTTTCAATTCTTGGTCACAGTCTTCCCCTTGTATAATTTCCTTCCAGTGTGAAAAGCCCATATACCATGATGGGTCTACACAGCAAGACTTCAAGTATAGTAACTGCCCATGGATTAGAAGACTTCATACAACCAGATCACTCATGAATAAGAAAAACAAAAGCTTACATAAAAGATTTTATGTGAATGACCAATCCTGGGTGTATAGGGTATAAAAAAGTTAAATGAATTTTGTAACTCGTTACTTTTAAGCATACTATATATCCTACAGCCCATATACAGAAAAAAATACATTTCCAAGTGGCCATATAAGGATTTAAAAATTGGTAAGGCTTACTAGCTTTTTAAAATCATCTAGGTGATGTAAATGGACACTTCCTTGCCTTATTACTCCCTTATTGCACCCAGGAAAGCTTCCCTGCCTATATTTTAGGAAAAGTGATTAGAAGAACAAAGTTATAAAAAACTTAAATCTCAGAAGATTTTCTTTTGTGGGCTTAAAAAATAATAAAGAAATTAACCTCTACTGTCTTTATTCGAACTTTTCCTTGGTTCTTTGCCTCTATTTTGATGAGAGCTTTTTTCAGAGCTTAATTTTAAGTTTTATCTCCTTGTAGGGCTCTATGTGAGCTTTTAATTCCACCATCTACTAGGTCTACTCCCACCCTCTGGTCTTACTCCCCCTGCCCTTGACCCCTTCCCTGATTAGAAGAACAGTATCTGCCCCTTATAGTTTTGGGAGTCCAAAGTCCTATTTATTTTGTTTGACTTGACGAAAAGCATGATTTATAAGACTTTCTAGCTATAACACTATCTACCCTTTCTTTCTTTCAACTCTGGAGTTTCAGCTCTGTGCTCGACATTCTGCTATGCCCCAGAACACAGAAAACTAACAATTATGGCCTGTCACCTCTTGGATCCAGGCTCTGCTACTTACTAGTTGTGTCACCTTGGCCATGTCCCTTGAACTCTGTCCTTCAGTCTTCTCATCTGCAAAATAGCAATAGGAGAGCCCTAGGTCAGGGTTCTTTCGATTAAATAACACCTACATATTGCTTAGGGAATCCATAGATTATTCTGTAAATAATGCTAACCCTTGTCCTCCACCTTACCTGGTCACCATTCCTGTCTGTCTTCACAGGAGTAGTCCTCACCATATTTACAATTCTTTGCCTTATGTTTATGCAGTCTTAGAATATAAGAAGATAGTATTTTAATAGTGATGACCTAGGGGTATTCAGCTGTGTGCGCTTTAGCGAAAAAGTTAATCAAGATCTGTTCCAAATGTATCACCATGTTTGTACTATATACCAAATCATTTTATTCACGGACTTATTAAATTGACAAAGTTATTGCCACAGACTGGGCTCTCAAGATATTGACATAGAAAAATACAGACATATGTAGAAAACCATTCATGTCTTCAAGAAACTGATCATCTAATGAAAAAACAGAAATAAACGTTTACTAAACATTATAACAATAGTGATATACACAGGATATTAAAGAACTGAGGAGATGTCGAGAGCATGTATACTCTGCGGTGTTTTATGGTTACTGAATTTTCCTTTTTTGATTAGTAGATGCTATATAAATATTGACAACATTCCACAGTATGGCTAAGCACACAGGTTTGGATCTTGTCTTTCAGAATGAGGAAGTTATTGAGAATTGGTTCTTTGCATTATCAAAAACATTTGAATAAAAGAATTTATGGGCGATCGGTTATTATCTCTGCTTTGTAGCAGAGGAAAGCTTTAGTTTTCTTAAGTTAACAGATTTTTGGGCTTGCTTGTTTTGTTCTTTTGATGCCGTGTAGACACAACCACAGATATTTGCAGTTCATAGTCTGAAAATGGTTGAGATGATATCCTCTTGGGATGTCTCATAGGAAGAGGGTTTGTCACAAATGGGGGGGGGGGAGAAAAGACCGCTAGAATGGGAAATCTTTATTTGAAATTTTATGAGAAATCAGAGTTCTTAAGTCATAAACAACCACCAAGTAATTAGAGGAAGAAAAATATGATTTTCATTATGCCATGAATTGTGTGATTCTTCTCTATTTTCCCCTCCTTGCCAGTTCAGCTTGGTAGGATTGTGAAATTGTATTAATAATCACTGTAATGCCTTTCATTTCAGAAGGTCATTTTGGTTACCGAACAAATGCTTCATGTAGGACTAAGTGATATTATTTAAGAGCTTCTTTTTCTCAGTCCAAAACTATTCAATTTTCAGACTTAGCAAACTGTTACTAGAATTTACTTCCATTTAAGACTTTATGATTTTAGGACATTTATTTCATATAGAAAACCAACTCTAATTGAACACTTCTGCATTAAAAGCCCATAATATGGGAGGCACCTGGGTGGCTCTGTCGATTAAGCGTCTGACTTTGGCTCAGGTCATGATCTCATGGTTTGTGAGTTCGAGGCCCACATCGGGATCTCTACTGTCAGCACAGAGCCCACTTGAGATCCTCTGTCCCCCTCTCTTGCTGCTCCTCCCCTGCTTGTGCACGTGCACTCTCTCTCACAACTAAATAAACATTAAGAAACAATTTTTAAAACCCACAGTATGGTATTCAGGGTGGAAACTTTAAGAATTGAATACAACTTATATTTAAAACACAGATACATTTGACAAAAGGTGTGATTTATTCATCTATTAGACAAAACCTGTTATTTGCCTGCCATGTTCTGAGCAGTAGGAGATTCTGAAGATGCAGCTCTGAAGAAGTCAGGCACGTCACATAGCCTCCCAGTTTGGTGGGGCTAACAGATTTTTACTAAGAAATTATAAGCCCTCACTATGGGCCAAACACTCTAAAACCAGAAATAGAAGATCCTGTCTCAAGGGATGATAGTTTAATGAAAAAGATGGACCATAAAATAAGCAGTGACTAAGCATCACAAGAACAATAGAGGTGTAGAGGGACAAAGGAGAGGCCAAGAGAAAGTACAGCCATCAAGCTATTTATTAATCAGAAGGTTTTTTGTGTGTGTTTTATCATGTGCTGCATAAATATGGGTGACATTTTGTAGCATAGCAAATGTACATGCCTGGGGAGCAACTTATTACATGTTGAGTGTCAAAGATAAAATGAGAGTGTAGAAGAAGTTAATCCTGTTTGGTGGTATCAGGGATAGTTTCATGATAGATGTCATTTGAGCTCAATTCTTCATTAAGGGTTCCAGGCTCAAGGAGAAAAGGATGCCAGTTTGAGGAACTGGTGTGAGGCAAAGAAGTATAGACATTTAGCACATGGTAAATAGTCTACCATAACTATATTTGAGGTTAAAGACTGTTAAGCCAGGCAAAGCATTTACTAATTGTTTTTTTCTTTTTTTTTTCTTTTCCAAGTCTGAAAAGGCCTTGTATACTTTGATAAACCTTTAGGCTTTCCCTTGAAAGCAAACTTTGCTATGAGAGATGATAAAATGAAGAGACCTGATACCTCTGGGGGGAGAGATACAGAAGGAAGCGATGAAGGCATTAGGCTGGGAAGCTGGTAGAAAGATTCCTAGCTGTTTCACAGATTTGCTTAAACTTACAAAAGATGTTTATTCATGGAATCCCTAAACTTTCATTGAGAAATTGAGTACCACATACTCTGTTCAGAACTACTAGGTAAAGATAACTACAAAATGGTGCAGGACTACAAGGAGGGAAAATACATTAACACACAGGACTCTAAGCAATATAAGTGCTTAAATAGAGAACACAAGACGTGCACAGTGAAGAGTAAGTAATTCTGAAGAGAGTGATCTAAAAAGGATTCATGGATTGAAATTCTGACTCTAGAGCCTACAGTCCATGACACATTTTTGGGAATATCATAGCTCCTTGTGGCTTGTCTTAAAAGGAGCTTTTTTATTTTTCCCCAGAGAGAAACAGGTTCTGAAACAGAAGGTCACATGAAGAAGATTTATAGGGTAGTCCTTTTGAAAAAAAGAGAAGAAAAATAAAGACAAGCTGACCTGTGAGGCAGTTACACGGAGGAGATGACCAGTGCTCTGGGAAGCTCGGAGGCTAGGAAAACTCTGCCGAGTGGGGCTTAATCAAAGTGCTTGGGCCAGTCCTTCATAGCTACGCATCAGTCGATCATTGGCAGTGGGAACCCCGTGGAAGTGGTTGCCTGCAGCACGGGATGAGGCCCAGTGATGGACGCAGCTGGGTGCTGTCACCAAAAGTTTAATTCCAGTTGAGGCAAGATGCTAGGTGGAAATGGACTCCATGCTGAGGAGTTTCCTTTTAGTTTTTTCATTGCAGGCTGTGGACAGCCCTAGAAAGCTTTTGAGGAGATAAAGGGGCATACATTGATTTTAGTTTTAGAAAGTTAGTTCTGGTAACAATGTAATGGGCAACTTGGGGTGATAGATGCTAGCAGGTGAAACTAGTTTGAACGCTATTGTAGTAGTTAAGGCCCGGTTCAAAATACTTAAGCCTGATTTAAACCTGCAAAAAAGTTCCCCAAGTCTCCCCATGGAGAATAATCTCCCTCTACCATTCTTCCATAACACTTTAGTTATATCTTTATTTTAGCCCCAAACACAATCTGACTTATATCTTGATTCTGTGTATGTCTTTTTATTGACTGTGAATTTGGGGGGATCAGTAACCATCTATGCTTATCTGTATCTTCCATGGGACCATCACTGAGACATGAATAGAATGAGCATTTGATGAAAGTGTTTCAAATTGAACAGTTCAAGGAAGAAATGATGAACTTCTAAAATTGAGTCAGTCACAGTGGGGATGAGGAGAATGGCATTGATAAATAAGACCCTGAGGAGGTAGAAATGGGAGGAATAGCTTTTGGGACTATGGCATAACTGTTCATCAAACACACTGAAACACAGCTACATAAATCCATTTATATTTATGCATTTGTTTGCTACATTTTCCTGGGTCATTTCTTAAAACATTTTCCCTCTTTACATAAGTTTCTCAGAGTCTGTTTTTCCAGTTACACATCAAAGAAAAAAGATAAGTTGCAAGTAGTTTCGATCCTTTAAATGAATGCTGTTTCGTTACATGTCTGCCTGAGGATTTAAAGTTCAGGTAATACTTCTGCCTTGGTGAACCTTTGCTTTTGTAAGATCTTTCTACCTACATTCCAAATGAATGCGCCTAACTTCTTTGCCAGCTTATTCAAGGTCTGATGACCTCAGCAAAATGTTAAGATATCCAGGAAATCAAGAGTGAAAGTATTTTCCTGTCTTAGGGTCTGATTTGGTCAAAAGAAGATACGGCATGTTAAGATTAAAATGTATCTTGGAAACATGAGAAAGACTTTGATTCAAAAGGGGAAGTATTCCAAAGCTGAGAGGGAGCATATTTTATTTGTGAAAAAGACATGATCACGTAGTGGCAGAAGGATAGGATGTACCGTCAGAAAATACAGATTGACAAGCTGACCATGAGCAATTCCATGTGCCTGTATTTTTAAAAAATTTTTTTTTACCATTTTTTATTTATTTTTGAGAGACAGAGCATGAATGGGGGAGGGGCAGAGAGAGAGGGAGATGCAGAATCTGAAGCAGGCTCCAGGCTCTGAGCTGTCAGCACAGAGCCCAACACGGGGCTTGAACCCATGAACTGTGAGATCATGACCTGAGCCGAAGTCAGACGCTTAACCAACTGAGCCACTCAGGCACCCCCATGTGTGCCTGCTATAAAACTGAAATAGGATTATTTCCTGTTGTAACCGGTTCATATGTAAGGAAAATATAAGTATATAATTAAGTGGAAATAGTTTCTACATTGTAAAATACTGTGTCTTGTTTTGTAGAATGCTTATCCTCCATATATTTCTGTTTTGAAACAACCCATAATTAGAACAATAGAGTCCAATGTTTGGACTCATGTTTGGTATTTGATTACTTATAATAATGATAGCTAAAGTTCATTAAGTGCCTACTCCCTTGCCAGTCACTGTGCTGAGAATGATTTTATTTAATTCTTCTAACAACCCTAAGGTGAAGTAAAATCATTTTGTCCATCTTATGGATGAGGGAACTAAAATGTATTTAAAGAAATAAAATAACTTTCAAAGATCATTTAAGTGGCATATAATATCTGTATGTACTTAGAGCCTAAACAACTAATGTTTAGCAATAGACTGCATTGTTACAGATAGATAGATGATAGATGATGGATAGATAGATGGTAGACTTGGTTAACTTGTGGGAATATGTTGTATCATGTTGTGCATGTGTGTGCACATGTATGTCTGTGTCTGTACATATAGGTATGCATAAATAAATATCTACAATAGGAAAATTTGATTATCAGAAAATTACGCAGCTACAGCCATTGAGGGTATATGTAACTAAAGATAATAAGCATCCAGCCTTACCTTCTTTTATTTGCGGTATTATATTTGGAAATACTCCACTATGTGCAAAACACCATACTTCATTCTCCAGAGGAGTACCAGCTGATAGAAATAAAACAAGGGGCACCTGGGTTGCTCAGCCAGTTAAGCGTCCGACTCTTGATTTCAGTTCAGGTCATGCATGATCTCACAGTTTGTGAGTTTGATCCCCGTGTTGGGCTCTGTGCACTCAGCACTTGGGATTGTCTCTCTCTCTCTGTCTCTCTCTCATTCCCACACTCTCTGCCCCTCCCCTGCTCACACATGCTCTCTGTCTCTCTCAAAATAAATAAACATTAAAAATAATTTAGAAATATAATGAGAGCCATGTACGTAATTTTAAATTTCCTAATAGCCACATTGAAACAGTAACAAGAAACAGGTGAAATTAATTTTTGTAACACCATTAGATATAACAAAGGATTTCAATCCCTATTTCCCTTGCAGACATGAGGAAAAAAGAACTCAGAAGAATTAAATCACTGCCCTATTTTAGAAAATCAAGGTTGAATTTTCAGTTTTAAAAGTTTCTGCTTTTGATATTGCTGTGTGACTTTGGGCAATCTACACTTTTAGTTCCCAGCTTTGTGATGGGAGGTTCTCTTTTCTGAGATATTTGTATTTTATGTCAAATCCTTGTTGAAAACATAATAAATTTCTTTTCAATATTTTCCTGAATTATATTTGTATCCAGCTCATTCTCTCTAGGGATATGGTCTAGCCAACTCAATTGCAAAGCAAAGTGGTTATCACTTATTCAAATTCAGCAAATATGTATTGCTTGCTATATGTCAACTAAAGATATAATTATGAAATAGTTCTTTCACAGATGAAGCTCATAGTCTAGATAGAAGAAAGACAAATACACAACATATATAACAAAATATAATGACTGATTTGTTTCTCTGATGTTAGAAACAGATGCAGTATGTGGTCACTTTCCCCCTCAATTTGTACTTACTGTGTATCTATGAAACAGGAGAACAAGACACAGATGCATCAGGGATAGTGAAAATAGTAGCCATTGCCTGAAAGAAATGAATTTTGGTGTTTTGTCAAATGATAAATTGATAAATACTTAGAATTTTCTCATATGTTTTCAGTTTTTAAAATACTTAAAACTTAAAATGTTAAAATGCAGCCTGTAAGTACCAGATATGACTTATTATCAACTTTTATTCTTGTTTGGTCAATTACTCAATAGAAATAGTAAAGAGCATTGTAGGAAAAGGACTGGATTAGGAAAAGCATTTACACATAATCATGATGAGTGTTAGAGTTTTTATTAAAATGTAGTAATCATTGGTTATTTTTGGCCATACACCATTCAAACACCATTTGTATCTGGAGAGAGTTCCTCATCGTGTGGGACTTGAAAGTCAAAAAGGAATATTTCTTTGCCAGAATCTTTCTCTGCAGGCAGCCTAGACTCAGTCATGGTTGAGCCCAGTGGGTCCATAGGAGGACCATAGGAGCCACAGTGTCCAGTGGCTGTGGCACTACCAGTAGCCTTCTAACCAGACTGTTTCTGAATTCTGACTGCGGCTCTTTTCTTGCCCGCCAACGTTCTTTTGCTTCCTGGCATTTCCTAATCATGATACTCTAGCATTCCTGTTGATTCTGTGAAGTACCAATAACCCACCAATTAGTTTTATTTTGGAATCAATTAACCAAAATCCGTTTCAGGCATTTATAATCAAGATCTGACTTGTATAGAAATTGGTACCAGGAAACATGTCATTGGTCTGAAAGCCTTAGGGCAATGAGGATCTTATCTCTGGTTAAACTAGAATTGAAGGGACTAAAAATGCCCAATCAGTATCTGGTAGTCTATGACATACAATGGCAAAATAATTAATTACCACCTGTGGTTACCATTAATGAGGTGTCCATTTAAGGCAAATTTCTGAGGTTATCACTTTGATGCAATAATAGAATTAAGATCATGCAATTTCAAGGATGTAGGGAAGGTCATTTAATTCTAATGGAAATGAGTAAAGATAGAGAAGAAATAGGTGAAAGTTCAAAATTCTTGATGCAAGTTATGAACTAAAACTTAGTTCTTAAGTTCTTAAAACTGAGAACTTTCTATCACCATAAAGAACTTTATCTTCTTTTGCAGCTACGGAGTTGAAAATCAAAGTAAAATTTGAAAATACAGATTATCAAATGTATTCATTTGAGTTCACAGCAATGCCAGCTCACAGTGAATTTTGATTGAAAAGGGATAAAAAATATTAATAGAGTATATTGGATGATATAGGAAGATACAAAGGCCTTGGTGTACCCTGAACCCTAACTCTCACTTGCCTCTTTTGCCAGCTATAGCTATGTTACCTTCCATTTCTGGTAAGACTGTTTTACTGCTCTATGGAAGATGATGAAGTCACTTTTTTTGGAGAAAATTTCTGTGTAAAGGGAAGACATTTATTCTGAAGACTTCTCTATACCTCAGTGTCTGCAAACTTATTACCACAACTGAGGAAGGTAATAGAAATGGAAGCCATATTTAAACTAAGCAGAGAATATTTTAACCCCAAAGGAATTGGAAGACCTGGAAAATTCCTTTTTTTAAAAAAATTGGGAAAGATGTATAGAAAGATATCCTGAGATATCAAGAAAGGAAGATACTAGATAAGGTTGAATTAAAAAATTAATTCAATTAAGGTGTTTTCTTGGCTGAGTGGCTAAAACCTGGATTAAAAGGTGGCTTATATCCAATAATTTGAGATGGACAAAATTCCCTGGCATCATGTATTAGAAAGGATGCAAATGTTCTGAGTGATAGAATTGCCAACCGTAAGTTATTTGTGATCTACTCACCCATCCTAACCATGTTTCCTAAAAGTGTTCAGAAGATATTCTCTTCATCACAGTATTGATAAATATATGGTGAAAGGGTGCCAAGTTTTCTGAAAAGTCTTGTAATATTTCAGATTTGGAAAGGGACTTTGCAATTGAAATGAGCTTCCTGATATCATTAAGGTAGGAAGATCCTTAAGTACCAGAAGCTGTATAAGAGGTATTATCACCACAGATACATACTGTGAATCTTTATCCTATTCTTCCTCAAATAAATACGTGGTCATTTACCAAATAATGATGTATTAGGGAGCAGGAAATACCCAGAGTTTTCAGAGCCTGTTGGACACTGTCTCTAAGTTAACAATAATTCCTTGGTATTCACAGGACAACTGTCATTGCACTGGTTAAGAACAGGGTGTAGGGCAATTGGCAACAAATGGAATTGTAACCCAAATCCTTTCTGAGATGGGATCAATGGTACCTTAGCAACATTCTACAGTTGTTTTCAAAGTCACTGATTGCATCTCACCATAAAACAGGAAATCTTAAAGAGGTGTGGTCTGAAGTGATTCATTTTGTCCATCAAGGGTAAATAGAATTTCTGCTATCCTGCAGGGTCTGGGAAAAGTGTGGATGGAAACCATATCATCTCTGGAGCTCCTTCTCATACTATTATCTCTCTAGTAAAAGTTGATGGAAGACTAATACAACCTTATACATTCAAGATGACCAAGGTTTCAGCTCAGTTAGGAATGTGCATATAATTTTCCAATGGGATAATAAACTCCAATAAGGGCTGCCTGCTTATGACAATTGAAAATCCTGCACTTGGAATGATTTAATAATTTATCAGACTATGGGTTGCTTCCTTTTAGAAAGGAATAGATGTATTTTGGGTTGTAAGTGGGTATTTGACTTAATAGGGTGGCAATCGTTCTTGAAGGGAAGGTAACAATAGGAAGAAGAGAACATGTGGGTAATGGGCAACCAAAGAAATAGTTATTTGTTTGACTTTTTTTCCTGTTTATTATATAAAACCTGTTTTTTTATCTTAATTTTTTTTGCAGGAATCTCCAATATGTGGGACTTAGTGGAAAGCAGTGCCCTTTTATCCACTAAGAAAGCCTTGTAGAAACAAATATTTTCTCTCTTTAGTTCTTGGTAATGAGAACATTGGCATATGACCAATGCTTGGTGTTCCCCTGGAGACAATGTATCTTGAGGAAGTGACTCAGGGATGTGCAATCGTTTTATGCCTCTTACCTCACTGAAGTCCTCTGATGTATTAAGGATAGATGGAGCTTTTCCAGGCACAATCTACAGAGAAAAAATTCTGGTCTTTTGGGAATTGTAAGGAGGATGGAAATTATCTGGCCATATGGATAATATTTGTTTTGGTTTGTTTTATACACTTCCATTCCTCTTGTTCTCAGCTTTGAGCCCAACCCCTTCTCCTTCTACCAAATCTGGCACCTAAAGCCTCTTAGGATTTCTGCAGAATGAATCAACTTAACCCTTTCAGATACTCCAAGGTGCAGATAACTGTGCTTTCAGTTATAATGTCCTCACTTAGCTATTTCACCAATCCCTCTACTGTACTTTTCATCTAAAACTTGGTTGAAATGTTTCATCCACTGAAGTCTCCTATATGCTTTGTCCTTTTGACTTGATTCACTTTTTATTCCTTTAATGCATTTTTGGAATGGCTTCAGGGGGAATAGAAGATAAACACATCTCTCCAGTATACCATATTAAACATTGCGATACCCACAAATCATCCTCTTTCAATAGGCTAGGATAAGCACATCAAGATGATGAAGTTGTTCATGTTAGTTAAGAGTTGACTGTGAGTAAATAATATCACTGTGCTCTAAACCACAGGACCCCATCATTACTAAAACAACTGCACTGTCAATGATGATATAGCAACTCTATTCTGGTTACACTTTTTTTTCGTATGGAAGATGTCAAGATCAATGGGGCCCCTTTAGCATCAGAGCTTGATTGACTACTGTTAATGTCTGACCCAATTTTGATTTCTAATTTTGAGAACATTATAGGAAAATCTGGAATATGGACTTGCCAAAAGTTTCATAGGAAAAACTTAATTGACTTTTTATGTTTGCTGTAACTTACTCAGTTAAAATACTTTTGCAGACTTTTTTTCCTAGCAAAATAAAAAAAAAAAAAACACAATGTTCTTCCATATGGCTCAAGTTGAAAGTATATGTGTGTCTCTCTCTACCCTATCTAAAACACAGAGAACCTCAAACATTGTACTGGATCTGAAATTTAGATATTTTCATTCCAAGATTAGGACTTAAGATTGCTTCCAAATAATACTATCCTGGTTGAATTTATGGGCCTTTTGATGCCCTGGACTATTCCCTTTTGAGGACTCTGCCTGAGACGCTGATCTTTCTATAGTTGGCCTGTGAGATTTAAAAGACAGAAGGCTCCAGTGAAGCATAGAGAGTGTGCCTGTAGTCAAGGGATACGACCTCAGTCAGAAAAACTGGGGAAAAAAGACCATGTAAGTCTTTACTTCCAAGAAAAGCTAGTTGCTGTTTTGATAACGGTAATGTCCCTTCAGTTCAAAGTTACCAGCTATCAAAACAAGTTGCAGTTCACATCAGACTAACCCCTTTCCATTATGGAGAAGTAGATTGTAGTGTGATTGAGTCCAAATAAAAATATATTTACAGAGAAAACTAGGCCCACGAGAAGCAAGCAGAAATTGGCAACAAGCTAAGTTTCAAAAATGTTCAGGCAAAAAATTTTCCCATATACAATTTACATCCATAAGACTAAGACATAATTAGAAAGGTTGTATTAGAAGGAAATGATATTTTAAAAGATAATTCACTAAGGAGATAGGGTAATAGAAAGCAATCATCTATCAAAACAGAATACACAAAATCACTCTTGCTCCGTCACATGTGTTAACTGTTCAGCAAAATGGCTTTGCTGTGCACTCAGGATGAGGTTTGAGTAGGAAGTATTATTGTCTGGCATCAGAGCCAGGGCAGGATCCAGCCTGAACCTCCAAGTCATTGCATAAGGAAATATGAAATTTCAGAACAATGTGGGTGGGCAACAGACTTGACCCAGCTCTCATTTGTTAAATAAATACAGATTTGACTAGTTGTACCTCTGAGGGCTTTAGCAGTGGCATTGCCAAGGTGTAACACTTGGGGGAGAGGGGGTTGGACACCATCATAAATCCCCATGAGCAACCTCCTCCAAGCTGCCCCTAATAAACTTAACAATCTAAGTGAAATCAAGTGTACTCGCTCTTCATGCAGCTTCAAGACAAATCAATTAGGCTCCACTTCCAAAAACCTTTTCACCACCAAGTCCTTCCTATAAGAAAGTTTGGGAGCTGCCATCCACTAAATTTTAGCCCAGCTCTTGAGATTATGTGCAACGTTGGTTCTTGTTGAAACCAGAACACTAAGGGGCCTCCTTGTTCTTCAGTCCTCCTGTATCACTATTACATTTGCTGGCAGCTAGAGCAGGTAAAGAAAACCATATTGTTTGTGTAGTATAAAAGATGACTTCTTAAAGATGTGCAGACAGCGAAACTCATGCTTAAGCAATTGTAAAAACAAGAAAAACCTGAAAACAATTAGTAATCTATTTATACATATAAAAACTGGAAAATGATTTCTTACCGTATGGACTGGAGAGCTCTCTTAAATTTTTGTCTTTACAAGTTACTTGGCAGAGAGGAGCATATTCTGGTTCTACACAGAAAGAAAATCATAGGGAGGAGGTTTTGCAAGTGCATGAAATGAACACATTTGGGTAAGGCATGTCCATTTTAAGTCAGGTGCACTTTTCTATAATGTTTTCTATAATGTAGAAAATAACAAAATGAGTACTGTGGAACTTTTCATCACACTGCACTGTTGCATTTTCTAATTATGATATTTGTCAGTGTAACCAGTGAAATTTTAATATGTATAAAATAACTGTACCCTAAGCCTATGAGTTTTCAGTATTTGAAGCAGAGAACTTATAAGTCAACATTCCTTTCAATTTATATATATATATATATATATATATTTTTAATTCCAGTATAGTTAACATACGGTGTCATATTAGTTTCACATATACAATGTAATGATTCAACTATTCCATACATCAGCCCTTGGTCATCAAGACAAGTGCCCTCCTTAATCCCCATCACCATTTAACCCATTCTCCCCACTGCCCCTCTGGTAACCATCAGTTTGTTCTCTACAGTTAAGAGTCTGTTTCTTCGTCTTCCCTCCCCATCCTTTTCCTTTGCTCATTTGCTTTGTTTTTTAAATTCCACCTATGACTGAAATCATATGGTATTTGTCTTTCTCTGACTAATTTCTCTTAACATAGTACTGGAAGTCCTAGCCACAGAAATCAGACAACAAAAAGAAATAACAGGCATCCAAATCTGTAAGAAAGAAGTAAAACTTTCACTATTTGCAGATGACATGATACTATAGACTTCACCAAAAACTACTATAACTGATAGATGAATTCAGCAAAATTGCAGGATCTAAAATCAATATGCAGAAATTTGTTGCGTTTCTATACACTAATATTGAAGCAGCAGAGAGAGAAATTATGAAAACAACCTTATTTACAATTGTGCCAAAAATAATAAGTTACCTAGGAATAAACATAACCAAAGAGATGAGAGCCCTATGCTCTGAAAATTATAAAACAGTGTTGAAAGAAATTGAAGGTGAAACAAAGAAATGGAAAGACATTCCATGCTCATGCCACAACTGCATCTACATTTCATAAGCTGTCATTTAACTGGACAAAACTTCTGGCCAGATGTAGCTGGAGTGCTTTGGTGTATGAGGCATTGTCTGCTTATTAAGCATCGTCTGTAATTTCAATATAAATTTTTGAGCAGACATTTCTGCTTATAGAAAATAGAAGTTAACCTAAAAGACACCAGAGATACAATGGATGTCAAATCAAGCAGTTCTCTGTGACAATATTAAGGAAATCAGGTGAAAGCAAGAAAAGGGTTAGGAGAGGCTTATGTAGACTTGAAAAGAGTTAGATGTATGTGGGTGCTCATAATATTCTGAGGGTGGACATCTTCATCAGGCCAACAGTGAGCAGAACTTTCCCTGGAAGAAGGCAAAATGAAAGTAATTTGTTTAGATTGCAAATGGAAATGGAACCCCCACACCCCCTCCCCGCCAAGGAAAATTAAAAAAAAATAAAATAAAATAAAAAGAAAGAGACTTAGGGAAGTTCTTCAAGAGATATATCTTGGCTTTCTCAATCCATGAGCCATTTTGCTCCAGGGGATACATCCAAACATAAATTTTATGCAGAGACCCTGTGATTTGGCACCGTGAGTTGGCGTATAACTGGACCCACTCACAGGATCTTAACCTTCTCTGCCAGGGGAGTCATCATCTGAATGGGAAAAACCATTGCAACATTTTCCCTTCATCTAACAAGAATGACTAATTTTAGATGTATCACAAGGAAGTGTTTTGTTCCAAACATAGTTCCTAGAAATAGTGGGGCATTCCAGTCCAACAGATGAAAACCTTCCTCATGTATTCTGTACCACTTGTCAGTGAATCCAAATTGCCTGCTTTTAAGAAGATGAGAAGACAATGGGGCTTCTAAAAAAAATGGATACTTCTAAAATCTCTGTGTAGATTATCTCTAGATGGTAGAATATTTACAGCAAAATTTCATTCCTGGGAGATCTTTCCCTCATCACTCTTGGACCCCTCCTTTCTTGCTGCTCTCACTTGTTAAGTGAAAGCACATTTTATCATCAGGCTAAACAAAGTTTGGATGAACATCTAAATCTGTTATATAATTTTGACAAATTAAAAAAAATTAAATGTGACTTTTGAATTAATTTTACAGTTATGTACATACATGTTAGTAAATTTTTCAATAAAATCAATACTTAAAAATTTTCATATAAGTTTTTATGATGCATGGTGTATTGGTAAGTTTACTTACCAATACTTTAGTAAGTACTTACTAAAGATAGAATACTGAGTCTAATTCTGACTTTCTCAATAATTAATTTAGATCAGTAACTTCATCTCTCTATTTGTTTGTACAATGAGAGAATTGATCTCATTGATCTAAAATTCTTTGATTCTAAATACAACAGGTTTCTTCTCCTTATATCAGAAATAACCAGCAGTATAAGGTGGTATTTACTAAGTGCTGAATGACTGTATTAGATAAGGAGGGAGGTGTCAGTTCTAGCTAACACGGCATGGAAGATTCATGGAGGATGTGTGATTTAAGCTAGGACTTGGAAGTGGTCAGAATGTTGACAAGTTAATTGCAGAGCAATGTATGGAGGAAAAAACTCAAGATGCATTAAAGTCAGGAAGCAGATCAAATGAAGAGTTCCTTTAGGAGATGCTAGTACAAAGTTTAGAGACCAAATTTAGGAGCATCTTTAGTGCCTGGTATACAGTATACAGATTTTACCCTAAAAATGGGTAGCACATAATTTTTTGTTGTTGTTGTTTGGAGTTGAGTAGTTGAGGGGGGATTACATGTGCCAAAAGGTTTTTGGAAACAAAGAAAGTATTACTTGGTTCCTACTACCTGTCAGTGTCTGTTTTCATCCAGGAGCATGGACAGCTAAGAGACAATTTTATTTTTTAAAGGATTCATTTGATTTTTTAATTTTTATTCCAAGTCAAAATGTAGCCAGGGGCAAGAGGCAGGATTTCTTGTATGTGTACATTAGCTCAGATTTCCTCATTATATTATCTAATCCAATTAATCTGGTTATTTAGGGGTTAGTAAGGGAATTTATTCTGGCATCCTGCTTTATTGCTATGGAGTATATGTCTGTGCCCCTTCAAACTTCATATGTTGAAATCCTAACCTCCAATATGATAGTATTAGGAGGTGGTGCTTTTGGAAAGTGATTAAGTCATGAGGCTGGAGCCCTCATGAATGAGATTCATGTTCTTATAAGAGACCCCAGAGAGCTCTCTCTTCTCTTCTGTCATGTGAGGACAAAGTGAGAAGGTGCCCATCAAGGAACCAAGAAGCAGGATCTCAAACACTGAACCTGTTGGCACCTTGGTCACAGACTTCTCAGCCTCCAGAACTGTGAGAAATGAATTTCTAATGTTTATAAACCACTCATTCTATGGTATTCTGTTATAGCAGTCTGAATTGACCAAGAAAATTATTTAGAAGTCATTTATTTCTTCTTTAAGTATTTCATGTGTGCTATGCTCAAGGGCCTGGGCTGAGGTCTGAGAACAGGAAAGATATATCCTTCACTTTCTGGAATTTATCATCTCTGTCCATTCATTCCTTGGGCTAAGTGGTTTTTCAGAACTTTTATTTTTGTATGGTATTGCATATTTTCCTGGTAATGGTAAAAAACAAACAACTATGTGGTACACATCCACATAGTTTGACAGTTATCAGAAATCCTTATTTCTCTCAGAGAATAATTTGTAGCCAGCACTATTCCATCTTATTTGTGTTGCCAAATCCTCCAAGCTCATAATGAAAAATTCCAAGTATGTCAATTTAAGTAGGGGTTGTTAATTTAAACTACTTTACTTGCATGATTCTCCTTAGAATATGCATATCTCAACCTTAGAAAATTCTGTGCCTTCTGTAGGGGAAAGGATAAGGAAATGAGTCAGTGTTATAGAAGAAACAGGGGAAACAAACAGTAGATATCAATGAACAAAGTGAAGATGAACCCACCATCTTCTATTAAAACTTCAAGACTCATAATTTATTCTTGGAATAAGTAAAAACCTTTATTGCCCTTTTGTGATCTCATTTCTGTTTTAAGTTTTTCTCTGGTTTTTATTGTAATCTGATTTCACTTGTATAAAATGTGAGGGAATGTTGAGATCATGTAATGTAACATGGTTTTGCTACCATAGTTTTTCAGTAGACTGTAAAAGACAGGTTATGCTTTTCTTAAATTAGACATTTTCACCTTATGAGGGATTTAACACCATCATGAAATTTAGCATGGTGTTTATATTAGAGTCATGTGGTAGATATATTTTGCGTTGGGAGCCCCTCGATCACCCAAGCCTCAGTCCCTGACCCAGAAATCGTTATGAAGTTTTGACTAATGGAGACTTGTCTCTGTTCTAAAGGATTTTTTGAAGTCTATCTTCTTTTGGAATACATACAAAATCTTGGGAGATAATCCAGTATTTCTTTGTGGTCAGTGCTTTCAATCAGGTTTCCTTCGCTTAAAAGATTTGCCAACTTTATCTATGAGCCATACTTCAAATTGCCAACGATATCAGATAAGTAGCTTGAGATTGGTCAGACAGTTGCCAGTGAAGGGCTTCTCCTTCAGATGTGGGCAAACTATGCCTAACTTTCTGACCCAAACTGCCCCATATTGTGATGCTTGCTCATAGCCTGCTTTGCTCTTCCAATGCAATGACTCTCTAGGGCTCAGTAGCAATTCCTATTTTTGACATTTCTCCCCTTTCTCATCTTGACACAAAGTTATCCTTGTGTTTTGGTATTGTAAACTATGGAAGTCCATTAGAAAACAGAAATATAAAAATATCTACTCTACCTCCTCTAGAAACTGTCCTTGACCCATCAGTGAGCTTAGATTCTTCCTGTTACACACTTCCATTGCTCTCTGTGTATTTACATAATAATTTTCCCAGGCATTAAGTATGTGTGCAATTACTTGTTTAGTGTATTCCCCCTGCTGTATTATAAGCCCTAAGAAGGAAGACAAATGGGGCTCTATCTATATTTTGCCATTATATACCCATCACCTAACACAAAGAGTGGTGCCTGTAGGATGACCTCAGTCATTGTGTCAACTGAGTAAATAGAATTGCAGCTAAATATCGAATAGTAGGCAATTGATAAATGTTAACTGAATAATGCCCTAATATAGTATATGACTTTTCTCAAGGAGGATTTTAAGGAATAATGGTGGGAATTTCTGTCTCGGTGATAGCTCAATGGGCGAAATAATAATGCCTTCTCAGCATTTGTATAAAGGTGTTCCTCATTTCCAGTAACAACATATGGCTTTCCTCCCAAATGTAGCATTAGGTCAATGAGTGCTCACAGGATTTATTTTATTCCAGACCATGTTAATATCCCCTTACATTTGTACATTGTTAACCAAATGGAAGAATGAGTGGATGTTATAGGAAATTAAAAGGATAAAACTAATCTCCTTTTACTCCTCAAAAATTCAGAACACCTTTGGTTAAATTAAAGTGGAAATTATAAACACAGATATAAGCCCATTTAGGTGTGGAGCAACCACGTGATGGAAATTGGCTGAACTTCTGGAGATGCCTTACGAAACAGCCCTGAATACTACACTGCACACTGCTTGCCGCTGGCAGGAGCCACCAGGGTGCTTTCAGAGAGATCACCTCATGCCTCATCCTGCCCCATGTTGACCCCTACCATGAAAAGCAGGAGAATATGGCATTTAGGGTACAGACTCTGCATCATGATTTTACATGAATCATGAATCTACATGAATTCAAAGCCTACTTCTATTTCTTACTATTTGGGGTTTTTTTCTGGGCAAGTTACTTATACTCTCTGTGCCTTATTCTCCTTACCTCGTAAAAATAGGTGGTGGTGGTCCCTACCGCATAAGGTCATTGTAAAGATTAAATTAGTTAATGCAGGTAAAATATGTACAAGAGTTTGCTAGAGTAAATGTTCAGTGAATACTGGTTTTATTATGACTACTATAGAACATGGAACGTGCACTTGGTGGAGGCCAACACTAAGCAAATAAAACAAACATGGTTCCAAATGTTAGTCATCCTGACTAAAGAAATTGAAAGATGGGAAGGAACATAGGTTAACCTGTTTTTCTCAAGTGTTTGTAAGATATAATATTTGTTTTTTTTAATGTTTGTTATTGAGAGAGAGAGAGAGAGAGAGAGAGAGAGAGAGAATGAGCAGGGGAAGGGCAGAGAGAGGGAGACAAAGAATCTGAGGCAGGATCCAGGCTCTGAGCGGTCAGGACAGCCTGATGCAGGGCTCGAACTCACAGACTGAGATCATGACCTGAGCTGAAGTCAAATGCTTCACCGACTGAGCCACCCAGGTGACCCAAGAATAATGTTTGGAATCTGTGGTGCAATTTATGGTTGTTAAAACAATCTTGTGACCATACCATATTTAGTTATAACATCTGTCTCATAAGTAAGCAGGGAAAGTATTGATGTGCTTCTTTAGTAGATGAGAGAATTAAAGAGAAGAGGGCCAGTGATGAGATCAAATGGCCTGTACACAGTGGATCAGGAATTATAATGCAGTTCTCCTGAAATCTAGTCCCAGACTTTCATATTCACCACTTGGCTACTGCTCTGAGGTTTGCCTCAGATTAAAAACTTTATTTTTTTTGCCTTTACTCTTTTATAAATCTGTCCATTCTGGTCATTCAAATGCCCTTAAGAGTATCTACTGGGTAGGGGTGTCTGGGTGGCTCAGTCAGTTAAGCGTCTGACTTTGGCTCAGGTCATGATCTCCCAGTTTGTGAGTTCAAGCCCCATGTCAGGCTCTGTGCTGAGAGCTCAGAGCCTGAAGCCTGCTTCAGATTCTGTGTCTCCCTCTCTCTGCCCCTCCCCTGCTCACACTCTGTCTCTATCTCAAAAATAATAAATAAACATTTTGAAAAAAAAAAGAGTATCTACTGGGTAGATGGTACTTTTGGTTGATATAATGTTCTGCATCTCATTGATTTTCTGATGCATCAGTAGTTACTATGTATTAAACACTAGGGATTTATAGGTGAAAAGACAAGTTCTTGACCTCAAAGAATTCATATTGGGGAATGAATGAGGAATGTAGATAGAAAATGAATTAAAATATAGTATGATATGTTAATTATATAAGGAAGCATACATTTAAATATGATAGAGTACGGGGAAATGACTCCGCTTTGAGAAGGGAGAGGGTGGTGGTGAAGGAAAGACATCTGAGCTGAGTTTACACTGAGTTTAGGAGTTAGCCAATATTGATGCTAAAGAGCTCACATGAATTGTCATTTATTATACACCAGGCATTGCTCTGAGTACTTTGGATGTATTAATAAATGAGAAATACAACACACTAAAATGGCATTATAAATTTTCACTGCAAACATTTAAGAATATATCTTGAATTTGTTCCCTCTATCTCCAGCACCATGACCATCTCTTCTGAACAACTTATGTTATGTCATACTTGTTCCCTCCCTCTTTTATCATAGTCCAAGCCATTTTCTTTTTTTCTTTTTTAATTTGAATTCAAGTTAGTTAACATGCAGTGTAGTACTGGTTTCAGGAGTAGAAACTTACACTTAAATATAACACCCAGTGCTCATCCCAACAAGTGCCTCCTTAATGCCCATCATCCGTTTAACCCATCCCCTACTTACCTCCCCTCCAGCAACTCCCAGTTTGTCCTCTGTATTCAAGTCTCTTATGGTTTGCCTCCCTCTCTGTTTTCATCTTATTTTCCCTTCCCTTCCTCTTGTTCACCTGTTGAGTTTCTCAAATTTCATGAAGAGGTGAAATCATATAATATATGTCTTTCTCTGCCATTTTCTACACGACAGCCAGAATTCACTTATTAAGTGATAAAATGGATAGAACTCTCCTACCTAAAACTCTCAATGATTTCTCATTTTATTTAGAAACCCCAAATTTTCTTTATGGCCTACAGGACCTTACATGATATGGTTTCTTTTTTTCTTTTACTTTTCTTTTTTTTTCTTTCTTATTTTTCTTTCTTATTCTTTTCTCTTTCTTTCTCTTTCTTTTTTTTCTTTCTTTCTTTCTTTCTTTTTCTTTCTTTCTTTCTTTCTTTCTTTCTTTCTTTCTTATTCTCCTCTATCATCTCCTACTCTACATTTTACAAGTCCCTGTACACAATGCATAGAATGCTGATACTATGGGATGTTAATTAGTGATTCTTTAAAAGGGGAAATGATTTAATGGTTATGCAGTTTGAGAAAATATAGTGCCAAACAACAACTGCTTATTTTGTTTTTATGTGCACATATGTTAGTATGTGTTTATGAATGCTTAATTGTAAATCTTGCACTATTCTCTAATCTAACTTTATTAAGCCAATTTTTCTAGGTGACCCTTATGTGAACATACTCTTAGAACTTATTTTGGGAAATGCTTCATTCTGAATAAAAGCCATATTAAAGAGATCAACCTTAAATTGGGTTCAAAAGTTTAGCAAGTTTAAGACCTTCTAAATCTCATATTTTGGGAGAAAAGATAGAAGGGAAACCATTAATCAAAGATTATATTTGCCAAATGTCAACAAAAATTCATGAAGTCTTAGTGTAGAATCTCCTCTACCTTCTTCATTCAATAACTAAGCTTCCATCATGTTCTTAAGTTAGGTTCCTAGAATTGAAATTGAGTCACTCTTGAGTTAATTAATTCCAATAAGAATTTACTGAGGATCTATTAGGATGAGTCTATGATTGGAAAGTTTCCTTGGCAGGGAGCACTACCAGGGTGGGGGAACTGTAAAATTTTCTTTCCTGTTTTCCAATCAGAAAAGGCAGTATTGTATTGATTGAATGTGGGTGGCCCTTAACACATTTTCATGAATCAGAAATTTTATTTGCCAAATGCTATTCCACTGTAATATTAGCAATAATAGCATATGTGTTTGATTAGTATCTTTTTATGTGTTTTATCTGTTTACAAAAAGAAAAGAAATTATAAAATCATATAGCATTAAGTTTATAAGGTGAATAAAAGTTGTATGGATCTATTCAATGCATCCAGCTCTATACTAAATGATTTAAAAAGACTGAGACAGAACTACTAGAAGGCTACTCTGATTTAATGCTAGTGTGTTTTTCTGCTGTTTTTGATAGTCTCTCTTAAACTTCCTGCAATTGCATATGCTGGGATTTTAGGATATGAGGAGATGGTTGTAGATGTAGATGGAGAAGATGTAAGAGATTGTATATTGATTTCTCGGCAATAAAAGCCTCCTTTTTGGAGGCCTACTTTTTCCTTTTCTATCACTTTTATTGCTAGCAAGCACATCTTCCCCAGAGATGAAACAGTAGATATGAATAGAAAAAAGAGTATTTTTAAAGAAAATATATCCAAAGAAAAATGTATTCTTAATAATATCTCTACAATTATTTGAAATAAAATTAATGATTCTCACAGAGAAGCATGGATAATTCTTGTGTGCATGAAAAATCAGATAACCAGGAGATAAAGCTCTACAGATACATAAGTGTCCTAGCACAAATTACAAGTCCTTTTGACTTTGAGGAGCTGTGGAGTAACTAAAAGAAGGCACAGACTTATTTGGCAACAGAATCTTAGGAAATTTTGCTGAGTTCATATACATGGAAGAGGGGCAAAAGCATCTTTTGTCTAATTGCAATGAGATATTCAAATTTGGCTAACATAAGAAAGAGATTAACTTTTTTTTATCTTGCCATTGTGATCTTACCATGAATTCAGAGGCATTTGTCCTGAAAGATCCAACTCTATTTGTGACTTATGAGCAGGCTACATTTTGGACATTCCAATGGACATCTTGGTCATTTGGTTTCTCTCCCATGCAAAGACAAATAGATTTTTTTAAAAAATCAGAGAAAGGAAGACTCATATTTGTGTTTGCTCAATCTATTACTTTACAAATGGAGGGTGTAGCTTGACTCGAGTAAGGATATCTCTTGCCAGGAACAAATAGAACCTCATAAAAGCAATTTGCAAAAAGCAATGTGTTGGTCTTAGTAGACAGTCTTTGCACTTGCCAGTGAAATTAGCGGGTAGGGTTATAAGTAAGTCACTTACATTTTCTGGGACCTCTCTGTGAAATGATACTTTCTGCTTCTTCCCCTAAGGCTTTGTGGGGTTCAAAGTAGAGATGCATGCAAAATTGGTTTGTCCACTGTGAAGAGTTTTTAAATGCTGGTGTCTTAGGTAGAGTATCTCCAGAAATAAACCCTGAGAAAAGGAATTTAATGCAAATAGGTTTTCTAGAAGATCCCAGAAATCTGTGATAGAAAAAATGGGAAGCAAGACCAATACAGGATAGGTTAATAAGCAGATTACTGCTATGGACAACTGAAACTCATTCCCACTGGGGACCTCTGGGAGATAGTGTATAGCACACTTCAGACATGTCCTCCCCAAGAAGTGAGGAAACTGCGTAGTCTCTTTTCCCACCTGATATGGACTGAGGCTCCATTTGGAGATGTCAGTGCTTCAACACTTATGGCCTGCCCTGCAATGTTGACCACATACACCAGAGAAATCCCTTAGGCTGCGAGAAATGGGTGCTCTGAGAATACTCCAGAATGGTGGGAACTAGGAGGTTGTGGGAAGGGTATCCCCACTGTCTGCTATAATTGTTTCTCATCATGAAACAGAATTGACTTGAAAGCAAGCTTTAAATCCAACCTTGGGCTGTGTCTACAGCTGGGTTCTTTAAAGACTATAACAGCAGTGTGAAGAATTAACCCATTTTATATGTCAATTTAAATCATTGTTTTATGATGGGTGAATAATTATGTTGTGTGTGTGTGTGTGTGTGCATACTCTCCACTTTGTCTTTTAATGGCCTATTTTGGGTTATCTCAATTGACAGAACAATTAAAAGTAATGCTAAAATATTTTACTTTTAGTTGAGGTTGGCTAGTCTTAAATTATAATATAAAAATGCACTGTGTCAGTGACATACATGGATATTCATACAGCTTGATATTGTATAAAATGTCTTATAAATATCCTGTTCTAAAGTGTTTAAAATTTCTTCTTATAATTTTGTATTATAAACACATTTAAGGTAAGCATTTTTATTAAAAGTAGTGTTATATGTTGTTGCCACAGTGTTATGTTGATCACTCTATTTTAAATTATTTTGCACATTACTACAAAAGGCTTTTGTATTTATTCTTATTGGGGCAATGGAAACATTTAGCTCTCTAAGTAATTGATCAAGATTAGTGACTCTTAATCCACTGTAATAAAATATACATAGAACCTTTATGTTCTTTAACACAATGTTTTAATATGATCATTTTATATATGTCAATATGAACCTAAAAAATGTATGATGACATGAATCAGAGGAACTATATTAGTAACAATCTATATTTAATTTTGATAATAATGGCTCAAAATAACAGCTTACTTTAGATGGCATTACCTTTTATTGTGTATTATAATCCCAAAATAAGCAGCCCAGGGCTCGTATAGCAGCTGTGTGTATCAGGAGTCAGGCTCTTACATCTGATTTCTCCTTTGTTTCTTGGCAGTTACCTTATTGTAAATGGCTCATCACCCTGTCTGTAGTCCAGTCAAAGGGTAGAAGGAAAGGGGGAAAAAGGGGGGAATGCATACTTATTCCTTTTAAAAGAATATACCAGAAGTTACACATATCACTTCAACTCACAAACCAATGTTCAGAACTTAGTCACATGGTCACATCTATGTGCAAAGGAATCTGGGAAACATAGCAATTTTTTTTTTTTTTTTTTTTTTTTTTTTTTGCTGAGTGACAAGTGCTTGACTACAATGAGAGATTCTATTACTGTGAGAAAATTGATAGCTAGCATTTTCTTTCAGGATCTTCCTTTTGGGTCAAATATTCTTGTACACAGTTTTCTTGTACACATAAAGCATACCTATTCTTCAAAAAAGGGGGAACCTATCCATTTTTAATATTCATTTCAGAATCCTGGATTTTTGAGTGCTGCTCAATCCTTTCCACTATGTTCAAGGTAACCTAGGGGGACAATAGCCTATAAATTAAAAGACAAATCATCTCCATCCTCTTCAACACACACAAAGTACTTAATATTACATGGTAAGGAAGTGGATACTATAAGAAAAAGTAAAAATGGAAAATGCATATCCAGCATTGGTCTGCAGCAAATATCTAATCCTGCTGGTTAGGAATCGAGAAGACTCCCTGCTCCAGCCATAGCCTTCACTCCTTAGCTTGCCCAGCTGGCATCCCCTAGTTGTGCTGTGTGTGACATACTCTTTCATTTTCCTCCTGGTTCCTTACTTTATTCCCTGGGAAGTTCTTTGTTGCCTATTCCTGTTCCCTGGCCACATCAGTAGTGGGTGTGGGGAGGATGCTGTTTTTAGGCGTGCCTGTCTCTCACAGCTCACATCCTGCAAGGGCAAGTTGAAGGTCTGGGTGTTGCTTTAGCCACTGCCATTCCTATCAAAACCAAACCAACTTTCAGACTTTTGTTTCTAGTCCATATCATATGAAGGCAAACACAACCAATTAGAGTTTTTAGATAATAGTTTTAAGCCTGATATCACTTATCTTTAATTTATTTGCCCTGTGCTCAGTCTACCACTTAAGTGGCTACTTTGAGGTCATCAGAAAACAAAAATAGGCTTGAGTTTGAAGGCAACCTCCCTCATCTCATTTTAGTCCCTGGGCTGATTCCCATCATGTGATGGAGAACCCTTAGCAGTAGATGCTTGAAGAAAACTTTACATCCTAGGCATACATAACTCCTCTTTAAAAAAAATTCTTTTTAATATTTATTTATTTTTGAGAGAGAGAGAGAGAGAGAGAGAGAGAGACAGAGTATGAACAGGGGAGGGGCAGAGAGAGAGGGAGACACAGAATCTGAGGCAGGCTCCAGGCTCTGAGCTGTCAGCACAGAGCCCGAAGTGGGGCTTGAACTCATGAACAGTGAAATCATGACCTGAGCTAAGTCAGAAGCTTAACAGAGTGCACCACCTAGGCTCCCCCAGGCATAACTCCTTCTAAAGCTGGTTTTTCAATGTCCCTTCTTATATCCCCTTACATTTATGTGTAGAAAAGTTAGATTTTCTTTTTTTAATCTGGTGAGTTTTCAAACCACTAAGCTCTCAATCAGCTTAGATTATTGATTTAGGCCATAGCAGAATGAGTCTCTATTAGCAGATCTGTGTTCTTTGCAATATCTGCCTACAGACTGGCTAGATGTAGCTCAAGCATATCTCTCTTGTAAGACTTTGTTGACAGTGATATAGCCAATATACATCAAAAGTTGAAGTTTTCCCAACTATTTCCCTTAAAACATTAGTTAAAATATGGTAAATACATCATGAAGTCACAAGTGATGAATTTGTCAAATGTTTTTCCATGGACAATTACAGTCCAGCTTGCATTCTTTATGTCATTTCTGTCCTCCACCTTGCCTGCTAAATCAATGCCTGAGTGTTCATCTTTATAAAAGTATCCCACTTTGGGAACAAAATTCACATTAGTTACTATACAGGTTTGGGTGTTATAGCAGAAGCCAAAAATCGTGGTAGCTTAATTAAGAGAACACTAGTGGACATTCTAGGGACCAAATGGCTGCTGCACAATTTTGCTTTGTTACCCTAAGAAGGTGCTCTTGTCAGCGTGGTCCAGGATAATTTACCCTAACATCTGCAGTCTAGTCAGTGGAAAGGGGAAGGTAGTCCCAGAAGATGGAGCACCGCATTTCAACTTGTATCTCTTTTGGCCAGACTTTATCATATGCCTACTCTCAGCTGCAAAAACAACCATGAAAAAAGACTATTTTTCACTTATCCTTTGCTGCATCAAATAAGAATGATTTGCTAATATTTTTAAGAGTCAGCTGGGCATTTTTTTTCAGCTTCATATGATACTGACTTGGTCAATGGTGTAGTTGCTACCAGATTGCAGCTGGGCTGGTTAGAAGGTCCAAAAGGGCTTTCACGTGGGCCTTTGTGCTGTTAAGCAGTGCCTGAGTTTTCACCCATGAGGCTTCTGTCTCCTGGAGAATAGGCTTCTTATAGATTGGCCGTTCATTTCTAAGAGAATGAAAGGGCTGGGATTCTTTTTTTTTTTTAATTGTTTATTTATTTAATTTTGAGAGAGGGAGAGAGAGAAAAAAAGAGAGAGCACAGTCAGGGGAGGGGAAGAGAGAGAGGGTGACACAGAATCTGGCAAACTCCAGGCTCCGAGCTGTCAGCACAGAGCCTGACATGGGACTCGAATCCACAAACTGTGAGATCACGACCTGAGCTGAAGTCAGACACTTAACTGAGCCACCCAGGTGTCCCAAGGGCTGGGATTCTTAAGGACTGCCATGACTTTTAAGGACTTAGCCTAGAACTATATAGCCTCGCTTCTGGCATATATTTGACCAGAGGAAGTCACAAGTCCAATCTAGATTTAAGGGGTTGGGAAATAGACTCTACCTTTTAATATGAGGAGTAACATGTATATACATGTGGGGGCAGGGAATTATTGGGGACTATCTTTGAAGACTACTTCTCATATTCTAGATGATGATGCACCAGATAAAAATCAGGTCTTTATTTCTCATGAAAGAAAGAGGAAGAATAGACAATGGAAGTCACCCAACACCATCTACTAGAAGGTTCTTTTCATTAGATTTAAGTCATTGTCTCCAAAATATTCCTGCATATTCACAAATCATAAATTACTATAAATACTTTCTATAATTTAAGTGCATTTTTATAAAGAGTTGAAAATTGATGAAACTTAACATCATTTTGTTTTCCAGCTTACCTGAAAGATATTTATGGTAATGCATTTTTGTAGAAATCAATTCTTTTAGAAGAATCACTATTACTTTTTAATTTAACATTTTTCATATTAAAATGTTTTTTCCACAGTAACTCCACTTTCTCTTTGTTATACAAATATTTTTAAATTGTGTTATTTTTTATATAGATAGGATGGCTTGGGTATACAAATCTCTACCTGGATTTACTTTTCATGTTCATAGATTTATGAACACTTGAGATTAGGATGGAGTTAACATTTATCTAGCTACATTACCTATAAGAACACCAGTTATAATACATTTATCTCAGGTGGTAGTCATAAACGCTTACAATCATTCTTCATTTGTCGGTGGTGCTTGGTATATTACAGTGTTCCAGATTGATGAAATCCATCAGGGATGGGCTGGCTGGTGAGGATTATAGCACATGACCATTTTCCTCATTTCCTACTCTGTCTCATAGGTAATAAGACATCATGAAAAGAACCAAGGCTTTGGAATCAGATAGACCTGGATCTGAATCAGTGTTTTACTATTTCCACTACTTCCTAGCTCTATGTCTTTGGGGAAAAAACATTAATCATGTTTTTTGTTTTGTTTTTGTTTTGTTTTTTTCCACCAGGAAACTAGGGACAAGTAATATCCATCTTGGAAGGTACTGTACAGTTAAATGAGGTAGTGTGTGTAAGGCCTGTGTCTGGAACAGTGTTCATATTCTGGGGAAAGAAACTGTTTTATTATTACAATTTAAGTTAGCCATCTTGCATGTTTCTCCAGGTAAAAGACATATATAGAGAAGTCAAGAATATGCCCAACTGGTTGAGAATGAAGTTGTTAGGAGAGTTTGTTGTGGAAATAGAAAATACTCAGTTCTTCATATAAGTCAAGGCTTTGGGGATAGGTCATTCTAATTTCTGCATGTTTGGGACAATAATCATCCTGAATTTAGCTCAGTAAAAATCTTATTTTTAAACAGTAATTAAAAGAACGGGGGTGGCTTTCTTATTTTTGTTGGAAGGCTGATATACTAGTATTTTTGCACTCAACATCAAATTAATTCTAAGACTCTGTACCACTTAAACTTTTAGGAATACTTTATTGTCCAGCAATTAAATTTTGGTTGTGTTCGTTATAGTCTGTTCCCATTTATTGTTTTAAGTATGCCTTATGTGTTCATTTTTAAAAAAATGACAGGTTTCTGTTTTAATTTTAAAGTTATCTATCAACCTCAAATATTGTTTCATAAACTGTTAAGTAAGACAACATTTGCTGTTTTCCATATTTGTAGGAAAAATGTGGTTTAGCAATAGTAATAAGTTAAAGTGAGAAACATAATTTTTTAATGGATGCAGCATGTGATGTGTTTATTAATATCTTCTTTTCACTTGCAATATTTTTCTGGAGATAATAGGAAACACCAGCCAGAAGGGACTTACACTAATTTAGAGTAGCATCTGATTCTCTCAGTGGTCTATGCTAAGGTGCATACTTATCCTGTTTTGTCAAGGAAATTCCATGTATAGAAATTTGAATTAAATGGAAGAACCTAAGCTCCCATCACATTTGCTTTTCAGAGAGAATAAGAGTATCATAAAAAAATAAGAACACAATACATTTTGTATGGATATAGCAGTGATGCAGATGAACTCTCCTGAACATGTTGTGTTTGTTATTTTGGTAAATTCTTCAAATATATCATGGAATTTAAATTGTAAGAAAATGTGAATTTCAAATTCCCCCAATTTTGGTATCTCTTGTTCCAACAGGCCAATTTCTGGTTTTGTTAGTTCTTTAAAGTTGCTTCCTCTTTCATTAATTTTTTATTTTGATTCAGCAAGCTGTCAAGACTTAAAAACAGAAAAAGATTCAGAATTCTAGTATCATATCTGTCCCCTCATTTTCCAGTGGTTTTGTGGATTTTTATTTTCTCCTCCAACTTTAGTTGGCATTTGTATTGTCCTGGCACTCCCCTTGGCTTTCCTATCTCTGTTGGAAAGTGCTAAACACCGTTATCCCCAGATTAGGAAATGTATCCCTCATTGAGGTAGGTATATCTTCTCATGATAAGAGTACCCAGATAATTTTCAAAGTTCCTTCCTGTGTAGATGATGTTAAGACAAGTCATATTAAATTCTTGGTGCTGGAATATAAGAACAGAAGACAATGGAAAGGAAAATTTTTCACAAGCTCCACAGACTGGGGAAAAAAATGTATACATGAAAAAGGTAAACAAACCAAAAAACAAGCACAGCTGTGGTGGTAGAGATGTGAAACTTCAGTATCCTGTCATATTCATTACACGTCTACATGGCTTTGACCTTGTGTTCACATCTGGTTCATGGTGTAAATGTGAGGAAGGGTGAAGTGCAAAGTCACGAACTTAGAATCTTCAAGTCCTGAGGACTATTTACTCCTCTTCTTTGCTTTGGATGATTGCCACATTTCATTTAGTCTTGGGCTCACTGTTTATGTAATGAACGATGGACCCCACACACTTTCCTCATCATGTTGATTTGGAGTAAATAATGATGACAAGGAATATACTTGACAGAGCTGGCCACCTTTCCATACCCCCACATTGATTCAGGTGCTTCTCCTAGACACTAAACAATTGACATTGTGATGTCCTCATATTTCCCTGGGCTGGTGGATGTGGACTCTCCTGCTCCCCTCAACTCCCTTAAATTTGCTGGAGCCATCCAGGGCACCCTGTTTTGAATTTACTAATCTGGTAAGTACTTTTCAAATTATGCTCAAGTTTGGCAGGCCACAAAAGGCCTTTTGCTGCTGTCTCCTGTAGCCCACCCTGGACAAAGCGCATTTTAATTGCTTTTGTGTAGGTCATGTGCCTGTGTTTGTATTCCAATTTATCCCCAATTCTCCTTCAGGCCAGGGTGGGGTAAGTAGCACCTACTCTTAGCCTAGAGGACTTTTGGACTGTTATAAGGGGAGGGAAAAAAAACAGGCAGTGATATACTAATTCTAGGTATAGGTTTAATCTTGATAAGTATAATCAATATCTAAAACTTTGACTACAGTATGCTTTGGAAATTGAGCTCCAAAACATTTGCAATGCTAGTTCAGCACTCCTTTAGGTAGACTACACTTTCTCCTTCTGAGCATTTATAGCTTGCTCACTATTGTGGAAACTAAAATAGATTCAACGGTGTAACTGACAATTATTTTGCTTTTATGACTTTGAGATCTAAAACATTATTTGTAAATCTCTGATTGTACAAATACCAAGGAATTGGTTAAAGTTTTCCCCAAAATCCATTTTCCTCAGATTCATAAAATCTCAATTACAAGGCACGTCTCCCCCAAAAGGTGCCATTTCAAGGTTTCCATCTAATAGTCCTTATTTAAACATAGTTGGGGGTGGGGACATCACAGAAAGTAAACAAAATGGAAACACCATAGGGTATAACCAATAACTTGCCAGAGGAAACAACGCAGAACTGGGTTAATTTACTAAAGCATCCCTGTACCATGACGATTTAGAGTGTCCCTATCTTCATTTATGGACCGGGGAAAGAAGATGTTAGCATGGCTTGGGTGGGCTAGACTGCATGTGATGGGAACTTGTGGGTTTCATGTAGAATACATTTTACATAAATACAGAGGAGCAGGGGCAAAAATGTGTCATATGTTTACAGCACTAAGTGACAGGGTTCATGGGCTGCCCAGCATATTTTAGGGGTATTTGGCACAACTCATGTTTTTATTAGTCTCTGGAAGAAACTGGCTTTCACTTTGTTATCTTTCCAATGCCAAGTCTGAACTGAAAATGAACATTACTTCAGCTTGTTTCTTGGTCCTTGGGAAAAAATCCAGCCTGTATGGACAAACTCAACCAGGATGCCAAGGGAAGACACAGATATGTCTGTCAAAATGTGTGGTATCAAGTTTTACACATTTTGTTTGGAGTACAGTGTTGCTCCCACCCAATTATGACCACACACACACACACACACACACACACAAACTTAAAAATGTTTAAATTAAAATCTACCAAATATACACAAAAATAGATTTGTGCAAGCATATTCTTGTACTGAATGTTTGGCAAAAATTTAATGATTCTGTGACAATCAGCCAATTAGTCATGACTATATTGATTGAGAAAGTCTCATGAGGAAAGGACTGAAGCAGTGTCTAAAAAGTGGATTTGCATGCATAGATCTTTTATTATATGTATTTCCAGGATTATACACTAATTGTATTGCATATTTATTTCAGTAAAATAAGAAGAAATTATGGGTTAATAGGCCTAGAGATTAAAGACTGTACAAGGATGACATTTCTTGGTGGCCTAAGGTAACCAATGATATTACATTCAGATATTCTGTGACATAATTAACACTATTTTGTTTCATGTGATGTGGACAATTTTGCAGTTTTAGTTTGGAATGACTATCACACACACGTTAATGTGTTGGATTTTTGAATATAAAATATATTTACTTATATTTTTTCCTAGTTTAGCAGTTAGTATGTATCTACCAGCTTGGTTAACTGCTGAAATCAAGAGTTTTTAAAACTTTACAATCGCCAATGTATGGAAATGAGTAGAACTTAAATGTTCTCACCCCCAACAAAAAATAAATATGTGAGGTGATGGGTGTGTTAAATAACTAGATGGTGAGAAGCATTTCACAATGTATACATGTATCAAACCACCACGATGTACATTTTAAATATCTTACAATTTTGTTGGGGCTCTTGGGTGGCTCAGCAGGTTGAGTGTCTGACTCTTGATTTCAGCTCATATCATGATCCCAGGGTCGTTGGATCGAGTCCCACATTGGGCTGCACATGGAGCACGGAACCTGCTTAAGATTCTCTCTCCCTCCCCCTCTCAGCTCTCCCTGACCCCCCACCCAGGCCCCCCCCTCCACTTGTGCATGCACACTTTCTCTAAAATTAAAAAAAAATTCAGTACACTACAATTTTGTCAATCATATCTCAATAAAGCTGAAAAAATAAAACATCAAAAAAAGAATAAAAAATTCTTTAAACTGAGAGAAAATACTAAAAGCAAAACAATAAATCAAAAACCTCTGGGGTGTGTTTGAGTTATTTTAATGTCATGATTTTTGGGTGTGGTGATGCTTGCTAGCTTCTCTCCATGGTTTTATCAAGGACTTGTTCTATATTTTTGTGATGTTTGGCTTATGGCATTTTGCCTCTGCTGCACCAGGAGTTCAGTGTGATTGTAGTAAGAACTGTCTCATAAGTCATGTATCTGTAAAGTGCCAACCAAATGGCTTTGATCCTTTGCCTATATTTGATGTACCCACATACTCGTTTTTATTGTTATTGTTATTGTGTTGGGCAGGGACTTAGGCAACAGAAACTTGTTTTGGTGGGGGCTTTCCTTGGAATGAGCTTTGTAGCAGAATTAGTAGGAAGAAAACAGTACATATGATACTTGCCCAAGGTAGTTATTTATTTGTGAGTGTCATAACAAGCAAAATATTTGCTCAAATTTTGAAAGAGGTTGACAATGGATTGCTACTTTCTGTCCCTAGGAGGTGCCTACCTGTACAAGACTCTAGGTTATTGAGTCTGGGTTGAAACAGGCTGATTTGGTCTGCTTTCCTTGGTTTGACCTACTTGGGAGATAGCCTCAGTAATCTGAGTTTGTCAAAAAGAGTTAGTTGTGGATTTGTTTGTTTCTATCTTCCTTTGTTTTTTTGAAAGGAATTCCAGACCAGATGGCTAGTCATACATTTATTCACTCATTTAGTAACTATTTATTTAACATCTATGTGGCCCAAGTCTACGCTAGACAATTGATGCACATTGATGCATGATCTTCTCTGTCTTCTAAAGGCTTATGATGTAGTGGGGAATATAGATCAATAGACACACAATTACAATACAGTTTGCTAAACAGTAAGTGAAGGATGGCAGACAGCATTTAACTGGGGCCCTTGACCTATTTGGAGATATTGGAGAGGCTACCCAGAAGAAATGAGAGCTAACCGTGAGACAAATAGTAGTAACTAGCATGTGAAAGATATGAAATTAGAAAAATAAAAAATGGAACATTCAAGGAAGACAGTTTAGTTTTACAAAAACCTAGAGGTGATAGTTACAATTTAAAATTCACTGTGCTGTCCTGGCTAAATTCCAATAACAAATGTATTCTTTCTCTCCAGATTTTCTTATTGCTTTGGTCAGAATTAGCTCTTATGGAAGACCTATTCTTACTATACTGTGTTGCCTTTTGTTGTCATAAATAGTCACCAGGCTTTTCCCTGAAGGTAAATAGATTTCATTAGGAGCAGATGTAGTTCTAATCTGTAGAGTCTGTAAAACATTCAACGGATTATTTGGATTAAAGACCTCTAACTATTAAAGAGAAAAATATTATCATTACTTGAATAATACTTTCCCAAGTTGCAAACGAATAGCTGGCTCCAAAAATCACATCTCTGTAATTGTTCACACATTTCAGGCAGACATTTAACAACCCCACAAAAAACTTTAACAGCTAAGCTTTCTTGATTTGATTGCTAGAGAGACTCAAAGTTTTTGTTTTAACACCAAAAACTGAATCACTAGAACAAAAGTTAGACAGAAAGTCTGAACATGGAGTCTTTAGGGACAAAAGGTACCACTTAACATTTACTCTTTTTCCCCTTTTAAAAGGTGGGGGGGGGGGGAGAAAAAAGCAAGAATGCAGGAGCAGGAGGCTTAGAATTGTCATCTCCAAAAAAGAAGTCAGAATCCCTTGCTAAGTTTTGAAATCTGAGTCAATGTGCAGACCTGGAACCCACTGATTGAAGGAAAAAGGACCTTGCCACTCTATGGCAAGGATACTGTTACAGTTCCCTCAGTCTTTCCCCATTAGGCCCACCACCCATTTACTCAAGTGACTGTACACTGAGAAAAGGGGGAATATCCAGATATTTCCAGGCTACAGGAAACAGCATCTCAGTTGGCATTGATAGTCAGTGACCCAAAGCATCATCATGGCCCCTCGTTACAGTGCCAGCTGGAAATAGACAGCAGCTAAATTACTGCCACATTCAGAAATGGATCTGAAAGACAGTGAAGCTGTCTTATGAGTGGAGTGGTAAGCAGTGCTCCTGTTTATCTGCCTTGTATGGAAGGAGAAGTGGCTCATTGTGAGAATATATGCAGATTCCTGGAAAGCGGCCAATGGCCTGTCTTCTCAGGTGCCTACTAAGAAAAAGGCGCAGAAGATTAGAGATGAGGTTGTCAAGGGTATAGGCATGTGAATTGGCAAATGGGAGTAGGCACAATGTGAAAACATTTTATATTATTTATTAACTCTCACTGGAAAGTGTCTACCATGGTTGAGACACTAAAGAATCAAGTAGACAAAATGACTTGGCCAATTGACATTACCTAGACTTTGCCATTGGCTACCCTAGAATTAGAATGATAAACACATGAATGGAGTGATCATAGTAGTAAAGACAGAGGCCACATAGGAACCAAACAATATGGGCTCTCATTTATCAAGTCCAATTGCACTGTCTCTCAATGTCAGCAATAGTGACCAACACTGAGCCTCAGATATGGCACTATTTATTGAGAACACCAACCGGATATTCAGTGCAGGTTGAAAACACTGGGGACCTTCCATCATGGAAGAACCAGCCGCTCTTCCTCACAGGCATGGATATTTAATCTGAGTTTGTATTTGCCTTTCTTTCCCTGTCCTGCCTTACAATCTGGGAATTATGGAATATTTGATACACAGTTATGGGATCCTACACAGCATAGCATCTAATGAGGAGCCCTCTCTATAGTGAAAGACATATGGATTGGACCCATGACCATGGGATTCTCTCATCATATCAGATACTGTATTATCTAGAGGTAGCCAGCCATAGATTGGCTGAATGGTTGAATAGACTTCTAGAGGTGCAACCAAAATGTCACCTTGGAGGACACATTCTGAAAGGATGGGGTACCATCATTCAAGCAGTGTATTTGTTAAGTCAGAGACCTCTATATGATATTCTGAAAGCTTCTGCCCAAGCTCTAGAAACCCACTCTTGAGCAAGAGTGACTTCTCTTACAATCACAACCAATAACCTATTGAGGGTCCTTTTCCTTTTACTCACTTCTACTCTGGGCATACTTACACAGGGTCACATATTGTCCTCATTTTTCAAAGACTGACATCAAGTAGAACAGTGAACCATGGACCATTACAGAATAATAATTGTTGAAATAGAATCCTATCAGTCAGTTTTTTTTTTTTGTTTTTTTTTTTGGTACAGAGAGAGACAGAGCATGAGAGGGGGAGGGGCAGAGAGAGAGAGGGAGACACAGAATCTGAAGCAGACTCCAGGCTCTGAGCTGTCAGCACAGAGCCTGATGCGGGGCTCGAACCCACGAACGTGAGATCATGACCTGAGCCGAAGTTGGAGGCTTAACCGACTGAGCCACCCAGGTGCCCCTCAGTCAGTTTTTTTTATTTGTTTGTTTATTTCTTCACATTAATTCATGTATTGTTTGGGATATTATGTTTTTTATGTTTTTAACTCTGGGTTCATTTTATCTGAAAATAAGTAGTTATAATTTTTTAAAAATAGCTGAATTACATGACTCAAAGAGAGAAAGCAATGTCAAGGAAGTTAATATTTGTTTAGTGTTGGTAATAGTGAATATTATGCTAAACATATGTAAAAACTGTGTTTTACATCCATTCATTTACTTAATAACTGAGGTAGAAAACTATTTAAGGGTTGGGGATATACTAATTTACATTCCTGTCCTCAGAGAACTTACCTTTTATTGTAAGGATATGGATTTTAAACTTATATACAAGTAAGTAATATGATGCCAGGTAGGAGGAAGTTTTATGAATAAAACTAAAGGTGGAGAAAGATAATGCATGGTAAAATGTGGATAGGAAGGTTAATGCCATTTTGGAAAAACTATGAAGAAGCCTTCTCTGAGAAGCTGAAGTTTATAGACACCTGAATAGAGTGAACATGTGCTATGTTACTATTGAGGGAAGAGAGAACAGGCAGAGGGAATATCAATTACAAAGATCTACTGGAGGGAATGAACTTCTCCCAATCAAGAAAGGCTAGAGATGCCTGGGTAAAGTTGGCAGGAGTTGGGGTTGAAGAGGTGAGTAGTGGCTGACCTGTAGGCTCTGGTATGGAGCATAGGTTCATCCTAAATATGTTGGGAAGCCTATAGAAGATTTTGCACATTAGAAGAATGCAATCTGATTTACAGTTTGCACAAACTACTCTGGTTGCTATTGTGGCAAATAGACCACAGCAGGGGACCAATTAGGATACTCTTGCTTGAATCCCAGCTGACAGATAATGGTTAGTGACTTGCACCTTAGTATTAGAGATTTATATTAGGGAAAAAGGTTCCTCTACCTTTAAATGTGACTTTTGTAACAGTAATAAATAAGTAACATCTAAGACCATCTTGATGATGACTTAAGATTGTTAACGTATCAACCTGCTAAAACCTGGATCTATGAAATTCAAAATTTTAAAAGTATATACATACGAGTATTTTCTGGTCTTTCCATAATTCTCAAATGGGTCTGTCACTTCACCAAAAAAGTATAAGAAACATTGTGAGGATGCCGTGATGTCCCCTGGAGAATAGTGATTTCTAAGATACCCCAAATCAGATTCGATTTTTCTGATATCCAAGACCACATTTGCCTCAGGACACACCGCAGGGAGGATACTAAAGTCCTGTAGGTCATTATTTCAATCTCCTTCTCTTCCCCCTCAAGTGTGCGTCAAAAAAGCTTACAAAAGAGAGTATGATTTTGAAATTTCTCAAGTTGCAAATGAGATAGAGGACACCCGTGCTGGCACGGTGACACTTCAGCTACAGCAGCATGTCTGAGGCCACGCAAGAGCAGCTCCCGTTATACTCTGCCAGAAACACAGGCTGTACGGGAGCCCCTGCTGACCCGTGAGGGACCTCCAAGGATGCCAGATGATTGATTTTCTGTGGTGTTAGAAGAGATCCAAGAGAGAACAAAAGTTTAGACCGCAGTTGAAAACCACATCTATTCTTCTCAACTTATTTTAATTTCTTTTCAATGTATGTATGTATATGTTCAGCTCTCAAATAAATTATCTTGGAAAAAACATATTGCCTCAGATATGTTCATCAATGATTTGCACAGCAAAGGTGATGTGGAGAACAAAGGTAAAGGAAATGTAGAAAAGATTAAATTTCCTTTGCAGCCCATTGACAAGTCCTTGAGACAGGCAGGGTGACCTTCCTCCAGGAACTCAACTGCCTGGATGTTAATACTTTGCTAGAGGCAAAAGGCAACCTTAGCTTGACATTAGCCTGACCTCCAGGATCCCGTAAGTCTTTTTAACATATGAAAATCCCTTTGGAAACTTCCTTTATCTCTGCACCCCCAAGATATAGGTTAGCAATCATCCTTCAAGCATATAGCCCACTGATATACATCTGAAGGGTCTCATGACTCCCAACTTGAAAGTATATAATCAGTCACTGCTCACAACCCTAGTATAGCTCTTTCTGCCCACAGGTCCTGTCCCCATGCTTCAATAAAACCACGTGTTTTGCACCAAAGACATCTCAAGAGCTGCTTCTTGACCATTCATTCCTGGACCCCAACATTTCACATCAATGAACATGGAATCATCTATACCTTTGTTCAAATCATATTTTTGCTCTTTATCATGTAAGCTTGCATCATTTATTTGGCCTCTCTCTGCCTCAGTGCACTCAAGTACACAGGAGATACCACAATCAAAATTCTACATAGGTGGTGGTGAGGATGAAACACAATATTTAAAATAAATGTGTAGACCAGTTCATAGTCACAGACAGAATATACATGATAAATGTTTGTGTTCTTCCTTTCTTCCTGGGGTATTTTCAGCTGGTTGGCAGGGACCATTCTTATTGGTGGGTACAGATATAGATAAGAGAGTTCTGCCCCTCAAAAAATTGTTGGTCTTTTACCTGGAGGATATATTGTCTCAGGATTTAAAAATGAAAGTGATTTTGGAAAGTACCCACTTGCAACTCTTATTACCAAATGAGGAAAGAACAGTCTAGTGAGTGCAGGTGACTTGTCCTAAATCCTGCAGATACTAGAATAAAATATGCTTCCTTCGTTCTCATGCAGCATGTGCCCTCCATTGGACACTTTCTGCTTCATGACCTACTGCTCATCTGTGGTTGTTCAAGAACACTGTGAGATTGCCTGAAAACTAATGGTGAAGTTTCATGAACAGAATATATTTTCTTAGCTTCATGAAATTGGATCTTTCTGATATCCAAAATAAAAAAAAAAAGTATGGCCTATTTATTGTGCTGACCTTAAACATAATTTCATTGACTTATTAAAACTAAAAGTACCGGGTGATCTTTTCAAATTCTGGGAACTTAAAAATATCTGGCCAAGATTCAAATGACTGATATTGTTTCCAAATTTTGCTTGTGAAATAAAAGAGGATATTTGTAGGTTAGCACATCCTCTGTGTTTAGAATGAAGTTTATAGCATCTTTCTTAGCAAAACATAGAAATTTGCCACCATGGGCAAGAGACTTATCCCTTAGACACCAGGGTTCACTTCCTGTTTGAAATAAGTAACAAGTAAAAAGCACATTTTAGCATAAAAGGTTAATGGTATCTTCCCTATAATTTTAAATAATTGAGAGTATCATCCAATTTTATATCCTGAGATGGTATAAACAACTAATAAATAGTGGGGTGGAAGTGGGAAACTCCAAGTTTATATCTAGATTCACAAACCCACTAGCTGATTAAAGTCTTTTGATCTGTGCCACATTTCCAGTTTTAGAAACACAGTCCCTGAGTCCCTTGATTCCCAAAATACTCTTTGGGTTTCTTTCTTTTTCCATTGCACTCTTACATTTATTTAAAACAGACCCAGTAGTACAGACTCCTCTACTCACTGAAGAAATATGCTTTCTTTCTGAATATATCTATGGATCTCTAAATGGTGGATATGTATTTCTAAAAAGCACTATTGTAATATGATAGTCTACCTAATAATTTCTAAAAAGTGATAGAAAATCCATTTACAACATTATTAATTTTTTTTTGCAGTGTGTGTGTGGGGGGGGGGATGTAGAGTAGGGAAAAGAAGAAAAATCTTTCAAAGACTTGCAGCAATTTGCTAAGAAAACAAGGAGTCTATGCAGGTCTATTAGGTAGGGAAACTTCAGCTCCCAGAAAAGTTTGTGTGTTTCTCAGGGAAGGCCATTGGAGTCATGGAATTTGCCCTTGAGTATTCAAGAACATGATTAGGAAACACTAATGCTAAGAAACAATTGCCCAAGAGTCCCATGGCTAATACCTGTTCTAAGTCTGAATGTCTCCATATGACCTCAGAAGATGTGAATAGACAGCAAAGAATTACATGAGATTTCTGGATATTTAGGGTTGGAAACTATCTTGCTCTCTGCTCAAGGACTCCCCCGCTCCCAATGGGGTCCCTTATTTTCTACACTTGAAGGCTCAGGCTTGATTATTGTAGAGGCTATGTGGGGTGCTCCAGGACTGCTTCCGAGACAGAGTAGGAGCTGCTTGCTTAAGAAGGCATTCAGGCCCCCTACCTTCTACTCAAACCTCTTCCATACGTCCTGGAAACCACACTTTTTCGCTTAACACCCTTATCACTCATACTCCAAACTCTGATCGTTTGTTCTGGCTTGGGTTCATGAACCTACACCCCAACTCCTGAGATTCAAACTCACCTTCTTAAACTCGGTGGATATTCTTTTGTTAACTACCCTGAAAACTCCAGGTTTTTGTTGTTTTTAAGTCCAGGTTTTCTACTTGTTTTCCTGGCTCTTCCTGTTTAGTTCTGCCCTATTTTTCCCAATTCTAGTGAAGCACTTTACCTATATAATGCCAACCTGATGAATATATAAAAACATTTTGTTGGGTATAGTGAATAAATGAGTAAATTTTATTTATTTATTTGTTAGTTAGTTTGTTTGTTTAAAGTTTGCCAGAACTTGTCGTTCAAGATCCTCAATCATTCTTCTCCTTCCTATGTCTACTATATTTCCTTTTCTCTTCTTTCCACCAACTCTCCTCTCCATCTGTTCATCATCCCCAGTGGGCATGGTATCTTTCTTTATTGCCCTGGCTTTCATGGTCTCCAGTGCCTTTCTCCTATCTTCGCTCTATCAATTTTATGCTTAATATCCTCTGAAGGAGTTATGTAATACATCCTTTTTAATGCAAACATCCATGAAAGTCTAAATTCCAGATTATCTGTCTCCCCACACCCTGGTGGTACTTATTTCTGAATTACTTAGTTCTTTTAATAAGTGCAGTCCAGCACAGTTAGAGGTCAATAGTAAAAATGGTTTTAGTAGAAGAAAATTTCCTTTTACTGAAATACCATGTTTTGTGTGTTCACATTTATTTATCTGTTGTGTACTCATTACAGAGATGGTTCTCAATAAGTTTTATTGAAGCCATAGTCACATTAATAATCTTATTTTCAATATGCAGAGGTTATTTTCATGAAACTGGTGAATGTCTCCCAAACCCACCAACTCCAAGAAGTCCACTTTGGGCTCATTGGAAAGGAGGTATTGATTGAAAGTAGAGTAGCTTTTTATATGGTGGGCAGGTACTGTTATTTGTCTGGAAGAATGCTGCAACTACACAGAACATTGTGCAGAGGCTTGCATTTATTCAGCCTAACTGATCTAAGAGGATGTTGGCCATTAGGAGATGAAAATGTTTGCACTTGGAGGAAACAATATGAAAGAAAACCAAGTGACCTAGTTTAAGGTTTCTTTTATTCTTTTCTTTTCTGTATAGTAATGAATATAATAGAAGAGTACCGAGGTTCCATATTTTTAAAAATTCATTTGAAGGAGAGGATCAATATATAAAAATGGTGAACATTCTGAAGTAGCCTTCAAAAAATTAGAGCAGTGTGTGTTTCTTCTGCTATTAGTAATAAGCAATTGATGATGGGCTGGACTTTTCAAGGAGATATAAAGGCACCATGTGATGTTCCCTTATTTCTGTCTGGTTCTTGTGTCTAATATGATAGTGACACCCTTCTGTTGGCAAGAGTTCTATAATTCAAATGATGTTGTTACTGGTTTGTATCTAAGTTGAGAAATCAACTATAAACTGCTCCTTTTAGCTTGCCAGTGATGTGGAGTTCTTGACATATGAATAATCCTCAGGGTTTGTCTAAGCCTCTTTAAACTCTGGATGCACTCCATTGACAGCTTCTGAGTTGTGATAAGTATCTACCTTTTATTTCTAATCTGAAGATTTCTTGAGTTATAAAATTACATTTTCTTTGGAGCTAACATTTTAGAGTGTACTGAAATGGCAGACTCATGAATTCCCCAGAACTTTCACAGGAAATGGAGAATGCAAAGGTCATGTAAATATAGTCATAATAATACTTTGCTGATTGGAAAAACTTAATATCAAACACATTTTAGTTTGAATAGATTGTAGACAGAGTGTACTGCATAGAAGGAGTATATATGTGGGATGTGGTTCAAAATAAAACCGTATCTTTGGACACCTGATACTTTGTAAATCAATATTTGGGATACATCATAAATACTAAAAGAAAAAGTAAACTCTGGGTGTGTGTTTTGTTTATACACACTTTCTCTAACTGTAGTTATAGTTATCTTTACCAAATAAAATTTTTGGGGAGAGGAGAAAGATGATGGGTGGCAAATGGCTATATACTTTTCACTATTACATTACTTTAATGTTTAGATTTTTTATTTGGTTATGCATCTATTATTTGCATAATTGAAATAGTTTTAAAAACACAATCTGTAGTATTATCCATAATTACAATTCTGGGAAATCACAAGGAAATTCAAATTGAACTCTGATCATGATTTTTAAAAATCTATTATTATCATTTTCTGAGATTATTAATTACATTTTTATTTTTATTCATTAATTTCATTTGACAAATATTTAACACTTGCTATGCACCATAACCTGCATTAGGCACAAGGATACTGAAAAAGGTAGGACATGGATCCTATCTTTGAGGAGCTTATAGTTTAATACAAAAAGTGGACATAAAGGATATAAATAAAACAAAGTTCTATAGTTGCTCTGATAGAAGGCTAAGTAAAATGTGTTAATTAAACAATCTCAATAGTTCATGAAATTCATGGTAATATAGGAATGAGAACTAATGGATTTCCAGATACTAGATGCAAAATTGAATATATGGCCAATTCCTCTCAGAAAATAGTCTCATTGCTTTTAGCAAATGAATGACATGATCTCCTGAGATCTGGTAGTTCTGTGTGTTAGCATTCTTCTCAAACCTGAGGTTCAGTCATAACACTCAGATATTTATTTCCATTTGAATGTAATTAATGAAAGATTTACTCACTCTCTCTAAACTGTTATAACAGTCCATATTAACTATCTGTGTTATAGTCAATTCTCATTATTCACAATAATGTTTTATAAAGTTGCTGTAAGCACTGAATTAGTGCATCCTGAACGACTACTCCTGGCAGAAATAGGGACTTTGGTTCCTGTGAGCCTCTGGTCATATTTCTGTCGACTGATCAATATATAACCTTGTTTTAGGTGTCTTTCTGTTTATGGACTTCTTATTTAATATATATCTCTTATAAATAATTAACTTTATGGATTTGAATGATTCCAATCCAGGGCATTGGAGGTCATTTCTGTTATATAGGTTCCTTTGCCAACGGCTTTGTAAAATAAGTTGATCTCATCAGCATGGGAAATCTGCTCTTCCAGATAACCTTTCCCTATATAACACTTAGCAGATATTTTTAAAATTCTACTGCAGCCTACTCATTGGAAGAACTTGCCTGCAAGTTTAATGTTTTTCATGCCTATTACCTTTTGAAATGCCCAAACCAGTCCTCATTAGTGAGAAGAATTTAACATTTTTCTAACCCCAAGAAGCACAACTGTAAATTTCTTTGGCTTTTAGCTTCACAACAATGCTCTCCATGATGTGTTTTATATTGTTTTTGTTTTGTTTTGTTTATCTGTGATAAATCCACAAATCTGTTTTATTTTCCATTTTGAAGCTTTTTTCCCCCCTACCCTCATCTTAAACTATGGATGTGACATTAGCACTTTCCAGAACAGCTTCACATAGAGATGAGAAAATTTCCTCTCCTCGTTCTGGATCTATGGTATTGTTGGTTCACTAACCTTAAATTCATGGCCAACAGCACTGGAACTCATGCCGGAGCAATACTTACCTAACACAGATTTTCTCTGTGAGACGGCATCCTTCTCAGGCTTAGGAATGCTACCTAACACTCCTGCACTACACGTGGGGGCTACTTTAAATAGAAGAATTACTGACAAAAAGTACAAATATGTGAAAAAGGTGGCACTGAACAGATTACAAAAAGGACATTTGTAGTTTCAGAGCTGAACCAAGAAGGCAGTGTCACCTCAGTCAACTTCAGCTGGGAGCATATGTGAGAGGCACCCAAATTCCTCTCTGCTCTGTGAATGACCGTGAAAGAGCTGCGAGGTTGATTTTTGGCTTACCAATAGATGGTAGGAGAACTTGCTGACCTAGAGTTCACAAGTGATGAGGATCACCACTTGATTTAGAAAAACTGCCTTTTCTAATCACTTGTCGCACAACTGCAGTACTGATTTCCAGGGCTCTAAACTGGTAATTGATTAGAGGATCATAAAAGATGAGTTTAAGGGTAATTTCCTCAAGATGATCTTGTGTGGTAACATTTCCTTTGTCAGGAAGGCACTCATACTTTTTCTACCAGAGGCCTTAATGTCCAAATAAATCAATGATAAGAATATAGATATATATGGTTAGTGGTGTTCTCTGTTATGCCTTATGTATAAATAGCAATTATGTTCTCATATATAATGATTGATTTTAAAGAGAAGGTAAAATGTAAAAGAGAGAGAGAGAGAGAGAAATCACCAGGTGTTATTTAAACAATAAAAGGAAGAAAGCAAGCAAAGACAAAGAGGTCACAGAAAGCTGATTTCAAGGTATTTCACATGGATTTCAAAGAAGATACTGGCCCTAGTGACTCGAGGTGGGTTTTTAATAACCAGGAGACTGGAGAAATGTTTGCAGACCCCACTAAAGAAGGGAATCTTAATCTGAAGGTCTTACATAGAAAACAAAATCTCTAAAGACTTTCAATACTCATAGCCTAGAAAAAAATTCAAACAATTTACCAGGGAAAGTACAAACAAATTTGCCATTTGTCTTGGACTTCTGTTGGAAAAAATAAGCACTCTGAGAAATTAAAATGCTAGATCTGAATCATCGCTGATGTAGCGTCTAAATTTGTACTACCTGGGTGGTGCAGGTAACATGATATGAGAATTTAACCTTCGGACCTAGTCCCAAATCACTGACATTCCTTGAGTCCCCATCAACAGAAAGCCATAAGCCATCATTTCATAACCCAAGGCATTCTGGACTCCACCTGGATTTTTAAAACCAAACTAAAAATAAGTCCAATCTAATAGATTGCAAATCTCACAAGAAAATCACCATGAGGAAGAGTCAGCAGATGCAGCAAACAGATGAATTAATGCCACAAAACTCAAAATAGTACAACAATCTAAAAGAGGTTATAAGGTAAATATGTTTTAAATTAAGACTTTTTTTTTAAAAGAAAAGCCACATTAATAGCTCAAATACATTTCTGTTTTAATCTACAATCTGAATTCATATTAGAGTGCTTGCAAATAAGAAGTTAAACCAAAGCTGCGTTTTATGTAGAAGCTAAAAGTGAAAGTTGAGAAAGTCAGATTTGTTTGGTTATGTGATGAATCTTTTGGGTTTGGTTTTATATCACAAGTGTCCATCCAAAAACTATAATGAAAATCTTATTCCACAAGGAAAGAAAAGCAATCCTGTCAGGAAATGAAAGAAAATTCAAAAAGTTCAAACAAGCAAAAGTGAAGTGAGAAAGAGAACTATAGGTTAGTATCTGTGTCTAGTAGAAATGTTTTGGAAATACAAGAAGTGGAAAGTGCTCTTCATGAAAAGTTCAATAGTTTAAGACCTCATTACAAAGAAACAATAACAATGATGGAAATGAAATATTGCCACTTATAGAACAAACATATTTTTATGATAAAAGGTAAATTATCATTAATCATCCAGTATGACCTCATTAAACTACCATTTTTCATTGTTTTACCTATTTATTTAGTTCAGTATCATATAGTTTTTTATTTGGAGAAACAGATCTTTGAGTATGAGGTCCAATTATGGTGTTCTTTGCAGTGGAAAAATAATAACAAATAAAAAATATTGTAAAACTAGAGGGAACAAAGAAAATAAAACATATTCTAGGAACATTGTAGGGTTAAGAAATATATGCCTGAGATTTTTTAATTTTATGAAAGAAAAGCACTGTATGCGGATAACTATGGCTACTCTAGCATTTTCTCATATGGGAAAACTTCTTGAAAGCGTCTTGCAATAGACATAGAGGAGAGCAGAATAAGTATACAAAAAAATTGAAGACACAACAAATAATAACTTTAGCTAACACTTTTGCTAAGATGATTAATATGGTAGGCATACTCTTAGCACTTTATACATATCAACTCATTTAGTTCTACCAACAATTTTATTAAGTTTATACTAATATCATTTTCATCCTACAGATGAGAATGTAAGGCACTTGCGTAACTTGTTCGAGGTCATACAGGTAGTAAATGAAGGAGCAAGGATTCAAACCCTAGCAGACTGGCCCTAAAGTCCATGTAAACTCCAAATTGATGCCTCTCAAGGATGCCATAATTAAGAAAGTAGTTTTATTCTCAACTCTGTCAGAGATATTGGATAAATCAATTGGATTTATTTAATCATTCAAAATGTATCAGACACTACTCTGTTTAAAACACTGATAGGCATTGTGCAAGATGCAAAGGAATGAAAAACTAAAATCATTTTCTGTTAGAAATAGTTCAAGCATCAGAGCTGTGCATAGTGTATAATTCTTTCATGTACTTGGAATAAACATTCCTCAGTCCAGTTAGACTCAGTTCAGTTCAGTTTCATGAAACTGCATTGATTAAGCATCTCCTATATACAAAACCCTGGGCAGTAGGTATAGAAAGATAAATAATCCAGCTCTAGACTCCAGTGAGGTCATTCACAGTTGAGGGAATCAGATACATAAATAAATAACTCCAAGAGAAGATAATGTGTTGTAATAAAAGGAGACTCACTGTGTCATGAGAATGCAGATGAAAAATTATAAAATTAATTCTTAGAAATGCGCATGTTTATATGAGACAGGGACAGAGAAAGAGACACAGAGAAAGAGACACAGACAGAAAGAGAGACAGAGACTCTATGCAAAGCAGAAAGAGAGTGGAGGGTAGAGTGGGGAGAAGAAAGAGAAGATGACTAATGGAAATTTGGGCAGAGACAGCAACATGAATAAAGAAAAGGAGAGCCATAGAGAAGCTTGATTTAGGACCAACACTTCTGAAGGCATTGCTGCCGAAGATAAATAGTTAAATTCCATCATGCTTAAAGTGAAGAGAAATGGAAGTTTTACAAAGGGAATGGCATGATGAAGATATGTCCTAAGTAACCAACTCTGGTATTCATTGAAAGCTAAATTGAAGAAAAAAAAAAAGACTGGAAAAAGGAGAACATTCAGAAAATACTATAGACTTCAAAATTTCTACTTTACCACCCAAGCCCACTTCTCTGAGTTTCCTCTTTTAAGCATACAAAAAAAAAAATAGCAAGGAGTGCATTGATCTCAGGAGTATGCTCTTTGTTAATGTCATTAAAAGTAATTTAATCTGGTTTTGAAGTTTGACAGAGGTTGACATCTGGATATTTATGATGATGGACCTACATTTGTGGAAACAAAATTTCTTGATGTGCTTAGCTTCAGATCTTATCTCAACCACTAAATGAGCTTTATGACATTTGAGAAGTTACTTAAATTCTCTATGTCTTAAGTTCTTCATTTGTAAAACTGGGAACACAATAGTAACTGCCACATAGATTGATTTGAAGGTTAAACTACTCAGGATAGTACTGGCATCTGGTAACCATCTTATAAGCATTTACTATAATTATGGCTATGGCCAAGCAAAATTTTAGAAGGTGCTTTATATTTCTTTTTCATTAGTAATTTCCAAAAAGCTACCTATATAGGTTTAATCAAGAAAGAATAAAACACGAGATTACCATAGTCATTTTTACCAATTAGAGCACATTAGCTTAAATATTGCAACAAGTGATTATATACCAAGAAAACCTAAAAAAATGCAAGTGTATTAATGGGTCCAGTTATTTTCTGAATAACATATTCAGGCATATCTTTTATCTTTACTTACTTGACCAATGTGTACATAGCAGAATCAGATGAAAAGAACAGATTGACATTTTGGGGTAAAAGTTAGGGTGCATCTAAATTAAGTACACCTCCCCTAGAAGCTAGATTTTAGCTATATTTTTTAGCAGATTTTTATTTTCAGTTTGGAAGACAGTACATCAGGAGGGGAAAAAAGGGCTTAAACAAAGCCAAATGGATTCCATTCAGTTCTATGTTCTTTTTAGTCTATAATTTATCTTCATAATACCTTGGGAAGTAGTCAAGTTCTACAGATTCATCCCTTCCTGAAAACTTTTCTCACCATATGTGTTTTTTATAGTTACCATTTAATATGATAAAAAGTCTATGCATAAATTATAAATTATCATACACTGACCCATTTTACTGTTTGATGGCTTCACTCTGTTCTCATTTTTGGTCTATTTCTATGATTCTTAATCTTAAGAAGTAGATGGAAGGCAATGGTTTCAATTAAGACTTTTATGGTTTTCTGAAGTCTTCAGAGGTATTCTCTCCCACTAGTCCCATGCTGAAAGATTGGAGCAGAAGCCAAAATCCAAAGGCAGAAGCTCAGTTTGAAGTTGGAGTTTTGCCTGTGACTTGGTGGACCTGTTAAACAACCTTTGAGGAAAAACAGATTCCAACTAGATCAAACATAGTGAAGGAGTGAGTTCAGAAAACTGTGTTTTCGGTTTGGTAAATGTCCATCAGCACTGGCTCTGTCCATAAATGGGTTGAAAGCAATGAAGGGCTGGAACATTCACCAGTACTGTAGGCATTTTCAATCTTGCTTACTGAAAACCACTAGTGGAGACAAAGAATGAGGAAAGCACTATGTACCCTTACATCTCTTTGGTTGCCTCACAGGCAAATGTTATAATATATAGGTTTGCATTGAATATTTTTCTATTCTCACGTTTATGTTAAGTATAGCTTTGTAGGTTATAAAAACAATGTAGTGAAATGATACAGTCCAAGGTTAGCTTCAGTCTTCTCTCTTGGTGCTTAAGAATATATTACAACATAGCTTTTTTGGTAGAAAACCAGCAATGTAGACGTTACCCAGAGAAGGTTTCCTTGTTTTTGTTTTTTTGGTTTTTTGTTTGTTTGTGCGTTTCCTTTTCTACTCTTTGGCTACTCCCATTTCGAAGGCCAAAGGTTAAGATTTTGCTGGGAAGGACTGTCATGTAGATTCTGCAACAAAATATTTGTGAACAGATATTTCCTTTCTACCACTTCCATGACTTTTCAAAGGCCACATAGATGATATTCCTCTGTGAGTAGTAAAATTACACTTTTATTATGTCGGGTTGGAAAGAGAGAAGTAGGTTTGCTGAGTTTTACAACATTAATGAGCTGATGGGTCAACTTAATCTTTCTGTCTTACTTCGAAAACACAGGAGAGTGATTTTTCTAAACTTTATACACCAACTGGATATCATTTTCAGTGAGCTTTTCGACAGCTATGATTATGGAATTTCTGTCATAATTAACATACCTGGAAAAGAGAAAACAAAGGTAAGATTTGGCAAATTTACATGTGTTGAAAGAGATTAGAATACATGTATAATAAGATGATTAAAAGTTGCAACATGCTGCCATCCTTCTGTATGTCCTAAATGGAAAAACCATGTTGCTTCTGTAATTCCTTGAGGTTCACTTTTATGACTGAAAGCTCTGTAAACTTCATGATGGACATAAGAAATCTTTCCTTACTCTGGAAGATCTCACAGGGGAAGGAATGATGCTATTTCAGTCACCAAGTTAAAAAATAATGTGGCGCATTTTTAATTGAAATAGAATTCTGATGGAAGCCAGCTGTTCAGTAATTTTCAAAACAAATGACTGCGCAATTGATGAAAAGATCTCAAGACAATATCAATTTAGACATCATAAAATGAACACAGGATTAAGTAAGCATTTGTGGGCTGTATATGGAGCAGCTTTGACATGCATTTTGAGACATTTTTGAGTAGTGCATTCACAACTTACTCTAGTCTCTGGACTCCCTATCCTGCCTGGTCTTTATAAGTTGAAATGGAAACAAGCTACTTTTTTCTTTCTATTAAAGTCACAGATCTCAGTGGAGGGTCAGCCTGACATTTTGTTGAAATAGGCTTGACAAATGATTCTTACACTGCAGTGAAAGATGACTGTTTCCTTTGGGTGTGATAATATCAGTTTTAAAGCATTCTCAGAAATAAGAATTCTGATCACCTTGAGATGGTATTTAGCAGTAAGTTTTTTAGTGTTTCAAGTTTTTACTTAAATTTTAGTTAGTTAACATATAGTGTAAGATTACTTTCATGAGAAGAATTTAGTGATTCATCACTTACATACAATACCCAGCACAGTAATATTTTATAACAAGTAAGTGGTTTAGTCGTATGGCTTCTTTGCAATAAATTAAATACCTAAGTGAAAAATCAAGACTAGGATTACAGTTTTTTCCCTAGCAAATTCTATTCCCTAACAAAGATAGTACGTCAGTTACGTAGAAGCAGTGGAAAGAGGAAAGGCTCTCAAGTAAAAATCTAACTTTTTTCTCTCTCTGAAAAATTCAGCGTCTGAGACATGTTGTATGGTAGATTTTACAACCATAGACTATCTTAAATGTGCATATTATGTCTGCTTGGCTAAAATATCATAAGAATAAGACTCACAAATGCAATGTTAAAGATAGATATGTCAGCTTATAATGTCAAGTATTAAATTTAATAAAAACAAATGAGAGGTCATCAACAGGAGGAGTTCTGTTATGTTTTGAGAGACTTGAACTAATTTGGTCTGAGTTTTTCTCCAAGAAAGGACAGCTAATGTTAATATATTGTGAGAAAAGTTTCTTCTCACGGTTTCAAAGAGGACCACCACAACTTGTTTCTTACAATGCTAGATTTCTTTAGGAATATATTTATACTTTTAGTAGCTTTAATAGATAAGGAGACCTTAAAAGGTCTCCAAGAGCCTTTGTTGTTAATTACACTTCAACATGCCATCCTGTGAATATAGAAATACTAGTTTTCAGTGTTAAAGAAGGGGCAAAAATTTACCTAGCACCACACTTTCTGTTTCCAAAGATGAGTAAAGACAGGTAATTTTTCCTTCCCCAGTTATATACTCCTCACTATATTACTTAATTTCTATTAAGAATTCTAGATATCCTAGACATAATTGTTAAAACACAGTCAATTTTCATTATTCATGAATTCCGTATTTGCCTATTTGCCTACTCGCTAAAATTTATTTAAAACCCCCAAATCACTATCTGTGGCGATTCTGTGGTCATGGTGGACATGCACATTTACAGAGTGGTGAGCACTTTGACTTACCTGATGTATATGCTACCAGTTGATGTTGGGTGGAACAATGTCTTGTTTTCAGCGTTTATACTGTAAATAAGTGCCCTTTTGTGTCTACTTGATGCTATTTTATGATGAGATTGTTCATTTTTGTGCTTTGTTGGTGATTCCAAACATAGTCTAGTGTTACTAAGTGTAAGAAGGCTGTGATGATGTGCATTTCAGAGAAAATGCATGTGTTAGGTAAGCTGTGTTCAGTCATAAGTTTGATGTTTGTGAATCAACAATATAGATTAAATAAGGTGTCTTTAAGCAGAAACACACATAAAACAAGGTGATGTATTGATAGGGTGATGAAAATGTTGTTCCCAGAGGCTGGTGGGAAGCTAATCCTGTATTGCCCTAGTTGCAATAGTTCAGTATTCACCAATTCAGGGTTTGCGGCAAGTTTATAGAACACAACTGCTATGAAAAACAAGAATCAACTATATCACATTTTTTTGCCATAAATTATTCACAAACACAAGCAAAATTCATCTTATGATAAAATGAACGGAAAGAACTTGTCTGTATGTAAACATTTATAATTACAATGACAAATTTAATTTAGTGAAATACTTTGGCCTATAATTGAAAAACTTGCAACCATTGTTAGTTTGTTTACACAGAGATGCTGTATAAACAGAGCACTGTACAGAAATGGAGGTTGATTCATGGAGAGATTTAATTTAACTAAATGTGCCATAATTCCTATCTTTGTTAATATATCTGTCACCCAATCCAAATACATTGTCAGCAGACTTTTCAAAAACTACTATTAAAAATAGCTCAGCATTGTAAAAGATTAATTTCCAATTATGAAGTTCAAAACCATAGTTCTCAGTCAAGGGAATTTGCTAATCCTCGTCATTGGCTCATATTTGGGGGAATTTTTCTTCTTATGTCAGGTGAATTTTATGCACTAGGCCCCTGTTCAACTCAGCTACCAGATCAACACTTTCTCTAAACTCATTAAATTTTGACAGGCTACACACAGTTCCCAAAGAGTTCATCTGACAGTAAGTGGGAAAGATGTTTTCTCTCTGACTTTTTAGCTCTTTTCAATATTTATGTACTGTGGTTAAAGTGCCCGAGCCATTTCAACAAGCATTTGATTGTATCTTTGTTGAATTTTTAAAGACATAAGTCTCAATTGCAGACAGCCAAGAAAATTCTAGATTGTTAGTAAATAAGAGATGAGATTGTTAGTAAATAAGCATTGTTAGTCAATAAGAGATAGCAACAGCCTCTTCTTGTCATTTATTATGGTCAACATACAAATAATACAAATGTGCAATATATAAATAAGTCAATGATTATTTTGTCTCTTGGCTGTGGGCCAGAACTGAAATTTAACAGACGTAATTTCATAATATGTGGCAGCTGAAAAAACTTTCAGCGAAGCTGCCTCAATTTTATTTGGCTTTAAAGACTGTCCCTGAGAGCATCTCAGATTCACCTGCATGATTCCCTAAAATGGCAACTCTACACAAGTGAATATTTAGTTCCAAAGACTGAAAGAGTTGCTATGTTGCATTTTACAAAGCACATTAAATGGGGGAAATGAATTTCCCACTATGAATCTCATCAGAAGAAATGTATTTTTTAACACATAAAGTTGTTAAAAGACATTTAGAAATATTAATTTACTGGATTAATTTAACTCACTAATCCAAATTTTAAATAAAGTGAAAATAATTCCAATTAATATTTGGTACATAGGGCCCAGATAAATGGATTTTTGTATGTGTGTGTGTGCACACGCACGAAAGACAGAAAGAGAGCGAGAGCGAGTGAGCACACAAGAGGGAAAGGGAGAGGGAGAGAGAGACCCTTAAGCAGACTCCATACCCAGTGCAGAGCCCATGCCGGGCTCAATCTCATAACTGTGAGATCATGACCAGAGCCAAAATCAAGAGTCAGACACTTAACCTACTGAGGCACCCAGGCGCCCCATCCCCCGATAATTAGATTTTTAATTAAAAGTCAAAGTGGTTGCATTAATCAATCATAATAACTCTGCTTTTTAATATGGAAATGTGCTGCTATGCACTTGAGTCCTTAGGGTTTTCTTTAGTATATGTTGCTAAGATTCTTAAGTTAGATTTTTATTTTTACTATTGCAAAGTGTATACAAGAGTTATCTTCATTTGGTTTACCCCAAGAAATTTTTATTATAAAATAAAATTTATCAATGTTTTAGAAAGGTTAAATGCCACAGGGATTCTCCAGTTCATATTTAAGCTGAAGAATGTTCCTTGACAGAGTCATGAGATTGCACTAAACTGACTTGCAATTATGTTCCTTCTCATTTTACAGAGACTCTTCTAGTTTTGTGATACTATTGCTCCTCTGTCATTGGGTGGACTCCTCTTTACTTTTCCCACTACAAATAGTCGTTTATGCATCTCTTACTCTCAGCACTAGCAGAAAGACCTTTTACTCAGGTGCTGAATAAGAATAGTCCCACATCCTCCTCTCTCTAGATTCAATCATCTCACATCTCACTTTTTCCGAAATCTTGCTCCAATAATTATTCCCTGTCTCCTCGCAACATCCATTCTACTTATGGATGTAGAATTCTACAAAACAACAACAACAACAAAATCACACACACACCCCAAAAAACTCTTCTCTTAATGTGTCTCCTTCCATTCAACACGGAATTTATTAACATAAGAGTCTTTAATGTTGCACATATTTCCCTTCTACAATTAGACTGCCTAGTCCCACTCTGTTGAAATTTCTTCCTGGAAAAAAAATAAAAGGAAAAGGTTGCCAACAACTGCCTGATATCAAAGCAAAAGCCGTATAGATTAGTATTTAATAATATAGGCTCTCGATCAGCTTGTATTTTAACTGTTACTTTTCTACTGTATCTTGGGCAAATTTCTTAGCCTCTGTGCTGCAGTTTCCTCATCTGCAAAATGGAGAACAGAATTCTATGTACTTCAGAGAATTGTTATGAGGATTAAATCAAACAATATTTGTAAAATGCTTTTAACAGTGCTTAGCACAGAGTAAGCACTATAAGGTGTCTGTCAAATAAACCTAATGCATGTTTTCTGTTTCTTTATTTTCTTCTCTCCCCACCTCTCAGCAGCATTTATTATTATTGACTACCCCTGTAGAAAATCTTCACCCTTGGTAAAATTGTGCTGCCTGGCAAGGAGACTGGTGGAAACAACAGAAGACACAGGATATTGGGAATGTTTGGTAGGTAGTTACTGTCTCATTGAAATTTCTGACTGGGAGGCTCAGCTTTGGTAGAGAGATATGCAAAGGGGGAATTGGAGCCTTGAATTTAGGACACAGAATTTTGAGAGTTTAGCGATCATTAGGAAAATGGGCTGTGCTGAAATGAAGGAAAATGGTGGTTAAGGTGGAGAGGACTGAACTGAAGTTGAAGAGGTGTGGAAGAGGTGGGAAGCTATTGTTTTGAATGGTTTTCAGCCTCAGTTGATGATAGGTGATAAAGGCATGAAAATGAGCTATGGGCACCCTGTCCTTAGAGGATCCCTGGAAGTTAAAAGGCAAAGGGAAATAAAGAGTAGGTACTGGATTAAATACACTTTAAGCTATTTAAGACCTGGATCTCTAAAATTTATTTTATCCATTGTACCTGTCTCTTGGTAATTGAACTTTTTATTACTAGTAACTCTAGCACAAACGAGGCAAAAGAAGCAAATATTAAATCACCTACATTTATATTTGTAAATGTGTCTACTTGCTAAAGGACCAGGTGGGAGAATAAGGGAAATATATATATACATTTAAAAGCATCTTTAAAGTAACACATTTGGGTTATCTGTCAAATGGGTCAGCCATTGCTATCTTAGAGCTGAGTGTTTTTCATTCTCATAAGGCCCCAGCATGACATATTGTGATCGCTTATTCCACTTTCTGGGACACCCAGAGAAATGCAGGAGCTTGAATGAGGTCATCCGCGGGATCCACAGCTGAATCAGCACGAGAACTAACAGTTCCTAACTCCCACTCTAACCCCTACCTCTTCAAAATTATAATAGCCCCTAAGGGAAAATAATTGTGAACAGGTTTCTTGAGAGGGAGGTTGTCTTCCAAAACTGAAGTGACCTTATTTAAAAAAAATCAAATGTAATTTTATTTTGGTCTTTACAATGATGTTTATATATTTACAGTTCATCTACTGCTGAAACAGCAGTAGAATAGTCTTTGAAGTGATGGGTTGTGTGTATATTGGCAGAGTTGAAGATAAACAATGCCAAAAGACTCTAAAAAAGATTAAACTGTTAACCGCAAATACGCGGTTTCAGTTGGGAAGATTTATTTGTCGCTGACCATATTAGCCATTGTAGTTAACATTGGCTCTGTGAAAGTCATACCTTGATTATGGGCCAATATGCAGTATTTGAAGAACTACAATTCAGTTTATAAGATGGATACAGTTGACATTGCAGATTTTCTCAACATCAAACAATTAATGAAAAAGTCACAAAATGTTCCACTGGTTCCTAGCCTTTCAGCTTCTTTTTGGCACTTTTACGAGTTTAAACTCAGATGCATTTTCTTCCAGCATTCTGTCCATCTGTTTCCTTGTCTTTGTTCATGCACTAAAATGTTGTGCTTAAAAGCATGTTCCTTATGGGCATCATAATGTTTGAAAGTCTCCAAGTAGCCACTTGGGATAAAAGATAACAGAAATAAGGTTAGAGGTGGGCATGAAAGAATTGGAATGATGTCATCAGGCAATTGGCATTTACTAAGGACCAATCACATGGCTGGGTACTGAGCTAAGCCCCTATTTCATTTCAACCCTAATTAGAGGTGCAAATCAATTGCAATTCATTCTGGCACTAACCACCTGGAGCTAGCACAGACCCCACAAGTTAAAGGGCTGCCCTACCTCAGACATCAGCCACGTGTGGGAGTCCCCAGGCCACCTGCACTTTCAAATGACTAGCTATAAATTTGGACGTTCCCACAACTCCCTTAGGTTCAATAATTTGCTAGAATGGCTCGCAGAACTCAGAAAAAATACTAACAGTTATGGTTTCATTACAAAGAATACAAATCTGTGGTACTAATCAAATAAAGAGACACACAGGATGAAGTCTGGAAAGGAATGAAGTTTCTGTGCCCTCTCTTCATAGAGCCTGTTTCCCTCTGGGCATAGTGTGTTCACCAACCAGGAAGCCCCACTGAGCTCCTGTATTCATAGTTTTTATCGAGGATTCATTATGTAGCCATGACTGAATCCATCATTGGCCAGGTGATTGAATTCAATCCCTAGTCCTCTTACCCTCCCTGGAAAATCCTAAATGTCTAATCATGAGTTTGGTTGGTTGGTTTTCTAGTGACCATCCCTGTCCTGAAGTTTTCTGGGGGCCCACCATGAGTGACCTTATTAGACAACAAAGACACTTCTACTACTCTGGAAATCCTAAGGGTTTTGTCCTTGGAAAAAAAGGAACCAGACAAATTATTTTACCACAGCCTCTCACATGCACTACCTTATTTAAGGTTTACAGAAATCTCATGAACTAGGTATTTTCATTCCCACTCTACAAATGAGAAAACTAAAGGTAAGAAATGTAATATATATGTCAAGTTCACACTGCAAGAGCATGGCAGAACCAAGATTTGGTTTCAGCTTTGTGAACTTCAAAGCCATGCCTTTCTTGCTACTTTAAAGAAAACCAGATGAATAATGAATCTACACTGACAAATACACATGCTTATGATCACTTGTTTAATGTCTGTTTTTTTCTGGAAGTCGATAAGTTTTGAAAGAAAGAATATGCGCTGCTTTTACTGATGGCCACTTTTATCCCCAGTATCTAGTACCTACCAACTCCTACTAGATTTTAGGTAAATATTTATCAAATGAGCAAGTGAACATGAATAAGGCAATACTGGTCAGTCCTAGAAAAGACTGAATAGACTGGAGACTGGCCAAGTGGGAAGAGGAAAGATGCCAAAGGGTGAAGCATTTTAATTTGGTACTGAATGGGTGGATGAGATGAATAACAATGGGGCCCAGGCTGGGTGAAGTCAGAATCATAGCCATGAGCATGAAGACTGTGTGGCAGAAAAAGAGCATATTGTTCAAGGCACTGGAGCTCATTCAAAGATTTTGATGCTACTACAAGCATTGTGTACCTGTGTGAGCATCATTAAGTTAATAGCATTCTTCTCTCCACCCTGTCTCCCTCAGAATCATGAGAAAAGTAAAGGATGGAGATGATTACCTAGAGGCTTATTCACTGCTGCCGTAAAGAGCTGGCTTTAGGGGTCCCTGTGTGGCTCAGTCGGTTAAGCAACTGACTCTTGATCTCAGCTGGGGTCATGATCTCACAGTTCATGAGTTTGAGCCCCATATTAGAGTCCTCGTTGACAGCACAGAGCCTGCTTAGGGCTCTCCTTCTCTCTGCCCCTCCCCTCCTTCTCTCTGTTTCTCAAAATAAATAAACTTAAAATACAAAATATGTGGCTTTAGTATGGCCTCTTGTCCTGCTTCATACAGTCTGTGGGCATTATGGAAGTTGCTGCCACTCCCCACGGGAGCTACTGCTCCTGCTGTGGGCCCCTGCATCTTAGGATCATTCCTTCTCTTCGGTAGCCTCCTTGATAGCAGCCCCTTGCTCAACAAGTTGACTTTTTTCTGGATCTAATGAGTGGTTTTTCTGGATGAGAATGGTGGTAATAATATACTAAGGTTTGTGAGTTTTTTACATGAATTATCTCATTTAACCCTTACAATAACGTAATGATGGGGGAACAATTTTATCCTTTTATTACAGATGGGGAACATGAGATGCTGGGAAGTTAAAGCCTTTGCCTAAATTCATGTAGTTAATGATGAACAATCGCAAAACTTAAGCTAGGTCCAATCAACAGTCAGAGTCTCCAGTGAGAATGTTATTAGAACACTTGGAGAAATAACTGATATAATATTTAAGAACCTTTAGTTTTTGTTATAGTTAACCAATCCTTGCTTAGGCAGGGTTATTTTTATTGTTTAGTTCTGTCCCTTTGAAAAGCAGCTTGTAACTTCCAGCCCTCTAGTTCCTTTGAGGAAAAAAAAAGAAAAAGAAATGGTTATTTTTCTTTTTCCAAAATACCAAAAACTGTGAGCCCAACCTTCTGAGAAATTTGTCAAATGTTTAGACAATCTGATATAGCATCCTCATGGTGACACTACAAAGAATAAATAACGAGTTAGAGACTGTGTCATAAATACTGGTTTTTTCTATGGCTAAGGCTTACTGACTTTTATATAAAGCTTGTCATTTCATTAAATCATTGAAAACAATGCAAAAAAGCTTTATTCTAGTTTCGTCTTTCCAAATGTTGAAATAGTCATGGTTCACAAAGTCAACATTTTTTTTTTTTTGGTAAGAGTGATTAAGATGCAGTCCTGTCTCTACTCCTTTTGATTATGTGATACTTTGAAATGTAATAATTTCTTTAACCTTTCACAATATGAAAAAAGTTCTAATATCTTAAAATTCCTTTTCTTTTCCATCTATTAAAGTGACATCTACTATAGATTTCCCTCCTTATTTCTTTGAGTGAATCCAGAATTACAGCATAGAGAAAAAATGAATAACAATTATCCAGCAAGAACCACAATTAACGTTTCATTGTATATCCTAACCGTTTTTCAATGCCTATGCGTGTATGTGTACATATGTGCGTGTATGTACATAAAATATATATGTGTATATATATATATATATAAATTATAAAAACACCATTTTGTAGTCTGCCTTTTTATTTTCTACATTTTTAAACATCCTTTAAAACATGTTACTTCTAGGGCAATTCAGCAGCAGCACACTTTTCTTCCATTGCTGCGGTTTCCTGGTGGACTACCTCCCTGGAGGAGTCATGCTGGGACGGCTGGGATGCGAGGAAAGTTCTGGGTAGTAAGTTCTGAGTAAGTTCTGGGTGCAGGGTAGCCTAACACCCTGTACACTGACCTCGGCGGAAGATTCTGTCGCTGATGTCTTGTGCCACAGCTGCTCCTTCTCCTCCTTTGCTCATCATCTAGCTCACTGTTCTCATTCAAGAGGGGATTGTTTCCCCCAGGGGATGTTTGGCAATATCTGGATACATTTTGATTCTCATAACTGGCGGTCAACTACTGGTATCTAGTGGGTAGAGGCTGGGATGCTTGATACCCTAATAATACAGCGGTTGAGAAACTCGGGCACAAAGTAAGTGGTACTATCATTCCCCCATGTGAAAAATGCAAACTAATTAGTAGGTAGATTGTGATAATGCTTATGGTAAGACTTTTTAGGTGCATCCTTTTACTAGTCCTTTAATTTAAAGAGTCCTTAAGTTTTATCGAGTGCTTTAATTTACAGGGTCCTTTCTATGTGCCACAAAATTGTCCTAAGCATCTTGTATTTATTAATCTCTTTTGTTAATCCTAACGACTCTGTGAGGGATATACTCCTATTTTTGTTGTGGATCAGAAAACTAAATCTCAGGAAGGTTAAGTAACTCAGCAAAGATGACATAGCTAGGAAGTGCAAACTTGGGATTTGAAACTAGAACTTGTGCTCCTAACGACTACATTTTATCAGATTTGTTTTTTCCTCTGTATGGTTTCCACTCTCATTCAGATTCTGTACTCTTCCTTACATTATTGTGCTAATTACTGTCTTTTCTGACTTCTGTCTTGAATGGTTCACACTTCTGCTGTGCAGTCTTTCTAAAACGCAGTCAGTTCCTCTCAATCTCCTGTTTACAACATCCTAACTTAGCTTCCTTCAGGACAACCGTGCCCTGGCACACTGTACCTGCTATTCAAGACCTTCTGAGTTCCTTGTTTCCCATTGCTCCTGGTCCTGGATTTACTCTGCATTGAATCCTCTTCTCTTTGTCTACATGGTAAAAACCTATCAAGACCATCTGTGCAAATTAGCCTTGTTACATCTTTAATATAATTTCAGATTTAAAGAAAAATTATAAGAATACAAAGAAATCTCATATTCCCATCACCTAGAGCCCCCATGTTATCATTTTATTACATTTGCTTTATCCCTAACTCTCTATGAGAGATAGATTTTTTCTGATCTCTTCTAGAGTTGGTTGCAGACATGACACCCTTTATCCCTAAATAATTTGGGATATATTTTCTAACTAAAGTAAAATTATCAAAATCAGGGAAGCAACATTGATACTATATTATTATCTAGTCTGCACACATTATGATCTTGCAAATTAGAAAGTTTTTTTTGTTAAATTTTAGAGAGAGAGGGCACAAGCAGGGGAGAGGGGCAGAGGGAGAAAGGGAGAATTTTTTAAGCAGACTTCATGCTCAATGAGGAGCCAGATGTGAGGCTTGATCCCTCATGCCTGGGATCATGATCTGAGCCAGAATCAAGAACCAGACACTCAAGCACCTGAGCCACCCAGGCGTCCCAGAAATACTTTTATTTTTTAATTTTTTAAAAAAATGTTACTTATTTTTGAGAGAAAGAGAGAGACAGAGTGCGAGCAGGGGAGGGGCAGAGAGAGAAGGAGACACAGAATCCAAAGCAGGCTCCAGGCTCTGAGCTGTCAGCAGAGAACCTCATGTGGAGCTCGAATTCACAAATTGCAAGGTCATGACCTGAGCTGAAATCAGATGCTTAACTGACTGAGCCACTCAGGCGCTCCCAAAAATACTTTTAAAAGTATGGAAACATAGAATATATTTCAGTCCATGTCATAAACACCCCAGTATAGTCTCATGATTTCTGTTTTTTTTAATCTAGATATTAAAATTGGTGAGACATGAATAGCACACCCCACTACCCATACATCACTGAATTTTTTGAACTGGTTATTGGCTGCGTTTATATTTACATGGCAAAATACATATACCTGAATACCATTAACCACTTTTTAAAAATCCCATAAATCTGCAATGGTGAAATCATGTTTCAGATGTGCAGTAAAACCTTGGTTTGTGAGCAAAATTAGTTCTAGAAACATGCTTGTAATCCAAAGCACTTGTATATCAAAGCAAATTTCCCCATAAGAAATCATGGAAACTCAGGTGACTCATTCCACAACCCAAAAACATTTATATAAGCATGATTACAGTACCACAATATAATACAAAATAAAGAAAATACAAAATATAAAGAAAAATAAATTGACCTTCATTTACTGTTGAAAACCTTCATGGCTGATGTGAGGGAGACAAGAGAGAGGAGGGTTCTTGTGTAGAACAAATTTCACTATCGCTAACGGAATCACTGCTGTCTATTGGCTCAATGGAATCTTTTTCTGCATGGGGGCCATTGTATACACTCACACAGATGTTGACCACAGTACAGTATTAATAAACTCTTGTCATATACTGTATTTAATGTAACTGGCAATAAGGCAGCAGAGGAAAGGGTCTATATCTGCAGGCAGCCTGACCTAGTATGAAGCAAAGCATTCCCAACCTTACTCTTGTATGGAAAAGCAAGGACTGTCCATAGGTGCTTTGAAGTGACAAAAAATACACCAGTGTCGGTTGTGGGCACCTTCCAACATTCTGATAAATCACTGATTTCTGCCAAACAACCCTTCCTGAGAGTGAGTATCTGAGCATGGGAGATGATCACCCACAATCCCGCAGTGAGAGAGAGAGAAAGAGAGAGAGAGAAGAATCATTGGCTCAGTTGTGATCATGTGATGTTAGGCATCATGTACTGTTCATATTGCAAGACATTGTTCAGTTATCAAGTTAATATTCATTAGAAATGTTTCCTCATCTTGTAGAACCCTCACAGAACAAGTTACTTGCAAGCCAAGGTTTTACTGTAATTTTAAACACAAGGGTAAAATAAACTGCTTGGGTGAAATATAAACAATGAATTATTTAACTTTCATGATTATGATACCTTTAGCTCATCTTTAGATTATAGGGAGTCATTTGTTTATTTAGGTTGAGTTATCTTAAACTATTCACATGGAATTAAATTTCTGGATGGTTCACTCTGGTTACAAGGAAAAACACTAGATTATTTGCCTTCAAAAGGGGCTAAAGTCTGAAATAAAACATGAAATAAGTTTTACAAAATGTTTCTCTGAATGTGAATTATATTTTTTAATGATTTAAAATGCATGTTTAAAAGTTTATTTATTTATTTTGAGAGAGAGAGAGCAAGCAAGTGAGTGGAGGAGGAGGGGCAGAGAGAGAATCCCAAGAAGTCTCCAGGTTCTCAGTGATGGTGGGCTTGATCCCATGAACTGTGAGAACATGACCTGAGCTGAAATCCGAGTTAGTCGTTTAATGGACTGAGCCACCCAGGCCCCCCCTAAATGGCATTTTTGAAGGTGTCTTAAATCTCATCTACCTCTTGTTGTGTCCCAGGACTCTCCAGAACTAGGATCCTTCAACTGCTACCACTCCTGCCATTATTGCTAATAATACTGATGGTAATATTTTCTATTTATTGAGAGCTTCCTATGAGCCAGATATCAGGCAACAGTATTTTATATAGACAATATCATCCTATCCTTACAGTTATTCTTATATTATTGTCCCTAATTTATAGGAAAAGAAATAGTGGTACCATGAGGTAAAATACCTTGCTCAATGGACAGGCTCTCCCCCTTCCCCCAACTTTACCCTCCCACACCCTGGCTTTACCCATTATATTATACTCTATTTCCAATAAATTAGGATGTGACCAATTCAAATTACTCCAGAAATAAAGTTGTACTTCTTGCCACAATATTTCTGTTCCTATTATGGAATTGACATTATTTGTTAAAATGAGTTATGGCTTACTTATAAAAGGATTAGTGTTCATTATCATTAACTATAGACAACGGCAAGTGCATCAGGCTTTGGAAACTGTAGCAACCTTCTGACTGTGAGTTCTTCAAAGCATTCTGTTGAGTGACCCACCATGTGCTGATTACCTCTTTCTTTTGCTCAAGGCCATTTTATATTACCTTGCCTGGATGACCTGTAGAGACTGTACTAGCCAATGAGAACAGGAATGGCAAAAAGGAAATGTGGATTCTAGTTTCTAACCTGTCCCTAACTAGTTACATTGCCCTAACTAAATATTTTTAGCTCTCTGGACAGTGTTTATAAAATTAGGACATGCACAAAATTCCCTCCAGCTTCCTACCCAGTTTTTAAAAATGCTACCACATTTAGGATAACTTTCTTTTCACCTTTTCTCACTAACTGTGTATTCTCCAGAACACTGCATTTACAGACTTGCTATAATTTTACTATTAGGTTTTTAAAGTATATTTGGAAAGTTAAATGATTTGAGCTGCATTCACCTTCCTAATACTTCTGCAATTCCCAAGGCCTTATTAACAAGTTTGATTTTGGACTCTGTGTTTCCATAGCCTTGAGTAGGAGTAGGATTTATGGAATTATTGTTTGCAAAATTCTTTTGATACAGAGTTTGCAGTTCAGAAAACCAATCTCTAATCATTACCATAATATTATATTCACAGAATGGTGCTGGCCATGTGGTCTGAGTAGTTTGAGAAATTATCCTCATTTCTGCAGCTAGACAGTAAGAACTGCAGGTAGGTAGCACCACCAGGGTAACCACATCACTATCTTTTCTCCTCTTCCCTCTCCTCCCATCAATTTATCTGACAGGGAATTATAGCCTGGGACTAAAACATTAGTTTTAGTTGTTCTATAACTTAATTTTAGAAAAAGTAAGTCTGAGTTCTGTATGTCAGGTTCCTTAGTGGGTCCTAAACATGGGTGAATCTATGCTGATCAGTGAGGCAGTTATTGTTACCCCCATTTTGCAGACAGGCAGGACGGTCTACATAAACTTGCTGGGACAGTGCAAAATGAAAATGCAGGGACCATTGTTCAAAATCAATATGAATTTCAAGGTGACAATAGCACAGTATTAAACTAAGTGAGGGGCCCTTTGGAACGCAAGCTCCTCTGTGAGCACACAGTTTGCACATAAAGTTAGCCCTACCTACAAGCAAATTGATGTTTAAAGAAGTTAAGCAACTTGGGGTGCCTGGGTGGCTCAGTCAGTTAAGTGTCCAACTCTTGGTTTTGGCTCAGGTCATGATCTCATGATTCAGGAGTTTGAGCCCCATATCAGCTTGAAGCCTGCTTGGGATTCTGTCTCTCCCTCTCTCTGTTCTCCCCCCTCTCAAAATAAATAAATAAACATTAAAAAAAAGAGAGAGAGAGAGAGAGAAGTTAAGTGACTTGTCTTAAGGTCACACACTCAGTGAAGGAGGACAGAGAAATATTAGTATTCGTATTTGCCTTATTCCAAAGCCAATATTTTTTCCACCAGACCTCTCTGTGTCTCCTAGTGGGGAAGAATGGGCAAATTTTTCCTTTTGTTATTCTCCAGTCTAATTTCTTTCAAATAAGTGTATCTCCCACATCATTTGGAACCTCCTTTTTCTTCAAACTCTGGCTAGAGTTGTCCTTAATTCCAAATGTGCAAGATTTCAAGAAGCAACTCTGGCTTTTCACAGTCACCAAGCCTCCTTCCTCATATTTCTTTCCACCCCAAGTGCCTATGTCCATACGAAATCCCAATATACCAACCTCCCCTAAAACAAGGATTTGCGAGCACAACTGTTGAGTGGTTAGAAGATTTAAATGTTTTAACACACATAATGAACTTAAGATAGTGCTTCCCACATGGCAAATGATCAACTGGTATTAGCTATTATTAATATTATTATTGGTAATTAATTTTGGAGGGTCAAATCTCAGGGCAGTAGAGTACTTATCTGTTTCAGTTCCCCCATTTCACCTCTCCCCATCTTTCTTCAGTTTAACAGGTGCTTCGATGCAGGACAAGCCCTTCCCATTATATGCCTGTACCTACCATGTGACTTCTCCAATAAAATAGGATTTCACCTTCAAGAAGATTTCTATATGGAAACCGACTTGACAATAAACTATATGAAAAAAATGTTCAACATATGACATATCTCCCCTGTACATAGAAAACCAGTGGGGAAAAGAACCTACAACATGGAGTTATTTTTTTCTTGCTTAAAAACTTTTTTTAGAGCACCCCTTTGCAATTTATGTAGAACTAACAGCATTTATTTCAGCTAAATTACAACATTTTAAGAATTTTAATTTACTGTTACAAAAACTGGTCTGGATCACCTGGCAGAAGAACCAAGTGGCACTCAGAGATTTTTGGAAGGGAGGAGGTTTATTTTACACCGGCGGGCTCCAAGAAGATCACTCTCCAGAGGTCTGAACCCAGAGCATTAGCAGAGGGAACAATTTATAGCCTGTTACTTCCGCATTCCTCATTAATCAGGGGCAGGTGTTTCCTATTAGTCCCGTCGGCCATCTTACAACAGGTTTTCCCTAATATTTGCCCCTCTGGTGTCCCTTTAAACAGATCTAGTCTATATTAGAGGGCATCATCTTTAGATTCTTCCACTGAAGTTGCCCTGCTCTTACTGGCTCCAAATGGGGCCCAGATTAGACGCAATCAATACCAACAGAACATCCTATTCAATTTTTTTCTGTGTCTATAATCACTGTTTGTTTATTTTTTAATTTTTAAATTTTTTTTTTAATTTTTTTAAATGTTTATTTATTTTTAAGAGAGAGAGAGACAGAGAGCATGAGCAGGGGAGGAATAGAGAGAGAGGGAGACACAGAATATGAAGCAGGCTCCAGGCTCTGAGCTGTTAGCACAGAGCCTGATGCGGGGCTTGAACCCATGAACCGCGAGATCATGACCGGGGCCGAAGTCGGACACTTAACCAACTGAGCCACCCAGGCGCCCCTGTTTGTTTGTTTATTTATAGTTTATTGTCAAGTTGGTTTCCATAAAACACCCAGTGCTCATCCCCACAATTGCCCTCCTCCATGTCCATCACCTCCCTTCTCCTTCCCCCTTCCCCTCAGTCCTCAGTTTGTTTTCAGTATTCAAGAGTCTCTCATGATTTGCCTCCCTCCCTCTCCCTAACTATTTTCCCCCTTCCCCTCCCCCATGGTCCTCTGTTAAGTTTCTTCTGTTACACTTATGAGTGAAAACAGAAGGTATCTGTCCTTCTCTGCCTGACTTATTTCACTTAGCATGACACCCTCGAGTTCTATCCACATTGCCACGAATGGCCAGATTTCATTCTTTCTCATTGCCATGTAGTATTCCATTGTAGATATAAATCACATTTTTTTTATTTTATGTCTTTATTATTTTATTTTGAGAGACAGAGAGTGAGCAGGGGAGGGGCAGAGGAGAGAGGGAGACACAGAATCCGAAGCAGGCTCCAGGCTCTGAGCTGTCAGCATAGAGCCCAATGCGGGGCTCGAACCCACAGACTGTGAGATCATGACCTGAGCCGAAGTCAGACACTTAACTGACTGAGCCACCCAGGTGCCCCATAAACCACATCTTCTTGATCCATTCATCAGTTGATGGACATTTAGACTCCTTCCATGATTTGACTATTGTTGAAAGTGCTGCTATGAACATTGGGGTACATGTGCCCCTATGCATGAGCACTTCTGTATCCCTTGGGGAAATCCCTAGCAGTGCTATTACTGGGTCATAGGGGAGTTCTACTGTTAATTTTTTGAGGAATCTCCACACTGTTTTCCAGAGCGGCTGCACCAGTTTACATTCCCACCAGCAGTGTAGGAGGGTGCCCGTTTCTCCACATCCTCGCCAGCATCTATAGTTTTCTGTTTTGTTCATTTTAGCCACTCTGACTGGTGTGAGGTGGTATCTCAGTGTGGTTTTGATTTGTATTTCCCTGATGATGGATGCTGAGCATCATTTCACATGTCTGTTGGCCATCTGGACATAACATCCTAATAAGAGGAAGGTGAGTGCAAACAAGAATCTCTTGCTGTTTCCCCAGCTTTCTGGGGTAACCTCTGCCAACCTGACAGCAAAGAGTAAGGACAGTCTATCTTATCAGAATGGTGATTCCTCAAGCTTCTGCTGTGCATAGACCAGCCAGCTTCTGGGATGTGACTGGAGCAGGGCTGAAGATCCTAAGAATCTAGGACTCTCCAAAAGGTTACTTTGAGTGGGTTTGTCCGACTTGGGTCAGTCTTCCAAGTTTTGGGGCTCCTCAAGATTGACCCTCTTGACTCTAGAGTGGTGAACCCATGGAATGATATCGGTGAATTTGAGGGCAGTAGGGGTGGTTACAAAAATGGTATGAAGCCCAGTCCATTGTGGTTTGAGAGGGTCTTTCTTCCAATCTTTGACCCAGATGAGTCCCCTGGTGAGAAAGGGTGTACAGGGGATCCTAAAGAGATTGGGGCCCTCTCTATGGTATATTGTTGTAACTTATTTAGGGTGGCCCCTAATGCTTGAGGTTGCTCTCTTATTCCCTAATCCCCTATTTGGTGTAGGTTCCCTGGGAGACTCCCTAGACATGGAGGCGACTTCCCATATATTAGTTCAAAGGGGGAAAAGCCTTGAGTTCCTGGTGTGCAACAGACATGTAGGAGGGCCAGGGGCAACAGGTCTAGCCATGGGAGGTCTGTTTCCTGACAGAACTTGGCTAAGTTTCTCTTGAGGGCGCAATTCATTCACTCTACTTTCCCTGAGCTCTGAGGCCTGTAAGCAGTGTAAAGCTTCCAAGTGATGTTGAGGGAGTTTATTAAAGTTTGTATAATGTATGCCATGAATGCAGGTCCATTATCACTGTGGATTGTGGCTGGCAGGCCAAACTGGGGGACAATCTCTTAAGAGGATTTTAGCTACCTCCCAGCTCTGTTCTGTCCTGGTAGGGAAAGCTTCAACCCTTCCAGAAAATGTACAGACTATTACCAGGAGGTATCTAAATCTTGACTTGGCCGGACATCTGTAAAGTCTATTTCTGGATCTTCAAAAGGGGTGGCTCCTACCCTTTGGACACCTGGCAGGGGTCACAGCACAGATTGGGCATTATTCCTGGTGCAAGTCACACACTGTTCACTTATTGGTCGACATAATGCTGGCATCTGGCTGATATACTATTGCTTTTTGAGGAGGGCCTCTAATGCACTTTTTCCTAGATGGGTGAGTTGATGGTATTCGCCAACTAGATGCCCTTTGGGATGAAGATGCACCTATCTAGCAGTTTCCACCATCCTTCCTTGGTCTGGGTGGCCCCCTCGATTTCAGCCCTTTAAAAGAAAAATTTTTTTTTAGTATATTTGACGGGCTTGGCAGAAGGGCTGTTACATTGCTTATTTCCCTGTGGCCCCAAGGATGGTAGCGGTCTTGCTAAAGGGGGCCACAGGGGAGGTGACCACAGAATGTTTACCCCCGTGCCGATTATAAAAGTTATAGTTTGGTTCCCTACTTTCATGTTGACTGTGGACTCATGGGGACCAAGAAGAAGTGAGCCCAGTCCCCCTCAATCTTAATCTATTCCTGCTAGCCCTATGAGGTCTTTTCCGAAGGGTTCTTTTACATAGCTGCTAGGGTTTCTGGGACTTTTCCTGGTTGGGACACTTATTTTTCCAATGTCCTTTCTCCTTGCAGTAGGCACATTAATCCCTTGCTAAGGAGGTCCTGGGCTTCCCCCCTTTTGGTGGTGGGGCCTTCTCCATCCTTTTGTAGTCCTTTTCCTTTAAAGCAGCAGTGAGGAGGCTGACCTTTTTTCTCATCTTTTTTTGGCTTCCATCTCGGTAGTGTCCTCCCTGTTCACGTAGACCTTGTTGGCAACCTGGATCAACTGCGTGATGTTCATTCCACTGAAACCTTCAAGTTTTTGAAGCTTTCTTCCGATATCTGGGGCGGCTTGGGCAATGAAAGAAGTGTTTACCATCTGTTGGCTTTCTTGTGCCTTGGTATCAAACGGGGTGTAAATGCGGTAAGCCTCACATAGACTCTCATAATAATCCCTGAGGGATTCCCCTTGCTGCTGGGTGATTGAGGATATCTTGGTCATATTTATGGGCTTCTTAGCCCCTGCTAGGATCCCCTGGAGTAGAGCCTCTTGGTACTGGTGGATGTGGACTTGTCTTTCTTCTGTAGTGAAGTCCCACATAGGACATTCTTCAGGTGCGGCAGTTCTAGCCCAGGTGCCAGGATCGACAACCCCAGCTGGTGCATGTTCCTCAGGGTATTGCCGAGCTCCTCTCATAATTCTCTGTCTCTCTTCAGTGTTAAACAAAGTGCGGAGCAGCTGTTGGCAGTCTTCCCAAGTTGGTCGGTGGGCCTGGAAGAGGGACCTCATTAGGTCTATCATTGCCTGCGGTTTTTCAGAATATGGTAGTGTGTTATGTTTCCAGTTGAGGAGATCAGTAGTGGAGAAAGTCTGGTAATACATCATCGAGCAGCCAGGCTGGAGGGTTCCATTTTCATCACATCTCTCAGGTTTCCCTCATTCTGGCATCCCAGCCAATGCACTGGTCTCTTGTTCCGGCATCTGGAGAGCACCTGCACCTGGCCAAGGGCACGATCTGGCTGCTGGTCCAGGGAAGAGAGATCTGTCGAGTCCGGAGGTGGTGGGGAGGCCAAAGGTGTCTGAGTATTGGGAGCCAGGGGGTCAAGTGCTGATGGTCTCGGGGAAGCATATGGTGGGATCAAAAGTGGTTCTTCCTCCAGATCACCGGCGGAAATTTGCAGAGGTCAGGACCTCTGTACCCTAGCCTGTCCCTGCTCATTGCAGGCAAATTGCACCCAAGGTGGGGGAGGGTTTGGGCAATATCTAACCAGGAGTCGATATACGGGAACTGATCAGGTAACCTGGGTCTCTGGTGACAACATGCCAGATGCAGGAGACCTTTGGAATATCTAAGGTTCCCTCCGAGGGCCATTCCAACTCATATAGGGTCCTTAATTTGCTGGGGTCACCTTAATTCCATACTCTCCCAAAAACCCCTTCTCAAAGTTCTCAATCATAGTTTCAAGAACTGTGGGTTTGCTCTGTCCCAACCCCATAATGTTCCCGTGAGGCGGTGTCACAAAGACAGACAAAGGGGTAGGGGTGCCTAGTCTAATGAGGAGACCAGTCAGATGCCCATCTGGCCATGTCCTGAAGGAACTTAGGTGATGCATAGCCATAGCAGTCTCAGCTTTGTGACTTACAATCGGAAACTATTCCAGTGCCACCATAGACTGTATGCCACTCACCACAGAATCACAGATGGGCCCACTCAGACTCCGTAGGCTTTTAGGGACCTTAAGGGTACCCATCTGTGGAGCCACAGAATCGAACTCAGCAGGCAAGCCAGACCAAGTCGCACATTCACACTCACATATACACCAGAGGTTATTACATTCCCTCCCACAGAATTTCTATGGATGAGACCACTGAGGTCTCCAGGGAGTGGTCAGCTCCCCCTTCCACCACTATGGGTGGGCAGATGGGGACCCCTTAACAGAGAGAGAGAGAGAGAGAGAGAGAGAGAGAGAGACCTCTCAAGTCTCTGGGGAGTGATCAGGTCCCCCTTCCACCACTATGAGTGGGCAAGACAGGACAGATTTAGGGCCTAGGCCTTACCGTTTCCAACATCAGTTACAGGTCCTCACTTGCCAAGTCTCCTCGAGTCTGGTGGGAACAGCAGAGCGGGGCCTGCCCAAGGCAACTGAGGCAACCGAGCTGGAGACTGCCTACATTCGGGCAGGGCATGCCTTCTCCTTCGCGATTCCTCGTTCTGTCACTTCCTCACCGTTTTCCCAAACAGGTGGCAATGAGGGGCAAGTAGGGTTGGGTTTCCCAGTCAGGGAACCAAATGTTACAGAATCTGGTCTGGATCACCTGGCAGAAGAACCAAGCAGCACTCAGAGATCTTGGAAGGGAGGAGGTTTATTTTACACTGACGGGCTCCGAGGAGATCACTCTCCAGAGGTCTTGAGCCCAGAGCATTAGCAGAGGGAACAATTTATAGCCTGTTACTTCCACATTCCTCATTAATCAGGGACAGGTGTTTCCTATTAGTCCTGTTAGCCATATTACAACAGATTTTCCCTGTCACTGTTAAGCACATCTATAAACATGGCACCATTGTTTGGTCATCCTCATTAAAGCCTACATTCTGAGACCTCTTTTTCAATGGGTGTGATTAATTTATGTCATTTCTTTCACAATTTCCTATTTAGTCTTTTTATGAATGCCAAAGTGAGAGATAGCAATATCCAAAGTAGCAATAGCATTCAAATTCAATACATGTTTACTGTTAATAATTTGAAAAAGCACAAATTAAAAATTAAAACCACACTTACTGTTTTTACTCAGAAAATATGATTCATTGTTCATATTATTGAAAATGGCCTTCCAGTCTTTTTTAAAATGTACTATATCTTATGTTATGTGTTATATAGGATATTTAATAAACATGGTAAATTTTCTCTAGAAAAGATCTACCTGATCTAATTCCTGGTGAAAATACGTGAGTATTTTTGTTTTCTTGCAATTCTCAATATATTTGTTGGTTTTTCATACATCTTTTTCAGTAGTTTCTTAAGTATTTTATCCAGATCCTAAATATGTGTGTGAATATACATAAATATACACACATATATGTAAATATTTAGCCCATTAATTTAGTCTTTATAGTTCTATATTTATTTCTCAAAAATTTAATTGGGTTTATTAGAATAAAAATATTGTTATTAATAGTTTACATGACTATGCATAACAATAGCATGGGATTCCAGAAGATTCACTAAAAAGTTTATATAGTTTTAATAGCATCTGAGTTCCCTCTGCTTTTTCTAAGTCAGCAGTCATGGTTCCTTCATGGTCCTGGAAAAATGCTCAGAATGTGTGACTTCACAGTGACTCAGGCATTTCAGTTCAGCTCAGATGGTATTCATTCTTTGATGGATAAAAGAGAAAGAAAAAGCTATTCTTTGGCTAAACAACACACTCCTCTCTATTATTCCAATCTCTACAGATTGCTTGAAAAGTGCAGCATATTTGGAATTGCTTCCCTAAGAATTAAGCCTGGACAAACAAGCCCACACCATTCTAAAAAAGAATCTGGATCTTATGCAGCAGGCCAGGAAGCCAAGGTGGAGGAGGCCAAGGGAAAGGTTAGCTAGTGAGAGAGGGGTGGAATCCAGAGGTCTCCTGCGGGCATGTCCTGACTTCGGAAGCCCTTTCAGGACACAGACATAACTCCTTTTGCCAACAAATGATCTTACATAAGCCCTCTCTTGCTCTTTCCCAGTGCATTCTTTCCTTTGTTTCCCTAGATATGACTTTTCTATGCCATTATGATCAGCATCACTGCTATTAGAACCATATGTATGTTGCAAATACAACCAATATGTATTTACCTATTTACAGCCTCTAGATGTGATATCTTTAGATTACTTAATAAATAACATTAGGATTATTATAAAACATTCATTGAACACTTATGTGCCAGACACAGTACTAAGTATTTCATATGTATTATGTTTATTACCTCATATCGTCTTATTCTTCTCCTTTTCCATGTGAAAAGACTGAGACTCAGGAAGACTAATTATTTCTTCCAAGGTTATTTACCAAGTGATTGACAGAGTTGAGAACCAAACCAGATTATCTATCTTATTCTGTTTTATTAAATGTGTGTTAACTTGAATACAGTATAAATTATGTGATGATGGATTGCACAAATAAGCAGATACAATATAGGCAACAGTTTATTCAACTCAACAAACATTTACAGAATGCTATCATCAGCTCCCAGGAACGTAGCTTCAAGAAGGGGACACAAAGATCAATAGACTGTATACCATTGAGCTCTCTGTGTCAACAACCCTTCCTAATAATCTATTAAACTTCGTTCATATTAGCAAACTTGTACTAAACACTACAATATACCAGACTTGGTACTAGACACCAGAAGAATGCAAAAATAATTAAGAAGGAGTCTTTCAAGAATCTTGCAGATAAATGAAAGCAGGTTGCTCAAGGCTGCTTAGTATAAGGAAAAGGACCTTTGAGTTAAACACATAGAAGAAGAAATCTTATTTCCTGAAGAGTTTAGCCAATGGTGATTCTAAAATGATTCCCAAAAATATATGGGAAATAAAGCTGACAAAAAGATTTTCCTTTCATCAAAGTCATAAATCACGGGTGATTTGAAGGTAGTGTATACTCCTAGTCACTGTCTATTACTTGATAACTCATTAAATATAAACTGGAACCACTAGAGTAGTTCACGGTCTGGTAAATTCAGATGATCTAAGGGATTTTATAGTTTTTATACAATGGTGGCTAATACTAGTGGGAACTCAAATCTTATTAAGAGAAGACTAACAGAGTCATCAGCTCGTTTTTTGAAGGAACCCAAAGGTGTGAATAAGGTGAAGCTTATTGTTCAGGTGTATTGACCCACTTCGGGACTCTTAAAATAGGAGATAATGTTTCAAACTTCAAGAAGGTAAATTCAGGGTAGAGTCTGAATGAAGGACTTACATAGTATGTGGTATATGTACGCATCTTGTTGTATCAGGTAACTGCAATACAATGTCAAGATGCTCTGTGATACGGTAGTTAAGAAGCTGAGTCAGACAAAGCTTATACACAGTCTGGATTGCAGTCACTTACTATACGATTTTTGTCAAATAGCAGTCTTCCTAACCTCAGTTTGTTGTTTTTTAATCTGAAATATTCATACAATAAAACAGTCTATGGATTAATGGTGAAGCAATGAAGGCAACTGACTAGGGCAGAAGTGTCCCTTTACCTTCTCTTCTTCATGTCTTTAAATCCCAGCTCTGTGGTTTTCTGTTTCTTTGGGTAAATCAATGCATGTTTATGTACTTTGGTATCATCCACTATTACATAGCATTATAATATTCCCAATATCACAAAATTTTGAGAATGAGGAGTGCCTGGGAGGCTCAGTCTGTTAAGCATCTGACTTGGTTTCAGCCCAGGTCATAATATCATGGTTAGTGAGTTTGAGCCCCGCATCAGGCTCTGTACTGAAAGCTTGGAGCCTGCTTGGGATTCTCTCCCCACCTCCTCACTCTGCCTCTCTCTCTCTCTCTCTCTCTCTCTCTCAAAATAAATAAATTAAAAAAAATAATTTCGGGAATGAATGGGCTGGTGTGTATAACATGCATAGAACAGAGTAAGTACTGCACACCTCTTAGCCCTTTTCCTTATAGGGTTGCTACTGTGTAGATTAAACAAAATTAATTTTCAAAGTGCTTAACAGGGGATCCATCCTTTATTGCAGACATCTTCATGCTTTAAGTTCTTTCCCAAATATAATTGCTGAAACATCATTTTTCTTTGTCCTCTTCTTTCCCCATTAGCTTTTCACTGGATTTTTAAAATAGATTTTATTTCTTAGATTTAGATTGTTAGATTTATACAAAAATCAAGAAGATAGTACAGAATTCTCATATATTCTGCACACAGTTACCCTTATCAACATCTGATATTAGTACCACGCATTTACTACAATTAATGAATCAATACAGATACATGATCCTTAACTAAAATTCATACTTTATTCAGATTTTCTTAGTTCTTACATTATGTCCTTTTTTTTGTTCCAAGATGCCATCTGGAGTCCCACATTAGATTGTGTTGTTATGTCTCCTTAGGCTCCTCTTGGCTGTGACGACGTTTGAGACTTTCCTTGCTTTCAGTGACCTTGGTGGGTTTGAGGAGTACTGGTCAGGTATTTTTTTAAATGCCCTTCTAATGAAATTTGTCTAGTGTTTTACTCATGGTTAGATTGGGATTATGTGTTTTTGGAAGGACATGACTGAGGTAAAGTGCCATTTCATCACATCGTATCAAAAGTACAAGTTGATAACATCCATATAACATCACTGTTGATGTTGGTCTTGATTCTGGCTGAAGTAGTTTTCCAGTTCTCTCTACTATAAAGTTATTCCTTTCCTCCCCTTTCCACACTATGCTTTGGTAGGAAGTCACTATATACAATCCACACATAAGTAGTGGAGAGTTACTTCCCCTTCTTGAGGACGGGGTGTCTACATAAATTATTTGGGACCCCTTTGCATAAGAGGTTTGTCTCTTTTCCCCCTTAATTTATTAATTTTTTATTTATATCAATATAGACTCACGGACATTTATTTTACACTTTGCATAGTCCAATGCTACTCTTTAAATACTTTTTTAATGTTTATCTGTTTTTTAGAGAGAGACAGAGTATGAGTAGGGGAGGGGCAGAGAGAGAGGGAGACAGAATTGGAAGCAGGCTCAAGGCTCTGAGCTGTCAGCACAGCTGACAAATCGTGAGATCAAACTTGGACGCTTAACCAACCAAGCCTCCCAGGTGCCCCCCGTACTACTTCTTTTATTTTGTTGTTCAAATTATTCCATCTTTTGGCTGTTGTGAAGTCTTTCATTTGGTTTTTGTGTCCCTTTGACATATCTCCATTAATTTAGTGTTTTCTTTTTCTTAGCTTCTGGCACTACAAATGCTCCAGGCTCATTTTATATATTTTCTGCCCCAGTCCTAAAATCAGCCCTTTCTCCAAGAAATCCTGGTTTGTTTGTTTTTTTTTTTTACGGGAACAGGATTTAGAAACTAAGACCTGGGAGTTCAGTGTTCTGCGTTAAACTGTAATGCACTGTAGTTTGTATATTCATGAAAATAACTGCTGGTCCAAATGCACAAAGTATAAGAGAAAACAGAGCCATCCTAATGGAAATCAGGCAAAGAGCTTAACATAATTGTAATAAACTTATCTTTGCTTTTGAATTATTTGGTTGGTCAGTGTTAGTGGTGGAGCATTGTGAACAGAAGCTTGTGTTCTTGTTACTCCATATCAGGAGATTTTAGTTACATGCCAAAGGCTAGAGGTAGTGGAATTTTCATGGATAATCACTAGAATGTTAATTAAGGTCAGATGAGAAACAGCCTAGGTAAGGTAAAACAGTTTGATGCAAAATCCAGGGACCAATCCAGAGAAGTGGAGTCACAGAAAGAACTATGAAACTGAAGAGAAAAATGGAAATTTTAAAGTATAAAAGAGAAACACCTAAATTGAAAGGAAATACAACTTGTTGAGCTGAGATTAAAAGAGATGAGAAGAGGAAGAATGAGTGGGAAAACAAAGGGGTCAGATGTGAGGATAATAAATTGTGTCTAAGGAGATTTTGAAAAACATAAAGGGGTCGGGGGTGGGGAAGAATCTGAAATTAGAACAAACTTCAGCCATGCAGGATCACTTGTGTAGTTAGGTTCACCTAGTGATGTGGGGAATGAGTAAAGAAAATCCAAATAGTACTGGGAGGTTGGATGGAGTGAGGAGCATATAATACTCATTATAGCTGTGGGCAAGACTACTACATGGTTTGTGGCCAAATCATGTTTTTTTTTTCAGACCTAATGATATTTGGAAACAGTCTTCAATGATATAGTTAACATTTTAATAGAAGTCTGTCTCCATTAGCTTTAGATAATAGCACTGCAATTTTCTTTCCTAACATATATCTTATTTATTACTTTATTGTACGTATTTAGTTTAGACATGGGAAATATTTTCTGAGGTCGCCAATGCTTTTCAGTAACGAATGAGCCCAACTAGAGGATTATGTTTCAGACCTAACTATGTGGAAGTCTAGTCTTCAAGCACTTGCTTTCATCTCTATGTTCTTAAGTGCCAACATTTGTTTGAAAAGGTAGTTTCGATTTACAGGTACATCACATGCTTTTTCTGAATTCTGATTTCTGATTATTTTCAGGGATCGTGCCTTCTTTTTAGCAGCATTTTATAAATAATCATTCTTGTACTTGACACATTGACAAATATATTTTTCAACCTCCAGAGATATTTAGCAGATTTGTAGTATCTCTCAGTTGGGTGAGAAATAGCTTACATGTCAGGATAGCAATGCATCTGTCATGTAAATTCTGGGCTTGGGCTTTCACTTTTCCTTTACATTGTACATTAGAAGCAAAGACATTGGCTCACCAAAGCTGGGCAACTGGTCTAAAGCCATCAGTGGTGTATTCCTACACGCAGAGAGTTTAAGGTTCTGGTCTGTGCCATTCTGGAGTCTTGCCTGGGATTGGTTTGGTTTGTAGTTTGGTGTGTTTCCTATAGATTCTATGGCATAATGCATTGCTTTCAGGATGACAGGGTTTATGGAGATACCCTTAGTTCCCATTCTATTTTACCGTATAGGATATGACTCTAGCATGTAATTTTCACTTGAAAGATATTGACTGGTAGCCCACCTCACACAGCATCATACCAAGTTTATACTTGCAAATGTTTAGAAAAAATTGTTAAGGCAGCCGGCTTAGTATCCTTAGAAAAAAGAGTGGAGATTTAGATGTGATGTTTAATGTGCAGAGTAAGAAGATAAAGATTTTGGAAGCATGAAATTCCTTGATGATATTAGGAATTAGAAATTTGTATTTAATAATTGTGGCAAAACAAGTATTACTATTGGGCTTGTGTTGTTATAATGTAATAATAAATATTAATATTATTGTATTGCTGTAAGTCATCAAAAAATAATTTAGTCCATTTTTTCTGATTATGAGTAAGACCACATGACTCTTTTAAAATATTCTTTCTCTCACTAAGAGAAACTTTAATAATAATGGCCATAAAAATAGGCAACATTTACTGACAATTTTGTAGGTGTGATGCAGAGTGCTGAGCACTAAATGTGATCACCTTACTTAACTCTGAGGAATATTTTGGGTATGTAATATTATGATACAAGTGTAGAGTTTTGGCATTTTGCCAAAGGTCTCTTAGCTACAAATGCCTAACAGACCTTGTGATTATGAATATTTATTAAATTCTGAATTAATCTCTTCTATATTACTGTGAATGCAAAAAAAATTTAATTAGCAGTAGATAGTAAAAATAGTGGCCGAGACACTTCCAGTTATGGAATGGATAAGTCATGGGAATAAAAGGTATGGCATAGGAATATAGTCAATGATATTGTAATAGCACCGTATTGTCACAGATGGTGAGCATAGCATAATATTTAAACTTCTTGAATTACTGTGTTGTACACCTGAAACTAATGTAACATTTTGTGTTAACTATACTTTAATAGAAAATATTTTTTTCAATACATAAACCTGTTGAAAATATCAGGGAATCAAAAATTTTAGGAAAAAATATAAGGTTGTGAATTATACTTACAAACAAGCAAAAGAATTGAATTAAACTCAAAATACCTGTTAAAAAAGAGTAAAAGAGAAGTAACAGAGATCTCCCTGTTAAAAACAAGGCAACTGGCACAAAATGGAGTAACTTATGCTAAATGCCACACCACCAAACTGAGACAATACTTCATTAGTTTTGGCTCCCACAGAAATGGAACCTTAAACCAGTCAATGAGGAATCACCAGGTCAGCGCTAGAGAAGTTATCTGCCAGATAGACCCCTGCCATCCCCTTAAGTGTCCTTGTAACTAGCCCACTTTTTGCTAATATAACTTCCTTGTTCCCTCTTCTGCCTATAAAAGTCTTTCGTTTTATACAGCTCTTCATAGCTCCTTTCTATCTGCTAGATGGGATGCTGTTCAATTCATGAATCATTGATTGAAGCCAATAAGACTTTTAATATTTAAAAAAAAGAAGTAGAGACCAATACACTGTATATGTTATACTAACTCTTTATAATGCCTTTGGAATAAAAATGAAGAGAACTTGTCTACCTTGTCTACAGCTTTTACACTGGATATTTCCTCATTTTCATGAAGCAGATATGAATGGGGAAAACAAGAGTGGGTCAGGAAGTTCTGTATCTAGCATCCAGGCTAAAGGACTAACTCGCTTATTTGTAGGACATAAAGTGTACTTGGATTAGCCACTACCTTGCATATCCTCCACCCCAAATTTTGTTAAAACAGTTGGCTTGTGAGCTGCCTGGGTGACTCAGGTCATGATCTTGCAGATTCTTGAGGCTCAGGTCATGATCTCAGTTCACAAGTTTGAACTGCATCTGGCTTCCTGCTGACAGTACAGAGTCTGCTTGGGATTTTCTCTCTCCCTCTCTTTCTGTGCCTCCCCCACCTGCACTCTCTCTCTCAAAATAATAAATAAATAAATTTAAGAAAACAGATAACTTTTTTACCTTCAAAGCACCATATAGTTTACTTTAAGATTTGACTCTTTGCTTTTGTTATTGTTTATTTCCTTCAAAAGCAGATTAAATCATTGTTATGAGAACAAACTCAATTAGTCATTTTTTTCCTCTCCTGCCAAAGCATCCTTAATCACCAACCCATGGGCTAATAATGTGGAAATAAATGACAGATGTAGCAGTGCAGTTTGAATGCAAATATCAATGCCCCCACTTTTTCTTAGAAATAAAATCATAGATGTAGTAAATCTTGTGCTACTCCGCCAACTATTTTGCAAATATTTAGACTAATCTCTGATGACACTCCAATTTACCAAAGTCCACTGAAGTGGGATCACTAAATAAACTTATTTTCAGAAAATAAATGGGCCCATCCACCACTTGTCATCAAAAATAATTTTTAGGGACCCAGAGAATATAAACTTCATGGTGACAGGGACTTGGTTTCATTCACTGCTATACCTTCAACACCCAAAGCAGAGTTTGAATATTTATCACATGAGTCAATGAGTGAAAGGAAAAAAATAGGCTGTGGGCAACACATTTTATTCTCTTCTCTGGGTTGATGCACATTTAATTTGTTCACTCATTCATTTATTTATTAATTTCACAAATATTTACAGCATTTCTGTATTTGGTTAGGCTCTGTGCCAAGTGATGGGGGTATAGCTATGAGTAAGGCAGGTATTATTTCTTACCTTCTGTAGCTCATGGTCTGGTCTTATTTCCCATTAAGGAAAGTAAATTCATTTTCTGCTCCACATACTATACTGAAGGTTAAAAAGTCTTCAAACGTCTCATTGAATATCTCCAGCGGAAGGTCACTAACATATAATTCCTTTGACTGAATGCCTGGCTTTTTGCATTCCATTGCAACATATGGACAAAAATTTTTGCTTCTTCCGTTGTTGTAGGCTCAGAGCCTAGAACAGTACTTTTCCTTTCCTAGAATACAGTGGATGGTTATATGAATAAAAAAAAATGTAGGGAAAAAACAGAATGTATTGAGGGTCAACTGTACTAAATCCTTTAGACATAACCTCAACATAAACATAACCCCAAGTCAATTTTTAGATTATTATTCCTAATTTTCAAATGGGGGTGATAAACTGGGGTGATAAATAAAGTAATCTCGCTCAAAACCATGCAACAGACTAGTAATAAATGCTGAATTCAAACATGGGCTGATTTGTAGCACCTCATTCACAGTTTACTTTACCCAATAAACTATGAATCCTTACTTTCAATTCCTACCATAGATTACCTTCTGGTTTTCTACTTCAGCAAGTTTTCTTTTTTTTTAATCCACTGCTATACTGTACTCTACTACAAGTTGATACTAAATTTTGTAATGTTCTTTCTTCCCTGGCCATATATCAAATATTCATTTTCACTATGGAAGAAGCATTTTAGATACTCTTACTGTTTTGATCTGGTTATGAATTTGTTCCAACATTCCTTTCTTTTTTCTTTTATGGCATCTTCTAGAATCCTAACCTAGTTTCTGATTGTGTTTGATGTAGTCATTGTCAAGTGCATTTGATTTGCCAATGCAAATAGAACTGAGGTGAGCCTGTTGAGTATATAAAATATTTTTTTTCCAATGCCTTTGACCAATTAAATAGTAAAACACCGTCGTGGTGTTTTGTTTCCTTAGTGACCTGGAAATACATTGTAAGTTAAAAAAAAAAGTTTCTAAAGTGTCTTGAAATTTATTTCTACAATTACTGTGAGTATTCTGACTTTTTCTTTTTAGGCCACTTCAAATTTTGACTTAAAAAAATAACCCTGAATATGTTTCTTTTCCAGGAGTTGATCAGATTTTGCCAACTACATGAAGATCCCTGAGTTCAGATGAAGTTTCAAGCCCTAGGATCAGATCTCATTAGAACGAAGATTCATATTCTTAAAAACTATCATTTCCTTTGATCCTTCCTTTCTTCAGAGATAAAAGGTCATTTGGCAAAAATTAAAATGTTTGAAACTCAAATGCATTTATAAACTTAAGTTGCCCTCGAGTGAGCAAAAAGATAAACGTTAGTTCTCCTTTAATAAAGCTTGGTTTTTCTATTGCACCTAACTACTGGGTAAATTAAGTATTTTGATGTTTGAATTCCTTTAAACCTCCTCTCTCTCCAGGAAAATTGCCACACGTCAGAGAAATCAAGATGAATACTTTCCCATTTGACTTCTCTCCCTTCTTGGATCTATGTTCTTACAAGAGGGATTTGGATAGTTTATCATTTACAATTTTGATTTCTTTTCAAGCATTTAACTGTGTTTTAAATTTCCTAGTTGCTCGTATTATTTATTATTATTATTTTATTTTATTTTTACTTTGGACCCTCATTGTAGACTCCCATAAATGGAAAGTAAACATGCAAGTTAAATATTCAATTTCGTGAAACCCTTTATATTGCTAAGTTCAGAATTGGCTTTGTAGCTGTTTATACTAAAGGAAAACTAATGGAAGCCATGTGATTGTATAACCAACCAATGATTGCTAAAAGGATGCTTTCTTTTAAAATATTATCATATAATATTGTCTTATAATATTTTACCTATTAAATATGAAAGGTATTTTTAAAAATAAGTACAGCATGATATAGCATGAAGTGCTACATGACTTAAATGCTAAGAAATAATTCTTTCGTTGGACTTAGCAAGGGCTATAACATTTAAAGTTTTATATTCAAGTTTGGTAGCATGTTATAAAATTAAATGTGAAAAGGCTGGAATAGAAAAGGATAAACTGATGGAGAAAATCAGGTAAAGTAATAGATAAAAGAATTGAGTTTCTGAGTCTGAAAAAAAAGAAGAGTTGTGGTAACTTACTGTTGTCATCTCCACTTCATATGTGATTCAGTACAAATTTAATGAAGCTAAACACTTTGACCACAGTCATGAGGTAAAGCAAGATTCAAACCCAGCACTGGAGTCGGCATTCTGGTATCTAATACGGCAGCAGCAAAACCTTGTGTGAACATAGATCACTTGTTGCACATGCATGAACTCACGACATAATCAAACTACATCTCCATCATTATTTCCCACCACTCTTGGTCAGGGTGTTCCTGAATGAAAGCTGGGACACGTCTATGATAGCTCTACAGACACACTTCTGGACTGGAGATTTTAGTGGGAAAGGAAGTTATATTGGTTCATCTGTTTCCTTATTTGAGGTTTCTTTTTTTAAGTTTATTTATTTTGAGAGAGAGTCGGGGGTGGGGAGGAGCAGAGAAAGAGGAGAATCTCAGAATCTCATGAGAATCTGCACTTGATAGCACAGAGCCAGGCAGGGTCGAACTCACAAAACAGTGAGACCATGACCTGAGTGGAAATCAAGAGTGGAATGCTTAACCCACTGAGCCACCCAGGCGCCCCTGCATATTTGAGCTTCTTGGTCTCCTCTCACCATCCGTTTCTCCAAACTCCCACCATATTTGAAGCGAGGTGGAAGAGAGGGAGAATAGGCAAAAAGATAGGAACAATTCTTCCCAGTACAATGGAAATGGGGTTTGCGGCTATCTGGATTTGGCAAATAGACTGTTCCTGTCCAAGGACGTTTTATGGATCCTCCAGATGTTCCTCACTGGGACTCTCTCCTACAGTTTCTTTATTCTGTGTGGCTACTTACAGCTCTTTCCACAGCTCCTGGTTTATCTGGCAGTACCTATTTAGCCTTTTCCTGTGCAGGCTCTTTTACCCCTGCAGAGAGTCCTAGTGGACAGTACCTAAGACAGCTATATTTGGGCAACATCTCTTCTGTGTGGTCCACTACTTGTCCATAGGGAAATATTCCCTTAGTTTATGCTCTGCCACACTGGGGGTGAAGGACATTCCCCAAACAGCAGCACTTAGGATGTTACCTCTGCAGTCAACAGCCTTAATTTTCTGTTGTCTTGATGTCCTGGGGTCAGACACCAATTCGTCACGCCCCCTAAATTGGAAAACACATAGAAAACTTTCAAATGGTCCTGTGAGGGCCCTAGGTATGACTTGGAGAAGCACACTTTTCCCCCTCTCACCCTTTCAGTGTGATAAGAACTCTCAGTATAGAAACTTTTGTCTCCAAAACAGTCCATTCTTGTTATTTGTGGTCGTTTTGTTCCATAAAGTCACCACAAACCCTATAGGAAATATGGGATTAGATTTCTTCATCTCTGGTCATGACATTTTCATTAAGTCATCAATACATAACTTGCCTTACTTGTGTTTCTGTTTAAAGACCTCTTATTTAAAATATGGAGTTGATTCATTAACATTAAACTCATGGCCAACAGAGCTATAACTCATGCCTAGACAAAACTTATCTAACACACATATTCTCTCCATAAGGCACATCACAGCCTTCCTGCAATTAGAACACTAGGCAGTACTTCGACACTATAGTTATGACTATTTTAACAGCAGAATCATCAACAAATAGCACAAAAATGAGAACATAACATTAAATATGGAAAGGACACTTGTTTACAGAATGAAAACTGAAATAAGAAGGCAGAACGTTGCCTTGATTGACTTCATCTGAGAATGTTGTCCAGGAATGGCCACAAAAGTGCAGCAAACATTGAATTTCAGATTGTAAATAAATCTTGGTGAGCAAGCACGTTTGCAAATCTTTTCAACAATATCCTCACCAAACCCTCTTCCCTCTGTCTTATTTCTGTATTCTTGATCTAGGTTAAGGTTTGCATGTCAAGAAAGAGGTTTTGGGGCCACTCCCTTTGTAAAATTGAATGTGGAGATTGGAAACCTCCCTTTGGAATTGGATATCTGTTGTCGTTAAGCACTTCATAGAAATGTGGATTTTAATAGTAGGTGAAATATACATTTGAGATTCTAACAGTTGGGTTTGCCAATGGAAGGTACAAAAACCAAATCCACATGACTTAAGCTAAAAATATAGTAATTAAAATGATATTGGGAAGAAAAGAATAGAATCTTAAGGAAACCTAAAGGACCTAGCTTGGAAAACAGGGAGGAGTAAGGGAGACTGGGCTGCAGCCAGGACCATAAAGGGGGCTACAGACGAGACCAGTGCAGCTGCAGCTGCCCAGGGCTGAATGGCCACCACTGCCCACTGTTTATTCTTCTGGATCTTATGGAACCACCGGCTCCCAAAAAGATTTGCCTTTTGCTTTGTCAGCTCACTAGACAAAGTGCAGAGCAGGTACTTCTGATCGACTGAGGTATAAATATGAATTCCATGTCCTCCATGCAAGAGAGACTGTAAAAATAAAGATTCAGTGTTTCAGTTTCTCAAGTGAGAGAAAGGCTCTATCTCCCACACAGATTCATGAAGTGAGAAATTTACCATGTGTAGAGAGGGTTCAGGTATTTGGCAACCAGGACACAAGGATTCATGGTCATAGGCTTCAATGACAGAATCAGAAGAAATCACCAAACTCCTGTTTAGTTCAATTAAGAGGTACCCTTTCAGTCAAAAGACTCCTTCAGAATGCTCTGAAAAAGAAATAATCTTATAGCTTCTGTTTTAAATTTCAAATGATGAGTAACTTTTCACACCGCCATAGGTTCTAATTCTCTGCAATTCTTGTCTGAAAGATTTATTTTGACTTCTGGCTCATGAAATAATTTCTTTTTCAGTTTCCTTGACTATACAGTGTGCCTTTATATGGATGCATTATACTTTCTAAATGTCCTGATTTTTCTATGGCACTCAGACATGACTACAATATTCTCCACATGGGCTGGATATGCAGAGGCTACTTATTTCATTAACTTAACCTGAGCTTGTATTGGCTCTTTCAGACAACCATAGTATAATGATGACTCATAGTAAGCGAAAACATCTAGATGTTTTCACATGAACAGCTACCAGAGCCAGTCCTATACCTGGTCCTCTAAACTTAAGTATTTAAAGACCAAATTGAGGTTTTTATATTTATCTCTCCTGCTTTCACTCATTTAGTTTTAGTTCAGTGATCTGGTTTTTGAGGAAATTTTGGGTTTTAAGTATTTTATTACCTATAATAGTAGGGTTTCCTTCAAGGATTACTAATCTGGCACATTTTCTAAATTTTCATACAAGTTGTTGATAAATTCCTATTGATACTTTATCAATAGGAAAAGATTATAATAGAAGACTGAAATTCCAATCTTTCCTCAAGGTTGACACTGGGACATTGAGCAAAGTTTTTTTGAATCCCACTGCTCATCCATCTTGAAATAAACCTGGTCTATCCAATATCCTGCATAAAAGCTGTCCAATGGCTTCTCCTTGCTTTTAATATACAGATGACATCCTTAATATGGCTCACAGGCATGGCATTGTCTTGTCTGTGTTTTCTTCAACTTCTTCTTTGGCCATGCCCCCTTATTTCTGTGTTTTAGCTACAAGGCATTGCATATTCCTCCTCTATTCTTCACCAACTCAGCCCTTGAATCTCAGCTGAAGCTTATTTTCAAAGAGAGCCTTCATTAGAACCATAGATTTTTGTCAGTTTCGTGTCTTAATTCTTTTTATAGAATCAAATTTCATTCCCTTAAAATTTTCTGTTTGCAATTGTATACCCATTAATAAAATCATTTGATCTGGGCCCCCACAAAATTTAAGCTCCACAAGGGCCTGCACACAGTCTGGGTTTGCTCATGATTACATGTCTTGTTCCTGAACATTGCAGGTTCAGTAAAACATCTTGTTGGGTGAATGACAGAAACCCAACAAATAATGTGACCACTGATCCTACTGAAGCTATGGAGTAGCAAATGAGTGGAATAGCTTTAGGAAGTAAGTCCTCTCCTACTTCCTACCATGTTTTATGATACCTTTAACTTAGAGCCTCTTGATCTCTACACTATTGCCATTTAGGCTAGGTAACTCTATGTTGGGAGAAAGGGGACGTGTTCTCATGTATTGTAAAATGTTTAGCAACATACCTTTCTTCTACCCACTCAATGACGGAAACATCACCCCATCCAATTATATCAATGAAAAGTGTCTTCAGACATTGCCAAATATCTTGGAATAGGGCCAGGGGTAGAAGACAATAATATTACCCTGGTTAAGAACCACTGCTCTAACTGTAAGAACTTTAATTAATTGTCACCTCAAGGTCATATCATTTGTTTAATCATAATTACAAAGTAAGTGTATGTGAAGGACTCTCACAAGTCATAGAAATTAACTGATGCACTTTACTATTCAACACACAAGGAGGTAGCCAGAAGAGTTCATTCATGTCTTATAACAACCATGAAATTTTCCATGACTACTCAAGTCCTAAAGGATCTCCCATTTCAACTTCCCAGAAAATCTCTTAAATTGATAGTTAATAAAGAAATGTTTTATTTAAATCTCCTGTCTGTGCCTCATTAAATAAGCAGAATATATTAGGATGTTACATGAATTCTAAGGCTCTTTTAGAGGGTTATATGACTAACAGCTTGTTGGACACTGAGTTGCAGCTTGTAGACCATGGCAGGCAGTCCTCAAGATGGTCTCCAAGGTCCCACATTGACTTGTATGATCAAAAAACCAATCAGACTTCTGTGAAAATGAGGCAACTTGATGTTGTTTGGATATTCTGTTGTTTTTACTGATTGCGGGGATGAGATGGTAAATGATATAGGGTAGGGAAATATAATCAACTAAGGAGGATTCTGCAATATCCTCTCCCCTCCCTTATCCTTACCACTAGCCCAGCTAATGCAATCATGATATGACATTCAACACTCTGGATGTTAGGAATGATTGGAAAGCATCAGGTTTTATTCAGGAAATTCCCAGCCCTCGTTATTGTGAGGGACAATGTTTATTACACACGAAGTATTGCAAAAGTATGTTGGCCATCCATGATGACATGTAGAAAGGAAATGATTTGTGTATTTCAGAGGAACAAATACGAGTTACTGGTAATACCCAGTTAAGCCAACTAAAAACCAGGAGCACTTTAATTATTTTTTTTCTGTCTATTCTTGGAAGTATTCCTCCTCAAAGGCAACATTTTCTCACTGAAATAACAAGAGCAACAATGCTGGCACCATTGCTTAATTATGTCTAATGCATTTAGTAAGTTTATTCTTCCAAGAAAAAGTTGGGAAGGTAGAAAATTTAGTGCCACCATTCGAGCATATCCAATTATACTAACAAGGAAAAAATATCTTACATCTCCAGCTTTAATCTTTGTGTTGATTGGCCATAGGCCATTAGAATAGACTCAAAGATACATGTGATTTCTAGGTACAAATTTTGAACTTGAACACTGAATTTAAATTGCAGAAACTACAGAGAGAACAAAAGCAATCACCTCAAAAATAATGATTGATTTAGGTCTCCAAAGCATAGATGAAATATGGAATGTTAGAAAAATTCATAAAGAGGACTACAATACAAAGCAAACATGGAGATATCAATTTTTATGGAAAATATTTTACTTTGTTTATCGGCCAACCCTTATCAAACCATTCCACAAGTCTTGGAAGAAAAAAAACCTATGCCAACATAGTCCTTTCAAATGTGGAAATCTGAACAAAACCTTTAACCCTTTGCTACTAAATTAAACTGACAAGGAGCTTTCACACTTCCTGGATGAGGCAGTGTGTTCTAAAACTGAAACAGACCAGACCAGATTCCTGTCAGAAAAGATAATTCTTAAATGCCATTTGCACTGCTACTAGAAGTTAGTGGCGAGTTCATAACCTTTATCCAAATCTCATCTTGGTGATGTTACCATCGTAATAATTACTTAAAATTGAATCACTATTGTGAACGCTTAAATCATGTTTCCATGAAAAACTAGTGAAGAAAACAGTTCTTCATATTTGTTAAATAAAAGAATACAGTTTTTGTTTTGACAGCAAATAGCAGAAAATTCACTATAATTGAGCCACACAAATTGTATTATTATAATCTAATTGATTGGTCCAATGGGATAGAAAAAAAGTCCATTTCACAGAGCAATAGAATTGATGGTTTTGAAAATGGAATTGACTGGCTCATTAATGGATTAACTAAATGAACTTTTTTTCTTTTTCATGGTGAGAATGGTGTGTAAAACTAAAGACTGTGATATAGGGAGAAACAAGGAAGAACATTAAGAAAAAACACCACTTAACCAATGAAATAATGCTTGTTCTCCTGGTATCCAGCTGACCAACCACCTTTTGTTTTGGAATCATAATAGTGGTGAGCATATTGAAATCTTGACAGGGGGAGGGAAAGGAATAAAATGCTCATGTGGAAACTACCAGGAAAGTTTTTCTATCCTTTTGGATTATTTTAACTAGGATAACCCCTACAGGTATCTCCTTAGATAAATCTCGGACAGTTAACAAAAGCAACATCAACAATAATATTGAGCTCCTGCTTTGAACTAAGTTTCCTGCTAGGTGGTTTACACATTAAATTCTATCCTAATAATAATTTAGGTGAACATCATTACCCAAATTTTACAGATAAGGAAGTTAAGGCTAAGAAGCTTAAATAGTTTGCCCAAGGTCAACAATTAGTAATGAATGGAGCTAAGACTCAATACTGGATCATCTCATTATACAAACTACACTACCTTGATCTGCTTTGTTGGAATACACACACACACACACACACACACACACACATACACACACACGTGTGTGTGTGTGTATGTGTGTGTATATATATTTATATACATATATACATGTGCACATGTATATAAAACCATGTTATGTATAGTTTTATGAACATAAAGTTCTAAAGACAGATGAACACTGTAGCTCTGATGCTAATTTACCACATAATCTTTTATATTTTTCTTGATTTCTTCAAGTTTTCAAAGTTGGTACAACTTGTCACCAAATAATATTCAAACTTTTTGAGATTGTTGGCTTGGAGTAGCTGTCAAATTCGAGGACAAATCAAGCCCAATGGGAAAACATTCCTCAAGAGGAAGAACAGTTTCTAAAGGCTGAGAAAAGGAGTCAAGGAGCATGTGCATATGTCTCCATCCGAGGCAGAAATTTCTGCATAGTGAAAAGAAAAGATATCTATGTTTTATTTGCTTTGTTCTTTATTGTTTTGTATAAACAAAGTGGAGCTTGATGACAAAGGACTTTCTGGCTGTACCCTTCTTCCCTTTCTCTGCCAAATTTTTAGAGAAACCCATATCTTGGAAACCATTCAATGAAACTCAGGGGTCCTACTTGAAAATAAATGGACATAGTCACTAAATGTATTCAAGGAGCGCCGTTGAATGTATTTACTTGGAATAATGCTTTCTAAAGCATTAGAAACAAACCCTTTACACTGAGACCACCAAGGCACTCTGTTTTCTAAAGGCAAGCAGTCTTGACATTTGTCTTTATTTCCCTATTTTCAGTTGAGATGAGATCCAGACACTTGGGGGCTTGGGAAAATACCATGTGTGGTTTGTTTAAATACATTCTCCTCTAGGATTCTTTTGCCAGCTTGTAGAGCTGCCCTTTTTCTTCCCCCCACCTCTACCCCTTCCCATGCATGCACCCTGTGGCCAGAGAGCCAAATACTATAAGCCAAAAGTATTTTCAATAGAAATACCAGGAAAATGCTGTTTCTAGTGGCATGGAAAAAGCAAATAGAATGAAGGCCAACTTTTTGGTGATCTCAAATCTAGACCTCTGAAGAAGGAAGGTGAAAGCACAGCCGAGTACAGTAGGAAGAACATTCCTGCTTTCCAACAGGAAAAGTGTAAGGTAATGTCTCTTTTCACATTTTTAAAATGAAATATGTCACATTTCATATTTTTAAAATGAATACTTCTGAAGCAACACATCAGAAATTATATTGTCATGAATAAATACATGAACATTTTAATTTTTTGTCCACAAAATAGTTGCTATTTGACTGTTATTTGTGAGATATTATTATACATATAGGGAGGCCACTTCTTCCTTTCTACTCTATAGAATTATTGTATTATAGCATCTCTGTCTGTATACATGTGACTGTTCTATTGTATACAGCCTCATTTGAAGCAAGTGAGCGCCCATTCCCCTTATTGTTTCCATAACCCAAAACATTTCCACCAGTTTATAAAGCCTCAGATTCCAAGGACTTACCATCAAATAGGAGAATTAAATATTTGTGCTACTAAGCGTGAAACTGGTTATGAAATATTGGAGCATGTTAGTGGTGTGGCCCGTCTGTGATATTACAGTTCATGTGTGACTCCTCTGTTGCGGATGTTGGGGGATCAAGGAATGTTCAGAAGGAAGTCATGCTCACACCGGGCACTCAGAGAAACAGCTAGGATGTCCACAGGTATAGGAAACAATAAAATAAGAGCCTGGAATAAGGAAGGAGTACAGGAAATGGAAAATGAACACTGTTTTGTGAGATGAATCATCATGAAGTTCAATTCTGAGCGTGATTTAAAGTAGCACATTAGAGCAGAAAACGACAAACAAAAAACCAGTGTTAGAGTCAGATGGATACAGCTTCTGAGTCTGGCATTGATTCTTACCAGGAGGGTTCTATCTTAGGTATATTGCTTACTGTTTGTGAGATCGGCATCTTTGGCTGTATAATGAGCTTATTAGTACTCTATTATATCCCCACTGCCTCCAATATCACTTTTCATTGAGAAAGGAAGTCAAAATAAATATTTGGTGAATGGACTGTCATCAAAGGAAAACAATTAAATGAAAGAACACAGAAATGCCAAGTACATAATATGCACTCAATAAATATTGGTTCTGTAGCTTTCGCCTTTCTTTTTCCTGTTCATAAAACTTTACTGTCTTTTCATGGCATAATCTCGCTTTCATTTACCTTTCCAACCATATTTCCCATTATTTTTCTATAAAGAGCTTATATTTCCATTAAGTATATCAGGTATCTTTACACTTACCTGTATATTATCCATGTTTGTATTAATTTAAACTATCACCTTTTTCCATATTTTCTTTGCTCTCATCTCCATATGTCTAAAAACTTGCCCATCCTTCAAGGTCCAGCCACCTGAGACACTAGCATCACAAAGTATTTCCTGATCCTTGAGACCCATATTAGTCCTTTATTTCTCTGAAATTCCTTAACAATGTAAATTTTACTTTGTGACATATAATATTTACAAACCTAAAATATGAAGAAAAACTGACAAATTCATTTTGGTGGAAGATTTTAGAATGTACAGTAAAACCTTGCTTTGCAAGCATAATTGATTCCAGAAATAAGCTTGTAATCCAAAGCACTGTATACCAAAGCAAATTTCACCATAAAAAATAATGGAATTCAGATGACTTGTTCCATAATCCAAAAATATTCACATAAAAATGATTACCATACTGTAATATAATACAAAATAATAAATAAAATACAAAATATAAACAAAAATAAACAAATTAACCTGGACTTACCTTTGAAAACCTTTGTGGCTGGTGTGAGGGAGACGAGAGAGAGGGTTATTGCGTAGGATGACTTTTACTATCACTAATGGAATCACTGCTATTTGTTCATGGAATCTTTTTTTTCATGCAACTTTAACAAAGAACCTATCCAATGACCTAGAATGAAGCAAAGCATTCCTAAGCTTACTCTTGTATGAAAAAGCAAAGGACTGTCCATAGGTGCTTTGAAGTGACAAAAAATACACCAGGGCCAGTTATGGATACCTTACAACATTCTGAAAAATCACTGATTTCTCCCAAACAATGCTGCCTGAGACCGAGCATCTGAGCATGGGAGATGATCACCCACAATCTCACAGTGAGCGGGAGAGAGAGAGAGAAGAACCATTGTCTCCGTTGTGATCATGTGACATTCGATGTCACAATACTACTCGTATTACAAGTATTGCTCATTTATTAAGTTAAAATTTACTAGAAATGTTTTCTCATCTTGCAGAACTCAGAATAAATTACTCACAATCCAAGGTTTTACTGTATTTTTAATCTACTACTGATCAAGGAGCTGAAATTGACATTGGATTCAGTCTACTGGGGTAGGAGGCTAGCAAACCCAATAACCACCAGGGCTCAAGGTATCTTCATTTCCTAAGGGGAATGAGCTTGTTAGGAGCACAAGACAGGAACTGTGTCCTGGGTCACAAGTGGAGTGGAGAGAAGTCATCCAGAATCCTAAGACCCAGTGACAGAGTTGGCAACTAGAATTCACCATTGTGGGCAGCAAGATCTAATTTCAAGACCCATTAAATATGGAATGTAAGTTCTTAGGTATGTAATGCCCCACTGCAGAATAGAGTGAACTGACTCTATAGAGTCATAGACAGAACTGAAAAATAGAGACTACTGAGGGGAACTGGCTAGGCAAAAGGAAAGGAAACATGTCAGGGGCTAGCAATGAAGAAAAGGGAGGGAAAAGGACACAGAGTCTTAGGAAGATCAAAGATAAGGAAACATGTGTAACAGACTCCCCTCACCCCAAACTAAAAGTCCACAACTTCTAGAAACTAAAAAGTTGGAGAACCACTTTTGATCCTATATTCCTTTCCTTTACTATTTAAATAAAATATACTCTGCTATGAATGCAAACAGAAAAGCTAGGCCTTTCCCCCAGTATTGTTATAATCATTTTTAAGCACAATATTAGGAGATAGAATAAAATAAACAATGTTTTTTGAACAGATGTGTTTTGCTACTCTGCCTGGGAACAGCTGATATATATGAGGGTCTAGTCTAAAACCCAGTTCAAAAATAATATTTTAGTTGGACCAAGTACTCTTATGATTTACACCTAACATTGCCCTTAACTCTGACTAAAAGCCAAATTTCAGCAACCAAAAGAAAACTAGTGTAATTTCCTGGTTCTGAGCAGCATTGAAAAGCTTACAAGGACACTAATTTAGTATCCAAGAGAACTTTCCCATCTTGTCATCAGATGTCTGTGGGTTGATAAACTCTGGTTGTGACTCTTTAAAATCTACAGTCAAAGTTTCCCATGTACATTGCTAATCCACTTAGGATAAGTAACTGAGCTAAAATAATGCATCATTTATCTCCCTTCATGAATCCTTTGTGCATTTTCAGTAATTCTCAGAAGAAGTTGAGCAAGCTAGATTTTGAAAATATTAAACAATTCCTAGCTCTTCTTGATTCCCCATTTTCTGATTCCTTGAGTTTTCATGTACTATCCTGAAATTCTAGACTGTTTTCTATTCTTTACAGGCCATAGTTTCTCTTTTTTTATTTCCTTTCTGAATTCCTTTCCTAAATTAAGGACTTGTTTTTTGAAAGCTTCTGCAACAACCATTTCATTACATTTTCATATTCAACTCAGATACATGAAGTGACCTACTGGATAAATTTTTCAATGAGAAAATCTGAGTTCTTTATTAGGGCTGACCCTATTCAGAAAGAAATATTAATTGTAATTAATTGCATAAAAAATAAAAATGAGAAAATAAATCTTTTACCAAAAAATGTCAATTATTAACTCACTGTAAATTATTTTTGTACTAGTCACTGTTAGGATTAGTTGCGCTACATCTCACTTCTATTATGTGAATATTTCAGAATTAAATAGATTGCATTATATCTATTTACCTTCAGAATAAGGAAATAGATGATTCTTCCTTCAAAAAAGTGATGTTCATTATAAACTTTTTCCTGAGTCATATGTATTTGAGGAAAATATTTCTCAGAGAATTTCTATTGTTGCTGAGTTGACTTTGGAATAGGAAGAAGTATGCCCTTCCCCCAAGTGCTTTCAGAATGCTGTGTCAGAAGTGAAAAGAAGCAAATCAACTGAAGGAAAAAAGTGGGGAAAGAGACTCAGGAGAAAGAGTTAGAAGAGTCAGACACAGAACACACCTTAATGCTCATGTAACATGATGATGATATCACATATGGGTCTACATTAGTAGGACATTAGTTTAAGCAAGTGTAGTATTAGTCTTCTTTCCTATATTTATCTCATTAGGGTTTTTGTTTTGTTCTATTTTAAGAGATGTATCATCTTGTTATTCAGCTGTGAAAATGGTTTAAATGGTAAGGAAATATTTATTGATCACCCACTTATTTTCCCATAGTCACTTAATGCAATAGTCTCTGAATTACTTTTTTTTTAATTCAGTTTGATTTTCTTAACAGAATCTACAGAAAAAAACTCATGAATTGATTAACTTGACATATCTAAACAACTGTGATAAGCTTGATTATTTTGCCTTTTTGTTAGTGAAGTTTTGAGGAAAGTTTGGTGGTCTGGTCATTATATTTATTTTTTAGATACTCATCTCATTACTTTTACAGATTATGTTGAATACAATGACCCTTAATTCTTTAAAAGACCTTATGTTTCATTTAGACCATATTGTAAAGTGGGTGCAATTATTCCTTTTAGATTATAAATGTTTGTCCTTAATATTTTATTTCTACACCCCTGAAGAGTTCATCTTACACAGAAATTTTTGGGTCTAAATTAATTGCAAATGTTCCCAGTGCCTCATCATTTATTTCTATTTTTTGAAAGCTGGCAATAATTATTTATCAAATCAGTAATTGTCCTTTGACCAATAGGACCAATTTTCTGGAGCAACCAATATACTGTGATCCTGCCATTGTCTCTATGATCACAAATAAAAAAAAAAAAACAAAAACCCAGATGGGAGATGCAGCTTCCCAATAGCAGAGAGTTAGGATAAGTGGTGGCCAGAGTTCTAAAGACGGTTTGGAATACATTTGCAGGCAAGGTTCTCATACTTATCTAAAATGTATCAAAACAGTCTATCTTTCTGGCCTCAAAAAAGACCTAACCATCTAAAAAAGTTTTGAATTTATACACGATCCAGCAAAGCAGAATCAGAAAAAGCACTGGACTTGGAGTCAAAGGAATTTGGCTGGAATCCCAGCTTCAAATTAATTAGCTTATTTAATCTTTGACAAGCAAATTTACCTTTTGAAACCTTAGTATATTGGCATTTATATTTAGGATAATAATACTCACCTTAAAGTATGATTTTCAGCATGTTCCTTGTAAGCCTAGCATGTATTGGATGCTCAATATATGGTAGATCAAGCTTAGTCTGATGCTAAATTGACACAGTGGAAATATCCAGTAAGACTGATAATAGTAATAGACAATCGCATTTTTTATGTACTATGATTCTTTACTTTGAGTCATCTGGAATATTAAATTTCGTAAAAATAAACATACCCCAAATTATTTTTATACTGAAATTAACATTATTCATGTTCGATTTGTACAATTAAGGATAGTCAACATTGGTTTGATCTTTATCTAAATCCATGGGCTTTGGATAGATGACTAATTACTTCTATTGTTTTAAACCTTTCCATTACCTTTTCCAGAATTCTAGAAGCTTTTAAGTAAATTTTGTTTCTTACATCTCTGTTGTTGACAGAGAAAATGGACCAGTACTATTAATAAGATAATTGTATGAGATCATACAGTGAGAATCATGATTTGTCACATTGCCAACACCAGATAGCATTTGGGCAGTTTTATTTACTGAAACTGAAAAGAAGGAAGAGCCATTTTAAAAGACCAGGCCTACACAGGAAGCAAATGGGAAAATTGTACTAACTTGATATCTGTTTAACTATTTGCATTTTCCTCTTCACACATTTCCTCCTGCTGTCTCAAAAATTTCAATATCACTGCTTTGTACTAAAAGATTAATCAACCTCCAAATATAGTTCAACATTATTATTCTCTGCCTTCCTTCCTTTCACTAATTTCCCATTCCCTCTAATTTTTCAATAATAAATACATAGAACTTTCTATACTGCACTGATTTTTACAGTATATGCTTCTTTCATATTCTCTTTATTTTCATTTTTGTCTATTCTTTAGGGCCACTCAAATTTGGGTCTTCATTGGTTTACTCTTTTTCCAAAACTGATTGAACCATTTGCTATAATTACTATGCTAGGCAGTATCAAAGACAATAAGATTAAGAATATGCAGTTTCATCAATTTGTTTAGTATGTTAGGGTAATTAAGATAAATTACCCAGATAACCATGTGTATTTGTTAGGATTCTTCAGAGAAACAAAACCAATAGTGTGTGTGTGTGTGTGTGTGTGTGTGTATGCGCATGCGTGTGTGTGTATATACACTTAGCACTTGGTCACATATTTCTATTTATACTGCATTATTATTTCATTTTTGTTAGCTTTGTTTTTCTTAAGTACAATATCTATGTATTATACTTATTAATACACATAAATATTTATTAAAAGTCTTGATTAACTGGTATAAATTCTCACTCTACTTTTTCAATATAAAATATCACAGACTTTTCCAAAGATAATTTCAGACTTTTGGACCATGGTACTTGTGTTATTTTAAACTTTTTAGTATTCTGCTCCCAAAATATAATACTTTAGCGGGAAATGACCTACAGTATCTGTGTATATAGCTCATGAGTCAGGGAAGGCATGAGGTAATTTCCCAGTGGAGGGAGAGCAAGACTAAATAACCACATCTGGGATTTAGTTAGTAAATGAAAGAAGAAAGGTGGGGAAAAGACTGCCACACCTTACACATTCTGCTTTCTCTCCAAGGTGTCCAGATGAAATGGAGTGGTATAGATACAGATATTCCTCCCTGGTGGGAAACATCAAAAGTGTTTATCCTCTATTTTGTATCCTAAAAAATTTCTAAATGAACAATTTTATAAGATGAATCAAAAGTATAAGTGATGCAGAAAAAAAATGATCATGAAATCCCACTACTGATTAGGCTTATAGGATTAGGTTGAGGATTTTCCATTTAAATTGAAAGAGGGAATTAGCATGTGAGCTTGAGTTGCTTGGACAATTACTGCATCCTGAAAACCACTTGTCCTGATAGGCTTGCTAAAATCTCAGATGAACCTTTGTGCTCCAACATAGACTTGTCTACTAAACCATCTAAACAGAATTCAAACATAATCATCCTTTCTCTGTTAAAAGTATATGCTGTGGTTTTTAAAGTTTGTTCTAGGATATTCACGTTTTGTTTTAAGAATAAGTAATATTTTGGTTATCTCTATTATTAACACTCTAGTTTGGTAATTAAAGAACTATTGCCATTAGACACCCTTCAAAATTTATAAATATGAAGTTCTGTGACTGAGTTAATATTCAGTGAGCAGATTTTCCTTTTTCCACCCTGTAATGAAGTAGCAAAGAAATTAGCTTAATTACATTAGCACAGAGTACATTTCTGCATTAATACATAGTACATTCCAACATATGTGGAACATATAATCTTCCTTTGTAATTATGTGGTGGGTATGTGTGAATTGGTTAGAATATATTTTATCCTGTAATAGTCAAAAATAAAATGAAGTCAGTTTGGGATTGAGTAAACACTCTGTTGTAATTAAGGGGTATGACCTATTTATTCTAAGTATCAAGAAGTCTTCAAATTGCTTCCTTAAAGGTCACTGTAACATTTCTGACTGCTTTTGCCCTCATTTCAAAGTAGAGATAGTTGCTGTGGTCCCTACACCAGGCCTGGGCTTTTCCTATAGATTCTTTAAAGTCACTTAGGTTAATCTTGTTACCCCAAATGACAAAATAAAATATCTTATGATCTTTAACATGTACTTGATGTATGAATTATTTCCTTTGGTTGCCTGAATCTTGGAAACTTTGAGTATCATCTACACTAAAATTAAGAAGGCAGCAGTCAGCTCCTCCTTAACGGTGTTCTTGGGCTTCTGAATCCTTTTGGTCAGCTTTGTTCCAATCTGCATAGAAAAAAATGCCCATCCACTTTTCAATCACTATTTTAAAACTTCATACTTACTTTGTGGAACATCTGCATATCAAATTTATTCATTACACATATACTCATAACAGAAATCATCCTACCTCCATGAACTACATGGAAAATTACTTGAAAATGCTGTGATTTCTCAACCATTGTGTATCACAAGATCTTAACTCCAGAACCATATCGAACATGTCCAGTGCTTTTTAATCCCTTCCAGTGGATTTGAGATTCCATTGGGTATTATTTCCTCTTATCTTGAAGAACTGCTCATAGTGCAGGTTTATTAGTGTTGGATTTTCTAAAGTTTCTTTGATCTGAAATGTCTTTACTTCCTCCTTTACATTTGAAGGATGATTTTATTAGATATAGAATTCTGGGTTGATAGGTTTTTATTCCCAGAACTTTAAAGATGTAATTTCTTATCTTTTGGTCTGTTAATATTGTCATTTTCCAGTTAAAGTCTTTTTTCCCCCTTTCTGCTGCTTTTAAGATTTTTCTCCTTATCTTTGCTTTTCATCGGTAGATGATATGACTATGTGTGGCTCTCTTTATATTGATCCTTACTGGGGTCCTTTGAGGTTGGAGTTTTTTTAAGTTCACATTCTACCATTTAATCAGTCCAAAAATGCATTCCAGAATTAGCGAAAAAATTTTAGCTTTATACAAATAAATAATAGTAACAATGAAAATAATAATAATAATTTTAAGTCATTTGAATAGGTAGGACTTAATATTTCTCAGGCTGGACATAGCGTTATCCATGGCTCATTCCAAGGTTGTTAACTTTATTTTTGCAGCAACACTTTTGTTTCCCAGATTTTGAGGTCTTTACAACATGAACCATTGTCAAAAAATGGGATGTTGGAGATTAAGATTTTTGACATGCAATTGTTCCCGTTAGTGACAAGACTCAAAATGTGACTCTGGGAAGGTGGGGTTGTAGAATATGAAATGAAGGTGAAAGCTGCTAAGGTCACAGAGTAGAGATACTAGATTTAGTGAAGATACTTTACAAAATAGAAATACTAGGATTATTGTCCTATGAAATGATAGCCTTCCTTAGGATGATATCAGAAATTTGAATGGAAAGAAAGGCAATACATCAAGTAACAATTGGTCAATGACTGAAGATGAGTTACAAAGAGGTCAGAACATAATAGTGATGAAGGGAGAAGCCATGTATTTTTTTTAGTTTTTGAATCAAATACACTTTTATCACTAGTTTTCAACAATTTCTTTATTAATTGATTTATTCAAAGTATTTTTTGGAAATCCTTTAAGAGTGACACGCTCTTCTATTTTTGCCTCTTTCTGTTTTTTCCTTTGTCCTGTGATGACTCCCATTGTGATCTTCTACACCCAGCAGAGCTGAAATTTTAACCTGATTTTATATTAAATAAGATGGATTGCTGAGAATTTTTGTGTGACTTTCATATCCAATTCTTTTTAAAAAATATTTATTTATTTTAAGAAAGAGCAAGAGAAAGCATGAGCGAGGGAAAGACACACACAGAGAGAGAGTGAGAATCCCAAGCAGGCTCCGTGCTGTCAGCACAGAACCCAATGCGGGGCTCAATCTCGTGAACAGAGAGATTGTGACCTGAGCTGAAATCAAGAATCAGATGCTTAACCAACTGAGTTATTTAGGCACCCTTCCAATTCTAACCCAATAATCTGCCTAGTACTTTCTGTATTCTGACCCTATAGCAATCATTTCTTTTCATCTGATAACATCCTGCTCCAGATTCTAAACTAGAATAATGATTAGCAATTTATTGCTCACTAGTCATCATTTTTATTCCATCCATCTGGGTCATAAACATGCTGTCTTCCCTGTAAGGAATGCCCCCTTAACCTATCTCTAAATCTTCTCTAATTCCTTAACCTGAACTCCATGTAAATTACCATCCTTCCTAAAATATTCCTGGACTAAACTTCAGTATCTATGACATTAAACAAATTCTGGTTACTAAAATTAATCGAGTTTCCTCTTAGCACCTTGATCTGTCATTTCTCAGGTCCCACTGTTTTGTCTAAAGCTGCTATTTCTTTGGCATGCATGACTTGAGGTTGTATCTTAAGTTTTCTTCTATCCCTTTATTATCCAACATGTACTTGATGCCTTCTTATCATTCATACCCCGTCTATAGGTAAAAATGGAACAAACCTTCAAGTATCTGTGTTGATTGTTTCCTATTTTTTATTATTGAGCATGCATTGCATGCACCTTTTTTTTATATTATGGAGAGACACTTAACTCTATTGGGTATAGATGTTTGTTTGCCTCTGTTTTCCCAAGTGAAATGAGATGGAATAATTTCTAAGATAATTTCCAGCTCTTACATAAAATTGTTTAAGGTGACTGAAAAGTAGGTTTCCTCACTTTTTCTCTGAAAGTATAATCATTTGTCGTTTATATTTAGTTTCATGTAAACAAACACAACAGCACCAGATAAGCAGTTATTGTTTTGATATCACTGTTATCCTAAGTTCATTATTGCCTGGACTAATTTTATCTCTTACTTTCTTTTTGTCTAACCTCATACATGTTTCTAATACAAAAGTGTAAAATGTAGAATAAAAATTTTTACACCCTAAAAATTGGCACTTAACAATTGTTAGTAAAACTTGAATTAGTGGTATTTAAGAATGGTTAGGGATCTCTGTTTTCCCATGTTCAAAAGAGTATGACTGTCATACAACATCTTAATACACTAAAAGAAAAAAAAAATGCCACTTCAGGTCCCCTTTCCTCTTTTTAGTTTTGCTCTTTCATTACTTCAAAACTAGACCCTGGTGGCACTATAGATAGAACGGTATTTACAAGCAAAAAGAAGACAACTTTACAGTTATCATTGCTGACAAAGTTGGTTGCATTTCCAGATGTGCATAACCATCAACACAACCCCATCTGGCCAAAATCTTATTAGAGATCACTTTTGACATGAGACCCAACCTCAGCAAGAAGAACTGATTTGGGGCAATTCCAGGGATTATCTTGTCATTTGAATATTGAGGAAGGAGAGGCTGGGTGACCCAAGACTCTGGAGCCCCTTACCATCCTAGAAGCTCACGATCTCAGAGCTTTTGGCTCAGAACCTCTGTCAGAGTGCAGTTGTGGTTCTCTGAGAGATGGGGTCATTGTTATTATTCTTCCAGTCTCCAAGGCAAAATACATCGTATGACCAGCTAATGCCAAAAACCAACTGGAAAAGACCCACTTTTGTCACAGGGCCACATTGAAATGTGAATCATAGAAACTGCTGACCACTACAAAACCATGAAAATTTTGTTTTTTACCCTTCACCAGATGATGGTTAACTAAAAGGACCAAGGAGAAGGCATTTAGAGGAAGAATTCAACTTGCTAAAAGTGACATTTATTTTCTTCTGACTTACTATGGCCCACATGATATTATTCTAACTGACCTATTTAGAAACACTTAAGAGTAATATAACAAGCAGTTGGTGGAGGATTGGCAATTTTCTTAAGCTGGTTCATGCGTCACTCTGCTTTTGTTTGTCCAGCTGCCAGTATAAATTATGATCTGTTGAAGTGGATCTTGCTTGGCACTCTCTGGAGTTGGCCTGAACATTTGGATAGTCATATGTATCTCTTTCTGAACAAGTGCATCATTCAATGGACTCATGTAGCTCAGATGATGCACAGATACTCTGTGAGCACAGAGGTCATAAGCATTGGTGGGAAAATGGAACAAGGAGAAAGACCAAAGAACAGTTGAGTCTGTCCCATTCTAAATGTTACTCAATGTGCTATGACAGTGTGACACCAAGACCTTATTGGTGTGTCCAGCCATCTGGGTTTTCCCAGACATTCCGACTGAATCACTTTACTGCCAGATACAGCCCATGTGCTCTACAAATTCCTGTTTTCTCTCTTCTTCAGTTCCTTCTTCCAGCTTTCTCAGTCTGAACCTTCTCCAAGATTTGGCATTTGTTCCTATGGCACCTAGTCTGAACACCTCACACTGAAGCTGAGAAAGGCACTAAAGAGCAGTGAGGGAAACTGTGTCCCTCAGTTATAGTCATTTCCCTTGAGCCTCTTTCTTCTCTTTCCTTACATTAAATTCACACTTTAAATTCACATACATTAAATTTAAATTCTATTATTATCTTTATGATTATCTTCTCAACTGGATACCACTTAAAGAAAATTAGAATATTGTAAGAACAAGTTTCCTTTTTCCTTTTATCAACAATCTGGACATTCTCCTTCCTTTTCTCTCTTGCCCTCCACCTCCTCAGTCCCACAGATTCCTTCCTCCCTCTTCCCAGAGTTTCTGGACATAGGCAGAAACACCCTAAATGTGCTGTGGAATATGTGTGTGTCTGTATGTATGGATTTTTGTGTTAAATGCTTTCCAGATGTCACTTCATTTAATTCTCACAACAACTGTGTGAGGTAGATTATTATCCCTCCTTTAAAGAGAAAAAAGTTTGGGCTTAAGAAAAGTTGGGTACTTTGCTGACAATCCGAGCACTGGGAAGTAGTGGTGCAGGATGTGTGCTGGAGGGCAGGTGCGTGTTTTCATGTACATTCTCTCATCTGCCCTGCTATATTTCTCATTTTTCTCCCCACAGTATATGAAAAACTTATGGCAAATGTGAAGCTTGTTCTTGTACAAGTTTCAGGGCTAGGAAGAGATAAAAAGGAAGAAGACTCAGTGCATGTCTTATGGATTAATTCCCACCATTTTCTGAAAAAGGAAAATACAACTTTTTGTGTTACAGGGTTTTTTCAACTTTTGGGTACCACTCACTACTTTTCAGATCCTTGGGAAGTTGGCTGGAAGATGTGGACCTCTGCCAAGAACACAAACTTGGAGGAGTTGAAGGACCACATGGCTGATGTTACAGGGAGTATGTACACATCAAAACATTGTTTAATAAACATCTGAAAATTGCAAGAAAAGTGGGTATTACAGGATGATTTTCCCACCACAATGTTGGGAAATTGTTCTTTTTGCTTTAGTTACCGTTAGTCAGAGATAAAGATTGTACGTAGTGGTTTGTGTAAGACAATTTCACTCCCAATGTTCAAGGGCAGTCATTTTTTTAAAAAGATAAGCTTTAAGTGTTTATATGAATCACAATTCAAACTTTTTAAAATAGTTTTTTTCCACTGATAGTCTGATTTGTATTTTCATTAAGGTAAGATGTGTTCTTTTTAAGTTTTAGATGTGCAAATAATTTAACAGCCAAAAAGTAGTTATTGAGTTAATATTATATGCTAACTACTTCTCTAGGTACTGTGAAGCTACAAAAGATATAATCCTTGTCCAAAAAGAAGTTTATGATTGTGTGGCAGTTAGAAGATTAATTCTACACATGAGAATTAATGAGAGGAATAATAAAGCATATAATCAAATATAGAATAAAATGGTATTGGTTCCAGGTGTGATAAATGTTGGTTTATACTTCCTCATTTTGACTCCAAAGGGATTTGAGACAAAAGATTTGAGACAATTTGTAGAAGTAATCTGGAAAACCTATAGAGAAGACTTGTAGAGGTAAAGAGGAAATGAATTTATGCCACTGAACACACACCGTGAGCAAAGTCACCAAGACTGTGATAGGCATTATCTCATATGGAGGCAACCCGACTAGCCTAGTATTCATGGGAAACAGGAAGGGATAGCATGACAGAGAAAGAAGGACTTATATTTTTGGAGTATGAGTTTTTTGGAACTTCAAACAGAGGAAAATAGGATGTAAGAGTGTTCATGAAATTCTGGTAAATAAGCCTTTAGAAAATAGGCTTTAGAAAAAACTGAAGTCAAGTAGTTAGTTGAGCATTTCATATCAGGATTGCCTAAGATGGAGAGATCAAATGGAGAGAGATAAATAAATGGATATTTCAAGGGGGAATTTTACTTTATTTATTTATTTTGAGAGAGAGAGAGAAAGTTGGGAGAGGGGCAGAGAGAGAGAGGGAGAGAGAGAATCCCAAGCAGACTCTGTGCTGACACAGAGCCTGACATACCAAGGCTAGAACCCATGAACTGCATGATCACAACCTGAGCCAAAATCTAGAGTTGGATGCTTAAGCAACCGAGCCACCTAGGTGCCTCCAGAAACCTGTGTTTTCACCTGTCCTCCAGGTGATTCTGATAATGCTAATGTTTGAATACCTCTGGTCTAATAGAATTAGGAAGGTAAGGTGAATTAGTAGCTGGGAGTAGGTTGGTTGGGGTTTGGGAGGTCCATGTGGCAGACCATCAGCCTTTCAAGGGGTATATCAGTGAGCTGATAAGGATAAAAGATTAAAAAGTTGCTCTTAGGTATCACAAATTAATGTTACCATTGGCCTTTCATACACATTCGCCTTGCATTTGTTGCCCATTTCATTAGAGACTCTAAATGTGGGCATTGACATCAGAGAAGGGGCATGGAGTTCCACCATAGTAGATAGTGGGAAGATTAAGTGGTAAGTAGAGTCTTGAAATTTCTTCAAAACACATGTTATGATCAGTAACTACAGGTACATGGAACACCAGCTCTACACAATGACACCTTCAAATTAGTCAAGGCCTTTATTTTCTATAATATTAGATTATATAGTTTATATATTATATTTATAAATAAATATAATAATATATTTATTGTATTATATTTACTTATTTTTATATAATTTTAAAATGTGGATAAATTAGTGTGACACATGATATGTATGATTATAGTTAAAAGACCACCAACATAATTCCTTCTTCTCCTCTTTGTCTTAATCATTCCTTCATCTCTTTCCTTTGATTTTCTTCTTTTTACTTCTTAACACCTGTCATTTTCCAAAGATTGATCTCTGACCTATTTATCTCTTTATCAAAACTGCTTTAAGTAACTAGTACAATTTCAAGGATTTCACTTGCATCCCCATTTTGAAGAGTATATTTATTTCTAGTCTTCTCAGAATATTTTTGGAAGTCCAGGGTCATTTCTTATAATCACAACCTACTAAATTTTATGGAATTTAGTCTTTGTTTACTTCCAAATGCACACACTCTTATCTAACCACCCATCCATAGCTAGAAACATATACCTTAGGCCTCAAATGAGAGATTGTATATTCTGATTTTGCTTTGTTTTCCCCTGGATTTCTCCTCTGCTTCTTCCTCTTTTATATAATCTTCTCAAACTTTACACCTGCTCCTTTGCCTGGATTAAGATAAGTTACTTACTCACATATTAACTGAGTCTCTAGTGTTGATTGGTTTCTGGACAGAACTTGACCTGCAAGCATATTCTGTGTCCTGTGCTCATCTGGCCCAGCATAATAAATCCTGACCATTACCCAATTCCCAGTACTGTGTCTCTAACTCCACAGCTTGATATTTCCAAGTGGATATCATTTCAAACTCAACACATGCAAATTAAGCTTCCCATTTTATTACTCAAATGGGATTTTCTTCCCAAATTGTTAGAGGGTTTTTTTTTTTTTTTGCAAGCTTCTAGGCTTAAAACTTTTGAAGCATTGAAACCTTATTAATTATCTACTTATGAAACCCTATTCCTTGGCTACATATAATCACTTTGTCCCATAAAATTATTGTGTTATTTTTGTCTCTGTGCATAATTTCTACCTATTCCCCTTATGTAGAAGGCTCTGTCTTCACCTCTATCAATTTTATTCTTAGCCATACTTTATATTCAGCTTAAGTTTTATTTCTTGATAAGAAATCCCCAATTAACCTGATATTGGCTGTTTATCTTCCATGTAAATATTTCCAGATGACTTTCTTGTATTACTTAGTACATGAACATGTTTATTTATTTATTAGTTTCACATTTTTATTTAAATTCCAGTTAGTTAACATACAGTGTAATATTAGTTTCAGGTGTAGAATTTAGTGATTCTCTCACTAACATACAACACCCAGTGCTCGTCACAACAAGGGCCCTTCTTAATACCCAATACTCATTTAATCTATCCTGCTTCCCACCTCCCTTCCAGGAACCCTCAGTTTGTTCTCTATAGTTAAGACTTGATTTTATGGTTTGCCTCTCCTTCCCCCCCACCTTATCTTCATTTGTTTTATTTCTTAAATCCCATATATAAGTGAAATTATATGGTATTTGTCTTTCTCTGACTTATTTCACCTAGCATAATACTCTCTAGCTCCAATCATGTCATTGCAAATGGCAAGATTTCATTATTTTTTATGGTTGAGTAATATCCATATCTATATATCTATATCTATATCATCTATGTCTATATCTATCTGTAATATCACATCTTCTTTATCCATTCTTCAGTCAATGGACATTTGTGCTGTTTCCATAATTTGGCTATTGTTGATAATGCTGCTATAAACATGGGGGTGCATGTGCTCCTGAGAATCAGTATTTTTATATCCTTTGGGTATATACCTAGTACTGTAATTGCTGGGTCATAGGGTATTTCAATTTTTTAACTTTTTGAGGAACCTCCATATTGTTTTCCAGAGTGGCTGCACTAGTTTGCATTCCCACTGACAGTGTAAGAGGGTTCTCCTTTCTCTGCATCCTCACCAACGTCTGTTGTTTCCTGTGTTGTTAATTTTGGCTATTCTGACAGGCATGAGGTGATATTTCATTGTAGTTTTGATTTGTAGTTCTCTGATGAGGAGTGATGTACATGAACATATTTAATTACATATTAAATTCTCTTCTACAATTTTCCCATAACTTATATATAAGACCCTAAGAATGCAGAGTGATTGACTTTTTATTATTATGTCTGTGGTGAATTTTACTGATCAACAGAGAATTGAAAATTGAGTAAACAATTCATAATTGTTTAATAGTTGATTATTTATCTACACCTCACTTTCCTACAAAATGATGGCATACTATAGCAACTAAGAGAACAGACTTTGCCCTCAGAAAGATGTAGCTTTGTGGGGTTCCTGAGTGGCTCAGTTAGTTACATGTCCAACTTTTGGTTTCAACTCAGGTCATGATCTCATGGTTCGTGAGTTCAAGCTCCACATCAGGCTTCTCACTGACAGTGCAGAGCCTGCTTGAGATTCTCTCTCTCCCTCTCTCTATTTTCTCCCCAATAAACTTAAAAAAAGAGAAAGACATAGATTTGTATGCCAGCTAAAACACTTTCTATTCTTTTTTAATGGGACCAGCTCAAGCATTTCCTCCCTTTGTCAACTTGAGTAAATTGCCTAATATCACTAAACCTATTTTCTAAGAAGTAAAATAATGATATATGGAAAATTTCTCTAGGTTATAAATTGTTGTGAGGATTATACTTTATCTTATATGAGTTCCTATTATAGGAAGTCTCAATATATCATGAAAACTATTATTTTGTCATTATTTGCTATTATTAAGAAATAGAAGGCAACATTTAGCAAATAAATAAGAACAATATTAAAATAAAGATAATAATTTAAAATAATGGCTAGTAAAAATACAAATAGACCAGGAATATAAAACCATATGAGTACATAGATATATAATCCCAGGGTCAACAGTGGGCACTCAAATGGACTGTCAGGTTCTGTTAACCATAGTACAAAAGGAAACACAATCAATTACAAGGTTTGAGATGGACATAAAGAAAAAACTCACAAAGTCTGGTGGAGAAATAGTTTTTCCTATTATGTATAAGAAATAAACTTTTAATGCTGAGACTTCTGTTGGAAACACTGAATGTTGTAGCTCACAACATGCTTCATAATATCCCTGGAATTACTGAGATGGCAAAATTCCCCTTGAAGTTAGCACTCTTGCACCTGAGACATAGTCCCAGTGCTCAAGTCAGGTGAAGCATTATTGCAGCAGACTGAAAGAAATGTAGTCCAAAAGTGTGGCTCTCTGTTGATATTTAGCTTAATCCAGAGATAACATCAGGACAATCTGATAGATTCTCCAAACAATCTTATGTAAACATCTATAGAGTATTTGAAAGTTTACACATCACAGTGCAAGATTGTTCCAAAAACAATTTAGCTCTATTATTTTCCCTAATCTTCTCCAAAAGCCCTCACTGCTAGGTTGTTGGATTTGGGGGCAAACATATCCTTAAATTTGCCAAAAGAAGGAATTTCAGACACTTACAGATTAACTCAATCTGTTTTGGGTAAATACTACTTAGTTCAGGGTTTCTCCTCCATTCTTCTACCCAAGAGAACACTGTGGGTAGAGGAAATCTGTAAGGCTTTTTAATTCAGTGTCTGTTTTTATGTCTTTTGGATGCTAATTAGCTTAAGTGTCAAAGTTCCCTGTACTGCCTGGTAACTGGGCCTTATGTTAACATCTGTTCTAAAATTGTAGTTGATGAAAGTTGAGCCTATCACTTAGAATGGAGTCCAGTGGTTCTCCCTTGATGATTTGCCCTCATTTTAGCTCTCAATGGTCCTCAGAATTTCAGTCAGGGTGTTCTTTCACACTCTTGGATTGGGTTCTTCATCTCCACCTGCGGCCTCTGTTGCATGGTCACCTCATTCTTCGTTGTCCCTCTTCTGTTCCCCAAACTCTCCACCCCTGGAGCATGCTGGAAATTGTTTTCTGTGATATTTGTGATCAGAGGGGGATTTGGCATATACCATAATTGCTCTTCTCTCTGCTAAATATGCCGTTCTATCGATGCCACTACTCCATTCAGTGGGAATTGCATACTGGTACAGGGCATCCTGCAATGTACTTTCCTCGTAAAAGCCCAAATTAGAAGTGAGTCAAAGCCTTCCTACTTTTGGCCCCTGCTCAGTATGTATGAAGTATCTCCCTGTTGCCATCCATGCTTTATCTCCAAGGATTGCAACCTAGAGTTATAGCTGTAGCGTTTATCTTCCTGTTTTTCTATTTCTGTTCTCTGGAACAAGAAATGCTTTCTTTCTATTCCTTTTCTGTCTATAAAATACTTCTCTTTGTGCTAGCTTCCTCATCCTTGATATATCACTAACCTGTTATCATTTTTGGAATATTAACCCATTATGTATAATTTTACTCAGCAGAATTTGTCATAACTGTTGATTTCCAGATAGTCAGAGGTTACTATCAATTGTCTCAAATGGCACATATTTAATTCTCTTTCTGTCACCCTTCACTAGAGCTGCCCAACTGCATGTTTCTAATCATGGTCTGTGTGAATGACAAATGATGGACTTTGCGATACATAATCTGACTAATGGCTCCACACAGCCTAATATAACCATCCCATATGTTCATTTCTAAATTTTTACTGGGCAGCTAACAAGACTTTCCCACAAAGTTTATCCAGACCTTCTTCAGAGTGAGTGAAAGGACAAAAGAGAATTGATGACTCTGGCTGGAGTGCAGATGGCTTTTGGAAAGCCCAAGTTTTTTCTGGCTGTGTGCTGAGGTCTTGGATTAGGAAAAGGCCATGCTGATATTGCATTTGTTTATTTATAAAATTTAACAAACATCTTTTGAATGCCCACTATAGGCAAAGTCTGAAATTATGCCATGAATAAGTGCATTAAAATCTCTCAGTCTACTTGACCACAACATGAACCTCTTGGGTCTTATTTGAGATATTCTTGGCACATGGAAAACAAATATCTTATCTTTGGGTCATTGTACAGTTCTTTTATTATAGCATCAACTTCCTAAACATTAGGGGGTGGAAATATACATTTTTTTCTTGATTAGAATAGAACTTAAGGGCTTTTTGCCTCTATGGGATAACCATACAATTTCTGGATGGTCCTAACATCTCAGTCTTTTTTCCCTTCACTAAATAACCAACACCCATACCCCAATTCAAACCATTTGCCTATAAAGTACCTTGGATTCTTCATGTGTTTCACCAGATATAACCAATATTTCATGCCAGAATTTACCACTGTAACTATATCTTTTATCTATTCACCATTAATATGATTTTTTTATACCTCCTGGAGCCAGATGTTTACAAATTCAACTATAGAATCTTTCATACCATTAAATCTAATGTATCTACAAGCCTCTTAGTGGAAAATAACATAGGTCTCCAGCTGGCGATTTTGCAGACACCAACACAAACACACTAGCTGTTTGAAGAGTTCCTTCATGCTTCTCCTCCTTCAGGGCCGTCAAAGTCCATAAATTTATGAAGTCTAGTTAAGCTATGAGATTCTTCTTTATCCACCAGACACATTGGTCTTAAAAGGCTTGAGATTATTATCCGGGAATTCTAAAGGACATCTAAGGGAGGTAGAGAAAAATATGTGCCTGTTTTAAGGATTGATCAGAAAACTAAAAGAGCGCCTTTGTATTTTACTGGCCTTAAAGAAAGCATAGACCATGGTGTTCCATACACTTTGTTTTAAAGCATTAAGACAATCCCTGAGATGAGTTAAAGCTTATCCAGAGCCATGAAGTATCCATGGTAGTGACTGCTGCATGCATGTTCACTCAGGGCCTCATTTACTCCATGAATTATAGAAAGATGAAAGCATAGCCTCAAATTCAGTACGACAAAAAAGGTGGGCAAGGACCCTTTAAAACAGTAGGGTTGTTCTAGGAACACAGTTATTAAATTAAGATAAGAGGCTCTAGTCAGAAGCTCCTATAACAGAATCAAACCCAATGCGGTTTCTCTTTTATCTAAATCTCCTATTTTGTCATATGTTTATTAGCTCAGTGAACATACATTAATCTGCACTCTACCGAATTAACTTTTATTAATTAATTAATTTTTAAATAAATAGTATTCCATAGTACATAAGATTGTATAACACGTAGTCGTCTATAATTATACTTCTTTCCTCCTACAGTGTTTTACAAATACACTCAGCATATTTAAAAAGCATTATAAAGCCCATCAATTTCAGTTATTTTTCCTTGGAAACACTTGGGGCTCTTTGTGCTTCTTTTCCATTCTAGACTGGCTGCCCTCTGGGCTATATAAAGCTTGTGCTCTGATACTTCTCTTCACTGCCATCATGGGAATTCCTTTTTTTTAATTCTCCTTAGATTAGAATGAGAATCGTAGAACCTATTTCTTGGATTACATATCTATACCTTCATTTATTCTTTTGCTTAATTGTAGTAAATTCTTCAATGGCTTCCCCTTTTTGGGATGAATTTGGTAAATTTTGGATGAATTTGGTAAGGTTTTTTTTTTTATTTATTTTTATTTTTTTATTATTATTATTTTTAAACTTTATAGTTTATTGTCAGGTTGGATTCCATATAACACCCAGTGCTCTTCCCCACAAGTGACCTCCACCAAGACCATCACCCCCCTTTACCTTTTCCCCTTCCCCTTCCCCCCTCAGTTTTTCAGGATTC
>CM053569.1:55058900-55145354 GCA_028646485.1 Cryptoprocta ferox | reverse complement strand
TCCTTCCCCTGCACCACCGGGACCGCCCGTCCCCTAATTTCCCAGATCACAGTCACTCACTCAGGCATCTTTGAGGTTGTCTTCTTTCTGGCGTCTGTTTCTTCTTTCCCCCACTTGCAAATCCAAGTTTTATCCCTTCAGTCCTTCTCAGTTCAATCCATACGGGCGTGCGCGGATTACAGAGCTCCCTGCTCTTCCGGCATCTTGTCCTCCTCTTCCGAATTTGGCAAGTTTTGAAGATCTTATATGAATAAAAAACAATTTTGCTCTACTCTTATATTAAATATTCATTTAACAATTGTTCTTTATTATTTTTATTATTTAATTTTTTAAATATTTATTTATTATTAGAAAGAGAGAGAGCATGAGTGTCAGCAGGGGAGTGGCAGAGGAAAAGAGAGAGAGAAGGAGAGGGAGAGGGAGAGAGAGAGAATCTCAAACAGTTTCCATGCTCAGCATGGAGCCCAAGACATAGCTCAATCTCACAAACTATGACCTGAGCTGAATCAAGTTAGATGCTTAATCGACTGAGCCACCCAGGCACCTATTTGTTTATTTTAAAATCCAGTTTTGTCAGGGACTTAAAAGGCTGCTTTGGATTTTCAGAACTATTTCCAATGAGAAAGTTCAAGTTTGGTCACACTTAAAATTGTTAATTTTTATGCTTTTCAAGTGCAGAAAATCTAAAAGGTTTTTTGGTTTGGGTGTGGTTTTGTTTGTTTTACTTCAAGAAAAATAAACACACAGAAGTTGGAATAATCACACAAATATCATTATGATACATTTAGTTCCTAATCACTTTTTGTAAGAAAGATAAAAAAAGAGATAATGGTGAATTAAAATACAGATACTTGAAACTGGTTTCACAATACTATGTAAAATAATAAAATAAATTATATTATATATATAGATATTGTATATTTCATAGAATTTCTCAACTATTTTGAAAATGCAATATTTTGGTATTATTATATCCTATATATAGTATTATTTAGAGAGCTCAAAATTTGAGAACACTTTGTAGGTTTATTCTGCACATTTTCTGAATCCAATAAATTCATGATCCTCTACAACATTATAAATGGAAATACATATTAAACACCAAAACTCTATCATTCTTACAAAGCCTCCACCCTTTATCAGTTACCCCCTAAATATATTTTAGATTGACTAGTAATTATTAATGGTTAAATTGGTGAAAAAAGTTTGCAAAACTCACCTAGACATCTTTAAATGTTGATGACTCCAGAATGTTATTGAGACTTGTCATTAAACAAGAAAAATTTTTATTAAAGAGAAGTTAATATACAATTTATGCAATGTTTTCTTACTGTTTACTAAGCCCTTTTTATAATAACATATAAAATTATCTGTAATCATTTCATTATCCAAGACAAAAAGGCTGCCACCCTACCTGAATAATGAATACACATGGGCTTGTGAATTTATTGAATCTAACAGGAGAAAGAAAGTGGTTAAGCATAGTTGGGTTATAAAGTATAGCTGGGGTACAGAAATAGAAAGGGATGGTTGCAGCAAATAAGGCTTACAAAGTAAATTGATTTATAGTCTCAAGACCCTTGTAAGGCAGGTGAAAGCACTTGAACTTGACTCTATGGACAGTGGGCAGTCAACAGAGAGTTACATGTACATAGAAATTATTCTATTTGCTTTTTAAGAAGGTAACCAAAAGCAACATATCTGATGAAGGAGAGGAGAGGCACTGGAGTAATCCTAGCAAAAGATAATGGGATTAACTTTAAGAAATCATAATAATGATTTGGAAAGAGAGAGAGACAAACCAAGAAACAGACTCAACTATAGAGAACAAACTGGCAATTACCAGAGGTGAAGAAGGCAGGGGGATGGGTTAAATAGGTATGGAGATTTAGGAGTGCTGTTGTCATGATAATCACCAGGTGATGTAAGGAAGTGTTGAAACACTATACTGTAAAGCTGAAACTAATATAGCACTGAATGTTAATTAAACTGGATTAAAATAAAAACCACTAACTAAATAATAAAATTGAACAACAGAGAAATAAAAAAGAAGTCATAAAAATGATATTTAAAAGGAAGTAGATTGGAAAGACATTCCAGAGATAAAATTTACAACTGATGGTTGCAAAGGGTGATGGGGTAAGGGTTTGGGTAAAATGGATGATGGGGAGTGGGAGATACAGGCTTCTAGTTATGAAATGAATAAACCTCATGGGAATAAAACTCACAGCATAAGGAATATAGTAAGGGATATTGCAAGAGTGATAATGTAATGGACAGATGGTAGCTACACTTGTGATGACTGTTGCAAAATGTATAAATCTGTCAAATCACTAAGTTATACACCTGAAACTAATGTAACATTGTGTGTCAAAAATGCACAAATAAAAACAAATGCATATATTTTACAAAGTTAGTGGATGTATGAAGCGAGGTGAGAAAGAGTGAGACACAAAGGATGATTTGGGCTTCTGTCCTGGTGGTGAGAGAATAAAATTATAGTTTCTATTTATATAGCAGGTCACAATTTACAGTTTCATGTTTGCTGCATTCCATTGTTTCAACCACCTGTGATAAATTAATATGAATTAAATTACAAATAAGGTTTATATAACAATCTTAAAAGACTCTGACCACTACTAAGTAATTTCTTTGGGAGATACTATATGTAGGTACCTTTTTCCAGTGACCTTTCTTCCTTATAAAGTGGAAGTTGACTTGTGTTACCCATTTCAAGGATACTTGAGTACACCTATATTGTCTTTGATTCTCTCTATGTTACTAGACAAATGGATTTTTACAATGGTTTATATAACAGGCATATGGTTGTGTCTCTGAAAAAAAAGTGATTTAGATACTATTTCTCAAGCCTTTAAAACACATATAAATCATCAGAGAATCCTAATAAAATGCATTCTGATTCAGTGGATGGGAGTCTGATATTCTGCATTTCTAACAGGCTCCCTGCAACATCAATGTTACTAGTCCATAGGAGGAATTTTGATTAGGAAGGATTTAGACCAAAGCCATGCATATATTTGTACAGACACACAGATACACAGACACACACAGAGTGCCTTTGATTAGGCAGGTGTATCACTCTGGGATATTTATACCTTATTTCACTTTAAACGTCATAATCATTTTCTCACAGGTTTCAAGATAGACAGTAATTGCTACCAATTGTATATGATATATGTGTGTTTGTGTTTTTCAGGAATGTAGCTACATTCCATTTCTGTCGCTATTGGCAAGGATTCTCCTAAAGGTCTCTCAACATGTTAGTGGTCTTTTTCAAGAAGAGATCTCATAAAGAACCACCTCATTGTTAGCTGTTCATTAATAGTTCTCTTATTGGCAACTTGGATGTATGCCTCTTAATTTTGCAAGTATTTTAAAATTAAAATTACTTCCAAAGCATTTCAAATACTCCTGGCAATTCTCCTTGGAAGCAGAATTTCTAATTCTTCTCCCACAGGTCTTTCTTTTATGGTTCCATAGCCTTGTGGGTTTCCTTAATAGTCTGAAATTCCACAATATAATCCATGTGTGTTGAAAGACATCTGAAATCATCAACATGCCTCAGGGTCTCAGGATTAAGCAACTATCAGCTCTGTCCTCATGTAATTGGACTCGAAGAGGTAATCTCCCATTTAGGTCCAACTCAGAAATTCCTTCTTTCTCTTTCTTCTCCTCTATCCCTATACTTCTTGTTAGAGAAAATCCATTTATGGTTCAGACACATTTCTTGTTTTTTTTTATTTCTTAATGTTTATTTATTTTTGAGAGAGAGAGAGATACACACAGAGTGTGAACAGAGGAGGGGCAGAGAGAGAGGGAGACACAGAATCTGAAGCAGGCTCCAGGCTCTGAGCTGTCAGCACAGAGCCCCAAGCGGGGCTCGAACTCACAAACTATGAGATCATGACCTGAGCTGAAGCCAGATGCTTAACCGACTGAGCAACCCACGTGCCCCTATTCAGACACATTTCTTAAGGAATGCATTTTGATCCCCATGGAAACCCCTCAAGTCAAACTTCAAGAGATGGATAATACCTGTTTGTGGACATGACAGAGAGGTAACCTTGAAGGCAATGATTGATTTTTATGAGACTCTAAGCAAGAGCTCAGCCACCCTGGAGAAAGAAAGGCTCTTCTCTGCTGCTTGGGCAATAAAGTCCTTTAGTCCTATATGCTGGACAGCTATATGAGATATATTGAAAGGTATATGCTAATCAGTGCTAGCACTAAACTCTCAAAAGTCCTAGGATCTTTGAATGGATGGCCCCAGAGAGTATGTTTCCTAACTTCCTGTTTGGTTCAGGAATCCTTAACACTGTGTCCTTGGGATTCATTCAAGCTGCCATGCATGAGTACCTTCTGAAGAGGCAAGACACTAGCTGGACAGTTCCATTTGTTACATATCTGTAACTGTGAACAGCCACATGCATTCTCTCAATCTACTCTAATGTTTTTTACTATTCCTGCTCACCTCCTATGCTTATATGTTCTTGCCTTTTCAGTTCTGCAGTGTTAATTAATTTGTTTACAGCTTTCAGTATTGTATCTAAGCTCTCCTAAAATGACTTCACTTTAGTTAGGAGCTTAATACTTATTAAAATATAGTGAAACTTGAACTTTGACACATGTTAAAATCTAAGACTGCACCTCATCACTGTACTTTGAAATTCAGAGAAATTCCTGGTTTCAAATGCCTTACTGCTCTCTTAAGGAATTTGATGACGTCAATCTCGCCATAGGATATGTACCTTTTTTTCCTCCCATTTTTGGCTGTACCAATGAAGAGTTAAACAATATGCATCAGGCCACACATACTGCTGAAGACCCAACTGGGAATATAGCCCAGGAAACTTGGCCCCCAGTCCGGTGTGTTTCTAACCACATGACCATCATTTCTGATGACTGTAAATTCACATAGTACTCTTCCTGCCGAAATATGCAGAAGACAATCACATTGGCAAACTGTACAAGCCAGTGCATGTTAAGTAAGTTCCTAAACTGAAGAGTGTGTATTTTCCAGGATTCCTGTTGCCACTGACTATGAATCGTCCACATTTTACTAGTGATATCATGACACATGGCAGTTTTGAGGGTCCTTCCATTGCAGACTGCCCTAATATTCATATTCTTGGCACTTGTCTGGTCGGACACGATTTTGCTCGAATGCCATCTTTCTGAGAAGGCACTTCTAAGTGTTGGCAGCTGGCTGCTGTTGTTAAATTCTTCATTGCGTCTGTGCTCTGCCCTCCAATATGCTTCCCGAGAGGCTGAGCCACTCTGCTTAGATTTCAATGATGTGTTTTTAAACCTGAAACAGATGTTATCTTGGCCTCTGTCATTTGTTAGGAGCTTCTCTATTTGCATTACATATAAGGCAGGTAAAAGGCAGTCAATATGCTGCCTCAAGCTATGGGGAAAGAAAAAAGGGAAAGAGGGTGAAACAAGACAAAGGGAGAGAATAAACACATAAACTGGAAGAATAAAGTCACATGGAGGCAGAAAGTACAACCGCTTGAGCATCTATTATCCTAATACCATATGCTATAGTTTGGCTACTACTGATTTGGCTGGCATTCCTCTTGAATCATATTTGTGGCCACCCAGATTAATGATGTGAGCTGATCTCTTGATTTAATATCAGCTTGCTCTTTTCAGCTCCCATGTCATTTACTGTCTTAAAAAAAATGTACTGCTTGTTACTCAGCCGTCTCTGTTTTCAAGAACTCAGTCTTCTTTTATTTTTTTTTCCTCTCCTTTTGTATGGGAACCAGGAACTAGAAAGCATTAAATGAGGAAAATTAACCACTCACAGAAAAGGTAGAAACCCAGAGAAAAAGGGGTTTGTCTTTTATGGTTTCTACTTTGTAAGCTGTGGGTGTGACTCAATTTCCTCACCACCCACATAAAAAGGTTGCCACCCAATCACTGTTTTTTTCTATCCCAAACCCCTCCCCTTTGATTTTGGCTAGGAGAGACCCTAAGAAAGACTGCCCTTTCTGGAAGTTGCAGACTGTGACATATAAAAGCTGTTAGCTGCTCCTGCAGCCAGCAGCGTTCAAACCTTGCAGAGTTTTGCTCTCCCAGAGTTTGTAATAAGACACACTCTTACAAGAGTTCATACTACAACCTAGCAAAGAACTTTAAATTTTTGGAAGAACAGTATATTCATTTTGGCATTGTGCAGAGGTAAGCTCTTTAGCTCGACAAGTTTATTTTGCATGCATTGATTTTATACTAGCTCACATTTTTATTTTTATTTTTTAGAAATGAGATTGGCTTATTATAACTTTTTTTTTTTTGTATGTATTCTATCTCTTGGTGTCCATATATGTTTAGGACACATTATCAGCACATTCTCTGTTGTTAACTGTGATGCATTTTTCCTTCTCACTCTCAAGAGTAATCTCAATTCCTAATGATTTCCCTCCGAATATATGCAGTAATGCATTATGTGGTGCAGACATTTGGGGCAAGTGGCTCACATGCATCATAGGGTTAGGAGTCATGCTGTTTATTTTTCTCTAGCTATAGGCAGTTTCTCTTAGGAATCTGCTTCATAACACCAAGTAAAATGTACAACAACTACTATAGGTTGTTTCCTAGGCTTGAGTTCAACATTTGTTTGAATTTTTCAGAGAAAATCAAATCAGTGCTCTCAAGTGATGACTTTGTAAATTCATACCCACTGGACACTCCCCCCCCCCTTTTTTCTTTTCATAGACCCTAACTCTACCTTTCTGCCTTAAAGCAAACTCGGTGGCCTCTTCTCCTCCACCCCTCAAAATGATAGCAACCTCTGCAGTCAGCAGTGCACTCCTGTTCTCCCTTCTCTGTGAAGCAAGTGCCGTCGTCTTACTCAATTCCACTGACTCATCCCCGCCAACCAATAATTTCACTGATATTGAAGCAGCACTAAAAGCACAACTAGATTCTGCGGATATCCCCAAAGCCAGGCGGAAGCGCTACATTTCGCAGAATGACATGATCGCCATTCTTGATTTCCATAATCAAGTTCGGGGGAAAGTGTTCCCACCAGCAGCGAACATGGAATATATGGTAAGAGGAATTTGTTTTCTTTAAGTTCTGAGCAACGATGCTGTATTTCAATTGTTCGTTGAAGAACCTAAACAGTGTTTACGTGTTAAGGGACATGGACCCTTGTACACATTTTAACTTAAGTTCTTACGTGCATAGTAAGCTTAAGTTTTGTTCCATCATGGAATTAAAGGAGGCGGGTGGGGGGTGTAGTTCTCATTTTCTTTTGTGAGTTCCATAACCACTGACGAATCAAGTCTTAAATGAGAAACAAAGGTACAGAGTGGAGTATGTTGACTGACCACATTTGAAAGGTACACTTTTTAAAGAAGATTCACATGGGAATTTTTCTGTGCTTTGTTTATCTAAATAGTCATATTTATCAGTTCAAATATTTCTTGAAAATTACTTTTTTAAATTACAGGTTTTGTATACATGATTTATTCTCTGGGTAGGTGTCTCTTCCCTTTCTTGGACAAAGCTCTTCCTGATGCTGATCTATTTGTATTCTCAGAGAACATGCTGACTTTTTCCTCTTTGTGATTTAGTGCCTTGTCGTTCAGATAACAGTGAAGCCAGCACACTTGCACACTGTTCCAACTTGCCATGAACACATTCTTTGCTGTTTTAAAAATAGGCATGCTGTGTTTAAATCATTCTGCTTAGGAAGTAAAAAACAAAACAAAACCCTTGAGTTGGTGTTAAAAGGATAGATGTCTTTTTAAAGTTACTTTAATTTTTGTTTTGAATTTATGCGAGGTTATTTATGGTTTAAAGTTCAGCACCTTCTGTGAGCAGCCTGGAGCCTGTTTAAGGCAATGAAGATCACCAGTCTGGTATTTCCAAGTTGGGGTCAGGGGTGGGGGTGGTAACTTTTTATAAGTGCTGGTCTAAAATTTGGTATTGCTATCAGATTCTAAATTTACCTTTTATTTAAATAAGCTTTTTATGTTTGACTAATTGCAGATGTCAGAGTTACAGGAAAAATAAAGTCTTGCCAAATATAAGAGAGTCATAGTTCATAGAAGTACAGTTTAAACTCTATGAAAATGCACTTTCCTAGGATTTTTTAAAGGAAGAAGAAAGAGGATATAATCAGTCCTGGTATATGAATGGCAATATAGTCTCATGGTTAAGAATATAGGCTTTGGAATCTAAATGCGTGGGTTCACACCTCAGTCATGAAATATAACATGAATGAATTTGTTATTTCATTTTCATCACCTCTATTATGAGGATAAATGTAGTATCTGCCACTTTGGGTTGTTTAATTGGGAAGGTATGAGTTGAGGGGTTGAGCAATTAGACTACAGCCTAGAGCAAAATAGACTTCAATAAACATTAGCACTTTCTAGAAGGTGATGAATTGATGTAAAAAAAAAGAACAAATAAGTTTTTTTAGTTAGCATAAATTATGAGAGAAATGTGCATGAGATGCCATGTGAGATCAGAAAAGTTTAGTATATAGACTGTGAGTTTAGGAAAGACTTCCTCCGCCAACCACATGGCTATACAGATCAAAGTAGGACAAAGACAACTGAAGTGCTTTAGAGGAAAGCTCCTCTGAGTTCAAACCCTAACTCTGCTGTCTACTTTGTGACCTCCTGCAAGTTACACAATGTGTGTGAGACTCAACTTCCTTATTTTAAAAATGGGAATAATAATATAGATAATAACCGGGGCATCTGGGCAGCTCAGTTGGTTAAGCTCTGACTTCGGCTCAGATCATGGTCTCATGGTTCATGAGTTAGAGCCCCCCGTTGGGCTCTGTGCTGATAGCTTAGAGCTTGGAGCCTGGTTTGGACTCTGTGTCTCCCTCTCTCTCTGCCCCTCACGCACTCGCACTCTATCTCTCTGTCTCTCTCTCTCAAAGATAAATAAACATCAAAAAATTTAAATAAAAAATAATAATATAGATAATAACCAACAAATATATAATGCAATTCACTATTTTAATGATAGTGAAGGCAGAGGGCTCATCATGAGTAACGGTGGAGTACAACACAGTAGAAATGGTTGAAAAAAGCCACATTTTTCTGGTAATATTTTTCCCCACTGGTCAAGAATTAATTCATTCCAAATGCATTTATTTTTTTTTCTATGTGCCAATGACTTGGCTAATTGTTTTTTCATAGATGATCTCATTTGATAGCTCACATTCACCCTATGAGGTGAAGATTGTGATCTTTATTTTACAAATGAAATCACTTAGAGCTAGAAAAGCTAATGAGTAGGCCAAAGTGGTATTGACAGTGAATGGTATTAATAGAGTTAAAGTTTAGGTCTGTGCAATTTCAAAGCTGATGCATGTGTTGGGAAGCCTATTTTCATCTGCTAGGTTTTTATGTTCCATTGGGGGAAACTCCTAGAGGTGTAAGGATATATTTCCTCCTTTAAAATGCCACCTGGAATCCTATAATAGTCATATTCTTTTCTATTATTATTTCTCAAATATGGGAGCTATGATATTATTTATTTTATAAGAATCAGACACAGTGCTGGTTGTATCAGTAGATACTTTACAAATCATCCTTCACTTAGTCAAGTTAATGAGAAGCAGTAATTAGCACAGTAAGTTCTATAAAATAAAATGACTCTCTGAAATTGTCATGTAAATACTGCATATACTTCATTTTCCCATGTATTCATTCATTTGATATTTATTGAGCATTTATTCTATGTCAGGCACTTTTGTAAACACTAGGGTACATTCATGAATAAAATGTATCTGGTTCCCCTGGGTGGGAAACCAGACAAAAAAGAACATAAACAAATAAACTATATGGTACATTAGAAGGTGATAAGGTTGAGGAGAGAAATAAAGCAGGTTGTGGTCAGGTTGTGAAATTGAATGGGGTGGCCAGAAAATGGCTCACTGAGAGTGTCCTGGAGAAAGTAAGGGAGTCAAGCACACTGATAGGTGAGGGAAGAGCTTCCCAGGTGGAAGGAAGAGCCAAGGAGGAGGCCCTGAGGTAGGACAAAATTATTAGTTCAGTTAGAAAAATGTGCTCAATTTAATGAAATTGTGGGTTAGAAGGATGGTTTGACTAAGTTGAGCCATTGAAATAATTCATGTAGACCCCTCATGAAGACTTAGAGAAACTCTGAGTGAAGTATAATGTAATTGGCAGCTTGGAGATTGGAGCAGAAACTGTTAAGTGACTAATCTCTAGGCCAGGTGAAAAAATACTGGTCTCAATTTAACACTGTTATCTTCATTTGAACATGTTCAGCATTGATTTGGATTGTGAGCAGTCTGAAAGTGAGCTCAGTTCTTACCTCTACTAGGTACCTCAAAAACTTAGGATTCTTAGCTCCCTAGGACTACCAGCTGCGTCTTCAAATTATCCTCGTCAGTGAGCGATAGCAGCCATGGGACCCTCATAGAAGAAGGTATTCAGCTCAGGGCTTTTTCTTTTCTAAGTTTATTTACTTAGAGAGAGACAGAGAGAGAGAGCACAAGTGTGAGTTGGGGAGGGACGGTGCTGGGAGAATGAGAAAGAGAGAAAGAGAGAATCCCAAGCAGTTTCCACACTGCCAGCAGGGAGCCCAACCCGGGGCTCGAACTCATGTACCATGAGATCATGACCTGAGTCAAAATCCAGACTCGGACACTTAAGCGACTAAGCCACCCAGGCACCCCAGCTCAGGGCTTTCTCTGTGTGGCCTAATTTGGTCCCTTTTACCCACAACTTTTCAATCTGAACCTTTGCCCCATGCTGCCTCTCTCCCTCCCTCTCCTCCTCAGCTTATTCCATGATTTACAGCCCTGCACATCAAGTCTTATATCAGAATGCTGTGTCCTTTATAGATATATATATACCCTCACAACCATATTTGATTTCTCCTTCTTTTAACTTCTATAAATAAACATTCATGTCTATTACTCTGCTCTCATCAAACTCGAATTTGGTCTACACTTATTTGTATAGTTCTTACAAACTTTCTAGTTTTAAGCTTTCAGGGTGCTAAGGCCATGTTTATTCACCTTCATATCCATTTTTTAAGCAAATTCTTGAGTATAGCAATGATAATTTATTTGATGAATTTAGTTGAAGTCCCTACGAATTGTTACATGTTTATAAGTAGCATCAATTTTGATATAAATATATTTTAATGAAAGTTTTCTCATCACGTATGATATTTTATCACATGCACCTAAAGCTTAAATAAAAAGTTTTTCCTAAATTCTAAAAAAGTTCCTTAAAATTAAATAATGTTATCATCTTTTAGTACTTGGTTATGTCAGTGTACCCTTGACAAAATAAAGTAGAGGCAATTTGAACTCTGAATGTTGACATTCATGTTATAGTTGTATAATATTTTCTTTGGATATTTGGCCACAATCTTAGTAAAAAAACACATACTGAAAAATTTAATTTTCTAACCATAGTATCTTTTTAAGAAAATAATAATATTGATAGGGCTTAAGATATGCAAGTCAAACTTCTTTGCTCTTGGCTCTGTTCCACAATTAGTTTATTGACAAATTTCCAGAGCTCCTTGGACACCAGCTGTTTTTCATTCTTCTAAGGGCAGCTTAAACCATGACTCTAAACCACAAACCACACTAGTTTCTTAGAATAAGAATTATCCCCAAAAGAACGAAATTGCAAGACTCACACATGGAGTAAAATTTGTAAGATATTCCTTGAATTCAAGTCAATTGAATAAATTGATTTTAAAAAGGTTGAGGTCCCTCCATGAGAGGATGAAATCCATTGATAACAGAAATCTTTGTCTTTAAAGTATAAGCAAAACCATAAAAAACAACACAAACAGGAAAGAAAACACTAAGTGTTTAATTCAGTATAATACGCTGCTGCATAAGACTAATGTAAAAAATGAGTTACAGAAAAATACCATGGAGAAATCAAAGAAAGAAGTGATAATCCCTGTTGGCAAAATCATCAAAAGGCTCCTTGAGGGAGGAACATTTGAGATAGATGCTCAGGAAGAGGCTGGCTTGGCTCTTATAGTAAGTAAAGCAACGCATAAACAAAATCACCTGGACAGAAGGAGCATAATGTGTTAGCCTATTTTTGAGGAGTTTGAGAAAAGACTGATCACTTCATATAAAAGTAATTAGAGAGACTATAGGGGTTTTGGAGCAGGGTCAGAGGCGCATTTTAGAAAGATGGCCCTAGAAAGAAAGTTGATGGGAGTTTAGACTGCCAAAGAAGTTGACTGGGGAAGAGGCAACCACTAGGTTAGGACTGCTATCCCTTTTGGCCAGGTGAGGAGAAGTCAGACACCTGCATCTGCACAGTGACAGGTATGAACAGCTCACTGAAGCATGGTGCCTGAGATAACAGTCTTCATAGATGGCATACAGTGACAGCAAGGCAGGTGAAGGACAGTGAAGAGACAATGATGGATATGAACTGAACAATTTAGAGCTGAAAAAGTGGAATATAATTTCACTATGTTGATAATATGGCCCATTTCATTTGTTTGGTGTCTGCAAATATTATCTGCAGAGCTAAGAGAATAAGGCTTCCTAGACTTTTCTGGAAAAGAGAAGAATACTAGTTACCAAGTCACAGCAGGTAGTAAAGTATCAGAAAGCATGACTGCAATGAATGAATGTAGAATAGATTAATCCATCCATGGAAACAGCCAATAAATTATTTGCCTACAATAATTTATGACTCACGAATAATGAAAAATGCTGATTTTGTTCATTTGGGCTTCATGGGAAGAGAATGTAGATAATGTTAAACCCCTTATTTTTTCTTTATTTAATAGTTGACCAAACACTTATTATGTCTATCCTTGTACATTTTTTTTTAATGAAACCATATATATTGTTCCAGATGGTGCATTTCCTCTCATTTGGGAAGGATAACTCAATTTTCTTGTTATAAACATGAGAAATTTGATGTGTCTAACCTAAATCTTTTCAATGACTGCTTTTATGACTACTAGAAAGCCGCCTGAGACCTGTTGCCAGCCAGCGGTGAACTGAGAAAGACTGCTGACAGGAAGGCATTTCTCCAGCACATTTGGAATGCCACATTCCTGTTTTCGTAGATGTAGAGCCTTTTAAGTGTCTTGGCTTCCAACAGAGACTGGGCACATTTTGTAGGAATTTTCTTCCAAGGTGCATGTTGCTTAATATTACTTACTTCGTGTTACTTATATATGAATGTTCAGCTATTCGTGTATGGAGCCAGCTGAAGGTTAAGATCATTTTCTTTGTGACCATTTTAAATACAGGGTCTAAAGTGCAGATGTAGATGTTAACACAGCATGATTCAGAACCTCGCCATTAGGTGGTAGACAGAAAAGCTGTGAATCACATTCAGGCCACATATATGGTGACCATTTTTCCTAGGATTTCAACGCTGCTGTTTTGATGGCAAACATTTGACTACATACAATGGTGTAGAAAAAATAAGTCTATTGTATTCCTGCTGAGTATTTGTAGAACCTAGCATCATACTATTCCACAGAAAACACTCAGTTAATATTTATGGAACAACTGAATGAAGTCTTTTATCATTTTCTGGGCATCCAATGTAAACAATGCTTGGCTATGGTGATCTGATGGGCAAGAGTCATTCATTATTCAATCATTCATTTCAGAGTATTTACTCATGTGCCGGCACAGTGCTAGGAGATTCAATGAGTGGTGAAGAGATGCTCTTTTATAGTAAGAGCTGTGAGCAGACAAGTGAGTGGAAAAGCAGTGAGTTGAGTGCTGAAGTAGAAAAAATAAAGAGTGCTTTGGGATTACATGAGTCATACTTTGCCCTGACTTGGACTCGAGGTATAGAGGCAGAGAAGGTGTGTTAGGTGTGATAAGGTGCTCTAAAAGCCTAAATGGTGCATTGAACGCAAGTATAAAAATTCAGTGTGGCTTGGATGTAGTGTATAAAAGAAAGAGTCGTGTTTGAAGAGGCTGGAAAAGGCACACAAAGGGGTGCCTGGGTGGCTCAGTCGGTTAAGCGTCTGACTTCGGCTCAGGTCATTATCTCACCCGCATCGGGCTCTGTGCTGACAGCTCAGAGCCTGGAGCCTCCTTCTGACTCTGTGTCTCCCTCTCTCTCTGCCCTTCTCCCACTCGCAATCTCTCTCTCAAAAATAAATTTTAGAAGAGCATTAAAAAAAGAAAAGGCATGCAAAAACTTATTTAGTTTTATTTTAAAATCAAGGGAAGTTATTGAAGGTTTTAAGCAGGGAAGTTATATACTTAATTTGCATTTCATAAAAGTCATTCTGGCTACAAGGCGAGGAAGGGATTAGAAAGGGCAGAAGTAAAGGCAGCGTGCAGTCTAGAGGCTGTTCTAATAGTCTGGATAAGAGATAACTGCACACTGACATTTAAGCCCATAGGGATGTGACAAAGTGAATTTAGAGATCAAATCAATAGGAGTAAGTGATTTACATTATGAAAGAGATTGAAGATGTATATGATGAAGCAGTGAAAAAGGTTACCTCTATTTTTGACCAGGACAACTGGGTTTCTACGGTTTTTGGAGAACTCAAAGTCAAGATCAGGTTTCATGTAGCTATTAAGTGGCTGCAGATAAGGTATGGCATCCAGGGTATTCATCTATAAAGGTTGAAAAAAGTAGCTAGTATTGGGAGGGAACATTCTTCTACTATAAAAATGTTTGCATAGGAAATGCTTTGATAATCAATAAGGACTACATTTCATAATAGGGGTAGGATAGTGTCATGGAGATAGCGTGAATGGATGATTTTATGTCTGGGAATCTACTCAAGAATTTTTGCAAGAAGGTTCCATGTACCCTTTTTAAAAATAAGTACTAAGGCTTAAATCAATACAAATCTAAATCTGTGTCAGGGGCCTGGGTAGCACCAGGCCCAGCTAGTATTTTTGACACATTCAGGATAAGATATTTTTGGAAACAAATCAGAGGACTTCAGAAAAATAGAAGTTGACTAGTCTGACTGGTCTGGTGTCCTGAACTTATCATATCTAAAAGGCATGTAATAGTCAATGGCCATTAAATAGTTATGAACTTGAGATATTTAATTGCCTATGAGAATTTCTGAAGAATGGTGTAGGAAGGGGATAGGGAAAAATCAAGACTAACAGCTTAAACTGGTCAAGGAAAATGTTTGGCATAAAGTACATCATAGACTGAGGTTTGGAGGGATGGGAATTGAATGTTTCCAGTCTGTGTTACCCATAGTGTCTAAAATCAGGTACCAAGCATTTTTTTTGACATGAATATGGAACAATGGCCAACAAGCTGGGGTTGGTAGACTAAACTTTTCATGACTCTTAAAACTTCACACCACATACTCCAAACTGAAACAGTTGAGAAATGTTGCTTAAGGACACAATATTTTTTTTCTCCTAATAAGTGCATCAAATCCATGTTTCATAATTTCATTAAATAGGAACATTCTACCAAATCGGTCTCTCTGCATTCCAGAGAGATCATGTTTTCAGCAGGCAGTAGGTAGGCGGAAAGGCATTTGAATTCTTCTAACCATGTGGGCAATGGCAAGATTTGGGATTTGCATGTGTATCACAGGATAGCCCAACAATCAAGAAACCAGTTTTTAGATTATTGTAACACTGAGTTGGTGAAAATAATTAATCATGCATGGAAATGTCTTCCTGGTTCACAATTCCAGTATTAAATGGTAGGTGATGGGTATTACATTTCCCTGGGAAGGAGAATTCTTGCTAGAATCTATCAACAAATGATGTTAAAATTTAAAGATTAAACATATGTAAGAGAGAGATTTACGCAGGGGCATTAATAAGTTTTGAGACATCTAAAATGTTCTCTAATTTTTATCTTTCACTGCCTGCTGTTATTTTCCCTGCAAGCAAGCTCCTTATTATCTATATAAAATTTTGTTTCTGATTATTTAGTTGCTTCAGGGTTTATCTGTTTTCACTTTATCTGATTGCCTGCTTTGTTGAGATTAAAGCTTGACATCTCTTAAACTTTAGTCTGCCAGATAACATGATCAAAAGTGCACCTCACACTGCTTCAGGTTTTAGGTGGCTTTCTAGTTCACTTGAGATCACCACCATTCCAGAGCCTGAATCTCCAATGATAATAATGTTTACCATTAAGCTCACCCTTGTCCTCCTAGGGCTGTGCTCAATGTTCTTCAGTCACGATCCTGTCTAACCTGCAGAAAAGTCTTGAGAGATGAGGACAGCTTTTCTCATTTAGAAACAGGAAACCTGGAGCTTGGAGATCAGTGAGTAACTTCCCCAAGGTCACAAAGCAGATAAATCAAAATGGTGTGAACACAGTTCTAGATGACAACAAAGCCCCTGTTTTGAAAGGCTGTAAGATACACACTCCCCTTCATGTGTTCCGCTCCTACTATTGAGATCATTGGCTGGGGAATTTCCCTACATGCATTTTATTTGAGGACCTCACTGAATATTAAAAAGTATTTCTTCACGTGGAATCAAATCTTGCTCCTGATATTCTTTCTCCCCTTGGCAACCATATAGGAAAACTCTGTATTATGATAGTGCTTCAAGTCTTTGAGAGCCATGAACATTTATGTCTGGAACCCTTGACCTTAAGTCACCCAGCTCTTTCTTAGTTTTCAGCCCCTTTGTGTTAAGTACCTATATAAAGCACCTCTTGCATGCAGAGTATTCCAACATAGCCTATCAGGAAGGTTGTACAAAGATACTTGCTTTCTGAAAATACTGGAAAAGGTACAAAGTTGTATTATTAAATATATGGAAAATCAAGAACTCCCCACATACTTTTTAACACATACACACATGAATGGTGCCCATTAAATTGTCTTGGGAAATGGAAGCAATGTGGCTCTGAGCAAGAAATGCCTTTCATCCCATTGCCATTCCTGGTTGGGTTCCAGTACGTGTGCGCTCTTCTGAGCACTAGTTAGGTGCTAGTTAGGTGCCTAGAATTTATGTGATCTGACAAGTGCAGAGTAGCAATGACAAATTATTCTCCATTTATTCCACTTCTGTGGATGCATCCTAAAGTTAAGTTTGCAAAATCAGTGAGCACCTTCCTGCTGATTCATATAATATTCTTGTATTCTCATGAGTTGCATATAGGTCAGATATATATTTTAAACACAGATTCGGCGTCATTATAATGGAAAGTGTTTGCCTTACTTTTTAAAATTTTTATCTTTTTTTTCAAGATTTTGGATTTTCAGAAAGTTCTGTATATGTTTCTCCCATATGTTATTTGTAATATCTTAGTTAATAAAGACATTTGAAGTTTCCATGATTTCTAAATAAGCACTTTAAATCCCCTCTGTTATCTCTGTATTCATATCCATGTAACCATAGAATACCTGTTCCTTTCTACTGAAATTGTCAGTCTCAGAGTGAATGATATTGGCTTATTTGTATAGCAACATACATGACGATATCTCTACCTCTCTCACCAATAATTCTGTCTTCTGTGAACACAGAAAACAAACATCCTCATAGAGTTTAGCACCCAGTATCTGTGACAGTGTGACATTTTCCTGATAAAATTCTATTTTTAACTTTTATTTAAACTTCAATCAATAATAGAGCAGAGTTGACAGAAAGGATACTGATGTAAATGCTTATATGTGACGATTACAGATGTTAACTATCAGACGTGTCCCATTCTTTCTAAAAGTCCCATGTGGTATGGCAGACAAGGAGGTGAGTAGGGATGGGAGAGGATAGGGGAGGCCCAGAGTTCTCTGCAGTCAAAATGACTCTCCACCAGATAAGGCTTTACACAATTATTTCTAACCAGAAGATAACAGAACTATTTTGCAAGCACACATTCAACCTCCCCAATCTTAACATTTGAATTTGATAGATCCGGGATTGGGCTAGGCATCTATCTACTCAAAAGTTCCCCAGAAGATCCTAGAGTAATGTCCCAGGTGAGAAATTTCTTAGATCATGGTTTAGTACACAAAAGTGAACCAAAGAAAATATGTGGCTCAAATATCCACTCATTTGTCAAGAAACTATATATTGAAAAAATTAATAGGTTAAGCCAAAGGAAAAATTATCCCAGTGATAATTCTATATTATCACAAAATTTCACTTGAAAGTATTCACCACTTGCTTTCACAAAACATCATGTGGACACTGTGGGTCTAGACCATGAAACAAGGCTCACTTGGGAATATGGTTGATTGGCTAAGGAAACTTTAAAAGAAGCAAATTTTTAAGTAGCACAATTCTTTTGGAGCTTTTTAACATAATGCATTTTTAATATAATGCATATATGTATAATGTATTACCTAATAATGTATTTATGTGATGTATTACAGTTTGCAATTATTCATTTATTTGTTTGATAGTGTTTTTTTTACCTGTCTCTTCCCTAAACTTTAAGATAGAGTCCATGTCAGGCCTGTTGACTGCTGAATCCACAGTACCCAGTGCATGCCAGTGAATATTCATTTACTGGCTGCCTAGATGAATGCATTACCTAGAGTCCTGTTGGTTAATACAGAAATTTGTATTTCTTGTATTTTTGATTGTTGAGGATAAAACAGCAGTCCTTGTGTGGTAAGTCTGTTGTAGGAGGTTTGGGGCAAAGGTGGCTCCAGGGCCACTCTTTCCTGCCACTGTCCATGGATATTAGGAGGAAAGATGCCACATCTATGTAAACATAATGATACCTTACTCAGAGTTCATAAGCTGTAGGCCCGTCAACCATTCTAATTAGTGAGCATATTTAATTTTCTCTGCATGAGATTGAACTGTACAGAATTTTACATTTAAAAAAATTATTTACCAAATGTTAAAGTTGATACATTTCATATATACATCAGGATCTAGATTATCCTGAGATGTGAAAAGTTCTAGAGATATTGAACCCACTTTGTACTTGTCAGCAATTGGTTAGAGAGGAGTAGCCTTTTTGGGTGGGGTAAATTTGCTCATTTCTGAGTCTCCCTTTTTTTTCCCATGTAACTATCCAGAGGTCCAGCAGCAACAGCACTTTGCTATCTTACACCCAACACTACTCTATTTATTTTCCTTACTAGCCCAGCCCCCCAACACAGTCATTTGAAAGTGACTATATTTACACAGCACTCTAATGTTTTCAAAGCACTTGAGTCAAGTAGAGTTTCACAGTGCAGATTTAGCCATGAATAGATTTAAAGCACTGAAACTTTCTTTCCTAACCACCAATCATTTTTAAGTACTCTTACTCAAATTCTGAATATGTATCATTTATTGATACCCTCATCAATTACTATTAATTAATTATTAATTGTTTAATTATTAATTAATTAAATAATATTAAGGCTTCATACATATGAAGCCCTCCCTCCATTAGGAGTCTCTTGCAATAACATAGATGACATATGGTAGTGGCTTTGACTGAGGTGGTTGCAATCGTGGTGGTGATCAGTCATTATATTCTGAATATATAGTATTCTGAAGATAGGATCAACAAGATTTGTGGATGGAGCAGATAAGATAATGAAGCAAAGAAAGAGAAGAGATGACTACTTAGATTTTTTGGCCTGAGCAACTCTTAAGAGCAGTCGGTAAATTTCTTCTGTAAAGGACCTAGGTAACTATGGCATATGTTACAACTGCTCAACTGCTTTTGTAGCACAGCAACAGCCATGGACAACATATCATCAGGCTCTGGGACAGATTTGATGACCCCTGAACTAGAAGATGGGCAACGCCATTCACTAGTAGAAGGAACACTACAGGAGCAGCTACTTAGGGGTAGGGAGTAGGGTAGGGTTGTGAATATCTGGAGCTCAGTTTTCGATATGCTAAGTAGAAGGCTTAAAGTGGCTAGATGGATAAGTTAGTCTGGAAATCAACTGGGTGATCTAGAGATAAAATTTGTAACAGCCAGCATAAAAATGGTATTTCAATCTGTAAGACTAGATGAGATTACCTAAGTGGTGAATACAGATGAAACAAAGGGGGGGGGTGGAGAAAAAGAAATGGACAATGCTTGAGTCCTGAGAACCCTCCCACACCTAGAGGTTAGAGAGATGAGGAGGAAACAGCAAACATATGGAGAAGCAACAACCAGAGGAAGGGAAGGCAAGCGCGGAGTCATGACACCAAGAGATGGGTGTGTGTCCAGGAAGAGCAGGTGTTAGTCTTGTCAAAAGCTACGAATAGAGCAAGTAAAATGGTGACCAGGAAAGGACCATTGATGACATTGATAAGAGCAGGGTGGTGTGGAGGTGAGGTGGGGAGTCTGTCTGTGTGAACTAAGAGAGAAGGGTGGAAGAAATTTCAGGGAATTTCACTGTAAAAGGAAGGGGAGAATGATGCAGTAATTGGAAGATGAAAATGGGTCAAGAGAGGCCTTTTTCTGTTTGTTTGTTGTTAAGAAATGTATGGCATTGGCAATGATCCCCACTAAAAACCAGTGCACTTTACATCATCTTCTTATATAAATTTTCCTTTCCACCTACATGAAAGGTAGCACTCACCTTACCTGAGGGAAATCTTCATTATCTTCTTTTAAGCATTGAAAAAATGCTTAGGACCTCACTTTGATATTTTGTGATATAATGTGTTCCCATATTTTGTCATTATTTTTGAGGCTTGATGGGATTTTTATCATGTTCCTTTAACTATCTATTTCTCCTATAAAGTAGACACAGTTTTGTATTATTTCATTAGTCTAATCAATGCCAAAAATTTCCCATAGGAAAGCATTTTCTCTTCCTGTGCCCTACCCCTCCCCGAACACCCCATCCCTCTCCAGCTTTACCAAAGCACATTTCTACCTTCCTGTCTGGTTTAACCCTGAGCCTTGTGTATTCAGCTCTAGTTTCCTTAACTGGCCTTTCATTAGGCATTTCTACCTAATGGAGAGAAACCCACCAATTTCAAATCATGCCCATGAGGTGTTTTAAAAGCGTTTGGCTGCCCTCAGAAGAAATAATTTTGTTATCACTTAATTTTTTTTAATGGTTCTTTCTTACTTTTGTAAGTTAGTACTCCTTTTCCAATTTGACTAACCCAGGAGAAGACCAAACAGTCCTAGCTAACTTATCTTTTTGAAACCTCAACACTTGTCTATCTAAATTGACTTTGCTTTGTATCATAATATACAAGAAATGGCCACATAAATGCTCTAAAAAATACATGTCTATGGGACATGCCAAACTGTCTCCAATGGCATTGTTATCACAGCATCCATGACAATAGCCAATTTAGAAATGTATATCTAAAAACTCAAAGTGTGATATTTTTATTTTTAGTATTTTATGTCTTTGAAGATGGTTTCCATAAGCAGAATAGATTTTTCAGGAGGTCACTTTTGTTCTCAAAATTAATATTCCTGATTCTTCCTTAATTTAGCTGCAATTTATAAATCTTTTGTTCCATTCATAAATCTAGCATTTTGGCAACTACATTTGTTTAATGTTTATTACCAACATATTTAATTAACCAAATGTCCTAAACTGTATTTATACATTTAATATATTTGATTTTTAAAAGTATTTCAATTGTTTTGTTGGAAATAATTTTCATATATTGAAGTGTCTTCAAAGTTTACAGTAAAGTGACTCTTCAGCTCTATATTTTGCAATACTCCTTTAAAAATTTAAAAATATTTTTTGTAATTTCCAACTCAAAATCACAAAAGTAATTACTCATTTATATATTTAATGCTGCAATTACAAAGCTAATCTCTTGTTTCAATGGGCACATTTTCTAACCACCACTAATTGTAAAATATCGCACACAGATTCCTTAGCCAGAAATTCTTTTCTAACACCTTAAATTTGATTCTTTCAGGCACTTCTATATTTAAATCTTATGTGTGGAATTAAAAGATATTACCCATTTAAAAAAAATAAAAAAAGCACTATGTCATCGCAGACAACGTTGGGGATGTATTCCCAGGTAATTTCTAGGGTTGCCTTCCAGTCAGACTACATTTCTTGTTGTCCAAGCTATTGACTGGGATTTAAGATGGGTACTTCACATGTTAGTGTGCATCCTGACTCTGGCTGTCACTGTGTTGTGGATACCAAAACTTGCAGAAATATTTGGCAAAACAACCTCATCCTTGGACTGGATCATATCACTCTTTAATTCTGTCTGGTTAGTCTGCTTATTCTGTCAGCAAACTTCTCCCACACTACAACATTCTTTGATTTGATTTTGTATTTCTCAGGTCAAGCTCTAAAAACCACTGAATTTGATGAGAATCTGCATTCTTTCCATACCCCTTCTGTTTCTTGGAGCCACAACTCTTCTAGACATTTAAATGACATCAGTTTGTAATTTGGATATCTCTCACGGCTTAGTCCAACTATGGTCCACAGACAGGATGCTAACTTTATTTACAAGTGGAGTACCTCATGGCAAACATTTTAGTACCAAGTTAATCAATCCATTTATTAGCTGGCCAACTAAATGGCTCTAACAACAAGAAATGGGAGAAAACCATTTGGGGCACTAGGGCAAACCTACAAGCATATGCATGCTCTGACACTGTTTTAAGCAACCTTTATTTTGTGAACTATCTAATTGAATCATAATATCTAAGTTCTACAGGGTCCTGTAAATGTTTTTGGGTATCCATGCACCATAGTCCTGATCTTTGCCTCATGTTTAGGAGGCAAGATCAAATTTTAAATCCTTACAACTAAATTTTCTGTGAATGCATCTTACCTATTTAAGAACAAAAACTGGAAATACAGAATGTTCAAGCTCATTGAATAAGAGCTAAGTATCAGATATTTAGTTTTTCCATACAGGTAATAAGTAGTATGTTGCACATTTACTAGGCATTCCATAGGATGTTAAATAAGTGCACGTGTGCCCTTTTCTGTTGCTGTATTTGTAGGATATAATGTTAAAATTATTTCAAATAAATGCTACACATACTCGGAAAAATTCAGCAGATTGTCCATCAAGCATCCAGAAATTTTTATGTTAAGTTAAATGCTTAAGCAATTTACAACTTCATTTCCTGAACTTTTGTTTCCTTCACATGGTTATACTGGGCCACATTCATTGCAATTTAGAGCTTCTGGATAGGAAAAAAATAGATCATATTGGACCACTACCTACAGCCCCCAACTTTTTGTTGAAATTTCCTATTATTATTAAATAAAGTTATCATTGCTTGCTATTTGAAAACTCACAGACCTCTCATCATATTAACAAATTTAAATACCACTGGATATTAAGGGGATAAATAATATACCCATTTTCTTCTGTAAGTTGTAACCAATGGAGAAAGACAGATAGTAATTGCAGATATTAACTTTCCAGTAGATGTGATTGATGTAATTCCTAAATTTCAGAGCTCCCTACTCAAGCTGGATCTTCCCCTCCTCTACAGGATGCCTGTGAGTCCTGCCTGAGGACAAAGAGGCAAGAAAGAGTACATAGCACCTTTGACTTCCCCTGCAGTAGGTATCAAAGGGACAGTGGACCATGTCTCCCACAGGGAGTCAAAATGACCAGCTTTCTGTGGGGGACCTAGCCCATGCCCAACAGGCCCTCCAGCATCTTCCTTCAGAAATATAGAGACAGGTAGAAATCCCTCCCATCAGTTCCCTAAAAGTAAACACACACAGAGAGAGAAAGTGATTATCCCTTCTCCTCCATTATCTTCTCCAAAATTTTCATTGTAATATTTGTACACAGAAACTCAAGCATAAAAATGTAGGCATCGGTAATGCTAAATACATTGTCTTCTTATCAAAATCCCTTATCATGGTTAACAAAGTATGTTCATGTAAGATTTTTTCAGGCCTGACTTTTTGGTTTATCTTTTTGACATACACAATTTTAAATTTTAAACTATATTAATGAGCATGAAGATAGAATTATATATGCTAAATTACTTTTCAATTTCTAACAGCCTTAATATTTTTAATTATTTTGAAAGGAATCTAGTTTTATTCTCTTTGTGGAATGGAAAGGGCTAGAATTGAGCAAGTGGTAGGGCAGTTTGATGCTGAAGCTACTCAAGTATATTAAATCATGAGCAGAGAAGATGAAAGGAACCCTAGAAATGACCCCATCCAATCTTATTTCACAAATGAGTTAAGTAGGAGAAAGGATAATTGATATGTCTTCAGTCACAGATGATCTTAGCAGTAGAAGACTGCTAAGTAGAAGGACAAAAGATTTTTGATTTTCAGGTCAGTGTTATTTGTGCTGTGCTGTGCTGGTATTTTAGGACAAGACTATAATTAAGTGTTTTTACCAGTTATTGATCTGAGTGCACATTGTAGTTCAATATGTAAATAATATTTAGATGCATTGTTTTCCCAAGTGATTACAATTAATTAAGAACCCATCAGGGTACATAATTTTTTGGTGCTATTCCATCTGGAATTCCTTTGTAAATTAGTTGTGTTATTGTGTACTTCAGTGAACTTTAATCCATATTTCATAAATCCATATTTCATTGAAAAAAACATGAAAAGAATAAATACTAGATAAATCCATTATGAGCCAAACAAATGCTTTTAAAGTTCATTTCAGTCCTGGGATATTAAGCCTTTCATTATAAATGTATTTCGTATTGTTGATACATTTTACCCAGATTATTACAGATAAAACAAAGGAGAAGTTTGAAGTAAGAATTTATAAAATTTATGTCTTAGCTAAGTAACTAAAAACAGTAATACAAAATCTCTTACAATAGAAAGTGTTTTCCATTTTTGAGACTGTATTTAACATTGTATTTTAAAAAAGTTTTAAAACATGGTGGTGAGATGAGCCCCATGTTGGGCTCCCTGCTAGATGTGGAGCCAGCCAAGATTCTCTCTCTTTCTCTCTGTCCCTTCCCCACTCATGTGCACACACTTTCTTACAAAGATATATATTAGCATATTAGAGTTGATTTATCATTGGCAGTTCCACAGATTCTTGGCTTAATTTCCCCATACAGCTTTAAAGATGAAAATGTCAATCTATATGGTAACTAATATAAATGTATATTAAATCTAAGGCTCATTTAAATTTTATCCCACAATTCTTTTCAAAGAATAAGTTATACATCAATAACACCCTCATCATCAATTTAAACAGCTTCCTTTTTTGAGAACAATTACTTTTTTCTTAATTTATTTAATTGGACCATAATATGCTATATTTTCATAGCAGTCCTATGTAGCATAGTCAAATTATTTTTTATCATAGTTTGTTTCCAGTTCATACCAACCAAAATTTACTTCTTATATTATTATATTATTACTACTACCAAAGATTCAATGATATAAAATATGAAGTCTCATTGGGAATTATTATACCATAATATAGTTTGACCCTTAAAAATTACAGTATAATATTAGACATTGTTAATGTCTAGTGAAGTGTCTACATTACAACCAGATAGTGTATTTTGATTCACCTATCATTTACTAAAACTGATGTTTGGACTCAGGATTTGGATGACATCGTGATATAATCATATTGCATTGTAGAATTTTGAGTATCAATGGTCTCAATTTGCTTCCTTTTATTTAAAATAGTGTAAAGAACCAGAATTGAAAAGACTTTAAGAAATAGTAGTACCATTTCTTCCTTTTACTTTTTCTCAGTCACTAGCAAAACTAGTAAAGTGGAAGATTTTTTTCCCCTTCACAGGTTTGGGATGAAAATCTTGCAAAATCTGCTGAGGCTTGGGCAGCTACTTGCATTTGGGACCATGGACCTTCTTACTTACTGAGATTTTTGGGCCAAAATCTGTCAGTACGAACTGGAAGGTAGGAAGCAGTTTCTCTGATACCATTCATCCACATGGTTTATTACTTATTAATTCCAAGTGGGAGTGACATCAATTTCAAGTAATATCAACAAATATTTATTGAGTGCTCATTATGTGTCAGGCAATGATGCTTGGTCTATGACTGCTTCAGATGTTTTCAAGAATTATTTAATTGGTTAAAAGGGCCTAATGAGACCAGTTTCCTCTTTCACCTTTGGAACACCATTCCTTAGCTGTATTCTTCACTCACCTCACACAGTCTTTGAAAGGATTAGGTGTGTGCTATATCCTATATCCTCAAGAAAAGTTTTGACTGTGGCAGAAGCCGTTTGTGTGTGCAACTTCCCCATGATTGCATATATCTGTATATATATGCCTATGTGTGTTATACAAAATATGTATATTTACATATGTATACACACACACACACACACACACACACACACACATGCAAGTATGTGCAGCTATGAGAAAGGCTGTCCCCAGTGATAGGATAACTTTTCCACCACTGTGGAATGTCATCATCCAACATTCCAAAGACCCATTCTCTTCCATATAGAAGGGAAAGATCAGGTATACTCTTATTACAATTAAAGTAATTCAAGTTTAAGGGGAAAAACACACTGAGTTCTAGTATCACAACTACATTTATATATCTAATTTTTAATTGTATACATGATTCTGGTGGGAGAAATTTTTGACATAGATAAAACAAGATAAAGATAAAAATTCTTGAAATATTTGTGTTTCTTTCTTTGAAACAACCAGCCATACTCTTAAATGAATATAGGCTCAACTGCTTTGGTCCCGGGTATTTTCACACTTGGCCCTACTTGGAGGAATAGAGGATTATGCTAAGTGGTGATGGTAATTGTGAGGCATGGACTTCCTCTTCATTCAGCATGAATAACCAGCAAAAAGAACAATTAACTTATAATTTAACATGAGTCCACTATATATTACCACTACTGTATTATATGTTCTCATTGTTTTTCTTGATATCTAGATATCGCTCTATTCTCCAGCTGGTCAAGCCATGGTATGATGAAGTGAAAGATTATGCTTTTCCATATCCTCAGGATTGCAACCCCAGATGTCCTATGAGATGTTTTGGCCCCATGTGCACACATTATACACAGGTTATTTCAATTGTCTTGTTTTGATTCATAGTTTTAAAAATACTCTTCAATAACTTCAGTAATGACGTATTGGTTTATTTTTGCAGATGGTCTGGGCCACCTCCAATCGGATAGGATGTGCAATTCATACTTGCCAAAACATGAATGTTTGGGGAGCTGTATGGCGACGCGCAGTTTACCTGGTATGCAACTATGCTCCAAAGTGAGTACTAGGCTGGATTCTACTTCCTGGAACCTTTAATGATGTTAAATATCTCTAGTCAGATAATTATTTTAATATGAATAAGACTTAACCTCTAATCCTCAAATTAAGCCTCTAATAAGCCTGTAATCCTCAAATCTCTCATCACCCCCGTATATCTGAAAAATAATGAGACGAACGGTTGTTTTTCACAAAGACAGGTATTTGGGGCTAAAATTGTAGGCAAAGTAATTAGAGATATGGAGATTCACTAAATTCCCTTCACCACCTTTTTTTTAGTCATGATAACTGTAAAATAAACACTGTACTTTCAGGTTTTTGATAGCTATATAAGTTATCAGCAATATTCCCATCTATCACTAGAATGTTGGCTTATTTTTTTTAATCTGGGAAAGCAAAACAAAGCCCTTCTTCCTTCTTTCTTTTAAGAGTAAAACTAAAAGTTATGGTTTACTAATTTTATAGATGGCTAAGGAATCATTTATTACCTGAAGGGAGAATTTAAATGATATGAACTTCTTTTTAAATTAAAGCTTTGTCATGGTTTAAGCTTTAGTATTGAAAGTTTAAATTTTTTTTATTAGTTCTATCTTACGGAGTACATAAAAATGTATTGTGAAAATTGATCAAGATTATAAAATATAGTCATATTTGTAAATATTCTTTATAAGATGAGAATAAATAAGTCTTTGTTATTTGATAAAGTGCCTTCTTGATAACAATAATTCTTCAGATGATAAAATGTTCCAATATTTATACATGAGTCTGTTCCCATTTGGAGTAAATACCAAAATGTGCAAAGGATTTATGACACTCTTGGTGTCTTCCAAAGTAAGTCCCAAACAAAGATTTTCTCCAAGCTTTGCCAATATGGGGAGGGAATGAGAAAACATTTCACAAATAACTGCATTACTCATTAATATGGTAGTCTGCCAGTGGCAGTGTTTTTGCAAAGTTAGAAAAATAGTGATTTTCCCCACGGTCCCCCCTCACAATTATTAGAATAATAAGGTTTGGAAAGGAAAATGTGTCTGCATTACCAAAAGCATTAAAATTGTGCATTTTCTTGATATTTTCAGTTTCACACTTTACATTTTCCTATTAAGCCTTTACTCTTCTTCATGACATAAATAGGCCAAGTAGTACTCATATGGTAAAAGAGATTTGTGTTTCAATTATTTGGCTGTTCTTCTTTTAGAGTTTTCTAATATTATTGATGAGATATCTGATTGTTTTATGTGTACAAGAGATTAAGATATTGCGATAATATTCCTTACTTGTTGTGAAAAAGAACCATTATTTTGAAACCCAGGCAATGAAGAAAGTCGTAAATTCCTGACTGATATTTGAGTGTGAAATTTTCAGATGCCAATATAAAGTTATCTCAAGCTTTGGGGGGGAAGAGAGAGAGAGAGAAAGACAGGTGGAGTGAGAGAAGGAGACAGGGAGGGAGACTTTAATTAGATGGAACAGGACAAAAAATAAAAGGATGAATAATATGTTTATTAGTGACTGATTTACTATATTGAATGTAATTATCCTCTAGTAAAAATCTGTGATTTATGTAAAGGTTTGTAATGTAATATGTAATACTTTTTACATGCAATAAAATTATATTTCTAAGTTTATGTTACCAAAAATATCTGCTATATAATTTCTGAAAGGTATATATAATAAAGAGAAAGATATGCAATCAAAATAGCATAGGCTGGTCCCATATACACTTATAGCTTTGGGTAAAGGTACAGAGGGAAATAAGATTATGAATATAGAATAGGAGAGATTAGGATAGAGGGGTGAACTACACACATAAGAGCATGGGCTTCTTGAGTGTTTCTGGGTAAGCATGTGACATTATCAAAATTATACTCGAGGAAGCTTAACCAGAGGGCAGAGTATAGAAAGAACTAAATAGAGGTGGGCACCTTTGGAATCTGATGACATTCTGTAACATGAAGAGCTAATCAGCACATTTTTTAATTTTTATAGATAAATTTTCCTCTATAAATATTTTATAGATCAAAGCCTGAAGTTTTAAATGACTATTTCAGCAGATATTTTATGTAGATACACTTTAAGAGTCACTAATTGGTCTTCTTGAGGTCTTTGAGAACCACCTGTCTCATATTTTAGCCTCTAACGTACTGTTGTCTTATCTTCAACCCTGATTTTTACTATTGACAACCAAATTTTCTCCTGACCATTCAATTTCCTTCAAATTGCTGGCTCTATTGCTATAACTTAGTACTCTAGGTACTAATCACCATACTACTGAAAATAAATCTATTACTTTCTTCATAAATGAACAGTAAGGCATTATAGCTATTTTTAACTGTCGTGAGTGATGACTTTAATGTAATTACTATTAGCATGGCTATCAATACAGATAAAAATATTGATAACACAAAATAATTTAATGTTTAGCCTTAACAAAAAATGAATTGTATTACTAAGAATGAAAGCTATTTTACACATGACGAAAGGTTTTGAAATCACCGTTAATTGCTTCTCTGAGCCCTTAGCCTCTTATCATGAGAATGGAGTATTCTGTATCATTTTATAAATATCAAGAACTTAAAATGTTTTACAACTTTAGAAAAGCATCTTGTGAACCTATATTTTTTGTGCTTATGACAACTTCTTGCTCACTTCATCATTTCTAAGCCTCCCAGAAATTACTAAGTACATTTATATATTACCATCCTTAGCATTAGCGGGAGTTTTAGAAAGGGGAGTATGTCCTGCCAATATGCTCTAGAAGGCAGTTGGTTATAGGACAGAGACAAATGTGGTGATTGAATAAACATTGAGCCTGGTTTCAGAGGACTAATCATGTCACCATTCATTGTAGTGCTTTACTTCTAATCTGTAAATTAAGATAATATTAACTTTTGCAGAGAGAAAGGTTTAAAAAGTAAGATTTAGAGAATAACAAGTTACTGTATAAGTAAGAAATGGATATAATTTTCAGTGTCTTCCTAAACTGATTCAACTTCTCAAAAAAGATCATTACACGTCAATACATGTGGTCATGTGCTTAAGGACAATCAAACTGCTTTAAATGGGCATTAATGTAGCACTTACATGCTTCTTTTTCTTCTTTCTAGGGGCAATTGGATCGGAGAAGCACCATATAAAGTAGGGGTACCATGTTCAGCTTGCCCTCCAAGTTACGGAGGGTCTTGTACTGACAATCTTTGCTTTCCAGGAGTAACATCAAACTACCTATACTGGTTTAAATAAGTGTATCTTTTCCTTCAGGAAATAGAATGGTTCCTGGGAATAGGCATATATATATATTGAGATTTGCACATATTATACATATTTTATAATAGTCTTGTTTTCCTTATTAGTAATTGTATAAATTCATGTTTGTCTAGTATGTGTGTTTCATCTTGAGGTAATCAAAATGTCCATTTCTATCTTCTGACCTCTAAGCCCAAATTAAAATATTGTAGATGTAGTATTGACATAGTTGATGCATCCAATCCCAAAACTTGCTTTCCAAAGGAACTATGTTATGTTTGTAAGGAATAAAAAATATATTTGACCTATAATATATGTGTGTATGTAGATACAGATACACTTATATGTATATTTATATACATGCACACACATAGAATATGTAATGCAGACAATAATGTGATTCAGTAGGTAACTTGAGGGGAATTTTTAAAAACACTATTCTGAAATATATGTGAGGTGGTGAGACATCTTCAGCACCCATTTCTATAATACCTACAAAGTGATAAATTGCAAATAACACTCAATGATATCTGGACATAATAATTTAATTGATCACCCAAGATTTCATTCTGGAGGTATATTTTGTTTTATTTGGATTCACCAAAGGATATGCTCAACTTATGTAAGTGTCAAATCATGCCTTTTGTTTAATCTCTTTTATTGAATTGTAATCATGTGTTGAGCGCTTACTGTGTGCATGGCACTCTGCTAGTTATGTTTTGATAATGCAAAGATAATAAGATACAGTTCCTGCCTTCAAGAAGCTCACAAAAATATTCAGAAAATAATGCAGTTTAATGATTTTGCCGTAAAATTATGGTTTTTTTTTTTTTAACAAATTGATTTAAATGTAAATTTGAGGAAGTAGATGCGGCCATGTTCACCTGTAGGGGAATGGGTGATAGGATACACTGTGTAATATGTAAGGCTTCTGATTAGCATGAAAATGTAGCTACAGTGCTTAGAACTAAAAGAGGCAGGAAAAGAATTAACTGCCCAGGGATCACTGTATTAGAGTAAATAGCTGTGACTTTGGAAGACAGAAAGCAAAACACTAAACAATTCTGAGAAGGCCCAAGAGAATTAAGATTTAGCAGACTGGTATGAAAAGTCATGGAAATAGGGTTACTGCACAAAAAAATACAAGCAGAAAGCTTCAGAAGGGCCTATCCTGAGAGTCTCGTATATCTTGAGGCCTGTCAGCAGAGGGTAAAGGATGCCAGAAAACAACAACAACAACAACTGGAGAGATGCCAGGACACTTCCGTCTCTCCATGTCATTATTTAGTGAGAATCAATCCAATCACCATGAACCTTTGAGCATCACCTTACAGATCCTGCACGCACACCACAGTTATGGCTTTGCAAAGTAGCCCTCTTCAGATGGTTCGCTAAGGACTACTTACCAAATCTTATTTCTGTGTCTCTGTGGAAGAATAATTTTCAGTTACCCGTCAAGTTTGATTGTGGAAGTCCAATCAAAGTCACTATGAAAATTTCACTCATGTGATTTTGGAAATGCAGTGTTTCCTCATTCAGGAAATCACTTTAGAGAGGAAAATTCAACATCTGGGTCAAGACACTTATATTGCATTTCGTTGGGGGGTGGTGTGTGAGTGAGAGAGACAAGGAAAGAAAGAGAGATTCAAGTTATGTAATGCTTCCATAGAGTTACAGAATAAGCAAACAGGGTTCGTTCCAGAGTGCAAATAACAGAAGGAAGCTACTTGTTTAAAATTCTCTACACATTTGCAATTTCTTAGGGTGGATGCACTGAAAGATGACAGTTAATTAAATCCTTTCAATGAGGGAAAAATCCACCATCTGGAGTTTAGGTTTACATGACAAACAATTGGCCTGATTCCTTTTACAAATTGAATGTGGTGACCAAATGTTTTGATATCATACTACTCTGTTTTTGTGTGCACATATATAGACTTTATTAAAAATAAATATGTTTGGAGACTAAAATGGAGAACAGAAATAGTCGTAAGATTCAGCCCCCTGTCTAACTTTTATCTAAGAGCAATTGGAGCGAAAGCTAATTAGTGGGATGTTTACTTAATTTATCTACAAAGTATTTCCACCTTCATTTTCCTGTATTAGTTCTACAGAAGTAGCAAAAGTGCTATTAAACAAAGATGACTGTTCTTAGTTCCAGTTCTGTTGCTGGACTACTTGTGTGGCTCGGTTTCTGAGTTCTGACAAAGAATAATGATATTTGCTACACACTTCACAGAGGTTCCTATGAGGCTAAAATTACTATATTAATCGAAATTTATGAATATGAAAAGCATCATTAATGTTATGAAACTTATGTAGGATAAAATTAAGTCTTATGAGCTTCTCTTGGGCAGAAATTTTGTCTGATTCTTTGTATTCATCCCAGCTTCTTATATAGTGGCTGTAATGCAGTAAGTGCTTAATAAATGTGTCTACGAATATATTTTTAGAATTAACTAAAAAGTCTAGAATTGCAACAGTTTAAAGGAGTCCCACCTTTCCATGTTTTATTGGAAAAAAATGTCTTAAATACAAAGCTCTGAATGCATCAAAAGCCCAGATAAATCATCAAATATACCAGATGAAGACCAGGGTCTATGCATGTATAACTCACACCACAGTCCTTTCCAAATCACAACTAACACTAGACATTTATTTATAATTTAACAACTCAGCTGAAAACATAACGGGTATTTTTGTTATGCTATCTGTACTTTTTAAAGTTAGTAATATAAAGTAGCCATGTGAAATGTTTTATTTTCCAGGCTAAAGCAAATGAAAATTTGCTGGTATCAACACCGTGTCATACTTTTCATAGCATTCAACCATGGTGCTAGGAGAGATATTTCTCACTGTAATTCCCAGAGGCAGAAAGGGTCTGGGTAGAAGATATTTCTTAAGAGCAGCTTTAAGTAGTCAATACTGAGGTTTTCATTTAAAAGATTTCATTCCAAAGAAATTGCATCCTACACATTCGACATCCTGCATATTCTACATATTCTAATGATCCTCTATGGTATAGATTTTTTATCACCCTTCATTCAGTAAAAAAGTAAAAAATTTCTGTCACAATACAGATTTTTTTTGCTTCCATGTCATCAGAAGATTGGAAAAATGACAATTTTAGCTGTTACTCTGACAGATTTCTTTATAGATTGTATTTGATGACTTGTGTAGGCACAGTCCTAATGTCCCTGGTGATGACAGATAAGTTAGCTTTGCAAACGTGGTGGGAACAATTTTTATTATTATCATTTTTGCTTCTGTTCAGTAGCCGAAGCATCAGGACTTCTGTGGTCCTTCAGGGTTTCCCCACCAGCTTCGTTTGGCGGTGGAGCTGTAAGATTCCCTTGAAACCTTGTGGACACGTTCCTTTGGAAGCTCTGTGCGGCTTCAGCACAGAGCTGACCAAACACTAAGGCAAGTTCACCTAATACAATCTACTCTGACTATTTGAATTGAAACAACATGCATTTTTCTCATTAACACATGTTTTAAATCCACTTGTAACATCTACCTAAGCAAATCTAATACACATGAGAACAGTTGAAGTGTTTTGTGAAACCCTTATGAAATGAATATATAAGCTAAACAGATCATTTGAAAGTGTCCAGGAAGGAAAGGAATGCTCAGCCTGTGGTATATGTTCTCCCCCCTGTATAACATCATTCCTTATGTTCCTCAGTATCATAGGATGCAAATCTAGACAAAAATAGAAGCTTTTTACCTACCAAAGTGTTTAGGGACAGTAAAGTTAGATTTCTATCAATGTCTAACAGTAGATTTGACATATATATATATATATATATATATATATATATATATTTCTTTTTGTATTGTCATTATATGTGTGGGGAAAGGCATGTGTAAACCCATGCAAAATGACTTTTTAAAATTATGTCATGATATAATTTTGACTCGTGAAAAGTCCATCAAAAACTTAGGAAGTTTAACAATTCACTCATTAATGGTGCTCAAAATCCGTTACAACCACCATATCCTTGCTACAATTTTGAGGTTTCTTTTTAGTTAAAGTTTTTATTAAGTGTGAACAAGCAATATCGATTCTGGTGCTGAATATATGGTGCTAAATGAATTGTTAGTGTTAATGGCTTCAGTAATGCTCTTTTTATTTATCATTAAAAGTGTTATCCATTTAACTCCAGATTGAGAAATATTAATAAAATCCTGTTAAATTCATCTTACCCAGAAATAGGCCAGTGAACTCTTTTTTTGTCTAACAGTCCAGCATCGTTTAGATGTTACAGAATTTAAATATATAACATTAGATGTTATCAATATTTTTTGTAAGGCATTTTTTTAGCTTGGCCACATCCAAGTCCAAGTATCACCTGAAGGTTAAATTACACCTACATCAACCATGCTGTAGGCACTGGCGCCCTCTGGTGATTGTGAAAATACACTTTTGATGGCTGCTTGGCTTGCAAGAAAAAGCAGGTTTTCTGTTCAAAAAAATTTTAAGTTGCACAATATTAGAATTCTTGACTACTTCTTAAATCTGACAGCTGTTGAAAATTCTTGCATTTATTGACATAATTTTCTAAGAGGATAAGGAGAGAATATATCTTGGCATTCACTTTCCTAAATAATAATGTTTTTTTAAATGACATTTTAGTTCTGAGGTGCTTATCGAAGTGTTTTTTTTTAAACTAAGTATTACTGAAGTATATTTTTCATTTAGTTTACATCATAAATACAATTAGAATTAAAATTAACAAAATTATGTGTGTCTCATTTCAGAAGTGGTTATTTTTATTTGGCATAGTACATAAGATTGAAAGGAGATATGTTAAAATAATTAGATTATCTCTCATTTTTATTTGTTGGTCTAAAATTTGATAGTGTTCTTTGGTCATGGTATTTAGCTAATGATAACATTGTATTATTCCCTTCAAAGTCCTTGTAGCCTAACAAATGTACACAGAAGCTTAGAATTATATCACCTGATATAATTGATGAAGACAAAATTCTTAGGTAAACTTCCGGTTGAGGTATGTCATTGACATTATATGTGTGTATCACATAATTGTGATGATCTGTGTTGATGGAAATGTTTCTTAAACTATGTTAGTGTAACCAAATGAAATATATTTTTAAGCAGTTTTCCACATTAGTATTTTCAAATTTATTTTAAAGCAAGAGAATACTTTTTATAATCTCAATTACATATAAAGCTCTCACATACACTACATATAAAATGGACCTACTTATACCCTAAACCTTCCCCAGTGCCTGGGAAGTTTCTTCTGAGAGGCCTAGGATTCCATCAGTTAGAAAAACATTGATCTAAAATGTCTAGTACCAACACCCCTCTCCCCCCTCCCTGCCCCGTTTTTCTCTAATGTAATTTGAGGCACTTAATTATTTCAATGATTCTTTTAAATACCCACTTTGCATATGTTAGAAGCTTCTGGTTTGATGAATTAAATGCTGACTTTAACTGGTGCTTGGATATATAGATCACGGGATCTTGTGTTTTGTTATTAAACAAACAGAATTTTGGTATCATAGTAGTTTGAGAATTGGAGACAATTGTGGTGCACATATGAAAATAATGCATTTTTAAAGCATCTATATGTTTCAAATATGTACATAATCCTAAAATATACCATATGGTTTTAAATTTCTTTAAAAGATTAATTTGGATGTTTTATTCATTTCCTAACACTGTGGCAGTGAAAGGTGCTTTGATATTGTGATATAATGTCATGAATGTGTGTATACATAAAACCTGTGTAAACCTCTGTATAAAGCCTAACAAATGTAGCTTTGTGAGTTCTGCTGTTCTTTTATTCTTTCAATAAAATATTATAATTAATCATTTTGTTTTAAAAGTATATCTAATTCTTTTATTTTCAATAGAGTTTTTCAAATAAATCTAGAACTAGAGGGCATGATAATTTTGATAAGGTATGATGAACTACTTTTCTAAAGCAACAATGATTATACCTTTAATGCATCACTGAAATACACCAAAAATCTTCTATTTTCCATTTCTCCCCTTTTTTCCTTTCCCTGCCTAGTTCTTTCCTTCTTCCTTTCCTTTCCTTTTTTTCCAAAAAATATTTGAAGTACAAATACAAAAGACATTTCCATGGAGGGAGAAGAAAAGAACAATATATCAAGAAGTTCTGGCTGAGGGACATTGCAGCAGTTGAACATAAATATTTTTATGCTCCCCACACAGAGGGCCTGAAGAGAAACCATAGATATTCCAGAGAGGCACATCTCGGGCCACTAGTTGGCCCAGGGATAGCGATTTCCATAGTGGCTCTGCCTTGTAGAAGGGTAATTCCTTTCTCTCTGGTGAGATGTAGATCGCACAGGCCAGTTCACTGAGAAGGAACTGAATCTAGGACTTTAAATTTCTCCTTACCGTGTGTGATATTGTGATTTATTGTAAGAAATACATTGGTCTTCCTCTGGTTTTTGGCTCACAGCTGACCAAACCTTGGGATTTCCTAAGTATTGATGGAGAGTGATAAAGATGTGCTTTGTTATGTTAATGAATTACATTTGGAGAACACAAGAATGGGGGCTGGATGTGAATGGAGCCAACCATGTGATTAGAGGGTTGGAAACTTTGGTCCCACTCTCTGACCTCTGGAGGAGAGGGGTATTGGAGGTGGAATCAGCAGCCAATGGTCAATGAGTAATTAATCATGCCTATCTGTTGTAGCCTCCATAAAAAAAATAATAATCAGATTCTGAGAGTTTTCGGGTTGGCGAACACATAGAGGTGCTAGGAGAGTGGCACACTAGGAGAGGGAATCGAAAAATGAAAGTTCTTGCCCTTTCCACATCCCTTGCCCTATGCATCTCTTCCATCTCTCTGTTCCTGAGTTATATCCTTTGGTTGCAGGATTTTTTTATCACAATACCCGAGGTTCATTGTCTCACCACTTTGGAAGAATGAAGAGGTGGACACAAAATGAGCAACAGGCAAAAGTTTATTTGAGTATAAGATTAGAAAGGAAGAATGTTAGGAAAGCTCTCTTTACAGAGAGGGGACATTTGAAAATTAATGCCTGAGGACTATAGGCAAGGTCCTTGTTTTATAAGGTTCTGGTGCTGCCCTCCCCCATCCCTTCCCCCTTGTTCCTTCTCAGGTTCTACCCTTATTGGCTTGATCGCTCTAGGCATTGGATTGTCCTTTCCGGATTTTATGAAGGGTGGTCTATGGCGATACTTAGGTCTTTTGTCAAATTCCTGAGAGGGAACCTGAGGGGGAGTAGGTGGGGTCTGTTACATTCTTAAGAGGAAGCTTATGCCTGAGAGGTTTGCAGTGATCAGTCACTCCCAGCATTGTTCCCAAATAGGTGTTTTTCCCCACCCAGGGACCTCAGGCCCTAATCTTTCCCTCTCTGCCTCTTGAGTCCTATCTTCTCCTATCATACTTTTATAATAAACTGGTAATCTACTAAGTAATGTTTCTCTGGGTTTTATGAGCTGCTCTAGCAAAGTAATTGAGTACAAGGAGGAAGTGGTGGGAACCTCTGATTTATAGCCAGTTGCTTAGAAGTGTAGGTAATAACCTGGACTTGCACTAGCATCTGAACTTCAGGGAGGGAGTCATGGGAACCCCAATCTATAGCTGGATGAGTTGGAAGCACAGGGCTCAAAGTTGGCATCTGAGGTGGGGGGGACTGAAGCCTCGACCTGTGGGATCTGATGTAATCTCCTGCTAGAGAGTGTCAGAATTGAGGTGAATTCCTGGACACCCTGCTGGTGTCTGAAAATTGGCAATGTGTGGGAAGTGCCCTATCCCCTGACACACATACGTTGAAATTGGTACCACAACCAATTTACCATATTTCACCCAAAACAAGAAAGCCTCACTAACCTAAGCCTTTTTGGAGGGTCTCCCCAGGAGTCTTGTGGCTCAATTTCTTCTCTTTCTCCTGCTGGTCCCTACTGTTTGCTTCACTCTGTCATCTTTTAAGCCTCCAGTTTCCCATCCACATATTTGGAAAGTTACGAAGGGAGTTGGCTGAATAGTATGTCCACTATGCAAATAAAAAACAGAATGAGAAAAATCTCTGTATGCTGGTGGAGAGATGTCTTCCGAGATATGATACTAAATGAAAAGGCATGGTACACACTTACACAACTAGAATGCTACCCTTGTAAGAAATATTAGCAGAAACAATACACTTACATACATATGCAGTTATAATATACATATTTTTCTTATTTGCCAAAAAGAAGTAGAATTATAAATTAAGAAGAATAAAAACGAGTACCTATGAGAATAAGAAAGAACAGAACAGAGGGGATGAAAATATACCAAATAACTTTGAAACACACTGAGCATATGTCTTTTTTATTTTTTTAATATTTATTCATTTTTGAGAGCTAGAGAGAGAGAGAGAGAATGCAAGCAGGGAAGGGGTAGAGAGAGAGGGAGACACAGAATCTGAAGCAGCCTCCAGGCTCTGAGCTGTCAGCACAGAGCTCCGACGAGGGGCTCAAACTCATTTACCACGAGATCATGACCTAAGCCAAAGTGGACTCTTAACGGACTAAGCCACCCAGGTGGCCCAAAATGAGTGTATATCTTTAGCATAACATATTGTAAAGACAGCCCTGCGAAGAAGCACTTAACTTTATTCAGTAGTCTGTCCATAGTAGTATTAGTGGGGAACTGAGGAGGGAGAATAATGCAAATAAGGAATTAGGGTACTCTTTTCAGTTTTTTAATGTAAGAGAAAAGAAGTATACTTTCCAAAAAAGTTAAGTAACACTAAAATGTTAAGTATGAACTTGAAATATTAAATACAAATTATTAACTCAAGGCATCTTCTTTTAGAAAATTAAGATATTTTTAGCTTTGAATGGTAAAAAGCCCTAGGTGCTATGACAATCCAATAACAATAAGTGCATTTATCGCACAGATTGTTGTCTCTGACACCATTCGCCATTAGAAGTAATGCCTGGCATCAACTCAACTGCCATCAGCCTAATCCAAGCCGCCATAGTTTCTCACATAGATTAATGATGTCCAACATGGGGTTTGTGCCCCCAGAGAGTGCACAAGAAGAACCATTAGGAAAAATACTTCAAAAACACAAGAACTTCTATTTGTATTTAATTTTACCTAGGAAAAAATATTGTTAAGATTTTCTATAGGCTAATGGGGTAGACAGCACCCCCCCAGGTCCACACATGTAAGGGTCTCATGTCTTCTGAGGAAAGTGGGGTGACCTGAAGGAACGAGGAGCTGTCCAAGGCAGCATCAGTATGTTCCTCACGTGGCTATTTGCTCTCAAGGCCTTTCCACGTAGTGCATTTTAGTGAGGCAGGTAAGAAAATGAACTAATTTTGAGATCCAACCTTACTGAACATTAATAAATGTTCTTGGAAAATTCCTGCAGAACCAAGATTCAGAATAATTTATTAATGAAAGCCCAAGTAAACCCTAAGGAAGTTTAACTGTCATAATTACCATGCTTATGATAATAAGCTTTCTGTCAACTGCATGATGAAGTAAACATAATGATGATCCAATCACACATGGCAGACTGGCCAAAGAATGAAAACTTTTCAAGACTATTTGGAATGGTGATGATGCTATTAAATATTCATTAATAATGAACATTTGCCTTGATATATTAGCTGGTGACAGTGAAGCTTTATGATTAGCAAACATTTTTGAGTCAACATAAATGTAAAATTGTGCTTTATGGGATCTATATCCTATGAGAATCTCTGCTAACAGAATTAATTTACCACAGAACTAGTTAACCAATCCTGTTTTTCCAGAAAACCAGTATCTTTCATCTAAGTTACTTTTTTTTTTAATCTGTAGCTGAAATCAGAATTAAATTAATATCCTTTTGGGAACATGTCCATGTAGTATGAATGGTCAGCTTATGATAGAGATTGCCTAGAGAGACATTTTTATGTTCGCCCCTGAGTTCACCCTTATATGGGAAAAAATGAAGCAAAGAATGCTAGTTCTGAGAGAACACCAAATTCTTCAGCTTTTTCCTGCACTATTTGTACTTAAAAATGAGAGTAGGCTACAGAAAAAGAGAAAGAAGCAATTAAGTAAAAAGAAGTATGTCGAGATCTGCATTTGCTAAGTAATTCCATATGAATCAAATGGGACAATCTGGAAATAACAGAATTAATTTTTGTGTATGACACCTCAGTCTTTTCCCCAAAGCACTTACGGAGTTCTCATACACAAAACACTGAGACCATGAGAATTCTGTTTTGACTGGATTCAAGAACTGAAGCCATCAAACCAATATGAAGGAGAAGCATATTCCAATAGAAAAAAAAAAGTATGGGTGCCTGGGTGGCTCAGTTGATTGAGCCACCAATTCTTGATTTTGGCTTAGGTTATGATCCCAGTGTCCTGGGATCAAGCTGAATGCCAGGATCCACACTGACCATGGAGTCTGCTTAAAAGATTATCTTTCTCTCTCCCTCTGCCCCTCTCCCCCACTGGATACATGGTACTCTAGATGGTGGTAGTCAAGACGGGTCTCACTGAGGAGGTGAAATTAGAGCAAATACTTGAATGATGCTTGTTTTTCATCAAATTAAACTGCCTGGGAAGATTTCTGTGATCTATTTATTGAAAAGAGCAAGTACTTATTTTCTTCACTCTCTGTTGCATTCAAGGCACTCTTCATTCTGTTTTGTTTTTATTTCTTTGCTTTTAATTCTTCTCTTTGGGTTCTGGACTCTCTTTGACCTCTATTATCTTTGGTACTTTTCTGTGGTTCAAGTGAGAAATAAGCAGGTTCTTAAATATGATGTGAAACTGAATTTACGGCACACCCTATTGCTAAATCAGTCTTTCTGAGCCAACCCTGACACGTGACATCCCTGTTCATATACTTTCCTTTGCCTCTTGCCCCCATAGAATAAATGCAAACATTTCCTTACTGTTGACCTCCTCTATGCTGAGGTGAGAGTTTTTGTTGATGGCGTTTTCCTCCTGTGCTTCCCACACATATTCTCTAGATGAATCAACCTAAACATTTCAACATCTCTGTCTAGTCTTGTGTGGTTTACATTGTCTGGATGCTTGTGTGTGTTTATGTATGTGTGTGTCCTCCATGACACACGTCCTTCTCACACAGCTTTAATTTACCTCCTCTGGCAATCTTAGGATTCATGCTTGTCCTTACAAGCTTGTTCTCTTTATTTTAAGCACCAATAGCACTGAACTGCATCTCAATATTGCAATTACCTCTTACTCTTCCTTATTGCATATTCAAAAATATTCCAAAACTCTTATTTTATTATGCTACAAGGCCTATGCTAGGGTCATCTTTGTATCACAAAGTATTAGCACAGAATAGCCTTTCGCTACTGAAATAATGCTTTTTATGTAAGATTGTGGTTAAGGTGCCACGTTATTTTTGCTATAGTTGCATAGCCACAGATACATGGGTCACCTACCAATGCCACTCTTGTAACTATCTGTTGTAGCCTACCTCTGTTAAAAAACTCACAGCAACTTAAAATAATATATAATATACATATACATTATATTATAATATATAATATAATATATAAGTAAAAAATATTAAAATAGAAGCAATAATCAATACATGTTAATAAAATCTATGCCAAGAATATGCAAATGATTTTAGGATTCCCAGCCACTGACAAAATAATGTAATTCATTCTGCAGGTGGATAGGCAAGTGGGTGGTGATTTTCTTGAAGATATTTGAAGTTGTAGTTGAAGAGAAACACTGACTAAGAGTTTAAGTAATCGATACAGGGTTGTAAATATTAAGTAATGGCTTAGTGTTATACTTTATGCTTAATTAAAAGTATTTTCAAAGGTGAATCTACTGTAGGCATTTTATACTTATTAAAAATTTAGAAATAAATTAGAATGTAAGAATTGATCTCCTTATTCAGTAAATTTAATTATTTGGGGGAAAATACAACTTTATAATTTTAATAAGTAGCTCTTAATTGTAAATCCTATTCAGGGCATTTTATTTTTTATTTTATTTATTTATTATTAAAATAATTTTTATATGTTTATTTATTTTGAAAGACAGAGAGTGGGGGAGGGGCAGAGAGAAAGGGAGACACAGAATTTGAAGCAGGCTCCAGGCTCTGAGCTGTCAGCACAGAGCCTGACACGGGGCTTGAACCCACAAACCACAAGATCATGACATAAGCAGAAGTCAAATGCTTAGATGACTGAGCCACTTGGGCACCCCTATTCAAGGCATTTTAAAATACCTATTCAATTTTCTAATTTTTAAAATTTTTAAGCAAGCAAAATACACAAACAAAAATAAAAATATATAATGGCATAATAAAATCATTTTTGTTAATATGATTGTATGATTAATAAAAATTATTTTTCATATGTTTGCACACATACACTTGTGCATATTGGGAAAAAAGGGTCCATATTATTTGAATTCTGCTCATTTCTAGTGAAAAAGATACACAGTCACAGTACGTTATTAAATGTGCTATAATGCAACATTCTAGGAAAGAACACCTAGGAGAGACCTAGGGTTTATGAGTAGGTATGGGACTGTATGGGACTGTCCAAAGACTTTCTGAAGGATCTGATATCTGAACTAAGTCCTCTCTCCCTATACCCCTTTTCTCTGATCCATAATCATAATGTAAGGTTTACATTACTCTGATTTCCTGAGATTTTTCCCAAAGTGATGTGAAACATTTGCCAAGAGATTAAAAAAGCTCTACAACCTGAAAACATATCATATATGTATCATATATATTACATATATCATGCATATAATGTAATGTAATATCTAATGCTCGCACGCATACTACCCTAAGCATATCATAGTCAAATTGCTAAAAGTTAAAGACAATAAAAGATCTTAAAAGCAACAGGAAGTAAAGGCCCATTGTCATTAATAGAGCAACAATAAGACTGATGGGTGTCTTTTCAACAGAAACTCTAGAAGATGGAATGCAAATGAATAATGTCCTCAAAATATTGTATTAGAAGTAGAAAACCTCCAACCTAGAATTATAAACCTATAAAAAATATCCTTCAAAAATGAAGATGAAATGAACATAACTGCAGATTAAAAGAAAATAAAGTTGCTAGAATTATTGCTGAATACCTGTATTGTCAGAAATATTAATGGGAGTTCTTCATACAAGAAGGTAATCCTGGCTGGAAAAATAAAACTACCTGAAGAAATGAAAAGTATCAGAAAGGTGAATATGGGAATAAATATAAATGAATGTTAACTGTTTAAAATAACAATAATAATGATGTCTCATGTAGTTTATAATATATACAATAATATATATGTAACAATAATGTAATAATTCAAATAGTTTAGGGAAGGAAAAGTTTCCTTTCTTCCATTCTAGGTTCTTTGGTTGATCTAATAGTTAAATTGACACCAGACAGACTGACAGGAGAAAAACAAATTTAATTTCATACATAGGGGAGCCCATTAAAATATGGAAATCAAAAACGTGGCCAAAGTAGGCAGCTTTTATATCATTTAAACAAAGAAACAATACATTTGTGAAGAAATGACAAGACAGAAGGGTGTGGGCTTGGGGTAATAAATTAGTGAAGAAGTAACAAAGCTTGTTTATCCAGCCATCTTAGCCCTAAATTTGCTATCCTTGATCACAAGGATGTCTCTTCCTCTTGGTACAGGGAAGGGACTTTCCACAAGGGAGATTTATTTACTACTTTCAGGATGACAAAGGAGGGTCACAGTGTCCTTCTTGCTCTAGATTTTTCTTAAGTAGTTTTAATTCAAAATAATCAATATACCAAAATGGCATATTTGGATGTGGCATATTCTGTTCCCCTTCAGGGATAAATAGAATTAAACTGTCATAAGTATCTTGCAGTTTACTGTTATCTATAGATTATTTGGGCCTGGGTTGAAGCCATGTTCCTCCAAAAGGAGCTTCCTTTGCTCAGTTGGTCTCCTAGGGACACTACCAATCTGGAACTACTTTAAATTAAGTTCCTTGATTCAGATTTTTCAGACCACAAAGACAGAGTGAAGTTGGACTGGAAACGTTTGTCACATAAGGGCTAGCTTGTGGTTGCAAATTCTCAAGGACGATTTTATTTTCTTACCACCTAGTGCCAAGATGAAGTCAGGCAAGTTTTCAAGCTGTTCCCTCCAGTGTGGTGGGTTTATTTCTCATCTTCTCTTACAATGATGGGGGCCAGATTTATGTAAAGTAGCCTACGAAACTGTCCACCTGTTTCCTCTTTTGTTATCATATTCTTCAGATTCCTCCCTTTTCAAATAGGATTTGAAAGAATCATTGAAAATCTTTAGTTAGTAAGTAACAGAGCCAGGATTTGAACCCAAGCAAATGAACTCGAGACTGTGTCGTTAAGTATTACTCAATTTCATATGTAGATTTCTTAACAGAATCACTAGTAAATTGTAAAAAGTTGATAAATATTGAATAATGACATTGCCCCTAGCTAAACATCAAATAATTGATTGTAAATATGACTATTGTTATAATAGATAATAACACCCAAGTGATTATAGAAGCGAAAGTAGTTACTGTAAAAAAAAAAAAAAAACAAAAAAACATGTCTTACAAATATTCTCCATGTGTTGCTGTGTTCACCCATAATTACATCAAGAAAATCGATCTAGCCTTTGGATCCACTATTTGACTGTAAAACATCAAACAATTTTTCATTAATATTTTTGATCCTTTTCTGAAGTCAAGAGTTTTGGTCTGTATAATTTAATTTCTTATATAATCATATCATTTGTAAAATAAAACATTTTTTACATTTTGATTTTCCTCCTTCCAAATCAAAATAAATCTTTCATTTTTGCAAATTTAATTTTGTAAAACATTTATGAAACTACCAGTTTGCCCACATTCTCCATTGAAATATTAGTAGGTAATTCTCCCCTTTAAATTTTCCCTTTTAGAGATCTCATCAAATTTCTAATAGTCTTGTCAAACAGACCGTTCCCCTACAAGTTTAAGAGAGTGTATGTTCCAGTAATTTGACCTTTCATGGATAGATGGTTGGGAAACAATCACAATACATAATATTTTAATATGATAATGAAAGTGCATTCACGTTTATGTATGGTTAAAAAGCCTTTAGCACTTAACTGGAACTTGATTTTAGCTGTTTTGAATACCTTTTTCCATTCTAAAATTTCAAGAGAATAGGAATAGTTTCCCAATCCGCAATGCTAGATGCTAAAACTAACCAGATTCCAGTGTGAATACAAAAATAGAAATAATATGTAATTTACGCACAATGCAATAAAATTTAGGTGGCTTTAGATTTTTGGCTAAATGCTATCTTGTTAATCCAGAAGACTAACTGGACATCTGGATCAGACAAAGGGTAGACTGAGAGTTGGGGAACATTAAATAGAAGTTAAAGAATATGCAAGGTTAACATTTTTATAATGACAAAAAAAAAGAAAACTAATGTTAGCTCCTTCTCTGCCAGATAGATTCAATTTTCTCTAGACTACTTTTTGTTTCATCATGAAATAGAATTATTCTACTGGCTATCTCAGGTTCACAGTTATTTAAAGAAAGAGCTGAATTTGAGGCTTGCCTCAAAGGCACTACATTTTATATAGATGAATAATTCAAACAAACACTTCGATAGAGCGAATGATTTGAGAAACAATGTAACGAGTGAACACAAGATATCTTTATTGCTATCAGTTCATTTTATAAAAAATTAATTCATTAAAAACGCGGATACAATTTTCACTACACTTCCACTTAAGGTCTTCACATGATGATAGATAGATATAGATAGATAGATAGATAGACTTCCATGGAGGATTGGATTGAGAGGATTTTAGAGAAAAATTTAAATTCCTGCTAAAAATATTTAAACAAGAAATTATACCCAATGGGGGGAAGAAGAGCCAGTTAAACTAAAAACAGAGTAAACACCTTGCTCAATTATGAGCAATAAGTGGAAAGGCGCTTTTTTCAGCTCTAATTTGTGGTACCTATCTTTTCCCCACCTGCATTTGCCAAAAGGGGGAAAACACAGCACTTTTGGACATGCACTCTGGACAAATATCTACACTGATGTAAGTCAGTCTGTTCGTAAGATCATGTGAGTACCTGGAAGAGATCCTGGTGAACAGAGCTAGCTGCTCAGTGTAGAAGCTAGCCATGCCTATGTATAGTTCTTTTCCTCATTTTACAATGTGGTCACTCTTCCACTGGAATCTAAAGGAGTCTAAAATTAGTTTTCAGGCTTTCACTTGAAACAGTTATCTTTAAAGTAATTTCCCCAACTAATTCTTTTGCTGCCGTCAGTTAACCTGAGGTTAAGAGAAGAAATAACTCCAATAAACAACTGCCGATCAAGCACAATTATCCCCTGTGATGGCAGCAATTCTAGACCGTAAAATAATTTCCAATGTTTGAAATGAAAATGTGAGGGTACAAAGATTATTTTCCATTCAGTCATTATTATCTTCCTTGGATTAAAAGTTTCAATTTTACCAGATTCCTCAGATCTGTTTCTTTTTAGGGTTTTGTTCAAAAGTTGCCTTTTTTTCTCCCACTAGTTTTGCTTCCCAGAACAAATAAGCATTTCCACTAACCACGGCCAGCAGTTTGGCTGGTGCTTGAGCAGAGATCTCAGTGACTGCTTGTACATAATAATGTTTCAAAAGGTAGAAAACTAGCTTCTGGCTTAGAGGAAGTTTTGGAAAAAAAGTTTACACCCTCTTTGACCTACGTATAATGTATCTGTGCATCTGGGATATTATTAGCCCATTATTTCTTTGAGGATTTAAACAGCTGGGGATTCGCCCTTAACCTTCCATTTACAGTCTATGGGTTCACCTGATTTTAATATACTAGTTCCCCCTCTCTGCACTCTCTCTACCACATTGAATGGAAAACTGGACGGCTTCTGCTCTCTAAAGTTGTATTAGCTCTTCATGTTCTTTAAGGAGCTATTTACTTTATGAAACGGTGATTGGAAAAGTGTTTCAATGAGTAGATGATTTGTACTGTTTCTAAGTTTAAACACAATGCCCAGGACTTCTTAGGCACCAAGTATTGTTTTCATTATCACAACTGCCCTTTCTCATTTGGTCTTGTTGTCAATATTGGTGCAGTTTCTAAGAAGTATATGAGATTTTTCCACAGACTGCAGAATACCCCTGCCTTTATATTCTGTCTCTGTGCACACACAATTGTCTTGGAGACGCTTTTGTAGAGATTCATAGCAACACAAAAAATAGCTCCTTTGGATGTCGTGGATAAAGAAGAGAGCTGGAGAAGTTCTTCCGGCGAAGTCTGCCACACTTACTTTGTCCAGGAGAATAGTGGGAAAAGCTATGTTCTTAAATACTTTTCACTTCCTTTACATAGATTCACCACCTACGGCAGGCCAAGGTGATGGAAGAGCAGACTGGAGCTTTCTGGAAAGTGAACTGGGATGAGTAAAGAATAAGATATTGTGACACCGTGATATCCTCCTGTCCTGGTAGTCTCTAATGCTCTCAGGCTGCTGGCTTCTTTCATTGCTCTGTATTCCCCAAATTGTGGCTCCAACCCATTCAGGAACATCTAGTTGGCAGAAGTACACATTGTGTGCAATGATTGTTTTAGTTTAGTATTTACTATGCCTACTTCTCCTATTTGTAAGGATCCAGCTTTGGGGAGGACTGTCAAGGAAAGTCCAAGGGGTGCCTTTTTCTTTCCACTGGCTTGTCTGGAGAGGCAGCTACAAAGGGGCAGCCCATTAGTGGGCACATGGTGGGTCTCAAAACAGAGATTGGATTGGATAGCCTCTGCTTTCTTACCCTGTGATATCAACTGCCCTTTCAGTCTTCAAGTGTCATAACTCTCAGATTGGGTCAGTAGACATATAGAGTAACAGTGAGGGTCTGGTACCTTCTATCTAAGCAAAAAGATCATAAAGGAACTTAGATCAGTAACAAGTTAACTTCCATAACATACTAGTCATCTAGGGCCTTGGAATCCCCATTCTTTAGAGCTCATCTTTTCTCCTGGGACTCCTTTTTAACCCTCAGGTCTCTTTTGACTCAGTTCCTAATTTGTCCTAATTCTTCCATTGAATCATGTTCCACCTCTCAACTCCAGTCATCTTGTCATTACTTGGCCATTATCAATTGGAAAAATTCTGTGAAACTATGCATATACAATTAAATTTGAAACCCTGACTTTGGTTCTGGCTTTTTGGTTCAACCCACCACTGCTAGATAAATGAACTTTTGGGTATAAGAATGTGAAATGACTTACACATGTCTTTTCCTCTTTTAATTACTATCCCCACTTTAGATCTCCTTTCAGATTTATATCCTCTGGACTAATGGACTAAGCCTCATGCCCAATTTTTTTTTTCTTTCAGTTCTGGTGGAAATTCAGAAGAGAAGAGAGGTGTGTGTGAGAGATATTACTTTGTAAAGTTTACTTCATCTCATCATATCCTCTCTGGCCTATCTCATTACTATCCAAGCAAGCTCGATTTGATTTCCATATTAGCTTCCTAAAAGCTACAGAACACAAAAGAGGCAGAATAGCATAATGGTGTAGACTCTGGAGACAAAAGACTTGTTTGAATCTAGGTTTGAGTCTTGAGGAATTTACTCATCCTCATTGTGTCTCAGTTTTCTCATCTATAAAGTGGGGGTAAAAACAACCCATAGGATTGTTGGGATGATTAAGAAAGTTATATGTAAAGGACTTAATACTGTGTTTGATTCAGAGACTTTTACATGAATTACCTTTCACCATTCAGAACTCCATCTAAATGGTACCTCTTTAAAAGATGCTGTCCCTGGCTATGCTGTCTAAAGTTGCACCTCACTATTTTCTAGCTCTGGTCTTGTTTATGTTTTCCTTACAGTACACTTTATTCCTATTTCATCAATTTGATAATTAATTTTTGGTCTCTTTCCTCCACTGGATAGCAAATTTAATGAGACTGGGGACCAAGTTTTACAAAGATAGATCAATAAATTCATCAAGAGATATTGGTAAATATCAAATAATTATTGAAATACTACAAGACCATCAGAAATTTCAAAACAGAACATCCATGTTACACTTGCTTCTTTGAGGAAAATTGGAGAAATGAAGATGTTTAGAAAATACTCAGAATGTTTCACCTGCTTCCCCCCCATAACCCTATGCTGATTCAGCATTTTACAGTCTTATTGATCTTTCTGAAATCCAAACTCTGACTTTGTTATATGTGAGCTTGAACTGAAACCTGATGTCACATTGCAGTGTATTTAAGGCATTGTTTAAAATATGATCAACTGGCAAATTCCACACCCGACCCAGGAAGACTTGGGACTGATGAAACCAGACTATAAGTGATGCATGTTCTTCTCCAAGTGGGCAAATGAATCTCAGCTTCTTCATACTCTTGTTCTTGGGTTAATTAACTGCTTGTAACAAAAGAGAAAAGCTAGAGTAGATAATTTGATATTTTATATACCACCAAGATTATGTGCTCTAGGAGTCACTGAATATCTTCAAACCCTTATTTAAATGTCAAGTCAACTTGATTCAGCTAATATTTATTAAGTGCCTATGAGCAGGCATAATGCAGTGAGCTGTCAAGGATACGGGTGAGAAAGATGCAGTCTGTCCCTGCACTTCACAAGGATAGAGTCTAATAGGGTTGTGAAATACACCAAGAAGATAATAAAATGCATTACTAATATATTATGATAATTCTGTTGCTATTCAAAAGCCAAAAAAGTACAGTTAAAAATATTACTTAACTACCATTTATTGCACAGTTACTTTGCACAAAGCTTCTGGAAACTGTTTTTTATTTAACTTATTTCATTCAACAGTTAAATCTGGTGCTTGAAAAATGCTTTTTCCAGATGTACTCTGGGGCTTGAGATAGAGAACAGCATAGGAAAAGAAAGAGATCTAGAAAGGTGCACAGTACACTGGAGAGACTGCAAGTAGACCAATGAGATTGAAGCAAAGGTTCCGTGAGGCTGAGGAAGGAGCTAAGGCTGTGAGGGTTGGCTGCATGAGGGCCACTTCATGACAAAGAACCCAGAAATTCTGTGCCCAGAAGCATCTACTAATCAAAAATGAATATGTTAAGACTGTATAACAAGTTTTCCAATAAAACATATTAGTATTACCATAATATACTATTGGGAATGCCAATAATATATAAGGTTACTAGTAAAAATATATTTAAATATATATTTTAATTTTATATTAATATATAAATAAATATTTGTTTATTTAATGTTTATTTATTTTTGAGAGAGAGAGAGAGAGAGAGAGACAGAGCATGAGCGGGGAAGGGGCAGAGACAGAGGGAGTCACAAAATCTGAAGCAGGCTCCAGGCTCTGTGCTGTCACCATAGAGCTCAACGTAGGGCTCAAACTCATGAACTGTGAGATCATGCCCTGAGACAAAGTCAGATGCTTAACCGACTGAGCCACGTAGACTCCCCAATAAATATATTTTTAATGGAAATACCAATGCATATAAAAATACTCCAAGATTTTGTTTATTTGGAGTTGAGTCATCATCAGCTAACAATTGATTAACTAAGCTACTTATTAATTAATTTAGATGGTGTCAGAGAACTGATATTTAAGAAAAGCTGATATTCTAGGAGAACATTCTAATGTTAGTTAACCATTGGTGTCTCTCAGTTTTTTATTTCAATAATGCTTTCATAGAAGAGACTTGAACAGAGCCAGGTGGCCTCAAATATTACAAGGACTAGAACTTGACCACGTAACAATGAATTGCAGATTTAGAGGGCTATTATGCCTTTTTGAAGGGCATAAGTCATTATTTTCAGCTTTATTTGTTCTTAAAAATAAGGCATGAATTGAACTGAGGTTTTGTCATGTGGATGTGTATGTGCTCATGTATGGTTTAGTGAAAGTTTTGAACCTTATTTTCTCTTGTATTTATAGACTCTGAGACAAAATTTTTGAAAATATCATATAATGAATGAATTTAATGGACTTGGATTTTAAGAAGTGCCAGAGTGATTTCTCTTACAAAAAAAGAATGTGAAAATCTATGTACATGAATTTTAAACAACATTTTGACAGCTCTTTTGAGCTATAGTCAGCATACAGTAAACTGCCCAAATTTAAATTATACACTTGGATAAGCATTGGCATATGTGTATTCCTATGAAACTTCCAGCATAATAAGATAAGGTAAAGAACGTCCCCATTACTCCTAAAGTTTCCCATGCTTTTTGCTACTGTCTTCCTCAGACCCTCTCCTTGATCTCAGACACCTCTATTGGCTTTCAGTGTGTAATTACTAGAGTTTTATGTAAGTGGAATTATATGCTATACATGATAAACACACACTGATGAATCTCTAAATAATTATACTGAGTGAAAAAAGCCAGATTAAAACAAAAGGTATATTTTCAGAAGCTTTTAAATCCAGAGAGTTTTGTGGTAATATTTATGTTCATGTTTTATCAAAAGAAGACCTCATAATTTGTTTCATGAATCTATTCAGTTAATTTTGAAAATTCCAATTTTTATTAGTAATTATACAATATTATACAATGTTATAACCTTAAATACAAGTGGTTAAATCAACAAGTTGGATTCTCCAATGTCTTAGATCTGATTAATTAAATCTCAATACTTTATAGTCTAGTCACCTTCATTAAATAATAATAATAATAACTAAATACTTTATAAATAATATGGTTCAACTTCAGCCAAATATCTCAGAGGGGAATAATGAAAATTAAAAGCCACAGTTTCAATTTCTTTCTCTTTATGGGTAAATATTGAAACTGACTTATAAGATTCTTAGTAAAAATCCTGCCAGTGAGCAAAACTATTAGAAGCCTGGAAGAGCAATCTTCTCTTTCATCTTGAGAAAACTATTAAAATATGATTTTATGTTTTTATTGTAGATGTCTCATCTCAGTTCAGTGATCTCAGATTTTCCATGAGAATTCTGACCAAAATACTCAAATTCTTTAATGGCAGTCAGGCAATTCTGCCTTCCTATATCATGTGTTTAGATAATTTTTAAGAAATTATATATAATTCTTTATTCTGCTTGATACCGTCTCTGAATGCACAAGTGGATGCATGCATGCAGGAATTAGTCTCCATTTGATTCATTGCTTCTATAGTGAATGTGTGATCTTAACCTAAAGATCATATTATTTTTCAGCCTATTCAGTCTAATAATAGTGACCATAATTTCTGATCCTATAACTTCCAAATCTGCTTAGAAACATTGGATGATGTGGCTTCTGAATGAGCCTCCCTCCCTTCATTTCATATAACTGAGAAATGAACAAATTTCAGGAAAAACTTGCACCAACCATGAAAAATGGAAACGAGAGTCAGGCTGGAGTTGTTATGCTTCTGATTTTAAAATCACCAACAGGGATGTCTCGGTGGCTCAGTTGGTTAAGCACGCAGCTCTTGATTTTGGCTCAGGTCATGACTGTATGGTTTGTGAGACAGAGCCCTTAATGCTGATAGTGCAGAGCCTGCTTGGGATTTCTCTCTCCCTCCCTCTCTGCCCCTTCCTCTTCCCCTGCTCTCTTCTCTCTCTCTCTCTCTCTCTCTCTCTCTCTCTCTTTCTCTCTCTCTCTGGAACACACACACACACACACACACACACACGACTAAAAAAATCAGCAACAGAGGAAATCTTAGTGTTTGATGGGAACACAGAATTGCACTGAAATCTACATGGGCATGCTATCAGATAAGCAGAGGTAAATCATAAAATGAATTGTAAATGGTAACAGTTTCACTAATTAAAGGGAAGGGCATTCCAAGCCAAAGAAATAGCATGTACAGAGTGCATTTGAAAAGTTTACAGAACAAATTCTCCTGATTAGTGACACAATTCTTCTCGGACGTGTTTTGTAAACCTTTGTAAATTTTTTATTAAAATTTCTTACAGTAAGATTTATGTCACCAGAATTTAAAAAGCACTTTTATTAATCAATTGGTGTATTCACTCCTTCATTAATAAAATATTTTTTTCTCCTAGAAAAGTTGATGACACCCAACTGACATTAGACACTTTTGTTACATGCTCCCTCCCTGTATTTAATCACACACATTTGTGAATTTCCTGCCTTGAAACTGAGGAACCCTGGTGTGCATCAAGGGGGTTATTTGGAGTTTTGTTTACAAATAAACACCCTTGTACTGTGGATGAAAAAACTCAGGAGAGTTGAGGCCAATATTTAGACACTCGTAGCACCAAAATTAAGACTCTTGAGCATTTTAATTCCACTAGGAAGTTATACATATATATAATAACCCTGAGTTCAAATGGAACTGAAATACTTGTTTGTTGTCATGAGCTACAGTTTTATCTCTCACAAATGGAAAACATTTGACTATGTTTCACTCATGTATGTTCTTTTGCAGTCCTATCTCTGGGTGGAATGAAAGCCTCTAGATTAATAGAGACAAAAAATTATCCTGAAAACAAAGAATAGCAGGGTATCGGTAGTGTAGTATATGACGGTGACCATCCCCCCACCCCACCTTCTCAGGCTTGTTTTTCTTCATAATGCTTATTGTCACAAGACAAATGATATAATCCTTTTTCTGTTTGTTTCTGTTCTCCCTCCCCTTCTAGAATGAACATTCTAGGAGTTTCTTTGTTTTGTTCACTGCTGCATTCTTGGTGCCTAGAGCAGTGCCTGGCACTATTAATTGCCTGATAAATGCTAATGGAATTAAGTGAATATGTACTAATTGTGTGTGTGTGTGTTGAATGGTTGATGGGAAGCTCATTAAACAATCACTAAGGTTTTAAGTCCGTCTCTCTACTCTTCCTTCTCACAGCACTAAGCACCGTCCGTATATGGGGGGAGGGGGTACCAAGTGCTTGCAATGATCTAAAAAATAGTAGAACATGCAACACAACATAATGGTGGATAAACTCAGATACACAGTTTGCAGTATAAGTTACAGTTTCATTTTTTTCTTGTTTGTTAAACAAAGTATATGAACTAAGAAAGAAAAAAGGAATTTCAGAGCCTAAAAGGAAAAGAAATGGGAGTGGCGAGTGCTTTCACTCAGATCCCTGACTAGGGAGGCAGCTGGATGGGCAGAGCAGTCAGCTTGCAGGTCATTGCAGACTACCCAATCATTACTTGCTGTCATCGATCAGACAGGATGCTTTAAAGTTAGACTCCACCAGGGGTACCTGGGTGGCTCAGTCTTTTGGGCATCTGACTTCAGCTCAGGTCATGATCTCACACTTCAGGAGTTTGAGCCCTGCATTGGGTTATGTGCTGACAGCTCTTAGCCTGGAGCCTGCTTCTGATTCTGTGTCTCCCCTTCTCTCTGCCCCTCCCCTGCTCATGCTCATGCTCATGCTCATGCTCTGTCTCTCACTCTCTCTCTCTCTCTCAAAAATAAAGAAAATAATTTAAAATTTTTTAAAAAAAATTGTTAGCCTCCACCACCTGTTGGATATTGCCAAGAGGACTAAAGATACAAGTCCAGGAACTTCAGTGCACCCAGAACCTTGAGTGTTCTTATTCATTTGACACCAGCTAATTGCTTCAGTTAGGACTGTGTATACTTCAAGTGTGATATATTTTGTGTGTATTCCCCAATGTAGACTATCCTCAAAGACCTTAGTCTGTACTTTCTTATCATATTCTCTTCCAGCAGATGTGACTTATTGTCCCACATGAATTCCTTCCCTTTAATCTCAAGTTTGTGTCTTCTCAGTTCTCAGAATCTCTTGCCTTCTCTCTCAATCTATCTAATAATTGTCTGACTTCACAAGATTTAGTTTTCAAGTCCACCTTTTCCACGAGCCTTTCTGGACCCCTTAGCTTGCAGAGAGCTCCCAGCCTTTGCTGTCTTCTGTTACATGCCTGTTCTACTCAGTCTGTCTATAACAGCATGATTTATGGGGGTATCATCTCCTAGCTACACAGCACATTTCTGAATGGCAAGGATAAATTGACTTCTCTATCTTTCATAAAATCTAGTTCTTCTAATAGATCAAATACTAATTTATGCTCAGTATGTACATTTGACAAATAAATGCATGAATGCAAAAGATTAGCTCCGAGCACTATCTCGGGGAACTGCTATCACCTCAAGATGAGATTATGACTTTCTGGTATCAATGCTTCTGTTGGTGATGTCAAGGGTTGGGGTGGGAGTGTATGGAGGAGTTGGGGGGGAGGTGTTATGATGATACTTTTCTTCCCTAGAAAGAGCACCAGAAGGAACCAGAGATGGAGTTACTGCCATGTTGTAAATCTCAGAACAGCAAGAACAGAAATAGAACATGGTCCCAACTACCCATACACATCTAATGGCCACAACTCCTTCTTGCAAATGGAATGTTCTTCTTCACAGAAGAAGTATAGAGAGGAGAAAAGGAACTAGAGAGTTCATAAACAAAACTGGGTAGGGGCTAGAAGCCAAATCCCATAACCAGAATCTGGATATTTAATTCCTCCAATTTCAGTGGGGATCAGAGAAGCAAAGTTATGTATAAGTGGCTTGTCTTTGGTAACCAAAGTGGTTGTACAATCTAACAATATTTATTGAGCATATACTATGTTCCTGGTACTGCTTAGGGGTCTTAAATATGTATGCAGGTAGTACTATATAATTATGTTCATTTCCTTTTTTTGTTGTTGTTTCAAGTTTTCACCTAAATTCCGGTTAACATATAATGTACTATTAGTTTCAGAAGAACTTAGTGATTCATTACTTACGTAGAACACTCAGTGCTCATCACAAATATGTTCATTTTAAAGATAAGGAATCTGAAGCACAGAGAGGTTAGGTTACTTGCTAGTAACTGGAGGAGTAAGCATGTGAATCCAGGCGGAAGAGAAAATTTTTGCTTTGAATGTAGATTTAAAATGCATTAGAAACTAATTATAACAGAACACAATGCTGAATAAGTGGCAAAAAGTAAATCCTACTTTTCTCCAGAAATTCTCAATCTTATTCCACTAGATTCCATGATTAAATATCAAACTATAAACATTAGTTATAGGCATAACTGGTGGCAGTTAGAATTCTAAAAATATCCAGACTTTTTTTTTTTAATGTTTTGGGTTTGGCAAAGCCTCCTAACACATTTTGCCAAGCCGTTTGCGCCTTAATTTTTAAATCCTTGAGTATTTCAAGGGAAATATAATACATATCGGATTCATTTACACTTAACTCATCAAAACTTTGGTAAGGGTTATCTCATGGCCAAATGTACTTTTCCCCTCCAAAGAAGTCATGTTCCACTGACATCCAACTGCACCCAACATGCCAAGCTCAAGATCTCTCCTAGCATTCAGCAAAGCGAAAGTGGGTTCTAAAACTGGAAAGCCAATCAACTACCAGGTTAATATACAGTGGGCATAGTTGGGGGAAACTATAAATGGACTGTGGCCTTGTTTGAATTCACAATCTATGATGTATTTTGGTTACATACAAATAAAAACAGTGATAAAAAGGAAGTATCTAAAAAGAAACATTTTTGTACAAATCATACACTTGAAAAATCACTAATTTTTTAATTCTATTCTCTTCTTTCTCATTCGCTAGACAGGAATTGCATCAGCTTACTGAAAATTTATCCCTGGAGGTGGCACATAGTTAGTACATATTTAGCTGGTCTAACTCATTACCTTCCTCTAGTGGTTACTTTTTCCCTTCCTTCCTTCTTTTCTTCCTTCCTCCCTCCCTTCTTTTTCCTTCTTTCTTTCTTTCTTTCTTTCTTTCCTTTTTTGTTTATTTAAACAGGTAATTCATGCACACATTAAGAAAAAAATTAATCAACACAAAGTAATTGTTCAGAGACAACCGTCCTTGCCAGTTACTTGTGTTTCATCCTATAGACATTAGATGCAAATGAAAGGATGTATGTGTGTGTGTTGTCCATTTGTGGCACCAGCGATAACATATGCAGACTGTTCTGCATCTTGCTTTTACTCTTTTAATATATTTTGGAAATCAGTCCCCACCAATAGCACAGACCTGACTAATTGCTTTTAAGGAATATAAAATGTACACTTTTATATGAATTTACATACTTTAACTTATTGATAGATAAGTAGATTGTCTACTTTGGCTTTTAGTGCTGTTATGTTGTATGTGAGGAGCAGATCTTTAAGTACTTTTTTCTGCAACTGTTGTAACTTTCCATTTTCTCACTCTTCTCAGGTATATTTGGTAGAAAATTTTCACTTTAATTAGACTTTCAAATGTAACTGCATGACTTTGAACAGCAATATCTTATACTTCATTTCATCCCCAAGGATCTTTGATTACTCATTTAGCATGTGCATTTTGTGTATTTGTGTATCTACATTTGTTTAGATTATCTACATTTTTAACATTTTTGGCATTTTCAACAACTACTCTTGGTATTATATTTTTGTTGCTTTTTAAATAATTCTATTTTTTACCATCACTTTTTTCTTCTGTCCTTTGGGTTGATTTTGTTATTTTTCTCAATCCTTTAGTTAAATTTTTATTCATTTTTATGCTTCACTTGTTTATGTGAATGATTAAAGCTACTAATTTAATGTTAGTTTGCTGTATCTGCTAGGTTTTGATATGTAGAATTTTCATTATTGTCTAACTTTGTACATATTTTGATATATTTTTCACTTAGTAAATTTTCACATTGATGTATTATTTAATAAAACACTGTCTTCTAAGTTTCCAGGTGGAAGGCTGTTCATTGTATGTCTTATCTCATTTTGCTATTAGTTACATATATATATGTTACATACATATATATGCATATGTATGTTTATGTGTATATATATGTTATTTTGGTTAGAAGAATATACATACTATTTCTACTCTTTGAAAAAATGAAAATTGTCTTTATGACCAAGTTTTAACTCTCTGTTTTGTGTAACTACTTAGTTAACTTTGAATTCACCCCTAAACATCTTTCTGTTTCCCTTCACCATGGAGTATAAGGGGAATCATGATGTATCCTGAAATTATCATGAGTGGAGTGATGTGTGCCATCATTTGTTTTTGCTGACCTTTGATAAAGTAAACTCTGTTTTCTAAATTTTAACCATTAGTTTTAGTCTTTAGTGCATTTTTTAAGGTGTGTTTTTTTTAATTTTTAAATTTTAAATTTTAATTTTTTAAGTGTTTATTTTTAAAAAAATTTTTAACATTTATTTATTTTTGAGACAGAGACAGACTGTGAGTAGGGGAAGGGGCAGAGAGAGAGGGAGACACAGAATCTGAAGCCGACTCCGGCTCTGAGCTGTCACCCAAACGTGGGGTTCAAATCCATGAACTGTGAGATCATGACCTGAGCCGAAGTCAGAAGCCCAACCAACTCAGCCACCCAGGCGCCCCTTAATGTTTATTTATTTTTGAGAGCGAAAGAGACAGAGCACAAGCAGGGGAGGAGAAGGGAGACTGGAAGACACAGAATCCAAAGCAGGCTCCAGGCTCCAAGCTGTAGGCATGGAGCCCGACACAGAGCCCGATTGGGAGCCCTACATGGGGCCCACACAGGGCTTGAACTCCTGAACCGTGAGATCATGACCTGAGTCGAGTCTGGTCGCTTAACCGACTGAGCCATCCAGGTGCCCCTAGTCCTTAGTGCACTTCTGTTGATATGATATCCATTGTCTTGCCATTGCCTCCACTTGTCAGATTCACCTATCCTGTGACCGTCTCCCCACTAAAGGATATAATTGAAAGTTCTTTGTTTACTTGAAATAGTTATATATCTGTATCTATATTTATCTATTGATAGATATATGTATATAGAGAGAATATATACTACAAATTGAAATTAAAACATTGATTCAGTGGATTAGCAAAGAAAAGTATAGATCCATAAGACCTAAATACAATAATTAACAATCTTTTTGCCCAGAAAACATAACTTAGCATTTTTAGTAGCCATGCAGTATTTCTATAAACAACTCCATAGCTAGAAGAAATGAGAACTCATAAATCTTTAGGAAATAAGTTTGGTTCAATCAGAGAAAAATAAAGAACAATTCCAACAGTTTAAGAGAGAAAAGTGGGTTATTTTGTAGATCAGTATTGATTTTTATGGGGAAGCCTAGGGTTCAACAGGATTGCCCGAGTTCCTGAGTCTGTGGGAGGTGTCTGCAGTGTGGGCTTACAGGTTTTAGCCTATGGTGTAGGGAAAACACTGGAGAATTCTAAAACCCTTTGAGCAAGGTGTGGAAATATCTTTGAGGGCCAGTAGAGAAGAAGTGACCATTCACTGGGGGAGAGGAAGATGAATAACATGTGGCTCTAAGAAGTGGGGGCTGTGGCAAGACCATGGACATTGGCAGCAAAAGCACCAGGAATTGAGGTCACTGTGTAAGACAGCAGGGACAAGCTGAGGCCAGCAAGGACATGTAAGGGCCACAGAATGGACACAGCTCCCTCGGTGCCAGGACAATGCACAAGCCACCACATCTACCTCTCTGCCTCCTCACTAGATATCCTGAACCAAGAACCTAGATCACTCCCTTCACCTGTTAATAAGGAAAAGAGAAGAGGAAGCTAAAGCAATCCTTGAAGAGTCCAAATAGTTACCCAAAGGTGACTGAGTTCTAACTGGGTTCAACTGAGTTACATTAAAATAGCAAGGTTACATTTTTCTATTACAACTGGAATTGAAGTCTTATGAACAAAGGTGACTTCAGTTACGGAGAAATAAAGATAATTACTTTTAGCACATCTAAGTTTTTCACTGTGTAAAGTATATGCCCATGCCAACCTTCCGAGTGTGCCCCCTTCTTCAGAGAAATACGTGTTCTGTTGATTCGTTCCGATATCTCCAGCAGCAGAATTATCTCTTTTTCTAATCCCGTTATATGGGTCACCAGTCTCTCAACTTCCCTTGTTAGAAAGCTAGGAATTATCCAAGGCTATGTCCCTCATTCTCTACATCCAATTTTTCATGAAGTGTTACTGATTTTATCTCAGAAATATTTCCTGAGTTGGATCTTACTCTATTTCCACTGTCTCTGTGACTCTCATCATGTCTCAAAACGATTGCAGCAGCAATTTATTATTCTGCATTCCAAAATTCTTTCTCTTCTGTAGTTTAGTGCCAGGTATCTTTCTAAAAAATTAATTTATTTTTCTTTCTCGTCTGTTTACAACCCCAGCTAGCTTCTTACTGACCACAGTGCATGGTTCCAACAACTAATTGTGAGCTTCAAGGCTCATCACCACCTGCTCTGTAGCGAGGCTCCCCCATCAACACCCTTTGATCTTGCCACAGGGAACTTCTCATTGTTTTTGGTCTAAAAAATCTTATTTTCATGACACTAGGGCTTATTTTTATGAACCCTCTGAGTTCTCCATGGCTAATTGTCTGCACTATCTGTTCTATTTATTTAACAGTTAGCTACAGTGGCTGTATGTTGAAGTTTTATAGCATTTTTAAAGAATTTTTTATTTTTAGGAGCGCCTGGGTGGCTCAAGTGGTTAAGTGTCTGACTCTTGGTTTAGGCTCAGATAATAATCTCACAGTTTGTGGGTTCAAGTCCCACATTGGGCTCCCTGCTGTCAGCATGGGATTCTCTCTCTTGCCCCTCCCCTGCTCTTGTTCTCTCTTTCAAAATAAATAAACTTTTAAAAAGAAGACTTTTTTATTTTTATCAAAAATTTTAACAGATATAGGCATTTGATTGAAAAGGCAAACATTATTAAAAGGCTTATATTAAAACAAACAAACAGGAAACAAAGAACATCCCCACAATCCTGCTCCCAGAGGGAGTCACTTTAACTTTTTTTTCTGTTATTACTACTATTACCTCCATCTTTTTTTTTTTTTTTAATATAACACTACGTAGCAACTTCTGATTATGGAACCACTTCTCTTTCCTGCGTCATTGGAAAATAATTATATCACTTTTTTAAAATAAAGATTGAATACATCATTATTATAATGTGAATGTTAAAAAGAACACTATATTTATGTATATCACATTGTTCATACCATGCTATTGTGAACAATGCTGCAATGAACATTAGAATACAGGTATCTCTTTGACACAATGATTTCATTTCCTTCCTCTATATATCCAGAGGTGGGATTACTAGAGCATATGATAGTTTTATTTTTAATTTCTTCAGGAACTTCCATACCCTTTTCCATAGTATCTGTACAACTTTACATTCCCACTGAAGGTATGTAAGAGTTCCCTTTTCTCCACATCCTCCCTAGCATTTGGTATCTTTTGTCTTTCTGATAAAAGACAGTAATATGTGTGAGGTGATATCTCACTCTGATTTTGATTTGCATTTCCCTAATGGTTAGTAATGTTGAACAACTTTCCTTGTACCTGTTGGCCATTCGAATGTCTCCTTTGGTAAAATGTCTGTTTAGTTTCTTCAAACTTTTTTGTTTGAAGAACAACAAAAATGTTGTTCTTCAAACAAAAATGTAAACATTTTTTTACATTCTAATAATGTGAAAAACACTGGCTAAAAATATGTCTGTTTAGTTTCTTCAAACTTTTTTGAAGTTTCTTCAAACTTTTTTGAAGAAGAAACTAAACAGACTGGTAAAATGTCTGTTTAGTTTCTTCAAACTTTTTTGTTTGAAGAACAACAAAAATGTTGTTCTTCAAACAAAAATGTAAACATTTTTTTACATTCTAATAATGTGAAAAACACTGGCTAAAAATATGTCTCAATTAAACCAAACAGGAAAGGAGAAAATGGCAGAAAGAGAGGACCCAGGGAATAAGAGAAACTGGGTGAAAGCTTGAGTTGCCTATGGGTTCAGTAAAAAGTGGTTCAAAACTTGGTGGTGGAAACAAGGGACCAGAAATGGAAATACCTTCCATCTCCAAGGGAGCTAAGGAAGCTGAATGGAGAAATACACTTAACCCTGGAACCAGAGTGTCAAAGCAACCTGTTCATAAAGTTCATACTTTATTCATAAAGTAATCCCAGAAAAGCTTCTGCTAGGGTCTGTGATTCACACCAGCTCCAAAAACTACGTCAGTCTGGTAATCTTGATGTCCTTGACCTTCAACCAAGTCAAGTCAATTAGTGAACAAATTGGACCTAGAGTGCTTGTCTGATGTCAGCCAAGAAGCCTGAGGAGACTTTGAAATTACCTTAGCATAGCAATTTTGTGCTCTGTAAACCAGTGCTTTGTTTTCGTTTGTTTATTTTAATATTTTTTTATTTCGATTTGTTTTTCTCATTGACTTCACTAGTAAAATCTTTTGAAAACTACCAGTCTACCAGGTAATACAAAGGATATATTTTTTTAATAAATTGACTTTAGAAATGCTAACATGCGTGGTGGCATTAGCAGTGGACTTATACCAGTTTGATTCCCCCCAAAATTGGTAGAACCCTGGAATATACTTGGGGGAAATCTTATAGATTCAAATTCAAAATCTTATAAATTCAAAGACAGAAAGAGTTATCTGTCTTTCTCCCATAGCAGATGATTCTCTTTATGTTTCTTCCTAGTTGGGGGCAAAGTTCACACTTACATCCCAAGTGAAAAAGTATATAGCTGTGGAGTATTATTTCATGCACACTGTGTAAGTTTCTTATTACATTTCTACATGTTATATCCTGAAGATACAATTTCTTAACATGGAATATGTATTTTTAGTGTGAATCACACCTTTATGTACCACATGTACTTAAATAAGACTAAAATAGAGGAATGTATTTATTTCTCTGTCAATAGACATCACAGAGTTTTTTAAAAAAATGCTCATACTTTTGGGGAAAGAACCAAAAAAATGGAACTCCTTTTTAAGTATAATAAGACTCTTGGAAAAATTATCCAATATAAGAAGAAAATTTAAAAAATAACCCACACAACCTTCAATTTAAAACATACTAGTTTGATTTCCAATATAGAATTTGTGTTCATATCTTTATTTAGCAATGTTACGGTTGTTTTTTTCCATTTGCTGTCCTCATAATTTGGTAGTTAACCTTCTTGTTTTTTAAAAAGAAGTTCTGCCAAAATATGCTGAGCAAGTTGTTTGTTTCTAAACCTTGAGAAATCAAAAGGAGCAAGTGAGCTTTATTATTATGACATTTTAATTATGAGTGCATTTATGTATTTTTTCTTTTGATCTTTGAATCGCTTTATGATTCTGGAGGTTAAATTTGTGAACTTGGGGGATCATAATCATTTACCTAAAGAGTAATGCTAACCCATGTGTATATATAAATAGTTATGTAAATAAAGTTATGACTGTACTTTTCAAAATAATATGAACACTTTACATTTCTGTTGTGTCAGGGCTTTCATATATATAATTTCATCTGATTACCAAATAGCTTGGGATCCTACCAGGTCAAATATTGCTCTCCCCCAGGCTTCTCACCCCCTTTGGTTTGTTTGTGTGCTTGTTTGTTTGTCTTTTATAAATAAGGAAACTGAAGCTTACAGATGGAAAGTGATGCCTCCAGGGTTGTGCAAATAGTAGGTGGGTGCTCTAGATCTAAAACTAAAAAATTCATCCTGCTTTCCATGACACTGGGCTCCCTCTCAGTATATAAACAATTTAACTTAGACTCGATGAGTGAAATGAGAAATGTGACTGGTGGTTACCAAGCTAGTTATTAACCAAAAGAAATCATTCAAATGGGTGACAGAGGGAAATGTGCAGAGGGAAATAAAAAGGTAGTAAGATGGAATCATGGAACTTTGAGGCTGTTTTTTTTCAACAAATCATTTTCCTAGGACCTTACTGAGCTACCACAATGCACCCAGCATGCTCAGGATAGAAAGATAATATGACATGAACCCTGGACTTGAGAAGTTCACACTCTGCATAAATACCATCCACATATAGATAAGCATTTATGATAACATACGGTCAGTTCTTTAGGCTCTACAAAGTTCTGTGGAGCAATAGCAGGACAGATCTGGTTTTGCGAGGTGTTATAGTCTGAATTTTGTGCCCCGCCCCCCACCAACGTTTATATGTCGAAATCCTAATTCTCAATGTGATCATACTAGGAGGTAGGCCTTTGGAAGGTGATTAGGTCATAGCATGAAGATTTCATGAATAGGATCGATGCCCATATAAAAGAGACCCCACAGAACTCTTCTTTTTCTCTCTCTTTGCCTTGAGAGGATAAAACCAGTAAAATGGCCCTTGGCAGCAACCGAATCAGCCAGAACCTTGATCTTAGACTTCCCATCCTCTAGAAGTGTGAGGAATAAATGTCTTGCTTAGGCCATTTAGACTATGGTAGGTTTGTTATAGTATCCTGAGTTGGCTGAAATACGGGGTCTGAAGCTTACACAATTTGGTGTGTGCATGGGAGGTGGGAGGAAGGTACAAGGAAAAGACAACAGAAACTATAAATATAAAATTAGGTACAGGGTCTTGGAAGGGGTATGTGCTAAGGAGGGTACCTGAAGTTTAAGCTCCTGTAATGTCACCTTGATAATGTAATCTTGATAATAGAAGGGGAGAAGCCTGGGGAGAATTTTGAGCAGAATAATCCTAGAGGGAGGAGCCTGCTGAGCAGAAAGACCTGGAGGCAACAACAGTTTAGAGGATGTCAAGGGCAGCAGCTGAGAATTTCTCAGGGGCAGGGAGAAAACATTCCTACAGAAAAAGCCTCTCGACACTACAAACACCTGAGTTGTTTCCCTGCCATGGAAATTCTCCCGTAATACGTTTAAAATAAAATGGATGAACTTGAGTAACTAACCATTTTCCCAGTTTAAAAAAAAAATGACTTTTGTCACCACATATAAAACATCTTTCAAAGGTGATAATCCTCAAAAAGTCTTTGTCTTTAAAATGTTAATTTAGGGGTGCCTGGGTGGCTCAGTTGGTGATGCCTTTGGCTTAGGTCATGACCTGACAGTTTGTGAGTTTGAGCCCCGCATCAGGCTCTTGGCTCTCAGTGCAGAGCCTACTTCAGATCCAATGTCTCCCTGTCTCTCTGCCCCTCCCCCACTCATTTTCTCTCTCTCTCTCTCTCTCTCTCTCACTCTCTCACCCTGTTGGTGTCAAAAATAAAAACAAAATTAAATGTGAATTTAAAATAAGTGGATGGAAATAACAAGAATGCCCTGTTGTAGCAAAGCCTTATTTCAAAAATATGAGAAATGCAGCAGAAAAAAGGTAGAGGGTATCTTAGCAGGTGTGCAAGCAAAAAAACCTATGACACTAACTCAAAAATAGGGCTGCTGAAATGGGGGTATGCCATTTCCTAACATGACTCCTGGTTACGGATTCAGTCAGTCATTCATTTATTCAACAAAGAGTCACTGAGTGTTTACTAGGTGAGAAGCACTGTACTAACTGCTAGAGAAACAACACTGAAGAAAAGGGAAAAGAATAAAATTCTCAACGTCATTAAAGCTTATGTTGCAGAGAGAAAACTGTCAAAAAATAACAAATAAATTAGTAACACATATAGTATTTGGATAGTGATAAATGTTTTGGAAGATCATTAATAAATTAGTTAATTAAGGGGGGGAGCGGTTTGCTGGGAAGGTGAGAGTTGTGATATTAAAGAGTGCAATTGGGTAAGGCCTCATATTCAGGACAAGATTTGAGCAGAAGGAGTAAGAGAAGGAGCCATTCCAGGAGAAGGAACAGGTAGTGCCCACAGGCTGGAGACTGTTATAAATTCCATGATAGGAATTTACCAAAAACAGAATCTCAATGCATTTAATTTGTGCTTAATACTTACATGTGCATGTAGATATAGACATAATGCTGAACATAACTGAATAATAAGCTGCTATAATTATAATTGATTTTTATGTTCTTTATTATTATTTTATTTAGGTATAATTGATGAATAAAATTATAAGATATTTAAAGTGTATAATGTGATGATCTGATATATATTATGATAGGACTCCCCGACATTGAATTAATTAACACATGCATCTAATGATTAGAAATGATTCAAGTTCAAACAGGTGAATTTCCTTAATAAGTCAAATTCTCTAATTTTGTTTGACCTATTTTCAACAACCTGGGAAAGTAATTTCTTAAACTCCCCTAGACTATCTCAACTTTTGTTTTAGTCAAAAACAAAGTGCTGAAATAGGCTGCATACCAGGTACTTTAAATCTTTAAGTAATATGTGTATCAGCTGGGATCACTGTATCCTTTGAGAATTATAAACAATTAGTTTGAACTCTTTCTCCTATATTCTCTGGGGGTGTCTGATCTCCCCAAATTCCAGGGAATTTGTGATCACCCTCAGTTCTTTCTCCAACTTCTTGTCTCTTCCAAGGTTCCATTCCCAGTTGTGGCTCATTGAATTTCATTAGCTTTTCTCTCCCCTCCCCCATCCCCCTTCCTGGCTCCCATGGCCAGATATGATCCCCCAGACAACATTCACAGTAGGAATTTTTATGTGCAAGATAACCTATTAAATTTGGGGACAATAAAATTAACTTGCATCACTTCACAGTTTTTTAGAAGCACTCACCACTGGAATTGTTTGATCTCTGTGTTTTCCTGGCAAATCTCCATGGCCACTCACCTTTTCACCTGAATCCTGGGTTCCTGGTCCCTCCTGCCTTGTCTGCTCCTTTCTTATATGCTCTTCTTCACACCAAAATTTCCATTTATCTTCTTGTGCAGAAAAGTTCAGATTTCTCTTTATTTTTCTCTCTATAATTATCCCTTGAGTTTTTCATATGTTCATATATATAGGTACAGATAAAGTCATCTGGAAAGAAATCATCTCCCTTTTTGACTGTCAGTTTTGAGCTTTAAAAATAATTTTCCTTCTTGTACATTTACTATAACTCTTCAGAACAAAAATTATTGTAATTCTTTGTTTTACAGAGCAGAAATTTAAAGTGTAAAGTAGTTTTTTTGCCCAAAGCCACATGGTGGATTCTAAGATTATCTGTTCCCAAGGTCAATGCCTGACCTGTACTCAATGGCACCATGTAGCAAAGCCATGGCCAAGGAAAATAGGCTGTCTCCTTAGGACTCTGGAAGGGAATATACTCTCTATTGTGCATCTGGAGTATATTGAGAAGGTCATGGGTGGTATAAAAAAACTAGATTCATTTTAGGGGAGTATACTTAGTATAAACCATTTTAAAGAGTCCTCATGTATGATGCAATAACAGGTTTTTTAAAAATGGGAGCTGTGGGGCACCTGTGTGGCTCAGTCAGTTAAGCAGTCTACTTTTGATCTTGGTTCAGGTCATGATCTCACCTCTGGGCTCTGCACTGACAGTGTGGGGCCTGCTTGGGATTCTGTCACTCCTTCTTTCTACCCTTTCCCAGCTCATGCTCATTCACTCTTTTTCTCTCAAAATAAATAAATAAACTTAAGAAAAAATAGCTTTCAAAGTACCAAACTTACAGTGGTTCATTGATATAATCCAAGACTGTAAAGTCAGAAATCTTGTGAATAGCATAAACATTATGTTTTTACAAATTCACTACTGTATGTTGGAATTAAAATGTGGGGGTTAAGATAAAGCTTGAGAATTTATATTTGGATCCAAATTTAAGGAGTATTATATTACATAGAAATTAATAGGATTTGTTTTTTGTTTGTTTTTTAAATATTTTTATTTATTTTTGAGAGAGAGAGTGACAGCGTGAGCAGGGGAGGGTCAGAGAGAGAGGGAGACACAGAATCCGAAGACAGGCTCCAGGCTCTGAGCTAGCTATCAGCACAGAGCCTGACGCAGGCTGAACCTACGAACTGTGAGATCATGACCTGAGCTGAAGTTGGATGCCCAACTGACTGAGCCACCCAGAAACCCCTAGCATTTGTATCCTCATTATTCCAAACAGTGCCATGAGCTTTCACTGCAGTTTTTAAATCTTTAGAATAGTTTTGATTAAGGTTTGACATCATGACATGCAAGCTGACCCTTACAAATAACATTCCCAGAATGAGCTCACTGATCTGCTCTGTAATTCTTATAATTTTATATGCTATAATTAGATGAGAAATATCATTTTTTATAAGTTAAATATTCTACTTTCATAGGCATTTCAATACAGATAAAAGCTTCTGTGAATGGCTAACAAATGAGGAAGATTTTAATGCATTTTATGGAACATCTAGTGATGTTGACAGTAAGTAATTATTGTAAAGTTAATTCAGACATGAATATGAACACTGATTTCCCATATCTGGTTAATTGCTAGCATATGCTTAGGGTGTGAAATTCTTGTGGGTTATACCGTGCCAACAATTAAGCCAAAGCATCCTTTGAAATAAATGATAAATCTCAAACTGAAACACATTTTCTCTAAATCAGAGACAGTATTGGGTATCTAATGATGCATAACAAATTTCCACAAACTTAGTGGCTTAAAACAACACATAGTTGTTATCCTACAGTGTAGGCATAGTTTATCTGGATTCTCTCCTTCAGGGTTTCCCACAGGCTGCAATTAAGTCATCAGTTAGGCTGTAGTCTCAAAATAAGGCTTTCCTAGGGAAAGAACCACTTCCAAGCCTATGTGGTTGTTGGCAGGATTCAGTTCCTTGAGGATTGCTGACCTAAGGGCCTCAGTTTCTCACTGGACATTGGCTGGAGGCCACCCTCTGTTTCATATGACTTCTCCATATGGCAGCTAGCTTCCTTAAAGCCAGCAAGGCTTTGATGTTACTATCTCATGTCATCTAATCACAAAAGTGACATTCTGCTACTTTTGCTATAGCCTATTTATGAGAAGAAACTCCTTAGGCTAATGTACTTTCCAGAGGAAGGGATTAGGATTAGACATTGGGACCATCTTAGTGTCTGGTCACCACAGAGACAATGAAAGATAGAACTGACTTCATAAGTTTTCAATATAAGTAAAAATAATCATGTAATATAAAAGTAGCCAGGCATATCATAGATGCCTAATAATAGTTCATTGGTTGGTTGTCTTTCTGTGTTGTAATTCTGAGATTTTAGAGGTTATCTGGTAGGCATAGTTTAAAAGCCAGTTACCTCCTTTGATATTGGTTTGTTATCTTTTTGTTTTTGTTATTGCTATTGCTATCATATCTTGCTAAACTCATCTTTGAATTTTGACAAGTTCTTTCTTTCTGTGTCTTATTTTCTTAGTCTATATCATTGTAAGTTTTTTGAAAACATCTCTTTCCTATCTCATAGGAATGTTAAAAATGTGGATGAGCTAGTGAGATATATGTGAAATTATGTTAAGCTCAAAAGAGTAAGACATTATTTAAACACAAAGATGTAGCATTTCATAGAAAGTACAATAAAAGTCATACATCCTTGAAATCATTTTCAAAGTATGATAATAGTAAACCTCAAATGCATACTTAGGTCTCTGTTCTGATGTTGCTTACCTATGTATAGTTTAGTAAACAGAAGAGTGACCTTTAAAAATGATATTTGAGAGAAGAAATACAAATTTACCACTGTGTGGTCATGAGAAGACAGTGTGCAGCCAGGAGTTTACACCACACACTCACCGCCACCACAGGGTACAGGAAAGGCTGAAGCTCTTTGTGCTCTGCCTTTGGTCACTCTGGGGACAAATTCTATTAACAGCTTTGCCTTCAGCGTGATGTTGGGTTGCAACTACTGAACGCCGACTTGTCCCTAGTAAGGAGTTTTACAATGTCAACATTCTAATTAGCATCCACATGGAAGGTGCCTGTTATTGTTGGCTTAGTTGCCTCTGTAATCCTGACAAACCATTCGATTGAAGAGTACTGTTGATGTAGTGTATAGCAGCCTGTGGCTTTCTTTGAAAGGGTTTATTAAAGCTGGATCCAGATTACAAATGTTTAACCTGGCAAATAACACTATGACCTCTAAAACAAATATTGTGTCATTAATATAGCAGTGTCCGCAGATGGGATTGGCAACCTAAAATGTGCTGTCTGTAAACATTTTCAAATTATATTTGAGGTCCTTAATTAACCCCATTAGGCTTACATATTGCAACAACCAGTCAATCGGTATAAAAGAACAACTGAATAAAGATAGAGATATGGTCATATAATATATACATATATATTATATTATATATTTTATAAATTATCTGGAGTCTGGGTTTTAAATCAGATTCAATGTTATTTGAAAATTATATTTCTTCCTTCAAGAGGCCAAATTCTTAACATGCCAGAACAAAATGGAATTAAGAATGATTAAACCCATCATTGAATTAGAAAGTAAGTTGAGACTTGGAAGTTACCTTACAGGTCATCTATTCTAATCCCTCAATTTATAGATAAAAAAAACTGAAACTCAAAGTGGCGAAGGGACCCAAATACAAGTTGAAGTGAAAAACCACAATTATGCTATTATACTCAATACATATATATTATACATATCTATTAAAAATTTTCATCATGGACTTTTAAAAAAGTGGCTTGGGATTTTCTTTCCAGCCATGAATGTAACTGATGACACCTTGTCTTATCTAATATTTTATTGAAGAAATAGGTTACCATTATAGTGAAAACTAAAGATGGTGCTAAAAGTTTGAATCCCCTATCAACAAATATATGTTTTTGTTTCACATTGCTCTTTGCACCTGAGATTGACACACTGGGTTTGATCACTATTCAGAAGTGTTTTCCTCATTATGATGAAGATTGTTAAGAAAATCCTCTGGTTTCTGGCATTATTTCCTACTTTGAATTTTATGTTTTGGGCTATCCAAATTTGGACTGCTCTGTGCTGGGTTGGTCTCCAGCTTCAGATTCCCAGCAGACTTCAACTATGGCCCAGAACATGAAGTTATGCTTCAGTGTTTCTTTAAACAGTGTTTTTCTCTCTGTGCATCTTCCTTCCACTTGATGATCCAATTTATCCATAATGAAGCAGCTACCTCAATGTCTCCAGCCATCTATATTATTCATAAATGTCTATGTCGGTAGAATATTATTGCAATGGGCTTTGCTTCCATCATGTATTACAGTATACATTTCCCTCACCACTCATTCCTTCATTTGTTATCCAGCCATTAAAAGAAAAGAAACCTTCACAAGGACTTCTACATTCTTGATCAAAGTATTGCCAGGTCTAAAGATCAGCAGAAGTGAACCTCTGGGGGTAGAGGAGAAGACCACTAGAATGTCTTATCAGAAACACATAAAAAAGCCTTAACTCCTGAATCCTTCTCTATTTATCTTCGCTTCTAGATCTCATACTGCCTTATCTATTTTCTGAATCGGTTTGAACAACAACAATCATGTCAACATGTTACTTCAACTATTGTTGATGAGGCAGCCCTCTGGAGAACATATTCCAGAGAAATGCTGATCCTCCCAGGGCTTCCCCCATGCTCTCTCTATATTTGCTTCTCAGGACTAGGTGTAGCAAAGCAAACTGCCAAAAACCAAAACCAACCAACCAAACAGGAAACAAATAACAAAAATAAAATCCCTGACTACAAGCAGTTCTCCATTTAGGAGAGACAGAAAACTTGACACACAAATGAACACATGAATGCTAAGGTTGCTACAGGAGAAATGCTATGTGGAGAAATTTCTTTTTTTTTAATTTTTTAATGTTTTTATTTATTTTTGAGAGAGAGAGAGAGACAGCGTCAGCAGGGGAGGGTCAGAGAAAGAGGGAGACACAGAATCTGAAGACAGGCTCCAGGCTCTGAGCTGTCAGCACAGAGCTTGACACGGGGCTCGAACCCATGAACCGCAAGATCATGACCTGAGCTGAAGTCGGATGCTCAACCAACTGAGCCACCCAGGTGCCCCAAAAATTTCTTAAAGAAAAGAAATGATATGCCAAACACTAGGTGGTAGTGTTTAACCACATGGGAGGGAAGAGAGGTAAAGAGATTCCACATATCTAGAGAAGTGGGTGCAAAAGAACAGAGTCATGTAGAAGTGTGGCCTGAGTTCTGAGCGGGGTCAGTATTGCTAAGGGTGAATGCATTGTGAATACAGAGAAGTTTGGGCTAGGAAGATGGGCAGCCACCATAATGGCCTGGCAAGCAATGCTAAGCAGGTTGGATTATACCCCCAAAGCAACAGTAAAGTACCAAAAGATCCTTAAACATGATTTTCTGATTTTATAAATTTTCTGATATATATTTACTGTAGAAATGTAAGCAAATACAGAAAACTGTAAAGACAGAAAAATCTTTCATTAACCTACAGCCAGAGAAAATCAATTCTGACATATATTTCCTTCTAGTGTATTTTCGGTTTGTACTTGATATGGCATATATAACATTTATCATATGAATTATATCATGTAGGTCTTGTTTTAGTCTCTTAATGTATTCACCTTTTGCTTTCCATTAAATATTTGTTGAAATCATAATTTTTAGCATTTTGATTTGGCTGAACCATAAAATTATGTCATCATCCAATGATTGTTGGTTACTGTGTTGTTTCCAATACGTTATCATCGTACATAAACCAAACCCATGTGCCATTTGAGGGCTTTCTAGGCTTATAAGGTCTTGGTTATTGTACTCAGATGACTGCTAACTCCATGGCCTGAAACCCTCCCCAGATTCTTGCGAATTCCTGGGATTCTTTTGCTCTCAGATTCTTTTGCAATTCTGCAAATGTGGTCATTCAGGGGTTCTACGAGGTCAACACTATTTTCATTGTATTATGAAGAAATTATGTGCCTTTTCATTCGCATTGTCTCATGTGGGCGAAGTGGAGTTTTCTAGGTGCTACGGACATGAGATGACAGCATCCTTCTCATGGGAATGGAATGTTTGGTTGTACTGTTTGGTTTTTTAAAAAATTTTCAGGATTAATGTTGAAGACAGTGAAGATGAATAGGTATAACACAATGGAACAATAGCCCACTGTATTGAGTGCGCCCACTCAATACTTTTTAAGTAGACAGGGCTCATAATACAAGACAACTGCTCTCTTTGTTCAACATGGCTTTTTTTTCCAAAGCAAGAAAATTCTGTCTCTCAGAGCTAATATGGTGCCAACTCTTGATTAAGAGTTTTCTCCATATCAACATACAACTACTGTTCAGATATTAAAATTCCTAATATCTTAACTTTAGATAGGCATAAAGAATGGAGGATGTGGCATATTCATATTTCTGCTATAGAAAGTTAGTGGAGAATATGCTAAGGGAATATGCAGAGTCCCGTTAGGAGGCTATTATGTAAGCCAGGTGAGAAAGGATGAAGCAGTAACAGTGTAACTGCAGTGGAGCCAAGTAAGTGAGATGTGGGAGAGATAGAATCCCAGGCTGCTCTATTAGTGTCATTTTACAAACGAGAAAACAAGGGGCAAGTCGTAAAGTAAGGGCCAAGGTAGGCTTTGAAATGGATCTCCTGAAACACCAAGTCTGTTGTCCTTTCTGCTACACCAGAGCTCAAAACCTCATTGTCCATGAGAAAATACATTTGTTGTTCACCTGAACACAAAGGTGATAACAAATCTAACAACTCACTGTTTTCAGAGCAGCTCTGTTCACAATCTTACAACTCCCTTTAATGTATTCACTTACGCATGGATGTTTTTGTCATGGGTCAATGAGTTTGATGTGGTTCTTGTTCTCTATCTCTGCCTCTCTCCCCCTCTCTCCCCTTGTCCTTTTTCTTTTCTTTTAACTTATTTGTTACTAGAACTGCCCACGTAGCAGTACTAGATGATGGTCATAAGTGACACACATTTGCTTTACATATATAATCTTCTTAACACTTCTTTGTAATTTGTAGAACTATTTATTCCACAGCAGCTGTGTCTGCCCTTGGAGACCACAATCCTTTGCAGGATAAGGCAAACAAGGAAGTGTGGTTTTGTTCAGAACTTTTCTATAGGAGTGCTAATTATGAGTTCTGACAACTCTCAGAGCTAGAAAGTCCCATCCAAGTATTAGTTTGTGATTTCATGGTTAATGTAGTTCCCTGTAGCAATGCAGAAGCTATTGATTTGACTTCAACATTATGAAGACAACAAAAGACACTAGGTCATGTCCATAAAAAACAAAATGCTTGCCATCCTCACTGCTCTTTCGGAGGGATATCTTCCTCCACTTGACTCCACAGTCATTGTTTCCACTTAATTGTTTCAATTTTTACTGCATATTTTTCCATTGAATTATTAATACAAAGGGGGAAACTGTGAACTTCTGTATACTTGTTCTGTATAGTGAACTACAGTAGACTTCCATAAATGATAATGCTTTATTTATATCCAGTTTCATTAAATTTTATAGTTAGTAAAATCCTGAAATAAAGTTAAAATAGTCTATTTTGGGGACAAAAGGAAGAAAATACTTTTAACGAATCACAAAAGTCAAAGGATTTGGGAGAAAGAGAACTGTTTCTTGCTTAAGATATTCGATTCCTTCTAGGCTCTCTCATTATGAGCAAGTGTGCGCACTGAGAGCTTACACAGTGTCAGATTTCTCAGCATGACTAATTGCAGAAGTATATATGTACCAACACTGGAAGCATATGAAGCTTAAAATAAGGCAGAAATAGCAGGGAGATGAGAAAATTGGGAAGTTTTCTATTTTTATATTGCTGTTAAACATATTGCCCAAAGAGAACTCAGTATTATCAAGAAAATTGAGACTAAGAAGACAGAAGTAATTTTTTCATAGGGATAAATGCATTTATCCTTTTCCACAGCCCACTCTCCATGTCAAGAGTTCTGGATACTTTTCCAGAATGTTCTTCAGATAGACTTTCTGTTTTAGTACAATCACATATTTTACCTCAGATCTAATTGTTCATCGTCTAACATCTTGTGTTCTAAATGAGTACTTCATTAGCTTCAGGGTAAAATCTCATTTCCCGTGAATGCTACCTCCAGAGTCAAAATTGAAGACATGAATATCAGAAATGTTAAAGGCTAGAACAAAAGTCCATCTGATCCAAAGGTACAGTATAACCAAGCAAATATTGTAAGAGAAAGTGGGTACTTTTCATGTCCTTCACCTGAAACTTGGACTAATGTTATATAAACATTTTTTTAAAAACTTTTTTAACATTCATTTATTTTTTTTGAGAGACAGAGACAGGACATGAGCAGGGGAGGGGCAGAGAGAGAGGGAAACATAGAATCCAAAGCAGGTTTCAGGCTCTGAGCTGTCAGCACAGAGCCCAATGAGGGGCTCAAACTCACAAACTGCTAGATCATGACCTGAGCTGAAGTCAGTTGCTTAAACCACTGAGCCACCCAGGCGCACCATATAAACATTCTTAAATTCCCTTAGAATGTTTCCAATATCCACACCACTAAGTAAAGGGGGCATATTGAAGAGAAATTAGAAATGTGCTTGGATACCTCATCCTGAGCTATAAATATATATAACAGTAGTAAGACTATCTCAAGCATTACAATGATTCTTATCAGATTTTGAGGTAAATTTTTAAAAGTTGCAGAAACTTATGAAAAATAAGTTTCCCAACTTTGTTTGGGAAAAATGTTCATAGAAGTTCTGATTATTCCAGTTTGAGCTACACATGATTTCTGTGGGGAATAAACCTGGTCGTGGGGCAGAGAGGTTGAAATCACACTCACCAATGTAGAACATACTGTATATTTACTTGTTTCTATGTTTATTTCTTGTCTTTGCACTGCAAAATGTACACACTGTGGCAAGGACTTTAACTGCCTTGTTCACTACTGGAGATTACCTCGTGGCATGTAGTAGGAGCTTTACAACTATTGCTTAAAACAATAGATACACTGATCTTCAATTTAGTAGCTCAAGCAATTTGCTTCGCTACCTCCTTTTACTGCCAAGGTTTATTTTTAGTTTCATTAGCATGGTCTTCCCATTGTACACTATCAACAAAAATTGGAAGCTGTCAATAGCTATTTCACTTAGTGGTGAACTGTTTAGATTCCTCACTAACACATTTTGTTTCCTAGATCATGAGAAATACTCACTACTCTCCTAGAGAAGCTTCTAGAGGGTGCCAGGACTATGCCATTTTCTTGGGTGTCTATGAAGGAGAGTGCATCTTCTGACTTATGAAGGATGTTGTCACTTCAAATCATGGACTTTGCATAACTGTGATCCTCTACTATGACCACCTGAGAGCCTTGTTTTGGTAACATGGAACAGTTTTGTGGGCCTTTCCAAGACTTGGAATTTTTCCACCGATCTCTCAACCCAGAATAAACTTCCTTCCTTCCATTCCCTAGATTCAAAGTATACTACTCCTTTAAATATTATCATAAAACTACTTATTTCAGGAAGTATTTTCTGACAGTCCCAGAATAGACAACTTTTCCATCATTTTATATGCCTCATTGAACTCTATTTGTACCTATCAAGTGTTTTTTTTTTTCCTTTTCAATAATTTTATTTAGGTGTATTTCTCATAGTCTACTGGCCACACCTATGATCTCTTGGAGTTTAGATTCTAGTGGGGGTTAGCAATTAAGTAGATAAAAGTTGTAAGGAAGAAATATATTGCATTGAAAAGTGCTCCACAGAGAATGAAAATAAGGTAGCACCATAAAGAGTGGCTTGTAAGTGGTCAGAGAGGTGGCATTTGAGCTCAGATCCGTATGACATCAATAAACCAGCTCTCTGAAGACCCAGCCATGGAGTATTTCAGGTGCAGGGAACACCTCTTACCAGGGCTTCTTCAGGAACACACTTGGTGGTAGAGGAACTAAAATAAAGACGGTGTTGCTGGTGCACCTCAGGTGAGAAGGAGGGTGAACTTGTGTGAAGTGTAAGGGGAAAAGGGACAAAATTATGTAGGCTCGTGTAAACCAAGACACAGAGTTTGAATTTTATTCTGAATGAAGGGAAGCAACTCTAGGGCACCATGCAAGGAAATATGTAATCAGATTTGGTTTGTTAATTCCCTCCCTCCTTCCTTCCATCAGTCACTCCTTTTTCCTTTTTTCTTGCTTCCTCCCTTCCTGTCCCCCTTCCCTGTCCCTCCCTTCCTCCTTTCTTCCATTTTTGTCCTTCCTTCATTTCATTCTTCCTTCCACCCTTCCTTCCCTTCTTACTTATTTCCTTCCTCCCTTCCTTTTTCTTTCCTTCCTCCCTCCCTCCCTTTTCCCTTTTCTCTCTCCTACCCTTTCTCCTTTTATTTCTTTTTTTCTGTCTGTTACTTCCTAAGCATTCTGACTGCTCTGTGGAGAATGCAATGGGCAAAGGCTGTTGCTGGCTGCCTTCATGTGCTTCCACTGGTTTCTGGCATACAGTAGCATTCAACGCAGTAAAAGTACGGAAAGACTAGAGCAATAAGATGATCTTATAACTACTTTTAAACAACAGCACACCAATGTTTGTCTTCTTTACTCACTGTGGGCCCTTTCAGCTACACAAAATATTGAAAATGTTGTACAATGTGTGCTGTTGTGTGTCTTTTCCTACCACACAGTGCTGCAAGAGGACATGAATTTTTGTCTGCTTGGTGCAATGGTATATCCCAAGTGCCTGGGAAAGTTTGTGGCACAAAGTCAGAACTCAATAAATACTAATTAAATCCTCAAGTAATTTTCTATTGCTGTTTTCCTTTCTGAACCTCTTTCTACTTGTTTCTGATAACTTCTCTAATTTACCAAATGGGGCTGAAGTGGTACAAAGGACGAGAAAAGTATTGGACCTGTGTCCCTGCCTCCCACCCCATGACAGTTCCTCACAATGCTGTATCAAGTCTTATGGTGTCCTTGGCATTTGTGCCTTAAGATTTCTGTCAGTTTAGGTAGCACACCAATGTGTTTGTTTTTCACAGTGTTTGGTGATTTTTTTTGTTTTGATTTCAATAACCCTTATTTTTCTTTATTTTTTAATATGTATTTTTTTATTTATAGGAAGAGAGAGAGAGAGAGAGAGAGAGAGAGAGAGAGAAAGGCAGGGAAGGAGGGAGAGAGAGAATTGCAAGCAGGCTCCAGCTGTCAGTGCAGAGCCCAGTGCAGGGCTCAAACTCATGAAGAGATCATGACTTGACCAAAATCAAAGAGTCAGATGCTTAACTGACTGGGCCATCCAGGTGCTCCTCTTTATTTTTATTTTGACATCCTTTCCACAGATATCTCTCTTCTACCCATTTTCTGAGATTCTTCTCTTAAACTTTTTTTTCCTCCACTCTAGTTGAAGTCAGTGCCTTCAAAGGGACTTAATTAGTTCCATGTTTTCACTAGGAAGCCCTTTCCAGAGGTAGTGGTTACAGAGCAAAAACAAAGCTTCATTGTTACTACGCTTCATTCTATCTGGAGCCTTGCTAGAAAAGTTTCTGTTTTAATACTATAATTCTAACTTTAATCTTAGGCAACCAGCTAACCAACTACCTTTAAGATGTTTGCAGTTCAAGGGATGTAGCTGTAGTGATGATTAGGGAATTAAATTATTCAAGGAAACTCTGTATTATGTTCAAAGTGTGCATGCGTGTGTGTGTGTGTGTGTGTGTGTGTAGGATAGTAGAAAAGAGAACAAAAAATTGAAAGGCAAAAAAAATCTATCTATAGAGAAATATTATTGAATTAAATTTCTATAAGAATTGGTGGAAATCAAGGATGAAGTTATTTAGCCTTTCAGGGTAGAATTAAGAGTTTATTTGATGACAGTAAGTTAAGAGGAAGTGGATTATGGAGGGACTCTCCAGGAGAACTGGCACATACCAGTTTTATACGCCACAAGGCTATACCGTGAGACTTGCTGGGAGGTCCTACTAGGCAGCAGGAGAGCAAAATCTGACGGAGCTGAAAACATGGAGCATAGGCAACACTCTGGGAAGAAGGCCTGGCCCATGCCAGGAAGGGGGCATTTGTCTAAATCAGTAAGACTGACAGACACATTTGGACTTGAGTACAGCTCAAGTGAAAGTCATTACTTGGAGTGACTGAGCTGATAGAAGACGGTGTGATAGCAGGAGGATTAATTCATCAGTAGTATTGAGATGTCCCACCCCCACCACACACACACACACACTTCAAGAATTCCAGAAATAGTTTTAGGGATAGTGAGGCAGAAAGAGCTTTTGGAGAGGTCTGGGCACTAGTCCAAGAAAACATCGGAAATAAACACTAGGAATGAAGATGGGAATCCAATTAGACAGAATGATCCTAATTAGTGTGGGTTGGACAAAGAAACCACAGTTGATGTTCTCACAGGTAGTCTAGGGTTGAATACATGTCGCTATAACTATCTTTTAGGGATATTTGTTTTAGAAATAGCAGACTTTCCAGACCTCTTTCAGCAGTAAGAAGGAGCCCCACATACCCGATCAGTTCTAACTTACATCAGCATAGTGCACTGTCTTTAGTCGTTATCAGTTGCAGATGAGCAGAACTGCAGCACACAGAGGCTTGCATCTGGGCAGAAGGTTGATATCTGACATGCTAAGGACTGTTATAGAAACCACAATAATTGAAGCTGTATTCTCTTCTATGTCGGTGCTGAATTATATTCCATGCTGTGAATACACTGCTATCTATTTTATTTATTCCACTGATGGGCATTTGGCTTGCTTCTTTATTATTATTGAAAATAATGCTGTTCTGAACACTCTTTTACATGCTTACTTGTGCACATGTGAAGTATTTTCTCGTAAGCTAAGAATCAAATTGTTGGCTTACAGGTTATGCATATCTTTGCCTTTCAAGATAATGCCAAATTGTTTCCAAAGTGGCCATCCACTTTGTACTCCCAATAAAAGTTGTGCATGAGTTCCTCAAGATCCACATTCCTACCTACACATAATAGTGACAGATTCTTAATTATTTTTTTAAATCTAGTAAATGTGTAACCAGGAGAACTGCCCATCTGAAACCATCTTGAAATTGACTGACAGAGTTGAAAGTTAAATAAATTGTTGTTTTAAGCCTCACTGATATCAGGACAAATTTCTTTCTATGTGGCAATCTTTATACCTGTGCTATAAAAAATAAATCTACGGTGACTTTATTCAGAAAAATACCATTTGATTCAATAGCATTACTTTCAAATTTGATGATACTAGCATGTATTCATCTCACTATGAATGTCTTTGAATGAATTATGTAATTGTCAACCATGCAATTCATGAATCAATGTCAAAATACAAAACCACTGTAATAAAAAAAGTAAAATAGAGTTCCATAAATGAGAAGCAAAGAACACATTCAAAAGCAGTCACACTTACATTGAATTTATAGAACTATTTAAAGTGAAAAATTAGAAATGTAGTGATTCATATGTAATTCCATAACTAATCCTATGAGTTAGGTAAAACTATTACCACCATTTACATAGGTGTCAACCCAGGCTTAAAGAGATGAAATAATGTATAAAAGCTCACTGAGCTAAGAAGTGGGGAGAACACAGATCAAATCCCAAGTTTCTGATTCCAAAGCCCATGGTCTTCACTACTATCCCAGACCTTCTTAGCCCTGGGTACACATTAGAATCATTTGGGGAAACTTAAAAATGCCAATTCCCAGACCCTTCCTGGAAAAATCAAATCAGAATCCCTGGAGATCTGCATGGAAGTGAGCTGTGTGTGTGTGTGTGTGTGTGTGTGTTTTAACTCTTCAAATGGTAATAAAAAGGATGTTAGAATTAAGTTCTATTGCGTTATGTTTTGCACTTACAGTGAAACCGCTAATCCTTAATAGAGCCTAGATGGTCCTGCTTAGCTTAATCCCTGCCCATCTCCAGACTCACCTTGCACCATTTGTCCACCCATGGATTATTAGTATTAATTAAACACAGTAAAATTTCATCTTTCAAGAATCATCGACTGTGAGATGGATTTAGAATTCACACAAGGACCATTGAATCATGTTGATTCCACACTTGAATTTACCACAAATTTGCTTATGTAACCTCAAACAAGTACTTTAATCCCACAAAGCCATAGAATCCTCATGGACTCAGTAAGTTTGGAACTATTTCTTGTCCAAGACCTCACAGTATTTTAAAAGTGTAATATGATTCTAAAAAGATTCTACAATGTATGGGAGTTTTTAATTGGCAATAGACTAGCAGCTTACCACTGAAAGCAATCAAGTAAGAATCCCAGAATCGGTGAATTTTCTGTATTTCACTGCCATCTATTGGATTTCATCTGTATCAGAAAATTTTTTTTTCTTTTAGGTTTTCCACATACAGATCAACTTACGTTAATCAGGCCTGTGTACTTTGGAAACGATGTTATGCGCCCTTTTGAATAAAATGAGATTTCCCTGTATTATTGAGAATGAGCCTGTTAGAATGACTAAATATTCTATTGAGGAAATATATCTAGGGGCTTCCACTCTTACTATATATAATAGTTACATGTTTCATTCAACATGCAGAACTAAGATAAAAATGGTAGGATTATTAGTTTTTTACGTTTGTTTATTTGTGAGAGACAGAGACAGCAGGAGTGGGGGAGGGGTAGAAAGAGAGGGAGAGAGAATCCCCAGTAGGTTCTGTGTGGTCAGTGCAGAGCACAACACAGCGCTTGAATTCACAAAACCGTGAGATCATGACCTAAGCTGACACCAAGAGTCAGACACTTAACTGACTGAGCCACCTAAAAATGATAGTATTATTAAAAAAATCATACCAGTCAAGAATCTTCTTCCCTAAGATTGAGCTGAGATGTATCAATAAGGTACTCATATTATTTAAGCTATTAATAATTTAGGTAGACTTTCCAATATTGATGAATAGAGTTTTATTTTGGGGAAAGATGCAGGTAAGGGGAAAGAAATATAAACAGTGGAGGGGACCCAAATTTTGAGAAACCATTTTTGAAAAACATCACATATAGTTTTTCATATGTGCTAGCATACTTCAATAACTATCTTCAGACAATTTGGGACATGTCATCCAGCAGGAATCGGCATCTCTGTTAGAAGATGTAAGTTCACAACCTTCTCAGAAGCTTCCTGGGTATAATCTGAAACCGGCCCCCATACACAGAGGACAGGGGAGACCAAAGAAAGAGGGAGGTCACTCCAGGTTGGTAGATGGCAGTTTTAATAATAGCAAAGGGAAATTACATGAGGCTTGTCTTTGATGGTGGCCTGATGAATGGATCCCTGTACTCCCCGTCCAAATCTTAAGAGTTTATAAAGAGGCCCTAATTGGGCTCAGTCACATGTACCATGCAGATGTTTCAACATCACAACACCATTGTAAAGCTATGTCCTTGGAGCAGCCTCTGAGAGTGGGAAAATCAAGAAGAATCCACATTTCAAGGACAGGGGAGCAAGTGAGGAGTCAGAGTGACCGGGTCCAGTGCACTAGTCAATAGACAGTCACTGTATTTTTATCACGTTCCCCAACAGAAGACAAACTACAAAAATTTATTTTACTTTCCTGATGCACATTTTTTCCAAATTATGATACATTATGGGACTAGATAATTTATACTTAAAATTTTTAAATGTTTATTTGAGAGAGAGAGAGAGAGAGAGAGAGAGAGAGAGAGAGAGAGAGAGAACAAGCAGGGGGAGGGGCAAAGAGAGGGAGACACAGAATCCGAAGCAGGCTCTAGGTCCTGAGCTGTCAGCCTAGAGCTCGAACTCAGGAACCACAAGATCATATCCTGAGCTGAAGTCAGACACTTAACAGACTGAGCCATCCAGGAGACCTGATAATTTATACTTAATTGAGGATATATCATAGCTAATGTTCAGCATCAAGTTTTCCCAGCATTTTATTTAAAAATTCAAACACTAATCGAAGGACTTTTAGAGTGAACATTTGTCCATAACCTAGATTTAACCATTAATATTTTACTACACTTGCCTTATCACATCTCCATCCTTCTATCCAACATTAATCTCTCTCATTTTCTCATTCCACTGATGCAGATACCTGTACACTTCTCCCTAAATACTTTAGCATTCATGTCATTAGCTGGAGTCAATTATTTGTTAAAAATTATGTAAAATTTACATAAAAAACAAATATTAAGGGAAATTTTCTAGGTTTTAACAACTGAATACACCTGGGAAATCCTATTCCTATCATGATACGGAACATTATGATAATGCCAGAAAATTTCCTAACCTCTTTCCCAGTCAGTTCCCAATCATTACCCCAGGGGAAACTGCTCTTCTCATTTTCCCATCAAACATTGGTTATACATTGCTTTTTAGACTTTCATATAGAGACATATGGTATATACTCCTCTATGTAATACTTATTTCATTCAGCATGGTTTGGGGATTCATTCGTGTTTGTTTTCCGTGTCAGTAATTGGTTCCCTTCTTATTGGTGAGTGCCATTCATTTGTCTGACTATATCAGTTAGTTTATATATTTTCCTGTTGATGGACACTGGTTGTTTCCAGTTTGGGGCTGTTTTGACTAGAGCTGCTAAGAACATTCTTATACAAAACTTTTTGTTAAAATATGGTTTTATGTTTCTTGAGTAAATATCTAGGAGTGAAATTGCTGGACTTTTACGGGAGGTATAAAGTTAGATATTCCCAAAGTAGTTGTATCATTTTATATCTCTACCAACAATCTACAAGAGTTCCAGTTTCTCTAAAACACTGTCAACATTCGGTATTGTTTAGCCATTCTCGTCGCTGTGTAATGATATCTCATTGTGATTTTAACTTTAGTTTCCTTGGTGGCTAATGATATTGAACACTTATGTGTTTGTTGGTTATTTATAGATCTTCTTCTGCGAAGTGTGGTCTAATTCTTTACCCATTTTTAGTTGAGACATTTATCTATGATTAATTGGTAGATTTTTAAAAATTTTTTAACATTAATTTTATTTTTGAGAGACAGAAAGAGACAGACCATGAGCGGAGGAGGGACAGAGAGAGAGGGAGACACAAAATCCGAAGCAGGCTCCAGGCTCTGAGCTGTCAACACAGAGCCTGATGGGGGGCTCAAACCCACAAACTATGAGATCATGACCTGAGCTGAAGTTGGATGCTTAATTGATTGAGTCACCCAGGCACCCCTAAATGGTAGATGTTTTAAATATATATATATATATACACACACACACACATATATATGGTATCAGTCTTTGTAATGTATATATTATGGATATTTTGTCCTAAAGTATGGATTGTGTATTTATTTTCTTAAGAATTGTTCTGATGAACAGAAATTTAAAATTTTGATGAAACCTAATTTATCATCTTAAAATACTATTCTAAGAAAGAGTTAAAGTTTTCTGACTATTGCCTTGTTAGAGTTTTTGTACACTTTTGTTTTTTCATTTAGCCTTAAAGAACTCCTTTCAATATTTCTTATAGGGCAACTCTAGTCGTGGTGAACTCCCTCAGCTTTTGTTTGCTTGGAAAACTTTTATTTCTCCTTCATATCTCAAGGATAACAGTGCTAGAGTCTTGGCTAAGTGTTTTTATCTTTCACTGGTTTGAATACGTCATTCTTTCCTGGCCTCTAGAGTTTCTACTGAGAAATCTGCAGATAGCCTGGCATAAGTATCTTTGTAGGTTAGTGGGTTCCCCCTACCCACGCAGCTGCCTTTAAAATTCTTAATCATTGACTTTTGATAGTTCAAATATTATGTGTCTTGGAGAAGGTTTTCTTGCTTTAAGATAATAAGTTGTTCTATTGGCTTTATGCACTTGTATATCCAGTTCTTTCCCCTGGTTTGGGAAGTTGTTGGCTTTTATTTCTTTATATATCAAATCTGCTCCCTTATCCTTCTCTTCTCCTTCTGGTATATGCATTAATCTTATGCTGGCTCATCTGAGGGAGTCCAAGAGTTCTTGTAGGGTTTCTTCATTTAAAAAAAAATTCAGTTCTCTTTCCTCTTCAACCTGAAGCATTTCTATAGTCGTAGCATTGAGCTCCCCAATTCTTTCTTCCAACTGATCTGTTCTATTTCTAACGCATTTTAATGTATTCTTCATCCCATTTATTGAGATCTTTACCTCCAGAATTTTTGTGTGGTTCTTTTCAGGAATTTCTATCTCTTTGCTAAAATACTCCTTCTGGGAAAACTTCTGAACTCATTCTACGAAGCCAGCATCACTTTGATTCCCAAACCAGACAGAGACCCAACAAAAAAAAAAAAAAAAGAGAACTACAGGCCAATATCCTTAATGAATACAGATGCAAAAATACTCAACAAGATACTAGCAAATCGAATTAAACAGCATATAAAAAGAATTATCCATCATGATCAAGTGGGATTCATTCCTGGGTTACAGGGCTGTTTCACTATTTGCAAATCCAACAATGTGATACATCACATTAACAAAAGAAAAGATAAAAACCATATGATCCTGTCGATAGATGCAGAAAAAGCATTTGACAAAATACAGCATCCTTTCTTAATAAAAACCCTTGAGAAAGTCGGGATTGAAGGAACTTACTTAAACATCATAAAAGCCATTTATGAAAAGCCCACAGCTAATATCATCCTCAATGGGGAAAAACTGAGAGCTCTTCCCCTGAGATCAGGAACAGAACAAGGATGTCCACTCTCACCACTGTTGTTTAACATAGTGCTGGAGGTCCTAGCATCAGCAATCAGACAACAAAAGGAAATAAAAGGCATCAGAATTGGCAAAGATGAAGTCAAACCTTCACTTTTCCCAGATGACATGATACTCTACATGGAAAACCCAACCGACTCCACCAGAAGCCTTCTAGAACTGATCCAGGAATTCAGTAAAGTCGCAGGCTACAAAATCAACATACAGAAATCAGTTGCATTTTTATACAGCAATAATGAAGGAACTGAAAGAGAAATCAAGAAACTGATCCCATTCACAATTGCATGAAAAACCATAAAGTACCTAGGAATAAACCTAACCAAAGATGTAAAAGACCTATACGATGAAAACTATAGAAAACTTATGGAAGAAATTGAAGAAGGCACAAAGAAATGGAAAAACATTCCCATGCTCATGGATCGGAAGAATAAACATTGTTAAAATGTCATTATTACCCAAGCAATCTACACATTCAATGCAATCCCAATCAAAATTGCACCAGCATTCTTCTCAAAGCTAGAACAAACTATCCTAAAATTTTTATGGAACCACAAAAGACCTCGAATAGCCAAAGTAATATTGAAGAAGAAAACCAAAATGGGAGACATCACAATTCCAGACTTTAGCCTTTACTACAAAGCTGTAATCATCAAGACAGTATGGTATTGGCACAAAAACAGACACTTGACAAATGGAATAGAATAGAGAACCATGAACTGGACCCACAAATGTATGGCCAACTAATCTTTGACAAAGCAGGAAAGAGTATCCAATGGGAAAAAGATAGCCTCTTTAATAGGTGGTGCTGGGAGAACTGGACAGCAACATGCAGAAGAATGAAACTAGACCACTCTC
>CM053569.1:54920064-55058400 GCA_028646485.1 Cryptoprocta ferox | reverse complement strand
GACATGAATAGACACTTCTCCAAAGAGGACATCCAGATGGCCAACAGACACATGAAACGATGCTCAACATCACTCATCATCAGGGAAATACAAATCAAAACCACACTGAGATACCACCTCACGCCAGTCAGAGTGGCTAACATGAACAAATCAAGAGACTATAGATGCTGGCGAGGATGTGGAGAAACGGGTACCCTCCTACACTCTTGGTGGGAATGTAAACTGGTACAGCTGCTTTGGAAAACAGTGTGGAGGTTCCTCAAAAAACTATCAGTAAAACTCCCGTATGACCCAGCAATAGCACTGCTGGGGATTTGCCCAAGGGATACAGAAGTGCTGATGCATAGGGGCACATGTACCCCAATGTTCATAGCAGCACTTTCAACAATAGTCAAATCATGGAAAGAGTCTAAATGTCCATCAACTGATGAACGGATCAAGACAATGTGGTTTATGTATACAATGGAATACTACATGGCCATGAGAAAGAATGAAATCTGCCATTCGTAGCAATGTGGATGGACCTCAAGGGTGTCATGCTAAGCGAAATAAGTCAGGCAGAGAAGGACAGATACCATATGTTTTCACTCATAGGTCTAACAGGAGAAACTTAACAGAGGACCATGGGGAGGGGAAGGGGGAAAGAGTTAGGGAGAGGGAAGGAGGCAAATCATGAGAGACTCTTGAATACTGAAAACAAACTGAGGGCTAAAGGGGGAGGGGGTAAGGGGAAGGGAGGTGATGGTTATGGAGGAGGACACTTGTGGGGAAAAGCACTGGGTGTTATATGGAAACCAACTTGACAATAAACTCTAAATAAATAAATAAATAAAATAAAATACTTCTTCTGTTCATTAACTTTATTCCTGAGGTCACTGATTTACCTTTCTGTGTTTTCTTATAGCTTTTTGAATTTCCACATAACAGCAACTTTTAATTATTAACTAATTAGTTAGCAATACTCCATGTCTTTGGGTCTGAGCGCTGGAAAATTGCCTTTTCTTTTTGTGATACCATATTAGTGTAATTGTTCATGGTGTTAGATGAAAAGAGACTCTGCTGCAGCATTCGAAATAGCAAATACCTTCCTTATTAAGGGTAATAAGGCTCTGTTTATTTTGGTTCAGACAATTGATAAATAAGAGCCTTTCTTTTATTTTCTAGAAGGTGGCATTATTGCACAGTTTTTGGTTTATCTTAATGGAGCTAACTTGCTAAGGGAAACCACACACACACACACACACACACACACACACACACACACAAAGCAGAGGAAAAATAAAGTGGGGGAGGATATGGTGGCAGAGTAAGGGGAGTACCTAGAAGTTGGGATTTTTTGGATACCCACAGCCTGATAGGGGATCCGTGAGTGACTGGCCTCTCAGAGGTCCATGAGTTCATTCACCATGCCCCTGCAATAGGAGAGGCTTTCTATCAGTTCCCCCCAGGAGCCTACTTGACTTTCCTTTCCCTCCCCCCAGTCACTGCTATCTCTCTTTAGAGAGTAATGGGTCCCTACAGCTGCAGCACTCTTGGAAGGCAGAACCCCATGCACCCATCACCTTCACCTTCCACCTCCTCTTCCAGAAGGGCAGCCCTGCCAGACTGCCACTACCCTCTTTTCCACTGCCACCTGCACCACCGCTGGCCCACTGCCACTCCCCTCACTCTGCAGTCTCTTCTGTGCTCCAACTCCCCCCCAACTTTTGGGTTCACAGATGGATGGATCTCTGCGGTGCCCAGGTAACCTGTGCACACGTGCTTTTTTGCTTTTTTTCAGTTATGGATGTCTAATTAGTTGTAAATCTAAGGGGAGAGGAAAAAGAAAGGACTCATGCTGCCATGAGGCTGATGACACTACCACCACCCATCTTTCTTTTTTGTAATTTATTTTACTTTTGAAAGAGAGAGAGAGAGAGAGAGAGAACGAGCATGTGTACATACATGAGCAGGGAAGGGGCAGAGAGAGAGAATATCAAGCAGGCTTTGTGCTGTCAGGGCACAGCCCAATGCAGGGCTTGATCCCATGAACCAGTAGATTATGACCTGAGCTGAAATCAAGAGTCAGACACTTAACTGACTGAGCCTCTCAGGTGCTTCACCCCCCATATCTTTCAATTGGCTTCTGTTCTCCTTTGATATACCTCCATCAATATATTATATATTTATTACTATATATATGGTGTATATATACCATAATATACTATCCCATATGTGTACTATATATAGTAATATATGCATAGTATAATATATATACTACATAAATAATATAAAGTAACACATATATAGTAATAAATGTAACAAAATTTGTGTAAGATATTTTTGGATTAATGTATAGCATTTTACTTAAAGTCATTGAAATAAAACTTGTAAGAGAAAACCCAGTATTATGAACGTACCAATTCTTTCAAGTTCATTTAATCCACATTAAAATACCAACATAATTTTTCAGGTAAATGTAAAAACGGATTCTAAATTCATTTAAAACAGATGACCAAAAATTTCTGGGAATATGTTGAAGTAGGGGTGCTTCTTCTCTTGGAGTGTAAGACACTAAAAGCAGTAGTAGTTAAAACAGTGTGATATTTGGGACTCCTGGGTGGCTCAGACAATTAAGTGTCTGACTTTTGACTTTGGCTCAGGTCATGATCTCACCATTCATGAGACTGAGCCCTGTGATGGGCTCTGCACTTGGGATTCTTGGGAGTCTCTCTCCCCCTCTCTCCCCCTCCCCTGTTCGCATGCATGCCCTACCTCAAAATAAATAAATAAATAACCTTAAAAACCAAAACAAAGCAGTGTGTGATATTTGTTAAAGGAGCAAATAAATGAATGAAATAAAAATGAAGTTAATGGATATATATGTCAAAGGTGATACTGTAAAATAGTGGGAAAAGGGGAAAGGCCTCAATAATTTCTAGTTATATTACTATCATTGAGTATGAAAAATAATAGTTTTAAATGTTTATAAAAAAATGTTGACAAATTTGTTTATGATCTTGAGATAGACCCAGAGCATAATCCATAAAGGAGAAGATTGATAAATTGATTTCTTCAAAATGTGAAAACATTTATACAATAAAGGCACCACTAATTATGTTTAAAATGTGACAGGTAGGTATAAAATATTTGCTGTTATTTGTTAAGCAAACTATTACCTTTTTCATATACATAAAGAACTCCTAAACATCATTTGGGACAACGCAAACCTCAACAGAAAAATGCCAAAAGTCATGTATGAATATATTACCAAAGTTACCAGTAACTAACTTTTTTAAAAGTAAGGAAACAAAGGTTTGGAAATTCCAAATATTAGTATTATTGTGAGGAAAGAAGGTCTCTGCTGCTACTGAGAGTGTAAATTGCAAAAACTCTTTGGAAATTGATTGACTCAACTACAGAAATGTTGAATGCACTAAAACAATACTCTTCCATGTCTAAGAATATATCCTGGAAAATTCATGCCTGTGCCCAGAAGACATGTAAAAGAATGGTCATTGTCGTATTTCTAATAAGAATAAAAATCTGAAAATAATCTAAATGTCCACCATGGGAAGAAAAAATGTATGGTTATTCCTGAAATGGGAAACAATGTAACAGTCAAAGTGAGTAAACTAGAGCTACAGGTATCAGCAGGGAGATGTGTTAAGAACACATCATGTGAGAGGCGCCTCAGTGACTTCGGCTCAGGTCATGATCTCATGATTCATGAGCTGGAGCCCTGCATAGGCTCTTTGCTGATAGCTCAGAGCCTAGAGCCTGCTTCAGATTCTGTGTCTCCCTTGCTCTCTGCCCCTCCCCTGCTCATGCTCTGTCTCTCCCTCTCTCTCAATGATAAATAAACATTAACATTTTTTTAAAAAAGAATATATTATGTGAAAAGAAAAGCCTGTTGCTCAAAGATATGTACAGTGCAGCACTACTTATGAAAAATTATACCTGATTAAACAATACTTGGTATTATATTTAGATGTATACATAAGTGTATAAATGACAAAAATCATGGATTCGAGAGCAATGTGCTAGAATTGTGATTGCCCCTGAGGAATGGAGGATGGGAATAGAGTTGGTAAGCATAGAAAGAAAACTTCATAGAAATTTTGTGTAATTCCTTTTCCAGAAAGATGAAGATATAAAGGAATTTTTTTCTATTTTAATAAAGTCACTTTTAATTGCGTAGTGAAGCAGAGCTCTTTTATTTTTCACTCAAGCAGAGTAAACAATGAAATCAGAGGCAAAAGCACATTCGCTGCTAATAAGAAATCTCACAAGGCACACTAAAGTCACGTCTTTCAATAACTTGAGTAAATAAGCAGATGAATGGCCCAGCTGTGCCTGAGGTGAAGCTAAGCATCTGGCTGATGTGGGAGCTGGAGGGACTCTGAGAAACACGTACATGAGTGATAGATCATTGAATAGACAAGATAACTCCTAAGTCAGGCTTTGTCAAAATAGGTAGAGGTAGTTATAAAATGCCCTCCTTATTTTGAAAAAAGGAAGTCAATTTCTTAGAAAATAACTCTGTATAATCAGTCTCATAACTCCATATCTATTTGTCAAAATGAGGCCTTTAACCATCTGGTTCTAATTTTTTCTGTCTGCCGAACTTTCTCGTTTCTCCCGCTGAAAGTATCGCAGATGACCCATAAGCCTCACAGCATATTGCTCTTTTTTTATTAGCTCCCTGTGTCCCTGAAACCTTCTTACAGAACCTACTGATCATGCGATGACAGAAAGCACATTTCTAGGAAGGCAGACGGGGGACCGCCAAAAATTAGCTAGGAGAGTTGCTGGTAGTAGATTGATTTAAAAACAAACACACAACACAACACAACACAACACAACACAACACAAACATAACATAACATAACAAAAAAAGAACATATTCCAGTCCTTCTTGGTGTGTTTGTCTGCCTGTCTGTTTGTCTGTCTCTGACATTGTCACCATTAGAAGAGTTCCTTCCTGTGAAGTTCTGAAAAATATAAGGCTGACTTCCAGGACTTTAATCATCACTATGAAAAACTGAGGGCTCCCATTTAAGACAATAATTACTAAATGAAGGTAAAAAATAAATGCTGTGAGTCATGTATACCCTCCTGCTGTTTAAAGTTGAAACGGGAACTCATAAAATTTCAGCCAAAGAAAATAACATTGGCATAAATGATGTTTTTACACTTATGCCATTGCATGAATGTCCTTCTGTAATATCCAGATTATAAAATCTTTGCAAGGGACTAAAGAACTCAGTGAATTCACAAATGTTCACAGTAATTCAAAACAAGTTGGTTTATTGCATCTGTAGCAAAAGCCTGTGGATTGTTTGGGAATTATCTTCAGCTGACTGGAATTGGCCAATTAATCTAGCTATCCTTTAATTTTTATTCTCATCTCTCCTTTCAAAGGACCTTGGCCAAGACTTAAACTCACACCACCCCAACCTGCTAAGGATTCATCTTTGGTTATGCTGATTCAAACTTAGATTTTTTTATCCATTACAAGTAAGCATACTCTCGAGCCACCAATAGTCCCTAATGCAGTAATGGGTCATGCTGTCCAGATCACACTTACCGCTGTGACGTTATCTTTGTGTGATATGCCCATAGAGCTTACTTTGTGGAACTTTTCTCTGTTTCATCTGTCTTCTCTGCCTTGGTGATTTCATCACATACAAATGGTACGAAGTATCATTTACATTTTAAAAAGCTCAAAATTTATACCTCTTTCCTAGAACTCTCTCCTGAACTCTTGATTTATTAATCCACTTGCCACCTCTTTGGTGTGAATCTGAAATTTAATATTTTTGTAACTCAACTTCTAATATATACCCCAAAACTGCTTAACTCTCAGTTGACCCCATCATTGAAGTTGTTCAGAGCAGAAACCTTGGGATTCTCTTGGACTCCTCTTCCCCACACGTCCTGCCTCCAAACTACCAGGAAAATCTCTTGACTCTACCATTGAAATACACCACAGATCAGACCATTGTTGCGAAACTTCCCCAAGTCATCAATTCCAAGGCTTCATCTTCTACAGTTCCTTCCTACTGTATCCCTTAGCTCCTACCTCTTTCCATCTACAGTCCTTTTTGACATAGCACTCAGAGTGGACTTTTTGGTATCTAAGCCCTACCATGTTACTTATTTCAGAAAGCTGCATTATCTCTTCATTTCACTCAAGGTAAAGCCAAAGCCTTACAAAGGCTCACAGCAGCCTCATTGTATGGCCTCTCTTTACTTCTTATGTCATGTGTTAACTTTTCTCCTGTTTTACTCCAGGTATATCTTCTCTTAGGGCCTTTCCTCTGGTTGTTCCCAATACCTGTGTGGAATCTCTTTTCCACAAATGTCCCTTTAGGATTAATCCTTTACCTCTTAAATTCTTTGCTCAAATCTCATCTTCTCAATGAGACCCACTTTGTCTATTAAACATTGCAACTTCTTCCATGATCAGCACAACTAGTCTTCCTTTCCCTCATTTACACTTTTTTCTTACTAGCATTTGTCTTTCTCTAAAATGCTATATAATCCACTTTATTTATCTTATTATTTATTATCTGTATTATTTCTTCTAGGGTGTAATGTTTTTGAGAGTAGGTAACTTTACCTGTTTCATTCACTAATGTGTCACTAGGTAACTAAAATAGCACCTGGTATATGGTAGAGATTCAGTATTTATTTGATAAATAAATAAGTGAATAATTCTCTATAGCCTGGTGCTCTAAATAAAATAAATATTTCTATCACAAATTCCATAGGTCATCTGAGTTTATCATCCTCCAAATATCAAGCACCCACTCCCTTAACCCCTCTACCTCAAGTAGATACTCACTGATGGAGAATAATTACAAATAAATATATAACTGGGATTAGACACTGGAAAGAAATAGAATATCTGGAGAAGTACTAGGTGTTGAATAATACGGGAAGTTATCATGACCACACATACATAGATAAATTTGAGTAAACTTGGGTAGGGTCCCTGACCAAAATTATCTCCTTTTCCATTTTATAATTTCAAATAGTATATTTACTAATCTCTTTATTTCTATATAAACACACATTTATTACATGTTTCTCATATGCCATGTTCTAGGTCCTCTACTGACATATAGTGCCACTTTTTGAAAAAACTATCATTTAGCTATGTGACCCAATGGAGGGGAAAAAAATCAACAGGAGTACCTATTATATGGCAGGTGTTTTGACATCTTAGTTACTCCTCACCACAAACCATGGAGACTTTATTTTATTTTGCCTATTAAGCAGCTAATAAGTAGAACAGAGTACTATGATCTTAAGTCAAACATCCTGACCCCTCAAGTCTCAGATATGCTCCACTACTATCCTCCCCATTATATCACCTATTTCCTCTCTCCCTTCTGAATAATGTTGCAATAGAAAGTAACAAATGGTTACTCTGGTCTCATATCAACCACACTAACAACAAAACCTTTCATGAATGCTGCATTTGTTAACTCTTTGCAACTCCTTGGTTTCCCACTATAATTAATAATAATAACTCATCCTCTAAGATAATTTATACTGAAGTGACTATTATATCATGAATGATTGAAAAAAACCCATCAGAGAATGTGAAAGAAAACAATTATTATAGTATCTAAGATGGAAATAGATTTCCTTCAAATTTGGGGATACAATTCTCAGTATCAACCTGTCCTGAACTGAGACAAAAGAACCGAAGCCAAGTAGATTTGTCATCAAAATAGAAATCTACAATGGTAGTGTCAAAAGCAAAATCAGTCTCTTATTATTAACAAACAGCACACCATTTTCCTAGAAACAATCATTAGATGGCACCCTTCAACTTTAAGTTATAGAAAGATAAATTGTAAAGCTGATTATCTTATCAATTTCCAGAAACATCCTTAGTCATATCTGAGTGACAGTGAATTCCTCCTCACTCTCCTGGGTGAAGTGGAAAAAGATTGATGAAACTGAAAACATTTAAAATACCTATTAAGTACTGTACACTTTGTCTAAATAACAAATCCTCCAAACATTTCCCCTGAGTCCTGCACGCTGTATTCTAAGGTTTAAGCAAGTATTTTGTCCAGTCATTCAAATAATTATAGAGTATCTTTTAAACGTTTCTTGTTTTTCTGTTTAACTTTAACATAAACCTAAACTTTGAATCAATGATTTTAAATATTAGAAAAAATGCCTTAGAATTTTTCCTATATTTTGACAGTATTTTTTCCAAGTTTTGACTATACAAGATGCTTGTATTAAATAACATTTTCTGGAATGATGGTTCAAAACAGTGATATAAGATAGCCTTGGCTTCTTCTGACTGCTATTCATTTACCAAACCCCATTTCCTTATCCTTTTCAACACCCAACTGACTACATTTTCCATCCTCTTTTTTTTTTAATGTTTATTTATTTTTATTTTGAGAGAGAGAGAGACAGAAAGAGTCCAAGTGAGAGAGAGAGGGAGAGATCCCAAGTAAGCTTCACGCTGTCAGCCCGGAGCCCAATGCAGGGCTCCATCCCATGAGCCATGAGACTATTACCTGAGCCAAAATCAAGGCAGACGCTCAACCAACTGAGCCACTGAGGAGCTTCTCCATCCTCCTTTACAGGCAGGTGAGACCATATAAATGGATGGGATGTGGACAGAAGTATTGTAAAACATTCCCAAACCTGTTCCCAAAGAACTTCCCCAGTGACCTTCCTTATTCTTTCTCTTTTCTCATCTGAGGCCAGACGTCAAAAGTTCTGATTCCTTAGCAGATGTTGAGGTCAGAAAGAAAGAAAGAAAGAAAGAAAGAAAGAAAGAAAGAAAGAAAGAAAGAAAAGAAAGAAAGAAAGAAAGAAAAGAAAGAAAGAAAGAAAAAGAAAAGGAGGATTCTGATTTTAGGGTTAGCACTGAGGGGAGCTGCCTAGTAGAATTACCAGGCTGAGAACTTTTCTTAGGTAAGCCACTACAGTTTGGGGCTGTTTGTTAAGTAATTACCTTATACACTGTTTATAACACTGTTATTTTAATGGGAATGACACTAATCCAAACTCCTAAGTTTAATCTTCGCTGTTAGTTTGAAATAGAATTGTCTAAACCATCTTCTGATTCCTATTATATCAATAACTTCGTAAGTCTAAAATCAATCTGAAGATTTATGCAATAACTTTTAAAAATATATCAAATTATCATACAATATTTTTCAACTGCCTTACTTGTAATGAATTATTTTCATAGATTATTCAATGTTCACACTGGATTCTTAGAATAAAAATATTGCTGAATTCAATTTGCTTAATTTTATTTTGGATTTTTGAGTTACCAATAATCAGTGACCTATTGTTTTTAATTTTTCCATTTTTACTTTTTTCCTTCTTTTCCTACTAATTTTTTATATATTTTGACATATTTCTATAATGGTTTTCCAGGGTTGTATTAGCTTATACATGTCTTCAAGGAAAAAAAAATTCTACTCTGTGGGTCATTTTAATGGAATATGTTTATTTATCACCTGAAAGTTTGGAAGAATTTCACATTAAAGTCATCTTGCTCCAGTGTGTTTTGTTGGAGTAAAGTGGTAGTATTCGGCAACTATCTTAGTTTTTCTCATGACTACTTGCTATTCAAATGTTCTATCTCTGGTTAGTTTCAGACCTTTGTGATTCCCCTGAAAAGTATCCATTTTTGTAATTAAGAAATTTATTTTCAATCCTATTGTTTTTTCCCACTTCAATTTTTGAATTTGTGACTTAAAATAAAAAAAATTCATAGTCATATCTCAATGACATGCACAAAATCATTAAAACTAACTTATTCTAAAACTAAACCTGTTTAGACTTCTTTTTCCTAAATGAGACAATCATAAATAGTATTCCTTTGGACATTCCTCATAACAAGCTGACTCTTACTCTCCTTGTTTCATCCCTCACAGTGAGGCAATAATAAACAGAACTTGAAACTTTTCCTAATCACTGGTGGAGGAGAAACCAACTAGTGTTACCTTTCACAAGGATATAAGAGAATTGATGTTAATAGAGCAGTACTAAAATCCGAAAGTCAAATCCTCATGAACAGAGTACATGCTCAGCAAATATTTACCAAACAACTAAATGAATGGGGCCTCAATCACTATTGCCCATATTTTCTTGGATGTTTCTGCAGGCTGGTTGAAAATTGGAGAAGAAAATGATTTCAGTTTGGTAAATTATAAATTATATATTTTTTCTTGTTTTTAATTTTTTAATGTTTATTTTTTTGAGAGAGAGAGAGACAGAGTGTGAGTGGGGGAGAGGCAGAGAGAGAGAGAGAGAGAGAGAGAGAGAGAGAGAGAGAGAGAATCTGAAGCAGGCTCCAGGCTCTAAACTGTCAGCACAGAGCCTGATGCTGGACTTGAACTTGTGAACTGAGAGATCATGACCTGAAAAAGTTGGATACTTAATTGACTCAGCCAGGAACCCTTTAAATTATATTTTAAAATGACAAAACATGGTTCTTATGAAATTTGCAAGTTTATGAAGTAGAAGATCAGCTTAAATGGAATTTTGTCCATTTAATTTTGTCCCAAACCCTAGGATTTGTTAAATGAGAGTCTATTAGTTTAACCTTTTCCAACTATCAGATGTGGTCTTCATATATTTATTGCACACTTTGTTATTCATAAAATATAGCTTTTCAAAATATCTCCTTCAAAATAAAAACACCCTATTACAAGAAGTTGGGTATAGTCCAGTGGCCTAGGGAGAAAAAACTCCCCTAAACTTTGAAGCTAATAATCCCTTTGTACAGTTTAGAAAAGTAAAACCCAATTCAAACACAGTGTGGAAAATTAAATAATTAGGATATCAACTTGAAGAATGAAGCACAAATCTTCAAAACTTCTTAGGGATACAAATTTTTTATTCACACTATTTGATCATTTAACACCTGTGAGGTAAGCAGATGGTGACCATTTTATGCAGGGAAACCTAATATTTACAGCAAATATTGGTAGAAATCTGTTGTTTCAACATTTCTTACCAAGGAATTTGTAATACTTCAAACAAGTCTATAGATTCTGACTGAGATGACAGTGGTGAAAACATAGTGGTTCCATGGATGCCTATTAGTGTACCATGTAGCCCCATTCCAATTCCTTTCATTACCAGCCCTGAGCCTAAAGGTAGCAAATGCACCTCTTAATGAAATAGAGTGTGTTGAGACTGACTTTCCCTCCATGTATGCAGTAAAGTCATTCTACCTTATTGTTCATTATACAGGGGAGGCGATTCTTAATTTAGCAGGATCAAAGGGTTCTTTCTCCTTTCTTTATTCCTGAAAAGAAAGAGAGAGAAGGAATAAGCCTCCTCACCTATATGTAAGTTAGTGTCCAATTTTAATACGTGGTTCAGGAATGGCAACATAGCACTAGGGCCCTGTCTTTCTGGAATTATATTCAACATATTTCCTACTATAAATTTCTTGCTTCTTCTGTCAGAAAGATCAAGCCTTACTCCAGTGGTTGCTTATAAAATTCATGGATCTAATTCTGTATTTCAAATCTCTTAAGCATTCCCTAAATGCACATGTTCTCAAAACAATTCCTGAAAGTGATGATTAATTTAGGAAAAGACAACAAACAGGTTTGGGAAATATGTGTTTTTTGAAGTAATGTAATGCTAAGACAACTATGTAAGACAGCATATGATCTTGGCTTGAAGCTGTGGGTGTTTGCACAGTGAGTAAAAGACATTGTGATCTGTATATATACTGATTGTAAGTGAAAAAGAAATCTTCTAGATTCTTTGCTAGTATTCAATAATAGATAAGTACATCTAAGTGCAGAATTCATTAGTGCATTTAAAAATTAAAACTATGTTATAATTTCCTTGAGGTTAATAATGTATAGAGACTTATGAAATTCATTTACTCTGTATTTCTTTTTCTTTCTTTTTGAAAACACTGGAATAAATTCTTGCAGAAGATTTTCTTTTGTTTCATCTTGTTAGATAACGTTAGGCTTTAAAAGTTTCTTGAAAAAAGATAAATTCATATAAGTAGAGAGTAGAATGGTGTTTATCCGTGGCTGGTGGGAATGAAAGAAATGGGGAGATGTCAAAAGGTACAAAGTTACAATTATGCAGAATGGATAAGGTCTAGAAACTAATGTGAAGGCATGGTAGCTATGATTAATTATTATACTTTGAACATTAGATAATGTGAAGAGAGTGGGTTTCAGGTACACTCATCACACATAATAAGTGGCAACTACATGAGGAGATAATATTAGATTAATTAGCTTTACTGTAGTAATTGTTTCACTATGTCTATGTATAACAAATCATCACATTGTACACCTCGATATATAAATTTTTTATTAAAATATATAAGGATATAAAAAACACATATACAATTTTTTAAATAAAAATCTCTTGAGAAATGACTGGAAAAACTTGATTTGGAGTCTCCACCAGCACCTAAAATTTTCCTTTGTTCTAAGTTAAATGTAGAACTCCTAATTTCACACACTAATTACAAAAGGGCATGTATTTGGAAAATAACTGTCTCTAAAACCTCCTTATTTTATTTGCTTTTCTAAGATTTTGGTGGCATTTGAAAACACACGTCCTGTAGGGGCCAAATTATATTCTTAAACACAAGCTACCTTTATAAATACTTTGCCTGATGGTAAACATGTCATTCTTGTTGGAGATAGAATTGCTACATTTTATGACTTGGTATCATTTTTTTCCACTGTTTTTTGTTAACTTGGGTTCTCCCCTGTTATTCTTTAAAAGACTTAATTTTGAATGTGACATAGGCCTTTACCCATCGTGTTGACTCTACCCTCCATCTGAACATTATGTCAAAAATTTGGTTTTATTGTTTATGTGACTGCTTATTTGAACAAGTCTTTACTAAAGCTTTAGAGGAACAAATAACTAAAACTCAGATGTGTATTATTCCTTCAGTTTTATAAGAAATGATTAATGGTGATCAAATAACTCAGGAAGAAATTACTGTTTTAGTGGTTCTTAATCTTTTTTGGATCACAGGACCCTTTGAGAATTAAAACCACAGATGATCTTTGAAGGAAAATGTATAAATTTTCATATGTAACTTTTGTATCTTTGGACTCCAGCTTCACCATGATGGGATCCTACACACTATTTAATGATAAATCCTTATTCTTCTTCCTGCCCTGCCCCTATTATTGAGCATTCTCTTGAGGTCTTTTCTTCTCTTTGTTTAGTTTAAGTAGTTGAACAATATCAGGAACAGATGTTACTGTGATATCCCAGTTGCTGGGATGTAAAAATCAGATAGTCTGGGGTAGCATAGGAAGTGAACACTCTTTCTCAATAATGTAACTATTTTCTTTTGGAATTCATTGTGAAAGCTTTTCTGCTTGAGTATCCGGTTTGTTTTTCAATTTTCTATGGTTGGGATTATTGTGGGAAGCAAGAATAAAATTCGTTAACAGGAACTCTGGGAAGGAAAAAAATTAAGAGGCTGTTATTTAAAGAACTGACTAACTAGTTTTGTTTGTTTGTTTTAATTAGACATAGCTTTAAAATTTAAAAATGCTAAACCCAAAAAAAATATTGTAGAATGTAGATCCTCCTAATTCTTGACACAGTTACTTGAGCTTTAGGAAGAAAATGCAACTAGGGTGGAGAATCTTCTTGGTTGCAAAGATAGGCACGGCTAAGTGCAGAACTGGAAACAATCTTTCTACTAGATACAATACTTCTACAATCTTTGCTGAAGTGAGCAAATGCTTCACTTGTAGAGATAGAAAAATATTCCCTTCCACTTAATTAAAGAGCAATATTATTAAACTAGAAAAAAATTAAATGAATAAAATAAACATTTTATTTTAAGACGGTTTTAGATTTAAAAAATTGTGAAGATAGTAAGAGTTCCCATATACCTCATGTTACTAACACCTTATATTCGGGAAGTATGTTTGTTACAGTCAATGAATACATACTGATACATTATTATTAACTAAAACTTACACTTAACTCAGATTTTCTGAATTTTTACCTAAAGTCCTTTTTCTATTCCAAAAATCCAACTGCAATATCATGTTATAGTTAGCATAACATGTTCTTAGGCTTCTACTTAGGCTGTGACGATTTCTCAGACTTTCCTTATTTGCAATTACCTTGACAGACATGTGGAGTAGTGGTCAGATCTTTTGTAGAATGTTTTTGATTAAGATTTTTTTCTGGTGTTTCTCATGATTACACAGGGTTTTTATGATTTGGAGAAAAAGATCACTGAGGTTGAGTACCACTTTCATCACATTATATCAAAGTTACATACTCTCAATATGATTTATTATTATACATATTGACCTTGATCACCTGATTGAAGTAGTGTTTGTCAGGTTTCTCCACTGTAAAGTTACTCTTTTTAAAAGTTACTTTTTTTCTGTTCTGCAAAACACAGAAGATAGTAGCTGTGCACAAGTCCATACTTAAAGAGTAAGGAGTTTGCTCCCTCTTTGAGGGCAGTAGTTACAGTAATTACTCAAGATTTTTCTGCTAGAGAGATTGTCTATTCTTCACCATTTATTTATTTATTTATTTATTTATCTAAGCATTAATATCAGTATGACTTATGGATACTTCTTCATGTTATATCTATAACTATATTTTAGTTATAACTAGATCTACTTTATTTTCTTGCTCAAATGTTTTGATTTTGCAAGAAGATACCTAGGAGTGAACCTATTCAAAGAGGTGAAGACCTGTACTCTGAAAGTTACGATATACTGATGAAAGAAAATGAAGATGACACAAAGAAATGGAAAGACAGTCCATGCTCATGGATTGGAAGAACAAACATTGTTAAAATGTCCGTACTACCAAAAGCAATCTACACATTTAATGCAAGCCCTATCAAAATGCCAGTAACATTTTTTTCACAGAGCTAGAACAAACAATCCTAAAATTTGTATGGAACCACAAAAGACCCCTAAAGGCCAAAGTAATCTTGAAAAAGAAAAGCAAAGCTGGAGGTATCACAATTCTGGACTTCAAGTTAGGTTAAAAGCTATATTGATCAAGGCAGTATGGTACTGTTACAAAAATAGACACAGAGACCAATAGAAAAGAATAGAAAACCTAGAAATGAACTCATAACTAAATGATCAGTTAATCTTTGACAAAGCAGGAAAGAATATCCAATGGGAAAAAGAATGTCTCTTCTTCAGTACATGGTGTTGGGAAACTGGAAAGCAACATGCAAAAGAATGAATCTGGACTACTTTCTTACACCATACACTAAAATAACTCAAAATGGATTAAAGACCTAAATGTGAGACAGGAAACCATGAAAATACTAGAGGAGAACATGGGCAATAACCTCTTTGATGTCTACCATATAACTTCTATCTAGATATGTCTCCTGAGGCAAGAGAAACAAAAGCAAAAATAAACTATTGGGACTTCATCAAAAAAAAAAAAAAAAGCTTCTGCACAGCAAATGAAACAATCAACAAAACTAAAAGGCACCTTGAGAATGGGAGAAGATATTTGCAAATGACATATCTGATAAAGGGTTAGTATCCAAAATATATAAGAACTTATAAAACTCATCACCCAAAAAACAAATGATCCAATTAAAAAATGGGCAGAAGTCATGAATAGACATTTTTCCAAAGAAGACATAGATGGCTAAAGGACATGTGAAAAGATGTTCAACATCACTCATCATCAAGGAAATACAAATCAAAACTACAATGAGATATCACTTAACACCTGTCAGAATGGTTAAAATCAACAACACAAGAAACAATAGGTGTTGGCGAGGATGTGGAGAAGGAGGAACTCTCTTGCACTATTGGTGGGAACGCAAATTGGTGCAGTCACTCTGGAAAACAGTATGGAGCTTTCTCAAAAAGTTAAATATAGAACTACCTGATGATCTAGAAATTGCACTACTAGGTATTTACCAAAGAATACAAAAATACAAATTCAAAGTGATTCATGCACCTCGATGTTTATAGCAGCATTATCTATAATAGCCAAATTATGGACACAGCCCAAGTGTCCATCAACTGATAAATAGATAAAGAAGAAAAGAAGATGTGGTACACACACAACTGAATATTACTCCACCATGAAAAAGAATGAAACCTTGCCATTTGCAACATGAATGGAGCTAGATTTACTAAGCGAAATAAGTCAGTCAGAGAAAGAGAAATATCATATGATTTCACTCATATATAGAATTTAAGAAAGAAAACAAATATACTAAGAGAAATAAAAAGAGAGTGGGAGGTAAACCAAGAAACAGACTCTTAAGTACAGAGAACAAACTGATGGTTACCAGTGGGGAAGTGGGTAGAAAGATGGGTAAAATAGATGAAGGGGATTACAGAGTACACTTGTGATGACCAGTCAGTGTTGTATACAATTGTTGAATCACTATATTGCACACCTGAAACTAATATTACACTGTATGTTAACTGGAATTTAAATAAAAACCTTCAATAAAGTAAAATAAAAAATTGTCTTGATTTTGGACAAGAAAAGAAAAGAATGGCAATTTCAGTGAATTATGTCATATAGATGAATGATGACATTCAGAGTTTTAAAATAAGTCCCCTGGAATGAATTATTCTCAGTGATAATCAGTTACTATTGATTCTGTCTTGATATAAGTCACGTACTAGAAGACACTTTAAACACATTTTTAATCCTAAAAACACTAGAATGGCCCAGTTTACTCATCTCTAATATTTCATATTCATGTATAGACAGGTTTACCCTGCTATGTGAGACATTTTTCAAAACTAAGTTTGAAAAGGAAAATAATTTAACTGGGTTTTATAGATTTCTTTGTATGAAACCAAACTTATATCTGAGAATTTTACATAATTCTTTTTGGTAATATTGTCAGATTTTTAGTTTTGAAGTTAATAACTACAACTTTATATGTTACCAAACCATGATTATCTATATCAAATATAGGCATTTTCAAATTAAATATAATAGAGAGAAAAATTAATTTTAAATGTAGAAAAATGTAATATAATGTAATAATTCACTAGCCCAGTTTGTAGGACCATCCTACACAACAAGGAATTTTTCCAGATCATGCATATCTCTCAAATGTCTTGTCAGACTTTAACATAAATGAAAACTGTATTTTTAATTATATGAGCTAGAATCTTTCTTTTTGATAAAAACAGAATATTTTGGGTGCCTGGGTGACTCAGTCAGTTAAGTGTCTGACTCTTGGTTTTGGCTCAGGTTATGTTCTCATAGATTCGTGGGTTTGAGCCCTACATCGGGCTCTGTGTTGTGAGCGCAGAGTATTGTTGGGATTCTCTCTTCCCTCTCTCTGCTCCTCCCCTGCTTGTGCTGTCTCTGTCTCTCTCAAAATAAATAAATAAGCTTTATAAAAAGAACATTTTTATTTGGTTTTACTATACTCTGAATTTTCTGGCGATGCAACTACCATATCAAATTGGGGAGGGCTATGTACAGAATTAAAGGAAGATTTGTTTATGTTTTTACAATGTTTTTGTGTGAATTGATAGCTTGTTCCTTTTTATTGCTGGTGAGTATTCCACATAATTTGATTTTAACTTATGTAATGATTAAAAAATAAATATGGTATTTTTATTATAACAGCAATCAGAAATAGAAGGAAAATAATTTATAATAAAACTATGCATTTGTATTGTTAAAACTCCTAATTGACTACACAGGGAGACAAAATGATGATTGTTGAACATATTTATAATAAAACATTTGGAATGAAGAGAATAAAGACAATCAGAAGAAATAGGAAAGTGTTAGGACAAATAATAACAAACCAGAGTAATTTGTATGAATAAGAAAAAGGTGGAAATAACCATAATTGAAGTAAGTATATTATGCCAAAAAAAAATTACTGACTGTTGAAGGGAAGAAATAAGGAAGTACTTGCAAATAAACTGGACTTTGTTTTTAAATGTAGCATCTAACTAATTCCTGATGTGATGTTATGGGACAGGCTTTTGATAAATAGAAGAGAACATGTTTCTCCCATTTAAAACCATACCATGTGTCGAGGCAACCATTCCATCTCTATTTCTTGAAAGTAACCTAAACACTATCCTTCAATATTTTGTAGGAAGTAGCCCTTAGATTGGAACAAAGATAAAATAATGAAGATGCTATACCAAAGTGATATTTCAAACCCCTGGAGACCATGTCAGATAACATTTAAAAAAGATAAACAACATGTGAAAGGTACGGCACAGGGAATATAGTCGATGGTATTGTAATAGGCTGTGGTGACAGATGGTAACTACACTTGCGGTGAACATAGCATAATGTATAGACTTGTTCAATCACTATGTAATTTTTATTTCTTCTTGTTCCTCTCTCTCTTTCTCTCCCTCTCCTTCTTTCTTTTTCTTAAGAAACAAAGCCACAAAGAGAAGTACATTCTTAACCCCAGCTTAAAAGACAAATTAACATGTAGATGTAGTAAATGTAGCTGATTGAAAAAATTATTATTGTAACACCTGGAAGGAGAGACATGTTTTGTTTACAAAAATACTTTTTGAGACCCCACTTTGAATAAGAACATTCATGGTTGTCTAGTATCCCAGCCAATGACCACACCAGACCAGGAACATCTTCCCCACCCCAAACAAACCATGAAACAAAATAATTCCCCAAACCCAAAACCCTAACACATTTCAAGAATGGTCCTCTAGAGGGCACCAGCCTTCTGGCTGCTTTAGAACAATGTTGGGGAAGACAGTTTTATGAAACGAGACATCACTGCTATTAGAAGTTCTTCATTCTCCCGACAATCACTTTGATCATCTTTATGTTTCCCCTGGTTTTCTGCTATGTTGACGGCTTTCACTTACTGCTCTCCCTGCTCCCCTCCTATTACTCAGCATGCACACTTCTAATCTGGTGCTTCTTTGCAAACTATATCCACAGGGCTACAGCTTTTCCTATTCCAAAGGTCCCTCTGAAGATACTTCCCTGAGTGACCCTTCATGATAACAAGTGGTAAAGTAAAATAATTTCTCTTTTCTACTGCATTACATGTCTATTAGACTTTTTAATCACTAGCTAAATAAATAAATAAATAAATAAAAGTCTCCATCATTTGCAGTCGTGATTCTCTGAGAAAAAAATTTACAAATTCCAAATCAATGATTTACATAATGACTTTAGACACAATCCATTCACAAATGAGTGATTCTCAGATAGTACCAAGAATCAAACAAGACAGAAGAAGGAAAGAATAACAAAGCTCATTTTCATCGTGTATTCCAAAGTGTCTGGTTTGCTTTCCTCTGGTTGTAACATGTTCTGTCACAGTAACCCATTCCCTAAATCTGCCCCACTCAGCAAGAGGCAAAATCAAATAAGTAAATCCTCAGGGGAAAGCGAATGTTGGTAATATGTTCTTTTGGAACATATTATAAAGTAGCAGCAAAGCATTTTTTTTCCCCACTGGGTTCCTCTCTCATCCACTACTGCAATATAGTGCTTACCAGACCTCTCCAATTTCAATCTGAATCATAATAATATGCAGGATATACTCCATCTCTACTTCAGCAGCACACTTCAATTTATATATTTATTTATTTGTTTGTTTAGAGAGACAGCATGAGCAGGGGAGGGGCAGAGAGAGGGAGAGAATCCCAAGCAGGCTCTGTGCAATGCAGAGCCTGATGCACAGCTCAAGCCCATTAACTGTGAGGCCATGACCTGAGCCAAAATCAGGAGTCAGATGCTTAACTGACTGAGCCACCCAGGTACCCTCAAGTGTTTTTAGGATAAAAAATTTTCACTGCTTGCTTACAAAGGGCAAGAAAACTTAACCTTAGCCCTCAGAGATCCTATTTTAAAGCCACCCTCTAAAGTCTCAGTGTGTGGTCTCTATCACTTAGTTGCAATCTATTTTAATTTTTTATGGCTTATTTATTTATTTATTTATTTATTTATTTATTTATTTTGAGACAGAGAGAGACAGAGACTGAGCAGGGGAGGGGCAGAGAAGGAGACACAGAATCTGAAACAGGCTCCAGGCTCTAAACTGTCAGAACGGAACCCGATGTTGGGCTCGAACCCACGACCGTGAGATCATGACCTGAGCCGAAGTCAGACACTCAACCAACTGAGCCACCCAGGCACCCCAGTTGCAATCTATTTTAAATACTTTATAGTAACATTTATTTCTTTGAATGATTAAAACCACTGCAAAACCAAGTGCCACCCGTGTAATATTTTCTGTTTGAAATATCCTGCTTTACCAGAAGAGGGAGCAATCTATCTAGTCTCCATTTTTTCTGTCTACTTTTCTATAATTTGTATCAACATAAAACATTTGCAAACTAGCTACAGTTTTATGTGATCCTGTTGTGGCACTTTAAATTTTAACCGTATTTAAATAAAAGGTAAGAAAAATTAGAGTTTCTAAATTGTATTAAGAAACTGTAATAAATTTTGAAGAACAAATCATTTTTTAATTACCTTCCTTTCCTGAAGAAATTAACTGAGCTATTGGCACAGTTAGGATGGAAGCACAGAGAAAGAGAATGCCAAAAGATAGTTTAATGACCTCCAGGTAGTTGTTACTATTCATCTTTCTTCCATTGCACTGATGTCATTTTTACTATTTAGCCATTAAGAGATTAAGTGGTGTGAGATAATGCTTTTGATCTTTTACTTCTTGTTTTTATAATATCTTCTTAAACATAATATTTGGAAATGGATTAATGGCCAGTATAAAATTATTTTAGACTAACCACTTAAAGGTTGGAGGAAGGGGATATTATCAGATAAAATTTTCAGGTTTTTCACTTTAAATATATATATATATATATATGTATATATATGTGTATATATTTTTGTATGTGTGTGTGTGTGAGAGAGAGAGAGAGAGAGAGAGAGAGAGAGAGAGAGAGCATGAGTAGGGTAGGGCAGAGAGAGAGGGAGACAGAAGATCTGAAGTGGGCTGTGCGCTGAGAGCAGTGACCAGATGCTGGGCTCAAACTCATGAACCATGAGATCATGACCTGAGCTGAAGTCAAATGTCTAACCAACTGAGCCAAACAGGCGCCCCTTCACTTATTACCAATTATAATATAGACCACATTGTCTTAGGTGACCTTGTCCAAAAATATGTCAAAAATTATTTTTCAGTTTCAATGATGAGGAAAATATTTATTTCACCCTGGTTTGCCTTGTGCATAAACTGTTGTTCATGATAGATAAAATGCTTTTGAGATGGTTACATTTCTCTGTATATGTCTTTTAAAAAACAAATCACCTAAATGTATTAACTATTAGAATTATGGTAATATATGAAATGTAGAATCATGAACATACAGGTGTAATATATAATGCACCTGTTATATTTAAATACAGAACTTATTTTTTCAGAGGCTACATTCAGGGAAGGCAAATTTTGGTGACTCTCTGTTGTAGACATGCTATCAACTTGAGGCCCATGAGTCAGAAAAATTAATATGCCTTTCATAGCTGGTTACCTTACTACTCTGCCGACAAGAACCAAGAGCTTTGCCATATTCCTGAATCTGTTCTTCACTGTCTCTCTTGAGCAAAAAGGCACTCCTCAATTCATTTGGTTTTGGGAGAGAGCCTTGGGAAGAGTGGATGCAATCCAAGGGTGTTACTGGAATTAGGGCTTCACAGGGCCAGGTTAGTGTGAGCATGGTTGTGGTTTGGTTTTAAGGTTTTTTTTTTTTTTCTTCTTCTTCTTCTTTTTTTTTTTTTTCCTAAGTTGCCTTGTGAAGCTGTCCCCGCTTGAACCTCCAGTTCCCTCTTCCTCATGTTCTAGATGGAAAGGCAAAAGAGAGTTGCATTTCATATCGAGCTCTGTTTTCCTTTATGCCAAATGTACCTGCTGGTTATAAAAACATGTATGTTATGTCACTCAACAGTGGTAACCTAGGTGGACAGTGACTCTGTAAACCACGAAGGCTCCATGTAGCACATGGAAGGAAACATTAATGGTGATCCAATAGGCAATGGAATTCACATGTGTTACATTCATATCTCTCCTTCAGTGCACAGAATGGTACACAGAGCTTTATTAGTGCCAGTCAGACATTCCTAGCCAGAGTGTTGAAGCATCATCCCCATCCATTATCATGGAGTAATCAAATTCTCTCCAAAGATAACAAAAGCCATTTCTGTCAGGCTAAGTTATTTTAAACATCAATGAAACGGCATTTTGATTTTAATTTCTTTACCAGTGGAGGAGCATGAGCTTTGGCAGGAAGAGGGTGTTCTTTTCTACAATTTCCACTGGAGAGGAGACTTGAAGTTCTGGCCAGTTTTCAGGGAGGATTGACAACTAAGATTATTACACTGCCAATAGAAACTAACAGTACAGGGAAAGCTGTGCCTCCTTCTCCTAACCCTTTGTTACCAACTTCCTGACTTTGCACTCCCTTGGCGTAGCTTGGTTTGCAGAGGACAAACTGAATAGAGACAGATTAACTGAAGCTGATGAAGATCAAGTTTCAGAGTTCGTCACCATCGCAGACTCTCAAGAAAGGCACTGGTAATATGTTCCCATGGCATTATGTTTTTGTAAAATTTGCAAAATATTGTATTTTGATGACAGCTTGTTAAGAACTCTTCCTTCATCACACATTTTCTCGTGTGGGGTGAAGTTAAAGTGTTCCCAGGGATTGTTGGGAAAATAGGTGTTAAGTTCGGTAGTTATCCATCTAGTTTAGAACAGGCAGAATATATTCATGTGGTTCAGTCTCTTCTAGATACAGCTAAGTTATTACCAGCTCTCTGCAGTAGAAATGGCTTCTTTGTGGGATGCCTTGGTGGCTCAGTCGGTTAAGCATCTGACTTCGCCTCAGGTCATGATCTTGTGGTTCATGAGTCCAAGCCCCGCGATGGGCTCTGTGCTAACAGCTCTGAGTCTAGAGCCTGCCTTGGATTCTGTGTCTCCCTCTCTTTCTGCTCCTCCCCTGCTCACTCTCTGTCTCTCTCTCTCAAAAATAAATAAGCATAAAAAAAATGGCTTCTTTGAACAACTATGCTGGAAGAAAGACTAAATACCTTTCTATTATCTCTTTAGAAAATATTACAAGACATGAAACTAATGTAACACTGTGTATCAACTATATCTTAATGAAAAAAAGAAAATATTACAAGACTGTTGTCATATGAAGACTATACATCCAAAGACTATACATCCAAAGACTAAAAGATTATATATTATAGAAGTTTCATGTGATAATTGATAAATATGTTTCTTTTCTAATTTTACGATATTAATGTGGTTTGTTGGCTTTTTTGCATTTGCATTTTGCTGTGAATTCTAATTTATTTTCTCATTTTATTTATTTTTTAATGCTTATTTATTTTGAGAGAGTGAGTGCATGAGTGGGGGAGGGGCAGAGAGAGAGGAAGAGAGAGAATCCCATGCAGGCTCCTAGATGTCAGCACAGAGCCCATTGTGGGCCTCAGTCTCATGAATGATGAGATCATGACCTGAGCTGAAATCAAGAGTTGAACACTTGATTCAACTGAGCCACCCAGGTGCCCTTATTTCTCATTTTAAATAGTCACCATTAAATTATTTTTGTTTCATAATTTTGGTTTTTTTTGTTTTTGTTTTTGTTTTGCTTAAAGAGGGCCCCAAGATTTTTTTAAGCTAATAGATTTGTCACAAAAGCTGAACTCGGGCTCTGACTCAAACTACAAGTGGACTCCAGACTATTCCTGATGCACCAGCTGCTTCCTGTCAGAACTTGGGCATCTTCTACCATTCACCTGTTACACATAGGCAGTTTTATTCTGACTTTCATAGACTTCATAGACTTCCTCATGTTTCTGCATTCTCTCCAACCATGAGTATGTATGGAAGAAAGCAAATAAGTGTATGATATGCATATCCTCCTAGTCCTGCTTTTTCCTCTGTCTCTGGGAGTCAAATGGGATACCAACCAGACATCCTCAGTGTGTTTCTACTTCCTTTCCACTTGAATGACTTTTAGCAACATATATATATATATATATATATATATATATATATATATAAAGGATCTGGGATCCTTTACTCCTTGGTATGAGAGCTGCCAGTTCTAGGTGACCTCTAGGTTCCTATGGGGACTAGTCAACATCACAATCAACACCTATTTATTGAATGCTTACTATGTGCAAGCTCTGTGCTAGGCAATGGGAATTTGGGGGTTGCTAAGTCCTAATCAGAAGAAATTGTTTCATTTCCTAAAGGAAATTGTCCCTTGCTTTGATAAAGCACATTATATTTAGCATCATATTTGATCCTCACAACTCCTTGGATCTTTTTTACAGATGAGTAAACTAAGTCTCAGAGAGCCTCCGAGAGCTTATGTAACTTTTCCAAGTTCACGCTGCTTCTAGATGTTAGAGCTTGGACTGAACCTCCTATCTGGACTCCACACCACAGCCTTCCCTCTGTGCTACAGATGCTGCCTACTAGTGTGTCCCTTGGCTCAGTGGTCGTCATGGCTGGTAGAATGCCTTGCCAAACATTTTTTTTAGCATATCAAATCGGGGATCTAATTATGCTTTCTTCAGTTCTAGCTTTGAGCAAGTCAATTAACATCTCCCAGTTTCAGGGCACCTGGGTGGCTCAGCAAGTTGAGGATTCTATTCTTGATTTCTGCTTGGGTAATGATCCTAGAGTCATGGGATCAAGCCTCCATCAGGCTCCATGCTGAGCATGGAGTCAGCTTACAATTCTTTCTCTCTCTCTCTCTCTTCCCCTCTGCTCCTCTCCTCTGCTCTCTCTCTCTCTCTCTCTCTCTCTCTCTCTCTCAAATTAAAAAAAAAAACTGATTAAATGAAATTAAAAAAATCTCCCAGTTTGTTTCATTGTACATTATGTGGAATGATAATAATTATCTCAACATACTGTGAGCATTTATAGAGATACTAAGTGCATGAGTTCTGGGATGAGACTGCCAAAGGACAGAGGTGAGGAGGCTACAGGAGGCACACCATCTAACAACTATCCTCTTGGCTCAGATCTCCATCTCTGTTCCTCTCAGTCTCTTTCTCTTTCCACTTAAAAGGTAAAGACAAATGCAGACTTACCTTCTTTGGAACTGTATTCTCTGATTTCATTCCTCTATCATTATTCTTAAAGACAGTCTCTACTCTAAACTGTTGTATATCTTTCCCATGCATGTTTTTAATTTTTTAAGTTTTTATTTTAATTCCAGTTAGTGAACATACAGGGTAATATGAGTTTCAGGAGTACAACATAGTAAGTCGACACTTCCATACATCACCCAGTGCTCATCACTGCAAGTGCCCCCCTTAATCTCTGTCACCTATTTAACCCATCCCCACCCACTTCTCTCTGGTAACCATCAGCTTGTTCTCTATAATTAAGAGTCTATTTCTTGATTTGTGTTTCTCTCTCTTATTTTTGCCCTTTGCTTCATTGTTTTTTTCTTAAATTCCACATATGAGTAAAATCATATGGTATTTGTCTTTCTCTGAATGACTTATTTCTCTTAGCATAATACTCTCTAGATCCATCCACGTTGTTGCAAATGGCAAGATTTCATTTTTTATAGCTGAATCATTATAATTTATTCACATTTAAATTTGTTTCAGTCGTGGTATGTGCTGAGCAGAGACTCTAGCATATAGTAAGTTTCAATAATATTAATATAAGATACCCTCTTTCTCTGCATCCTCATCCAATATTGATATTGCCAGCATAATTATTTAAAATGGTATGTTATTTTAATATGCATTTTCCTCATTACTAATGGGCAATACGTTTCATAAATTTATTAGCCATTCAATTTTCTTCTATTCTTAGGTCATTTTCTCTGGTTGAGCCATTGTGTTTTTCTTAATAATTTTTGAGGTGTGGGCACCTCAGTGGCTCAGTTGGTCATTGGTTAGAGCCCCGCGTTGGGCTCTACACTCTTGGGCTCCACACTGAGTGTGGACTGCATGGGATTGTCTCTCTTCCTCTTTTGCCACCCTTCCCCGGCTCTCTCTTTCCCTCTTTCTCTCTCTCCCTCAAAATAAATAAACATTGAAAATAGTTTTTGAGGTTCTTTGCTTATTCTGAATATAAATATATCAGTTATATAAGCTATAATTGTCTTCTTTTAATCCCTGATTTGCCTTTTAACTCTTTTAATGGTTCTTTTATTATATGAAAGCTATTGATTTTTATTATAGTTAAATATGTCAAGTTTTCTTTTGGATATTGTGATTTTTCCATATTGATTAAGAAATTCCTTACTCACCTTGTATTAAAAAGCTTTTCCACCTATTCCACCTATTTATTCTACATGTTTCAAGCTCCATCCCACAAATGTCTTTAATAAAACTGACCATGTTTTTATTTGTCATGTGAGACAAGTATAAAATTTGAATTTTCCACAATTAAAGCAATTTTTCATAGGACCACTTATTGAGTGATCCAGTCTCACTTTTTTATATTTAATGCCATACCTGTTATATACCAAGTTTCCAAATATGCCTTGGCTTATTGTGTTCTGACTCATTGGCTCACATAGTTAATACCTCAACCAGTGAGCATTTTTAATGACAGAAATTACTTTAGATAATTTTAGATTATTTAGACAGTCAAATACATAGATAGCATTGGCTATTTTTCCTTCAGGTCATACTTAGAGAACTTTAGCAACCTCACTCCCATTGTGCAGAAATCATCATGGGATACTGTCTACAGAGTGGCTCCTTGTCAACTCAGTGTTGAATTCTTGACTTGCTGACCACTCTAGTGGGTATTAAAATCCTTTGAAAAGACACATAACAATAATCCAGCTGAGCTTCCAAATAAATAACCATGGTGTTCACTTATAGATTTGATCCCAGAAAAAAAAATGAACATGGAGAGACAGAATAAGAAATCTACTGGAAGTAGTTCCTTATTAAAACAAGTTCCACCAAACTTTGCCAACCATGCTGTTCCAACCTGTGACAGTGAGTACTGCTTTTCCCAATACCTGATCTTTTAGTATGTGTCTTGAGTATTAGAGGTCTCATTTAAGTGACCTACTTTGGACCATGACTGGAACTGTTTTCTACTTTTCCCCAAAATCCATATTTCACAAATGGTCTGAATTTGTAGCTAGAGTCATTCCATTTCTTCAGGGTTTGTCCTTGGGAGAACGGGTGTCTATGTCGATGTACTTTATCCTGCTTTGAGATCAGAAGTTAAAAAGAATACGACCTTGCTATATGGAAGGAATTGAAATACTCATGCATTTATAGAATTTTCATTCCCATGAATTGGACTCAGTAAAAACAAGTAGAATATCACTTAAACCTTCCACCTAGATAGAATAATGGAGTGGAACTCAACATTTCCAATTTCGTAATCAGACAATTCACCCATTAAAGTCATCAAAAACTACATTTTCCCCAGTGATGTTTCCCTCACTTCCCTTTATACTATGAGCACCTGTAGCAAGTGAGGTGTGTCTGGTCCTGATAGTAGCCAAAAGGCCAACACTCTGTCAAGGTATACCTGAGAACCTCATCTAATGCAGATTGAAGGACTAATTCTCAAATTTTCTCCAAAGTAATGTAATAATCCATTAGAAGCTCAACCAAGTGGAAAGTGACTTGACCAGACTTCAAAAGCAATCAGCTTTTAGACAAAATAAATACAAAGTGGATTTGTATTTATAAACGTATTCTTCTATTTAGAAAAGTTATACCTTGGCTATAAAAAAATAAGGTTATAGAAAATGTTTATGTGTACTGAGTCCTCCATTCTTTTCAGTTTATTCAGTTTTATTGGTTAAACTATGATTCTACCAGACTTCAGTCCAGAAACAAAGGTTACTTCTTATACAGGAAATCTAGAAATAGCTATGAACTAAAAAGAAAATAGTCTTAGTAAAGTTGGCGAAATAGGTGGAAATATTATCTCAGAATATGGAACCAATGTTGTTAGTTGTTGTTAGCAGGCGTGATAGCCTTTGAGTTCGTCATATTTAATTAAATGCATATAAAAATGAAATTGAAGTCTTGAACACTTTTATCTTTTTAGATATTATTTCCAGTGGTTAAACCTGAAGATTAGATGACCTTTGGATTTCACTACTTTCTCATAGTCATGAAAGACATGATTCTTATATTTGAGAACAGACCAACTCAAACCAAATTGTGGCATATTCCTAGCATAAAACTCTCTAAAGCAGTGAAGTTTTAATTTTGAAAAATTAACAGTGACTTGCAAATAATTTGGCACATGCACCCCAATGTTTATAGCACCACTATCAACAATAACCAAATTATGGAAAGAACCCAAATGTCCATCAACTGATGAATGGATTAAGATGAGATACTTATAGGGGTGCCTGGGTGGCTCAGTTGGTTAAGTGTCCAACTTTGGCTCAGGTCATGATCTTTTGGTTAATGGGTTCAAGCCCTGCGCCAGTCTCTGTGTGGACAGCTCAGAGCCTGGAGCCTGCTTCAGATTCTGTGTCTCCCTCTCTCTCTGCCCCTCCCCCACTCATGCTCTGTCTCTCTCTGTCTCTATTTCTCTCTCTCTCTCTCTTTCTCTCAAAAATAAAATAAAAACATTTAAAAAAGAAGATGTGGTATACATATACAATGGAATACTACTTGGTAATGAAAAAGAATGAATTCTTGCCACTTGCAACAATGTGGATGGAACTGGAGGGTATTATGCTAAGCATGAGTTAGTCAGAGAAAGAAAGACATGATTTCACTCGTATGTGGAATTTTAGAAACTTAACAGATCAACATAGGGGAAGGGAAGGAAAGATAAGATAAAAACAGAGAGAGAGGCAAACTGTGAGACTCCTAAATACATAGAACAAACTGAGTGTTGATGGGGGCAAGGGGTTGGGTTAAATGGGTGATGGGCATTAAGGAGTGCACTTTTCCAGATGAGCACTGGGTGTCATGTAAGAGATAAATCACTGGGTTCTACTGAAGCCAACACTATATTGTATGTTAACTAACTTGAGAATAAAAAAATAAAAAAATAAAATATTTTAAGAAAAATAAGCCAATTATTTTACCAGCAAATAAAAAAAAATAATAATAATTTGGCTTAGTAGATGAATATGCATAAACAATAGTGAATGGCTATCTTTTTACTTGAGCTTACTTTTTAATAAACATGAATAAAGAAAATTCTTTTTAACATGACTTTTTATATATCATTATGCCTATAATAATTTGAAGTTGTTCATTTTTATAACCACCCAAAGGTATTTACCATGTTATTATAAAACAGATGAGTAAGTAAAACCTAAACTAACGAATAAAATACATTTCCAGAGGTTTGTTGAAGCTCTCTGTAGGTATTTTCATGGTGTTGATTACCAATGGAAAGCAACCAAAGTCATGTAGACTTATGAATCAGTAAGTCATAATTACTGAGTATTCATGAAATGCCAAGACAGAGCTACTTCTGTTTAAGGATATTATATTCTCCCTTAGATGGCCACGGTGGTAAGGGATGCCAGGGTTATGCCACAAACTGAAGATCAATAGCAAGGTATTATTTACCAAATTAAATAGCTTAAAAAAACAGAAATCATTAGTTAAATCTCTGTTTAAATTATAAGCATGTTAATATTAAAAGAAAAATAGAATGACACAAAAATGAGTTGTCTTTTAAAAGAGATAGGAAAAGCGGAATAGCAGACAGAACAGTAAAATGGGAAAGAAACCGTGAAAGACAGAGTAGATTGTATAACTTGGAATTAGTTTGCTTTGTGTTTGCATTCTTTTAATTCTATTCCTATCCCTTGGTCTAACAAAGCAAGCCAAGGGCAGACTTTAAACAAATTCTGAGAAGCCAGAAGTGGAACAGGAAACCTCATTTGATAAAGTGAAGGCAATTTGTTCAACATGTGGGAGAAGTGTTTAATCTTGTTAATAGACGGTCTGTGAGCTGAATTGTTACTAACAGATAAGCTATTAATTTAAAATAGAAATTGAATTTGTCTTATGGGATTTGCAGAAGTAATGGTTTTTCTTACATATTCCTTTCCAGATGTTCTTTTTATAACCACAGGCAATCTTAATTTTCAGATATTCCAAATGTATAATTAAAGCTACAGTTTCACCTCCAATTTAAAGTATTAAATCTTGAGTAAACTTGGATAGACTGCTGCTTTGGCAAAACGCGAAACGTGTCTTGAATTCTTCTGATTCCTCCTTCAGTTGCCCTGTCTGCCATCTGGATAACAGCCATTCTTCACATCTCATAACACGCACACCTACCTCTTCCTGCTTGGCACTAGCCTGACCCTACTTTTCAGAACATAACTTCCTTTATATAATATTGTTGAGGGCAGACAGCCTTTGTACTTCATTTTCTCTTTTCCAACATCAAGAAATATGTCTTGCCTTGGATTTGAGCTTATATGCTTCCTGTTGTTCATTTCTTCAGTCCATTAAATATACTTTTTTGCACCATCAGACCCTTCTAAACCCAAGAATCCTGCTCAGGATTGAACCAGTCTCTCAAGGCTTCTTTTCTATAATGTGGAAAAATATGGCATTAAAAAAAATTTGACACTATTGTCTCTTAAAATATAACATTATCCGAGGTGCCTGGGTGGTTCAGTGGGTTGAGCATCCAACTTGGGCTCAGGTCATGATTTCAAAGCCAAGCCCGCTTCGAGCTTTCTGCTATCAGTGCAGAGTACACTTTGGATCCTGTTTATATATATAACATTATCCTGGGATTGACTAAAACAAAAAATTGCCTAACAGATTTTTAAATCAAGAAATTCTTTGGAGAAATGATACACTTTTGTGAAAGAGACACAATCTCAAATTCTTGAAAATTGTGGAGTTTCATGATAGGACTTTTCCTCTGCCATTTGTCTGTTACTCCTATTCATTAGATATCACATAGATAGCGCTGTTTATACATAGTGTTAGTTTGTTAAGATATATCAATCAGCCTTTTGCCAAGGCTCACAAAGATGTTCTCATATGTTAAAAGTCACAAATGACGGTATTTAGCCATGAGCAAGAATTAGAAACTTCGAAACAAAATGTTTGGTGCAGGTATTCTCTATTAGTTAGCCAATCCTTTTCTCCTGTTCCTTACTACCAAGTTTTGCATTTTAACAAGATTCTTTACTTGTATGAACAGTGGGGTCAGGGAAGGTGTGGTGACAGGAAGAGGGAGGTTGTGGTGAGCACACTGGTCTTGAGGAAAGTATTTATCATCATTAGTCTGTGCAGGTCACTTTTTCTGGATCTCAATAATATGTATTTAAATAGAAGTATTTTTTCGTCAGTCTTTTGCTGTGATTGGTGCAGCAAGCAACAAAACCCTAGGAGGTTTTAGAAATGTTTACTTCTAAATAAGTCTGACAGGTTGACTCTGGTCTTGGATGGCCTCAGTTGGACTAGGCTGGACTCCAAGGTTTAGGAACTAAAAAAGTAATAGCTACCTGGGCAGCTTTTCTCATGACAGAAGGCAGAGGCTCCAAGAGGGTGGGTAGAAATTACCAAGCTCCAAAGGTCTTAGCTTCCACTCACATTCTATTGAGCAAAGCGATACGGACAAGACCAAAGTCAATAGCGGGTGAAAGATATACAGGAAAATAATTCAATCTAACTGCAGCTAAAATATTTTAGCTTATTTTGAGTTTATTATGTGTTTAGATTTCTTTTTTTTAATATTTAAAAATTTTTAAGGTTTATTTAATTTTAAGAGAGAGATAGAGCATGAGCAGGGGAGGGGCAGAGAGAGAGAGAAGAGATACAGAATCTGAAGCAGTCTCCAGGCTAAGCTGTCAGCACAGAGCCTGATGCAGAGCTCGAACTCACAAGCCATGAGATCATGACTTGAGCTGAAGCTGGGCGCTTAACCTACTGAGCCACCCAGGTGCCCCTATGTGTTTAGATTTCTAAGTATTTCTTATAAATAAAAGAGTTTATATTTTAAAGATTCTAGTATTTAGATCACCAGTTTAATGAACCCTTCCACTTAAAAAAATAGGGCCTTTTTAGTTCTAAAAATAAATGTTCTTACTATTGAAATTGGTTTTCCTTCAATGTTTCCAGATATACAGAGATTTTAGATTATAGATAGAATACCTCTATTTGAGGACAATCAAGACAATTTCTTGAAAGCATTAGAATTTAAGATGAAACATTGAAAGAAAGATGCAGAAATATCCATCGCATCAATGAAGAACAATATTATAATTTGGGGAAGAATTTGGGCAACGGGAACAAAGACAGGAATATTTAGGAGGCAGTGAGATGCCAAGAATGGGTCCCCAAGTTAAGGGCACAGCATGAAGCAATACAAGAACTGAAGCAAAAGTGCCTTTGTGTAAATGCAGTTACATGATAGTGAGGTTATGAATGCCAGATTTATTTATGAAAGCTGTTCATTTCAGCATGTTTTTTACTTGCCCATGTGCTCTGTTTATTATTTATCAGGTTATTATTTACCAAAGACCTTAGTTTGTTGTAATTTCAATTATTTTAGACCAAAGCATTTATAACATCTGTGTTAACTGTTACGTTTATGCTTAGGACAATAGTCAGAGATAACATATGACAAATGAAAAGTTGCACATTTTCTTCCATATTTCCAATATTTTCCCCTATAACTTATCTACTTAAAATGAAATTTTCTTGATTTCTTCCCATTATCTAGCAAAATAATGTGTTTAACCTTCAGATACTATATACACATATATGTACATATACTTTATATATAATTTTTAATTGTTGAGATCTGGAGTTGCAGAAGACACCAGAGATTTTAATTGTTTCACTTTTGTTAAATGAGAGTCTTTAAAATTACCATTGAAAGTGGACTGCAGGATTTTTGTTAACTAATGATACTGCAGAAAGTTTCCATTGTCCTTATATTAGGAGGAAAACCCTGTCTTTGACATTAGTTCTGTAGATGAAAGGGTGAATGCTTTTCCTTTTATAGTACTCACCTTTCAACAGCCCCTTCTGGTAAACCTGAAAGACAACTTCTAACCCAGGCGCATTGTGAAGCACTTCTGCAGACCTAGAAGGAAAAGTGATTATTAAAACATGAAGCTACATCCATTTGAATCAATATTTTTGTATTCTTTGGGTAAGAACCTAGTAGTGCAATGGCTGGATCATAGGGTAGTTCTACCAAATTATGCCAAATTATGGGAACAGCTCGTGTCCATCAACTGATGAATGGATAAAGAAAAGGGGGCATATGTATATATATACAAATATATATATTTCATATATATATTCATATATATATGAATATTACTCAGCCATAAAAAAGAGTGAAATATTGCCATTTGCAACGATGTGGATGGAGTTAGAGAATATAATGCTAATAAAGTAAGTCAGTCGGAGAAAGACAAATACCATATGATTTCACTCACATGCCGAATTTAAGAAACAAACCAAATGAGCAAAGGGGAAAAAAATAGAGAGACAAGCCAAGAAACAGACTCTTACCTATAGAGAACAAAGTGATGGTTACCAGAGGGGAGGCAGATGGGGAGATGGGTAAAATAGGTGATGGGGATTAAGGGGGGCACTTGTTCTGATGGCCACTGGGTACTGTATGGAAGTGTTGAATTGCTCTCTGGTACACCTGAAACTAATATTACCCTGTATGTTAACTAACTGGAATTTAAATAAAAACTTAAAGTAAAAAGATGACGCTGCAGCCTGATTTCTTAGGCCACCCTGAATGTACTTCAGAGACGGTTCTTTAATTTTAAAAGTTTTTAGAGTTACCTACTGTTCTGGATATTCTAATTTAAAGAAATTAAAATATAGTGTTTCAACCAGACTGGAAAGTTCTATATCAATGAATTGCTCTTTTAGTGTCTCATCTCTGGCTCCTGCTACAATTTACAATGTTGCAGATGCTAGCATTACCCAGGTGCCAGGCCTTCAAAAAAGCTGTGAAGGCACCCACGGGAACGTAAGCAAGACATCAAGAGGCAAAATATACATAGTAGGACATCAGCCAAGTAGTTCATCCTTCTGAAATATAATTTTTAATAAATATTTGACCTTTCTCTCCTTCCTTTAGTCAACATCATTTTCCTATGAATGTTTAGAAATGATATATTGAAAAGAACGCATGGTTTAAAAGTAGATTGGATTCTGATTCCTTTTTTTTTAAAGCTTGTCATGCTTGGTTTTCATTTTAAAATTAATCTGAATTACCCATCTGCTTTGTAATTTATTTACGAAATACACATGTGTTTCAACATGTTTTCCCTCACACAAAAAAAGTTTTAAATGAAATTGTCTCTAGCATAATGTGCTTTGTTTTGTGGATTTTCGTTCTCCTGGCCACAGGCTTGTACATCCAGGAACATGTGTCCTTTTCTGTGAAACACTGAATTTTCCAAAAATCCCAACTCATTTATTTATTTAACATAACTTGTAAGTAATACAAAGGTCACATACACATGGTCTCTTTTCTCTAGGAGCTCTTGGTATTGTTGGAGAGAAGACAAGTACACCAATAGCTGTAATTTATACAATAGATATCGATAAGAGAGGAAAATGAAATAACAGAGATAACGGTTGGGTGGATCAGTTAAACTCTTTGTGAAGAAGAATGGTTAGAGAGTGGGTACTTAGAAAAGAGTAAGTGGAGGAAACTTCAAGCACTGAAAACAGGATCAAGAAAGGCACAGAGCATGTATGGATATTATTGAAATTTTGTTTTTTTCAGATAATAGGACAGCATTGGTGGTAGAAGATATCTTAAAAATGAATCACTGCACTTAGTGATTGTAGATCAGTCAAATTTCAAATGGATGACAAAATAATTTCTCCAAAAATCTAATAATAAGCTTAAAATAATTACTTCCTTAGACATCAAGAGACAGGTTAAAGAGTTTTCAGGCTATGGCATGGATATGGGCCTCAACATTTGTGTTTTAAATAATATGATTGAAGCATTAAAATGACTCTAGATTTAAAGAACAATGACATTTTTCTATCTTTTCATTCTGAAATTTACACTCTTTCCAGAACAAATTCATACTTTTATAGTGGTAACTACAAGCAATGCAGACTTTCAGTTATAAACATTGCAATCTTTTCTTAAAAGTAACTATTCTCTTGACATAGCATAGCACAAAAACCCATTATAGATGGATCAAAGACCTGACTGTAAAGTGTAAACTAATAAAGGCAGAAGATAACATAAAACTTTCTTCATGGCTTTGGAATAGATAAATATTTCTCCAAAAGGTCACACACCTCACTTACCAAAAGGAAAGACTGATAAAATGAATGTCATTAAAATTAGGACACTATGTTCATCAAGAGACAACATTACAAGAGTGAAAAGGCAATGAAAGGAGAGAAATAAGAAATGTTTAACATATTTTATATCTAAAAAAGACACATGCCTAACACAAAGGATTCCTGCAAATCAATAAGAAAAAGGTATATAATCCAGTTTATCTAATAGAATTGTGCACATGTGTATATTAGGACATAGCATTCTACTCTCAGCCATATACCCAATAAAAAACTATGAATATGTGCACAAAAAGACATGTACAGGAATGTTCTTAGCAGCATTAATTTAACCTTACTAAACTGTAAACAACTCTAATGTTCAACAACAGAATGGGTAAGTAAATCGTGGTATGTTTACCAAAGAAAAAGAACAAATTGCTCCTATATACAAAATGGATGACTCTTGCAGGCATACTGAATCTGAAAGAAACAAGACGCAAAAGAAGCCAAGCGATGGAATAATCCACTGTATGGTTCCATTTCCATTTATGCAAAGATTAGAAACAGACAAAGCTAATTTTAGGTAAAAAGTCAGAATATTAGTTATCTTTGGGGAGGATGTAACAGGAAAGAGGCACACAGTAGGCTTCTAGAGGATGGTTTTGTTCTCTGGATATGAGTGATTTTCACACAGGTGCGAAGGCTTATCAAGCTGCACACTTAAGATATTTGTATTTTAATCCATGTATTACATTTCAATAATCAAGATTTAATAACAGATTACAAACCTGCAGTTAGAGTAGAAAGACTGTGTATGTCATTCACTAAAAGTTTGTCATATATATGAAATACATATATATATATATTTTTAAAGAACATATGCAGGGACAAAGGCCTGCTTTGAATAAGAATGGAAACTGTTTCCTATGGTAAACTGAATTAAATACTATTCAGCAGTGAGAAGAAAATTGACTACACATTGCCAGAAATATTATAGATTGTTTTCAACATGTCTATAATCGGTTACTTAACTTCTATTTAAAAGTTAAGCTTTTAAACGGCACAGTACTTTGATTAAATCCCATTGAGTTTATAAAAGATCATATATAAAGCCTCTAGCTTAGTTCTCATAATGATATTTAACTCTTGGTGAGTTCTTTCTATTTATTTGTTGCTGTTTTAAATGGTCACATGCATTAACTCATCTTAATACACAAAGTGACGTTTAAGATAGCTACTATTATTATTTCCTTTTAAAAAGGAACAAGGGCTCATATAGGCCAAGTAGCATAATCAAAGTCTGATGACTAGTAACACATCATGGAACTAACTCCAGCATCTTAATTTAAAATTTCCTGCTTTAAAACATTGCACTACCCTGGGGCACCTGGGTGGCTCAGTCAGTTAAGCATCTGAATTTAGCTCAGGTCATGATCTCACGGTTCAAGGGTTTGAGCCCCAAATACGGCTCTGTGCTGACAGCTCAAAGTGTGGAGCCTGCTTCAGATTCTGTGCCTTCCTCTCTCTCTCTGCCCCTCCCCGGTTCACACTCTGTCTCTCTCTCTCAACAACAACAACAACAACAACAACAAAAACAAATAAACAAAAAAATTGCACTACACAGATTCCACCTCTTAAAACAAGACAAGGAATTCTAGTCTTATATTGCCTACTAGAGGATGGGTTTATCATGATGTCCTAACAGAATAGCCAGTGCTTTGGCTTGAGATTCAGGTTTGAGGGTCATGAAACCATACAGTGGATGAAATGCCCACAGATGAATGTATATACAGGTGAATATATACAAACATACCTCATTTTACTGTTTCATTTTATTGCAGATACTACATTTACAGATACTGCATCTTTACAGATACTGCATTTTTTACAAATTGAAATTTTTTGGCAACCCTGTGTTGAACAACCTATTGTCCCATTTTTCCAAAAGCCTTTGCTCATTTCTTGTCTCTGTGTCACATTTTGGTAATTCTCAGAACATTCCAAACTATTGCATTGTAATTGTATTGGTTATGATTATCTGACACCAGATACTGATCTGATCTTTGATGTTACTACCATAATTTTTTTGGGTGCTCTGAACCATGCCCATATAAGACTGTGAATTTAATATATGTTGTGTGTTCTGACTGCTCCACTAACCAGCCATTGTTCGGTGTCTTTCCCTCTTATTGGGCCTTCTTATTTCATGAGACACAACAATGTGAAAATTAGGCTAATTAATAACCTCATAATGGCCTCTCAGTGTTCATGTGAAAGGAGGAATCACCATCTCTCACTTTAAATAAAAGACCAGAAATTATTAAGCTTAATAAAGCTGTTTTTATGCCAAAAACAGAGATAGGCTGAAATCTAGGCCTCTTGTGCCAGTTAGCCAAGTTGTGAATACAAAAGATAAGTTCTTGAAGGAAATTAATCGTGCTGCTACAGTAAACACAAGAATGATTTGACAGTAAATAGCTCTGTTGCTGATATGAAGAATGTAATAATGGTCTGTATAGAGGATCAAATAAGCCACAACTCTCTGCTAAGCATAAGCCTCATTTTGAGCAAAGCCTGTATTCTCTTAAATTCTGAATGCTGAGAGGGGTAAGGAAGATGCAGAAGAAAATTTCAAAGCTAGAAGAGATTGGTTTATGCAGTTTATAGAAGAAGCTGTATCCATAACATCAAAGTATAAGGTGAAGCAGCAAGTGCTGATGTAGAAGCTGCAGCAAGTTATCCAGAAGATCCAGATAAGATAATTAATGAGGGTGGTGACACTAAACATCACATTTTCAATGTAGACAAATCAGCCTTCTAGTAGAAAAAGATGCCACCTAGGACTGTCATAGCTAGAGAGGAGAAGTCATTGCCTGGCTTCAAAGCGTCAAAGGACAGAGTGACTCTCTTGTCAGGGGTTAATGCAACTGATGACTTTAATTCAGAGTCTCTGCTCATTTACCATGCTGAAAATCCTAGGGCTCTTAAGAATTATGATGAATCTACTCTCTTGGATTGGAATCCAATCCAGCAATGCCTGAATGATAGCACATCTGTTTACAACATGGTTTACTGAACATTTTTAGCCCACTGTTATGACCTATTGCTCAGAAAAAAAGATTCCTTACCAAATATTACTGCTCATTGACAAGCATCGCATCACCCAAGAACTCTGGTGGAGATGTATAATGAGATTAATGTTGTTTTCATGCTTGCTATCACAACATCCATTCCTTAGCCTCTGGTTCAAGGAGTAACTTTGACTTTCAAATCTTATTTAAAAATACATTTCATAAGGTTTTGGCTGCCATAGATAATGGTTCCTCTGATGCGATTGGGCAATGTAAACTGAAAACCTTTGGAAAGTTTTCACCATTCTAGATGCCATTAAGAACGTGTATAATTCATGGGGAAAGGTCAAAATATTAACATCAATAGGAGTTTGGAAGAAGGTGATTCTCTCATTGATGACGTTGAGGGGTTCAAGACTTCAGTGGAGGAAGCAATTACAGATGTGGTGGAAATAGCAAGAGGACTAGAATTAGAAGTGGGGCCTGAAGATGTAATTGAATTGCTGTAATCTCATGTTAAAACGTGAATGGATGATGAGTTGCATCTTATGGACGAGCAAAGGAAGCGGTTTCTTGAGATGGAATCCACTCTTGGTGAAGATGCTGTGAATATTTTTTTAATGACAATAAAGGATTTATAATATTACACAAACTTAGTTGATAAAACAGCAGCAGAGTTTGAGAGGACTGACTCCAGTTTTGAAAGAAGTTCTACTGTGGGTCAGATGCTATCAAATAGTGTCAGATGCTATCAAATAGCGTCACATGCTACAGAGAAATCATTCATGAAAGAGTCAATCAATGTGGCAAATTAAGAAGTTGCCACAGCCACCCAACCTTTAGCAACCACCACCCTGATGTGTCAATAGCTATCAACACTGAGGCAAGACCTCCATCAACAAAATAAATTATGACTCACTAAAAGCTCAGATGATGGTTAGCACTTTTTACAAATACTTTTAAATTAAGGTATATACATTGTTTCTCTAGACATAATGCTATTGCACACTTAATAGACTACACTTGTAGTATAAACCTAACTTTCATATCCACTGGGAAATGAAAAAATCATTTGACTTGCTTTATTATGATATTTTCTTTATTGCAATGGTTTGGAAATGATACCACAACATCTCTGTGGTATGTATGTTCCTACTTGTGGAAGTGCAGGGAGATAGAAAAACACATACAAATATATTTAAAGATAGCACCTAAGTATGCACATTAGCATAAAATGATAGCAGCATGGAGAAAGTGACATTGTCAGAGGAAAGGATATTTGTTGAATATGTCTGTTAGAATACTTTGAGCTGCAAGTAACTGAATACCCAAGTCAACATGGTCTAAACAATACATTTATTATCTCTTGTAGGCAGAAATATGGAGGCTAGGTGTCCAAGGACAGGTCAATGGCAGAGAGACTCAGTCACATCTGTCTTTCCATTGTGCCATGCTGGTAGTTCTCTGCTCTCAGCCCTGCCCATCTTGGTACAAGAACAGCTGCATCTTTAAATTTCACAAACTTATCAGCACCTGCAGGGGCATTTTCTCTTTCTGCATCTCTTTTTATCACAAAAGAAAACCTTGCCAGCCTTCTTCCTCATACCCAAGCAGATTTCCTCCATCCTTTCAATAGCCACTGTTGCCTACACATACAGGCTAAATCAGTCACTCCTAGCAGGGATAAATTGTGTCCACTGCCTTTGACTAATCAACATTCACCTCCTAAGGATGCCAGTTTGACAGCATGTGGGAGGGTGACCACCCCCAGTATACTGGAGGCTTGGAAAAAAGGGGTGGAAGGCTGGTTGTTGGTTAGGTAATCAACAGTGTCTGCCACAAGAAAGTAGTAATCATAAAAACAAACACGGCTTTCCAAGTAACATCCTTTGCTACAAACAAATGTGTCATTTTTACATGAATTCAGTGTGGAGAAGATGTTCACTCTCCCTACATGTAGATTTCTTAACAACAGATAAAAATGTGAAGTGTATCATCTTTAAGTATTCAAGAATATTATGTTTCATTTTGCTCTCAAAATAGTTCCAGCACATATATTAAATCATATATGACCAGATGTACTATCAAAATGTTAATATTTAATACAATTAATGTTTGAATTATTCTTTTATATAAAAATATGACTGGCAGCATCAAATTGGAAGCCAATTTAAATGCTGAGCCAAGGGATATAAATTTTTTTCCTTGTCTGGAGAGTTTGGAATTAAAACCTTAAAATCAAATCTTATTTTCTTGAATGTAAGCCTTTAGGTATCTGATTGGTACATTGTATGGAAAGGTTTATAATGGAAACATTCATATATCAATGCATTTAACTTCAGGTCCTTATCCTCTTAACTCCCTTCTTCCCTATTTAAATTCACTTTAGAAATATTTTAAGTAATGGGGTCCCTGGGTGGCTCTGTTGGTCAAGCGTCTGACACTTGATATCTGACTCAGGTCATGATCTCATGGTTCATGAGATCGAGCCCAGCATTGGGCTTTGTGCTGACAGTGCAGAGCCTGCTTGGGATTCTCTTTCTCTGCCCCTCTCCCACTCTCTCTCTAGTGTTCTGTCTGTCTCTCTTTCAAAATATATAAATAAGCATTTTTAAAAAATTCAAGTAATGCTATTACTTTTAAGATTTTTAAAATTTTATTTTTATTTATATTTTTAAAGTTTATTTATTTTTTGAGAGAGAGAGAGAGCACGAACAGGGGAGGAGTAGGGGAGAAGGAGATGGAGTATCCCAAGCAGGTTCCAAGCTGTCAGCACAGAGCTCCATGCGGCTTGATCCCACAAACCATGAGATTACCACCTGAGCCAAAATCAAGAGTTGGACATTTAACCTACTGAGCTACCCAGGCGCCTCCCTTTTAAGATTTTTTATTTGATATTCCGTATACTTTTCAATACCACATTAAAACTGTAGTTTCCAGGAGGGAAAGCCAGTTTTCTGAACCCTGAGCAGAAGAGTTATAAATAATTTTGAAAAGTATAAAGCAACAGTCTTTTTGTGCTTAAACTGCTAGGAAGTTGCAAAATTACACCTTCTGTGAAAGTCATATGTGCACCAAAACCTTTCACCTTCTGTGCCCTTGATAGGTGATGCTTCCCTCTTCCTATTGGGAGAAGAAGCAAGGTCTCATGTTGAACTAGAGGCCTAAATCTCAGTTTTTAGGATTGAGAAAGTGTAATTGTAGGGTGGAAAGAGACAGGTAGCAGTTTGGGATGATTTGGTAGTTACTATCAAATGTTTTACTTCTTTTGATCATATGCTATATACTGTAGCGTTTAGAAATAAAGAATTGAAATCATGGCTCACTATAGAAGGGAAGCAAAAGGTAAATGAATCAAACAAATGCTTCTTAATAAAAAAAAAAAAAAAAACCTTCCTGTAGGAGCACCACATTCAGTAGGGTGAATCTCCCTGAATTTAAAGTTAGTAATTTTACTACTCTAGATTATAACATGGACAACAGGGAAACTGACACTCATTTCCCTATCAGTTCTAGGGCTGGGTTTTGAATTCCTTTTAGTATATACTGCACTGATAAATTAATTGAGGGTATCCTTTATATGTCAACTCCAAAAATATCTACATTCCTAGAAAAGAGAAAAATAGTGGTCACCTTTTCTCCTGGTCACCTTGGGAAACGAATGTCCCTTATCTTATAGATGAGGAAGCGGGACTCTCAACTGTCGGGGAATCCCAAGTGACATATCACAACCTCATTCTAATGAAACCCCTTCTCCATCTGGTCATCATATAGGTTTAATGGAGCCAACAAGAACAACATCTTTATTCCAGAACTGGGTCCTGGAAAACAGAAGTGATCTTCTGGAGAAAAATAAAGGAAACAGTCCCTTTCTCTCCCCCACACCCCCGCCCCCAGTACCTCTTCTGCATCTCCAAGGAAGGTCTAAGGTGTTAACCCATCCCTACTCCCTCTGCATGCTCTCTGGGGCGCCTCCTTTTCTGTCAGGGTTGTTACAGTCACTTCAGCATCTCAGGAAGGAAGTAGGAAGAAGACCTCGGAGAGCCGAGGAGCTGCGAGGGGCGGGAGGAGCGGGGGCCCCCCTTGCATACGCCTCCCACAGGGTCCAGACCTGTATTCCGGGGCCTCTGAATCCCAAAGCACGCCCACAAAGGCCAAGCGTCCAGGCTTCGCTGGGCCGGGGGAGAAACAAGGCGGCCGCTCACGCTCCGCAGCGGGCAGCGGGCCAGGCGGGGTAGAGGTAGGGGTGGGCGAGGAGGGGCGCTCAAGTCACGTGCGTGCGCAGGGACCGCAATAAATGCCCGGGAGCTCGCGGGAGCCGCGGAAGCGCTCGGCGCCTGGCTCTGCGCACCGCGGCGCCACGGAGTGGGAGCGCGAGGTCACCGCCAGCCTTCGCCTCCCAGCCCCGCTGCTGTCCCCGCCCCTTGCTCCTGTGGGGAACGCTCGGAGGAGCCCCGGCGCCCGCCCCGGCTAGCTAACCGAGTGGCTCCCTTTCGGCCCCAATTTCGGGCTCTAACTTTGGAGCGCTTCGCCTGCTCCAGGTCCTGCTGCAGGGGCCGCGGAGGCCCAGGCTCAAGTCCACCGCAGTCGGCGCCCTCGTCGCCCCCGGACGCGCCGCGCGGGTCCTGCCCGACCCGGCTCAGTGTGTGCAGTCGTGCGCGCGGGCTGCGGCGGCTGCGGGAGGCTGGCCGTCGTGTGGGGCTCCGCTCTCGTAGGGAACTTCACGCTGGAGAGGTAAAGGCATTTCTAAAACGCTTTGCTGAGTCGTGAGGCTCCACCTTTTCCTATCTACCTTTTTCTTCTAAAGCTCCACTTAAAAAAAAAAAAAAAAAAAAACCCAGCCAGCTTGTAGAGAATGGGCGGACTCGGAATGCGGGTGGGCTACTTGGAAAGCTGCAGCGATGAGATTTGCGGGACCTTGTTCTTGCAAGCGACTTTGTGGGCTTCACCTCCTTGTGTCGCGCGCTTTCCGTTTGGGCTAAGTGAAGAGTGTGCCCCTGCGGCGTGTGGGAGGAAAAGCTGGAGTTGCCGACGGACTGACTGTTGGCTTTTTCGGGTGCAGGCCACAGGTTGGGCGCACACTTTCCAGGAAATAATGATTGACTTCTTCTCGCCCCGCGCCTGGTTAAGAGGAGACTTCCCTCCCAGACCCATTCTTTCGGATTAGTTCCGTGGGCCCTCTAGATGTACCCGTGGATATATGTGTGGATGACATTTTGTACTTCTTTAAAACATTCACCACGATTTCAGAATGTGATGGACATTCTGAGTATCTGCGAACTGGACATAGAACACTGGTAGAAAATAATACCTTACAACAGAGAGAAACGTGGGTTGAGAGAAAACACTGTAGGTAGATGATAACGCTTTGCAGGCTATATGTAATATATACACGTAGCCCTTTAAAGCTTTTCAGTTCAGAAATTAATGTGAAGCTTTGACTCTTTTTGCCATTTGTTTTGTCCTCGTGCATGTTATTTTGGTAAATATAGTTGTCTGGTTTGTGAAAACAATGCATTATGAAAAATCCTCTGGAGGAAAAATGGATTGGAGATAAGTTATTTCAAAAAGTGCATGGCCATTTGTTGGCATTATATAAACAAATCAAATTGGCACACTGCCTTTGTTGCTGTTATTTTACTTTTGTTATTAGAAAATTAATATCTGCCTGGATTTTCACCTTAATCACACTGCATGTCGTTATAGCCAAAAGGAGTGGAAGAGCCTGTCTTGGAGATTTTCCCGGGGAAATCCTGAGATCATTCATTATGAAGTGTACCGCGCAGGAGTGGCTCAGAGTAACCACAGTGCTATTCATGGCTAGAGCAATTCCAGCCATGGTAGTTCCTAATGCTACTTTATTGGAGAAACTTTTGGAAAAGTACATGGATGAGGATGGTGAGTGGTGGATGGCCAAGCAAAGAGGGAAAAGGGCCATCACAGACAATGACATGCAGAGTATCTTGGACCTTCATAATAAATTACGGAGTCAGGTGTATCCAACAGCATCTAATATGCAGTATATGGTAAGGAAATTTTTCAAATGGTATGTACAAAAAATGTTTATTAGTGCTTTCAGTCTTTCTGGTTAAATTCCCTCATGCTATTATTTAATCTTTACCATATGTCTTGTATGAAATTAAACAAAAATTTTTTTTCTTCAGAAGTATATTCCTCTGCATATTCTTTTATTAGTATTCTTTTTATTCTAAGAGCCCTTTGAGTTTCAGAGTAGAATTAAATACCGTTAGATACAATATTTCTACTAAAAGCTCCATATTCTACTCTAACCAGAAGATTCCTATGCTGAAAATCCTGAACAGCTGATGCATTTGCTTTTAAGTGACTTAGTAGAACAATTGCTTCCTAATTCCTAACTGATGGAACTTTCTTATGAATGGTGGTTCTGAAAAACCAAACACCAGTAATCTGAAATAGTTTTCTGGATTGTCGAAACTTTATCAAACTTTATCAAGTTATCTGGATTGATAACTTTGTCAGTGGGTCCTTGCTTCTTACCAATATGTAAATAACATATTATAAAGGGTATATTTCTGTGGTTGCTTTATGCTATATGTGTTTTGACAATGACTCTTTTTTTTTTTTTTTTATTCTGGATTTATTTGTGCACTTTGACATGTGAAAACAAGCCTGGACAAAGATTTTAAAAAAATATGTGACTTATCCTTAATAACCTCATATTTATTTTTAGAAATAAGTACCAAGTTTGTTTGGGAAACAAACTTACTTTTTAAAGGCTATTAATATATAACTTATTAATGTAATACTCTAGCCTGAAATATTTAGAAAACTTTTCAAATATCTATTATACTGAAATTAGGAAGGTACTAGCAAAAACTGATAATAAATAATCATTGGTGATACCAATGCTTATGTAGGGTGCAGTTAGTTTTAATGCATTCTAGTTTTTCTTTCCGCATTCACATTAGTGCTGATGGGTATTTCCTATTTAGGCAACTTTCATGATATATGAAAGTTCTAAGTTCCCATTACCCATTACAGAATATAGCATTATATTATTTTAACTTTCACCAGAAAAAAAAAATTACCCTGAAGAAAGTAGGCAGCACTCGAGAACTCATCAGAGGTTAAGAATCAGGGCCTGGCAATCAGGGGGTCTGGGTTTGAAGTCTGGCACTGATACCCACTAGCCGTGTGACTTAGGGCAACTTAATTTCTCTCTACTTCAGTTTCCTCATGTCCAGCATGTGTACTCACCTCAGAGGGTTGTGTGGACTGACGAGATAACCTCTGTAAAATTTAGTTCATTATCAGGCATATTGCAAGATCTCAGTAAGTGTTGCTATGACATATAGCTAATGTCATGTCTCCCCATACTGTTTCAGTAAAGTACCTAAGAAAGTCATTAGCTCTTTGCAAAAATCTGTGCAGGATATGACATCTGTAATGTCTCAAATTTCTGCTTTTTGTGTATTTTAAAGTGTTTGTCCAACGTGAAAAATTCTATGACTTCTTCATTTGTGAGCTTTCAAACAGAAAGAGCCAATTATGGAGCCTCCCCAAGTAGGCCACCATATGCTTTTTCCATGTGCATAGGTGTTCCATTGCTTTGTATTTAAAATAAGGAAGAACTTGGGAGTTCAAACCCACAAAAAGAAACCTGAAAATATTTGTGTGTGTTTTATGTTATATGGAAATAATGAAAGAACAGTTCTGTAATTCGTTTTCATGTCTGACTTCCAAAAAAAATAACTACCTATTGTATGATGTCTGGTCTGGGCTGTTTCTATGAGTTTCTTTTTAGTTTTACTGGTTTCATTCTATCCTTGAAATGCAGATTTAGAAACCAGCCAGGGTTTATGTTGTGTTGCCCTTAGATACTATTAGCACTGGAACTGTGTCTTGGCCATTAACAGGCTGCAGAGGACTTCACTGCCCAACTGTAATACTGGAACAGATTTTCTTGAATACACATTTAAGGGAAGTCTAAAAGAACAATACTACTTTATTTGAAATGTTGTTGACTTATGTATTACATAGGAATATAAGTACACATGTTGATCAACTTTGTGAGAATATTATTTATTCAGGTAGTTACTTAAAGTGTTTTTATTCTGAGAAAGCAAAATTAAAATTTGGCTTTAAGAGCTGTTTCCTGTAAAATCTGCAGTACCCTATAGGTGCCACTGCTTTGTCTATTTGTATGCTATATGTCATATCACATTAAACATGTGAATAGCCAGTTACCTTACTTATACTTGGTGCTTATTTAGTCTTGTCTTTGTCCTCGAACCTATGGCAGTCAAGTCACATCCTCGTTTATTAACATCCCATCCCTATCTCTGCTCTTATCCTCATTTAACTAATAGGGTTAAAAATTGACTCTGGAAAGCCACATCTGCCATTGAAGAGCTTATAGGCTGGTTGAGAAGAAAGAGTAGACACATTTGAAAATGTTCGAGTAAACAAGAACACAAAATTCTCCGCTCTAGTGTGTGAATAATGCCAAGAGAGCACAGATTAATGGAATATTCCTAATGGTGGGAGTTAATTAGTGGGAAAGATGGATTTTATGGTGTTCCTGGAAGGTGGTCAGGACCCTGAATTGTGGCAAAGAGGGGAGGGCATATCTCAACCAGAGGAAGAGAAACAGACACATACTAGATCCAGGGAAATTTCTACAAGAAGAGCAGGTGGAAGAAAGCACAGACCTGTGGCAGAATCAGTAAGGGGAGAGATGAATTATTGATTATAGAAACCAGTGATGTTTGGAAAGATTCCATAATTGGCTTTCTATTTGAAAGCTCATATATAAGAAGTTATACAATTTTTTACTTTAGACAAACATTTACAAAGAGAGATTACCCATGTTTAATTTAGGGTAAATTGAGAAGCTAGAGCTTTTAGGTCATCAAATGAACTGTGGCTGAGGAGGCAATGGATTTTAAAGGGAAAAACACTAGTCTTGCACCTAGATAGCAACAGGTTCACATTTGCCTCTGCTGCTCACTGGTATGTGAACTCTGACAGTCAGCAACCACTCTGGACATTGCTTTTCTCAGTGGTAAAATTGACATAAAGAGGGGTGCCTGGGTGGCTTAGTTGGTTGAGTGTCCAACTTTGGCTGAGGTCATGATTTCACGGTTTGTGGGTTCAAGCTCCACCTTGGGCTCTGAGCTGACAGCTCGGATTCTGTGTCTCCATCTCTCTGCTCCCCACCCCCCCACCCACTTTACTCTCAAAAATAAATAAGTATAAAAATTTTTTTGTTATTTTGGTGTAAAGAATAAAACCACAAGCTGTAATGAGATAAGACATTTGATATAGTTGTGCATACTATTTTCAAGCCTTTCCTTTCCATGGGTTTTAATCTCATCATTTGGTTCTTTTACTTTTCTGTTTATTTCATCAACATGTTCTTGTTTCCTGATGGTCTTGTTAAACTTTGTTTCTCAGGTCTTTCCTTTTGGCTTTCTCTCTTCCTACAGGACATTATCTATTCCTTTGGCTTAAAACTTTTTTTAAGTTTATTTTTTAGAGAGTGAGAGAGAGAGAGACAGAGACAGAGAGAGTGCATAGGTGAAAAGGGGAAGGGCAGAGAGAGAGGGAGAGAGAGAATCCCAAGCAGGCTCAGCACTGTCAATGTAGAGCCTGATGTAGGACTCGAACTCATGAACTGTGAGATCATGACCTGAGCTTAAATCAAGAGTCACACATTTAACCAAATGAGGCACCCAGGCACCTCCTTACTCCTTTGACTTTAAGTATCATCTGTATATTGATGGTGTTTAGTCCATAGCATATTCTATATCTAACAATCATCTCTTTGAGCTTCATTTACATATTTCCTTCTGCCTTCTGGGTCATCTCTGTGTGGTATTACTCCACAGTTACTTCAAGCTTCAGATGTCTGAAAAGAAAATGAACAGCCTTACCTTTTTCTTTCTACCCTTGCCTGCAATCCTACTTCTTTTCCTGGATTCTTTCTTGGTGGATCTCGTTAATAGGTAAGATTATGTAAGAATAGGTAAGATTGTATATGAGATAAATATGAAATATGAGGAGAGGTAAGAAACAGGAGTTAAAATAATGATAGTTCTGAGAGACAGGATATCAGCAACCCCAGAGATACTGACATAGAAAATGGAAATACTAGGGATGAAGGAATAAATGTTTCGAATTACTCAGTATTTAAAGTATTTATGGTATACTAAAGATTATCCTACATAGAGAGTGACTGAGATAATAGTAAATATATTCAAATGTTCAGGAATTCAAATAATAAAATGAGTTAATGGGTATTTACCTCTTGTTACGGATTTTTAACGTAGAGACCTTGAAACATTATAGAGTGATCGAAATCTCAAATAGTTCACTGTGATGCAAAGTGTACCTAACTCTAGAATGTGCTTTAGCAACCAAGAAACTTTACCTAAAAAAGGATCCATGCATGGGCCAATTATATAAGCCATTTTCTACTATAACTATTTCCACGTCTTTTAGGGAACTGTTGACAGACACTCTGCTGGGAGGGTTGATGGCTGTGCCTGCTTGTTCTTACCTCACATATGGACGAAACTATGGGTAGAACCTTGGCATAGCACATTTCCACATGTAGAACAAAGTGCATCTGGATACCTGTCCTTCTGCTAGGTAACCAGAGGTTCGCTGAGCCAAACAGCTAGCTATCCTTTTGGTCCCTGGAGCATGTTGCAATGACTCAGTTCCAGCTTGTCACTGAGATTCTTTCTAAGGCCATGTTTAACATGGGAAGTCAAGTTTTGCTGTTATTGTTTGTGTTTTTTTCATGTACTTTAGCATAGCAGATGATCCCAGAAACTAGGCATGAGTCAACCTAGTTTGCCGTATTTTTAAGATAGGAAAAATGTACACAGATAAGCTTTTTTTTTTTTAATAGTCTGGGTTCTGCCCTATTTCTGTCTGTAGCTTGAATCCAAGCCTGAAGTAGTGATCTTTGTCTTGTGAGTTGCTCTGTTCACTCTCATAAATCCATGTTTTCTGACATTATTTGCCACCTGTTACATATATTCAGAATAAATGCAGATGATGAAATGATGGCCTCATAAGTCATTTGGCCAAAGCTCTATATTTACACATTTTTTACCTTGCTAAAAGTGGCAGGAATTCACATCAATTAAGATTTTGTTACAACTCTTGATTCCCCAAATGGTAATTTTCTCTCTGTATATTGATGCTTGCCTGGTAATTTTCAAAAGTTAAATGTTTGCATCTTTTATTGACATACAATATAATCTACATTCACTTAAAAGTACATGGAATATCTTTCTTGGTTCAAAGAATGTTATCATTATTTAAAGTTATTAAGATGTTTTATTCTGTATTTAAAATAGCTTATTTAGTTTTCCTAAAGTGTTTTTACTTTATCTTAATAATATTATTTACATACAATAAAGTTATGTTTTATTTTCAGTATATTAGTCTACAGGTGTTAAAAATTTATGAAACCTTAATTTGAATAGATAGTTGCTTTTTAAAGACATTGGCACTTTGAATTAATGTATTTTTCTTTTCAAAAGTTGCATTGTAAATGGCAATACCCATAAGAAGAAAGTGACGTTACAGCCAAGTTTTATATAATTTAGTTATTATCCTGGAGTTCTGGGAGTCAAAGATATCTCATTAAATGTAAGCAGCAAATCTAGGGTCTTAGAAAGGAAAGAGAAGATAAGTAGTTTCAGTAGGAGATGGAACACTCAAAGCCAGAAAAATGCCACAAAATTTTGAAATTGTTGTTTATTCCTTCAATTGGCAGGTATTAGAGGTTTACAATTATGGCACATGCCACCTAGGGTCCAGCAGTAACCACAACAAACATTCTTCCTTGACTGGAATACGTATGAAGACCCTGAATCTCCATACTCAGCAAAGGGTCCATGTGGTTGACATAGAGCGGGGGGTGGGGGGGGGGAGTAATATAGGAAATAAGATCAGGACAGATAAAAATCATTTAACCTTATTTTATTTTTTTTATTTTTTAAAATTTTACATTTATTTGTTTTTGAGAGAGAGAGACAGAACACAAGTTGGGGAGGGGCAGAGAGAGAGGGAGACACAGAATCCCAAACAGGCTCTAGGCTCTGAGCTGCCAGCACAGAGCCCGACTCGGGGCTCGAATTCACAAACTGTGAGATCATGACCTGAGCCGAAATTGGATGCTTAACTGACTGAGCCACGCAGGTGCCCCAATAAAAATCATTTTAAAAACTCACTTTCAGTCTGAGTGGTAAGAAGCCATTTGAACTGCTTGAACTGAGGAACAGTATGATCTTATACTTCTCCAGAATCCTCTGGCTTTTTTGAGAACAGAAGTTAGATGGTGGGAGGTGGGGCAAAAGTATCAGCAGGGAGACAAAGCTATTGCAATAATCCATCTAACAACTAGGAGTCGGTAGGTAGCCACGAAGGTGGTGAGAGGTGGCAAGAGTGTAAACACACACTAAAACTTTTTTGTAATCATAACATCAATCTTGAGATTTTTCAAGGAAGCCTTGTTGCAAGACTAATGAAATGGTCTTGGTGAGCCAGGCAGTAGTAGGCTGGGAGTTTCAGCATCTGGTGCAATTTTGAAATCCACTCAATCCCTGGCTGTGGTTTTTAAAAACTGGTGGCAGTTTCCATGCTGGTTTAAAGATCAAAGGGGAAGATCCTGTGTCTTTTAACTGATAGTGGTTTCCAGAATAGTTTTAGAGATCCCAGAAATCACCCAGTTACCTGATACACATGTTGACAGCCAAATTTTAAGAGGTTAGAGGAGGTAGAACCAATCTCTGCCTCCCTGCTTTCCAGGATAAGGATGCCTCCTGTTTTCCCACGTGATTTGCTCTTTCCCACTCTCCCAAAAGCCAGTCTACTCTCACTCCCTCCATAAATAGTAGAAGATGAGAATTTTCGCATGGGAAGCAGAACAGGACAGTGGTCCAGTTCCTGTCCAGTAACCACCAGTTTCTCTCTTGTGGGGTATGTCATTAGGATTTTATTTCATTTAACAGATTTTGGATGTGGTGTATGGCTATACAGATTTTGCCTGAGGTACTAGAAATATTGGAGTTACTGTATTTTTAAGATAAGGAAGAATGGACACAGGTCAGCTCTTTAAAAAAAATTTTTTTTTGTAATGTTTATTTCTGAGAGAGAGAGAGAGACAGAGTATGAGCAGGAGAGGGGCAGAGAGAGAGGGAGCCACAGAATCCGAGGGAGGCTCCAGGCTCTGAGCTGTCGGCACAGAGCTCAGTGCAGGGCTCAAACTCACGAACCGCGAGTGAGATCATGACCTGAGCCAAGTCGGATGCGTAACCAACTCAGCCCCCCGGGCGCCCCCACAGATCAACTTTTGGTAGAGAAAGCTGGACCTCAGTTTTGGACATATTAACTTAATTTAAGATATAGCTTAAATATGCAAGTGAATTTGTCAAGAATGCAATTAGACAAATGTGGTGTGGGCTAATCTGGAACATGAAGTTAGCACTTATCAGCATTTAGATGGTATTTAAAGCCATGAAGAGAAATGAGATCATCAAGGAAGTTAGTAGAAATAGAGATGTTTGAGAAGTGAGCTCTTGACACACTTGACAGTGTAGAGGTAAAAAGGCGAGGAGGAATAGCAAAAGGAATTGGAAATTAGGAAAAAAAAACAATAATACCAACAATAAAAAAGCCAAATGAAGAAAGGCAGAAGTGCTGACCAGCTCTGCTAGATACTACTTATAAAGATTAAGTAAAATGAGGACTCTTGAGTTTAACAACATGGACACCACACTAACGGTCTGATAAAACAGTCTGGGTGAAGTCCCAGTGATCCAAGGGTGGATGGGCAGAATAGGATGAATAAAATGAGCATGCTTGTTCGTTCACTTATTTATTAAATATGTATGTTCCATGTTCTGTGGCCAGGTGGTGTCTGCAGTTTTAATTGTTTTCTAACCAAAAATTTTCAACTTAGTTTTAGAAGATGCAATTCAATTAGGGAACGTATCCCAAATTTATAATGATGGTCAGTAGGAAAATGCAATTTTTTTTGCAGTTACTTTTACTGAATACTTCATTAAAATATAATTATATGTAATAATTTATAATCACAAGTGAGTGACATTTAGTTCAAGAACATTCTTTGCTATTGTTCAGCTGTGTTCTGTCACACACAGTACTTTTGGGAATTTATACAGCCAAATGGTTATACATGATTTAAAATTTAAATTCTCATATTTTAATGAATTTTTACTAATTCAACTAAAGCCAAATATATACCAAACTGACATACATATGTCTTATATATTATTGTGCATAATATATATGTATATATAATATCTAGTTCATTGGAAGAAAATGTATAAATTCAAGTGGTAATGAATTATCTGGTGAAGGTATTATAATAAGTATGTCTAAGTAACCCTTTGCTTACCCTCTCTTTCTGCCCCTCCCCCCGCTTGTGCTCACTCTCTCTCTCTCTCTCTCTCTCTCTCTAAAAATAAATAAACATAAAAATATTTTAAGTAACCCTTTCCTTATTTTCCTATATAGGTGTTGCCTTCAAAATTTCAAGAAGTTACAGAAAAGCTGTTATAATTGATTAAACCAATTTGTTATTGATAAATTTGTGTTTGAGGAAGCATTTAATTCAACACATACTGATTGAGCATTTTTATGCCCAGCATTATTCTTGATGCTGGAGAATACATCAATGTATAAAATGTTCAACAAATTAATGAAAATAAGGAGAATGAGATGATAGGGAATGATAAGAGGTGAAGCTAATCATATTGCATATTTGGGCAGACTTCTCTGAGTTAGTGGCTTTATAGCTGAGAGCTAAGTTACAAGAAGAAGTCAGTTAAAAAAAAATACAGAGATCTGGGGAGAAGGAATACCAGACACAGAGTGTCTGAGTCAGGAACGAAGTGGGGTTACAAAGAAGGCTAGTGTGACTGCATTTTATTTAGTAATGAGAAATGTGTTAGAAAATAAGCATGGACTTATAAGCATGGGCCAAAAGTCCTTTTGGGTTATAGATAAGGAGAAATTTGGATTTTATTCTGAGTGAAATCAATTGGAAAATTTCTGTTTTTTTTTTTTTTTTTGGAAACTTTCTTGAAAGGGATTGACCTGGTCAGTTTCCAGTTTCAAAAATTATTCTGACTTCATTATGGTCTGCAGGAGAACTAAGGTTGAGAACAGAGAGACAGAAAGCCATTGTTATATTCTGAATGTAAGACGATGGTGACTGGGACCAGGGGGATAGTGGTAAAGATGGAGAGAGATGGGTTGTTTCAAGATATGATTTGATGCCATTGCTGATGGTTTGGTTGATAGCGTTAGTGTGAAGGTGAAGGATATGGAGGAATCTGGGATGTTATTAGGTTTTACCTAAGCACATGGGTAAATAGACAATTTTGAAGTCAATCATCAGGAAATTAAGGATAACAGATGTTTTTCATGGAAAAGCAGTTAGGTATGATTTTGGGAATAGGAAGAAGGGTGCTCTAAGTCCAGCACTCCTCAGACTTTACTGTGCATATGAGTCCCCTGGACATCTTGTTACAATACAGATTTTGATTCAGTAAGTCTATGTGGGCCTCAGTATTCTGTAAGCTCCCAGGTGGTGCGGCAGCACTGTCTGGAAACCCCACTTTGAACAGACTTTAGGCTCCCTGGAGGACATGAAATACTGACTCTGGAATTCAAATTCTTTATTTCCCCTCCTCAACTATCACATTCACCTTCTCCCTTTTTATAAGGCAGCGGATGTCAACTACTAATGCTGGACGACAGAAATTCCTTTTCACTCTTTCAAGAAGTACTTAGAAATTAAAAAAATTAAGACATTTGAATGATAAAATCCCCCAGTGCCTAATGTTTAAATCAGTCCAATTGGAGGAGAAATGGAAAATGAAATCTTAAAATTAGTGAATGGCATAGTTCTGTGGGATAGTGAAAAATGAGGTGCAGTCAACGATAAAGGTCATATGGGTGAAGAGGGAGGAAGTAGAATTTCAAATTGGGCAAGTATGGAAACGCAACTAGGTAAGACCCAGAAGTGAGCATGAGAGTTCCTGTTCAGAGACTTCTCCCCGTGTGTTGTTGTACCTCAGACAGTAGAAAATAAGCCTGCAAATGGGGCAAACCTATCAAGGTGTTCAGAGTAAAACATAAAACTGTATCTTATATTTCCTCCAGACATGGCAAATCCACACCTGAAATACTGAATGGTTGGCTGTATATAGTGAGATCAGATGTTGTCCAGAGAAGGGAAACCAAAGTTCTAGAAGTATTGGGGGAACCATGGCTCTGGACTGAGATGGAATATGAGCATCAAAATTCTTGCCTAGAAAGAAAGGGCAAGAGGTCTGTTCACCAAGAGTTCTGTGAACACAGAAAACTAAACAAATGAAAAGCATCAGTATTTCACAAGAACACCTGTGCCATTATTCCATATACCTTGGATTTTTCGATGCTGTTTTCAATATCTTGCCAAGACTGCTCACCTTCGCACATGTTAGAATGCCCTCCTTGTTTTCTCTGTAACGAATTTCTCCTCTTAAGAATGGCTTTTGTCTAACGCCTTCCGTACAGAGTTAGGTGCACTTCCACTCATTACCTTGGCTTCTGTAACATTTCATATTTGCCTGTGCCCCTGGTATTTGCATCCTGTCTCTTTCTCTAACCTTCCATTCCTTTATGGGAAGGGGCTGTGCTTCAGTAATTTTTGCATTCCCCTGCTAAATGGCTAACAGATGCTTTAAGCTCAATTCATGCCTGTTGGAAGGGGAAAAATGGAATGAGTAAATGAAAAATGAAAAGATGACTAGATTTTCAACAATAGTTTTAAAATGGGTAGAATGAAAAATAATTTGATTAATTCTGTTCCGATGACAAAATGCTCTTAAAAATTGCAAAAGCATTCTTTTCAATGAAGTATAGTGTTATGTTTTACTTAATTTTATATATTGGTTAGGTAATTTTTTTTTTTGCATTTTGGTTAGGTAAAATCATTCTTTAGTAATTATGACAGGTGGCTAATTTGGCATTGGATTTCAGTGACTTTCAGAGTTACAATGGTTTATGTCTCATGAAGTGAGGATTAGACCCCTCAGCAAGTAGGGATACTCAGGAGATAGAGGGATCAGAATGCTGCTGAGGCTTTTGCCGGAGAACTGCTTTTAAATTGTAAATCACAATGTGGTAGTAAGTATAAATTAATATATTTTAAAGTAGATATAGATCTTAAAGAATTTCAGAATAAAGTAGCAATCAGGAAAGCTGCCTTACAGGGCAGGGTGCCTGGGGTGGCTCAGTCGGTTAAGCGTCTGACTTCGGCTCAGGTAATGATCTCATGGTTTGTGGGTTCAAGCCCCCTGTCAGGCTTTATGCTGACAGTTAACTCAGAGCCTGGAGCCTGTCTTCAGATTCTGTGTCTCCCTCTTTCTCTGACCCTCCCCTGCTCACGCTGTCTCTCTCTCTCTCAAAAATAAATAAAACATTAAAAAAGAAAAACAAGGAAAGCCGCCTTAGAAGAGGTATGTTTTGAAATAGTATTTGGAAGAAGTTGTAGTCATTGTGTGGTGGGGATTCTGGAAGAGAGCATTTGGATGATGAGAACCTTCTGAGTAAAGGGGTTGATGTGAAAATATGTGGATAGTTGATTTGAAGGCAAGAATGTTACTTCTCGATCTGATAGAACTGATCCAAGCCTCTATTATGGGGATATTTGAACATATTTTTTCTAAATATGATGAAAAGAACCTTGTTCAAATGCATATCATGACAGACTGGAGCAGCCTAACCCTACTCATCCTTCTATTCAAATCTAAAAGGAAAAAATAAAAAGAAATACGTCCTTTGACATAATTTGGCAGTATTCATTTGATTTTTGTAAGTGAAAGTGATTACAATGGATTTCTAAGCTTAGTGCTTATGAACACCTTTTAAATTATTCCTGTATGTATTTATGTGTGTAAACTTAAATTTACACACATAAGTACCTCCTAAACTTTGGAGGTACTTGGGAGCTTCAGTGGAAGTATTATCTTAGAAATTTATTCGGGGTGCCTGGGTGGTTCAGTCAGTTGAGCGTCTGGCTTCAGCTCAAGTCATGATTTCACAGCTTGCGAGTTCAAGCTCCGTGTCTGGCTCTGTGTTAACAGCTCAGAGCCTGGAGCCTGCTTCAGTTTCTGTGTCTCCCTCTCTCTCTGCCTCTCTCCTGCTCACGCTCTGTCTGTCTGTCTCTCTCTCAAAAATAAACATTAACAAAATAAAAAAAAAAGAAATTTAATAGGAACAAAGGTCTTAAGTTCAAACGTTTATTGCTAATAGACTCAAAGCAAAGCTAGGAATAACTTACTCTTGTATGTATAGTTAATAGTCTGTTAAATTTGAATTTTAAGATTATTTACTTTTTCATTGAGACTTTTGGTGGCAATGATTATCTTGTTTTCAATTATTCAAAATTTTGGATTTGAATTTCTTCATGTGATTCGTAAATATCAGCCCTTGAAGGGCTATGTGAATCACAGCAAATTAAGCAGATTCTTAGAGGAACAAGGAAAGAAGAGAGCATTTATTAAGATCTAATAGGTTATCAGGTAATATGATAGGCAGTTTGCTAATATAAATTCTGTGAGATATTTTTATTCTCAAATATTATTTTCTTTAGCAGGAAACAATGCCATAATAACAAGGGCTCACCAGAAAAAATCGTGGGGCTATATGCAGAGTTGTGGACAGGGCTAAGGTGAGCCATAAGTGATGGGGGGGCACCCAGGCTTGAATGGTGGTGTCACACCCTGGTGAGGACTGGCATCTGGAAGTAGGGCTGTGTGGCAGGACACTGTTGCCATTAGAGTGAGGCAGAGGATTGAAAGGAGATGAGTAGCCTTGGTGAGGGGGTAATGCATACTTAAATTCACCTCCCACCCTCCGACTTCCTGTTCATGTCTTCCATTAGCCAAATCCAATTGGAATCCAGGGGCAAGAGAACCGAAAGTAAGTAGTATGTAGAATTGAGTCTTTTGAGACATAGAGAATGGTACTTAGGGACTGAGAATGGCTTTGTGGAAACAAATGAAGACTATTTAACATAATGTTCTTTCTCAGATTTTGAAATAAGGACCTTTGTAAACCATATTTCTAAAAAATCATCATCTTAGTCATTGTTTAATTATTGAAGCAGACAGACCTAAAGGCATATTCCTAAAGGGCACCTAAAAATCTGATTGCTGTTTTATTAAACTTGCCTTGAGTTTCCTAGCAGCCAAGGAGAACTGGAAACCATGTTTACAAAGCTCCTATTGACTGCTTGGAAGCATAACAATTTACCCTTCTTGAGATGAGGATTCTTAGTGAAAAGTTAACACGGAATTCTCACTATAGGCACAATGAGCAACTTACTATAGCAGTTTCACTAAAACTATATAAACATATTCATTTAAATGTTTCTTATATTAGCATTTGGTTTAAATTCAAGGTATACTGTTAAATTTTAGGCTTCGGTTTCTAGGTGTCCATCAGCTTTTTCTTTTCCTAGTTTGCCTAAGAAGTGTTTTATTTGTAAATCCATCTCTTTCTTTCTGAAAACTAGAAAGGCATCCCTAAGTACAATAAATAATAGCAATTAATATTTTATTTACTTTCAAAACCCAAGTTATATTCAAATATTGAAATAGAAAATAGAAACTAATGCATAAGTAGATACTATAGAGTGATTTATTATGAGAGTTTATATTTCCTATCATATATTTTTCTAGGCTTGACTTATTGATCAATCTTACATCTCTCTCAACTTTATGACCTATAAATAAACTAAAACACAGGTGTTAATTCTTACAAATTTATCCAGTGCCATAAATCAAGGCTTATATAACTGATACATGTACTTTTTCAGTTACTAAAAGATTTCCTTAACTACTGAAGTCTCCTCAAACATCTAGAACATATTCTTGAAGATTATTAACTACTCCTGTCATAAATGATAATAAAAATAACAAAGGCATCATAGCCTTGGATTAATCGCAAGGTCAGTACTAAGGTATGACATTCACAAAGCATAGGCGCATTATGAATACCCTTCCATCTGAGTTTATGTCACACATGTATGTTTGAGGCAGAGAACTTAGGTCATGGATCTTTGATCTAAGTTATTGCCCGTTTCCATGCCAGCTGTGAGACGAGATAATTGATGAGTACATACTGGCAATGTATAATAATGCCATGTTTTATATTAGGTGCCATGGAAAACACACACAAAGAAGTGTGAGACAAAGTTTTTATTTTAAATTTTACTTTGGGAATAAAGACCCAAAACAGTGGAGACAGATCAAGGGGGACATATAATAATTGGTAAATTACATGTTTAAGAAGGTTTAGAGTGTGATAAATGGAGTATCATAGTTGGAATGACTTCCAAAAGAGGTGAAATTGTGAACAGGACTTTGGTGAAAGGATGAAGCCTAAGTAACTAAGTAGGAGAGCAGAGAAAGAGCAGTTCCATTTGGGGAAAATATCTAATGGATTCAGTTGGCCAAGAAACTAGACAGGTGCTAGAAGCTTGTAACTCTGAGTGTGGTTTTTCCATGTATGGTGCTAGCACCAGGTCTTACAAATGTTATAGCTTAGAGTTATCTCCTCTCCTACAAAATCAGAACCTGCATTTTATTATTTATTTAACATTTGTTTATTTTTGAGAGAGAGAGACAGAGAGAGAGCGAGCATGCGTGCGGGAGAGTGACAGAGAGAGAGGGAGACACAGAATCTGAAGCAGGCTTCAGCACAGAGCCTGATGCGAGGCTCAAACCCACAAGCCGAGAGATCATGACCTGAGCCAAAGTTGGATGCCCAACCGCCTGAGCCACCCAGGTGTCCGTGGAATCTGCATTTTAAAAAGATCTTCTGGTGATTTACAAGCTCTTTAAAGTTTCAGAGAGTCACTGTTGAGGGTCTCTGTTGAATAGGGTAAGATATAAGCGATGTAGTTGTTATGGCCGCACTGGGGAGGGCCTTGGCAGTGAGATGAGATGAGTCCGATGTTTTGCAGAATTGTAAAGATTGTTACAAGTTAATGGCTCTGCTCTCTCACAAGAACAATCTCCCCTACATCATGCATTCAGTCTCTCTGTATAATAGTGAAACTATGAGTTTAATTGAAATTATCTTGTGTGTTTTTCCATACACTAAATTTCCATTTAAAAAATATTTCAGTTTTAATGAAGTGAAGAGTCAAATCCCTAAATTACAGGTTACTGCTTTTTAAAGGTTTGAAGGCTTTGTTTTAAAGTGGATTTTAAGTGAAATACTGACACATCTGCCTCTTAACCTCTGTAACTTCCAGGAGCCCCTCAGAAGTGCATTGCCCGGAGGTAATGCTACTTTCTCGGTACCTGGCCTCTGTGCGTGGTAACGCAGATGTTCCCTTTGAAATCTGAGCCTCGTACATTTTCCCTGTCACTACAAAGTCTTTTCACAACAGGTGAAGCACAGTAGTTAAACACCTGAGGTAATTTCCGAGTTGTAAGGAATGTGTTACTGCAGTTTTCCATAGTGCTTTTATACCAGCTGACTTTATCACAAAAAAATCATACACTCTTTCAGCATAGATTGATTTGCTAATTCATTTATTTCCTTGATGTCAGTTTCTTCACTGTAATTCTGATAATACCACAAACGGAGCAAAATAAGGTGGCTTGAAAAATTTTATAATAAGGCATTATATTTGGAATTTAAATCTGAAATCTCATGAACTGTCAAATGTGTGACTTGCAAAGAATAACAGATTCTTTCATGGAGGTCAAGTTTTTGCTGTTGAGAGGATCATGTTGACAACTTAGCCTGTCAGATTTTTGGATTGCACTTTCTGATTAATACAGGAGAACACAAAAGTGATTTGGGGAGGGATTTAGTTTTGACATATGATGGACAATTTATAAACCTGTTTTTCCAGAAGTGATGGCACAGCAAGAATTATCTTTTAAAGGTGGCATTTAGAAAGACATAACTCTATGTGTCTTTGATTTTCTTCAACCCCTTCTACATTCATGATCTGGCTGGAAAAATCCTTGTTCCTTTTAGCTGTGCAGAAAAATTACATGTAGACTTCTATCTGTGTCTTATTTCAAAGATTTTTACCCTTATGTTTTCGGGATTAAGCTGAAGGGGTCCTGGTTTTAACTTCTTACTGAGAATATATTTCTTTTCATATTCATTTAAGTTTCAGTTCATTTATCTGTTTTGGACAATATTAAAACTTTCTCATCTCAACAGAGATGATTCAGAAACAGTTGAGCTCTTCTCTAGTCTCATAACAGGAAGATCTGAAACCTTTCTGGTTTTGTAATCTTGTAAGTCACAATACAGCTTTAATTTTTTTTTTTAATTTAAGTGCAGCTGGAATACAATGTTATATTAGTTTCAGGTGCACAACATAGTGATATGACAGTTCTACAAATTACAGTTTGACAATTCTGTATATTATGCAGTGTTCACCATGATAAGCACAGTTACCATCTGTCACTACACAGAGTTATTATGGTATTATTAGCTGTATTCTCTATGCTTTACTTTTCATATCAAAACTTTTTTTCTCTATAACTGGAAGTTTATACCTCTGAATCCCTTTCAACCACTTCACTCATCCCCCTACCCCCATGCCTCTTTCAACCACCAGTTTGTTCTCTGTGTTTTTGAGTCTGTTTCTGTTTCTGTTTGTTTAGATTCCACATATAAGTGAAATCAGTTGGGATTTCCTTTCTTTGACTGAGTTATTTCACTTAGCATTATAGCCTCTAGGTCTGTCCATCCATGTTGCAAATGGTAAGATCTCATTCTTTGTTATGGCTGAGTAATGTTTCATTGTATTCCAATAACATGTCTTCTTTATCCATTCATTTTTTGATATATATTTGGATTGTTTCCATATCTTGGCTATTGTAGATAATGCCACAGTGAATGTAGGGGTAGATATATCTTTTCAAATTAGTGTTTTCATTTTCTCTGTTTAAATATTCAGCAATGAAATTACTAGATTGTATAGTGTTTTTATTTTTATTTTTTTTGAGGAAACTCTTTATTGTTTTCCACAGTGGTTGCACCAATTTGTATTTTCACTAACAGTGCAAGAGGGCTCTTTTTTCCACATCCTCTTTAACACTTGTTATTTCTTTTTTTTTATTTTTAATTTATTTATTTTTATTCTAACCATTCTGATTGGTGTGAGGTGATACCTTGTTTTGATTTGCATTTCCTGATGGTTAGTGATGTTGAGCATCTTTTCATGTTCCTCTTGCTCATCTGCATGTATTCTTTGGGAAAAAAATGTCTATTCAAGTCCTCTGCATATTTTTAAATCACAAAACAGCTTTGCTTCTTCGCTAGAAATGCCATTAATTGTCATCAGACATTTTACAAATTTTACAGTTTGTAAGTTTTTATGGGGTTCTATAAACAATAGAGAGCATTCTATAAGGGACGACACATCCAAAATAATAGGATTTTAAAGCTGAAAGCAATTGAAGAGACTGATACCAGCTTCCTATTGTTATAGATAAGGAAGCAGAAACCAAACTTGACATAATCAAGAGATAAGTTTGAAAATACGTAATTTAAATAGGAAAGAAACTCTTCCAGGCTGTATCATGTGTTTTAATTACACATTGAAATACTTTTAACAAGCTTATTTTTACCTATAAGAGAAAATGAGAGGAAAATTAATGACTAATGACCTTACTTGTATATATCCAGAAGATGTAGCACTAGGGAAAGAGTGTTTTGAATACAATTGAAAGCTAGCATGCTGTCATTACTTCTGACAGACGTTGACTGCTCAGAACTGAGGTAGGCTTGGACACATAAAGGTGGTGCTCTGAGTTAAATATGCAGATATATATGTGTCAAAACAAGAATTTTGGGAAATTCCTTTTGTCAAAATTTATTTCAAATGCTGATAGTTTTAAAAAATAATTTTACCATATTATTTATAGTTTTCAGTGGTGGGAGGTAGACCAGAGCTTCTAGCCTAGAGTGGACTTCCAACATAATTGCCTTTTCAACACCATGGTGTTTTCATAGTATTATTACTTTGTCAGAAAGCAATGCATATTTTGAAAGTCCATATTAAAGTGCAAATTGTATCATGGACTGATGTTTGCATTAGATTAGGCTACCTAATAGTGTAATAGTCAAAGACCAAATTGTCTTTGGCATTTATCTTTGAAATCCATTAAAACATCAATTAGGCAAAAAAGTATAATGAATTGGAACATTATTTCTGTATTAGATACTCTTTTGATTTGTTGGATAATTACTTACAACATTAATTATATTTTCCAATTGTTTTGGAAATAGACACTTTTTTCAGCATGTCTTTGAAAAGACCATTTATAGCTTCATCCACTTAGGTGGGGTTTTGTGAAATTGTAGAAAATCTTGCAATCCTATTTCTCCCTACTTAGAATATCATTTGATAATTTTGAAATTATGTGAGAGTTTCTATCCAATAGATTATTTCTTTGTGCACTTAAATGTGTCAGACCATTTAAAATTGGTTAATTTCCTATTAAAATGTCTTTATATACTCATTTACATATTTTCTTTACTGGGGAATCTAACTCTGTAAAATAAGCTACTTAACTTCAGTGTCAATTAGTTTATTTGTAGACTAATTATCACGATACCTTTATTAATAAGTGCATGCCAGTAATTTTGTGTACTGATTGATGCCCATTGTGTCCCCCCCATCACTAACCTTTGGGGTAATTTATGTAGAGTCTTAATTAAACAAATTTTCATCAAACAGATAATCTCACAAAATTTTACTCCATGTTTTTTAATATAGTCTAAAGTGAGAATGATTAAAAAGTCCTATAACATTACATATTCTGTGGGAAATTGATTTTTATTTGAAAAATAGTCTACCTTTCACTTGAGTTTTTTAATAACAGTTTTGAATCCTCAATTATAAGCAAATGCTCATCTTCAGAAAAATTCTTAGTGACTAAATACATTTAACTCATTTGATGTATTATAATAATAATTTTGAAGCTATAAAGATTAAACAATTCCCAGGACATGAATTTTCAAATTATATTTATCTGGAAAGAGCTGTAAATTTACTGTGGTCAAGAAGATATATTTGAAAATACTTCATCATTTTCAAGAGACAAAATTATTTTCAGTATCAAAGAGAAAGGAAAAGTAATATCATTAATGACTATTTTTGTCTAATGGACAGTGATACAACTTAGTGGTAACCTACCAATATTAACTCTGTTAAAACTACATTCTTGTGTGATTTCTAGCTGCCATCACCTCTTAAAGTAGGATAGCAGGTATTTTGGGTAGGAATATGAATTGTATATGTTCACTCATGTCTCACAGAGGATAATATAATAGTCAGTGGAATTTTCTGTACATGTCTTGATAACTACATACTTTCCAATTTCTACCAGTATGATATTTTAGTAATAAAATTACTTTGTATTTCTAGATTTACTTTTGGAAGTCCTTTGTTAACATTTAGGATTTCTCATACAGGCACACATATACACAAGAGGAGATGATAAAACCTCCATGTTAAACCAGCTTTAAAAATATCATTGGAGACAAATAAGTCAGCAGTTTTCTAAATGTTTTAGTACTAACACTTCATTGAACACTGTGCTCTAAGAAGGAGCAGCTTAGACATGTAATTGGAAAATAGAGTGGTTTTCATTTCTACGCACCTCAAGTACCCATTTTTTAAAGAAATGGTAATTTTAAATGTGGTTTTGGTTTAAATTAGTACTGGGTGAATAGTTCAGAGGGGAAAAGAAAGTCTCTCAGGCTATCTTGATTTTATTTACAAACCTGAATTTAAATAGAAATGTGTAAAGACTAACTTGCATTTAAATGGGATGGGTAGGAATTATTGGTGGTCTTAAAACATGTAATGTAATGTTGTGGCATAAAAATAAACATTCTATGCTGTTTTCACAATAATATTTCTTCCAGGACAGCTATATTTTCGTTAAGTTTTTTTTTTAAAGTCTTCTTGATATTCATTATTGAACTTTACCTAACCACCTATGCTTGACTAGATTTTTTAAAATAATCACTTTAAAAGTTGTCACTAATTAATTTGTTAAATACTAATAGGAAATTTTAGTTGTATGTTCCTGTGCCTCAGTTTTGATATTAAAATAATGTGTCCTATTTTAGCATAATTACAGTTCACTTGATGTGCTTCCCCCCTTATTTTTAGTGGATTACATAGAAAACCTATGACACCTTAAAAAACAGCTTATCCATAGTATATACTCAATAATTGAATTTTAGTCCTTGAAGGAACCTGAGTTATCTTCTATTTCACATTTTGCCAAAAAGAAAACTTAACCTAAAGCATTTGAATGATATATTTTAGATTTTATTTCAATTTCTGTACAACAAAGTAAACAAACTTTTGCAATATAATGTATTTATGAATCTGAAGCTCGTTGTTTATCCTCTATAAAAAAGCATCCATCTTCAATTTCATCAGAAAAACTGACATCTGAGATTGTAGAATCAGATATAAGACAAGAGTTGATTGACCTTGAAGAAGGGTCCTGTGGTCTCTCTTAAGGGCTCAGCTGAGTATTTCCTACTAGGGTCTCTTAAGTGTTTGTTTGCAGTGATCTAAACTTGCAAACTGACCCATGACTGGGCGAAGAAAACTCAAACAATGGAAACTCCTCCTGCATCCCTTGGTCTCTGTGTGATCTCTCCACATTGACTTGTCAGCTATGTCTTCAGGGTAGCCCTCTAATTGTTGGATCAGGTCTGTCAAGATGTGTGTCTTAAAAGAGAAAGAGCTGGATAGAGGCTGTTTTTCTTAACCCAGTCTGAGAAGTCTCACAGTCTAATTCTGTGTATTAGAAGGGAGCCACAGTCCAGCTCACACTGAGGGGAAGGGGAGGAAATTCAACACCACCTTTGTGGGAGTTGTGGGAAAGAGTGTTTTAAAATCATCACAATGTCTTCAAGGCTTTTGTGTGTGTGTGTGTGTGTGTGTGTGTGTGTGTGTGTATTTCTTTTTCCCCTACCGTGCTTTCCTTTGGCCTACAGTCATGACGAGGTTTCTTCTTCCTTCAAAAATCAACACAAGCAAACAAATTCTCCCTAAGAACCTGGCATGTTACTTTTTTTTTTTTTTTTAGCTTCTGCCCATCTCTCTTCTTCCTTTCTAAAGTATTAACAGAGTAACCCACATGTGGTTTACCCACTTTCTCCAGTCACATATGTGCCCTTGTGTTCTGATTTTCTCCCCAGCATTGTTCTGAAATCACTCTTGATCATGAATTAGTACTTAGCAGCTCTTGTCTTTCTGGACTTTTCCATGGCATTTGATCTTGTTGCCCACTCTCTACTCCTCTAATCCTTGTCCCATTTTTTCTATATCTTAACCCTCTTTCGGTGTTCCCTTAACCTTTTTGATCCAGTTTTCCCTGGTTTATATTACTAATTTGGTTTTTTTTCTCCCTTTCAATTTTGAAAGCCCCAGAATTTTCTTTTCCTTCCTCTTTTCATTCTGTACCACCTTCCTGAAGAAAGTCTTCTCTGGGTGATAATTCAAAATTCATGTCTTCAGCGAGATTTCTTTTCCCAGAACCCCAGTCATGTATGTTCACTCTTTTCTTGGCATACATACTGCATGAATCACAGACATCACCCTAGAAATTTTCATTGAAATACGTTAGACATATTTCCATGACAACAAGCTATTTCCTTCTGTAATTTCTTTCTCCCGATTTGGTAACCCTCATTGTCTTCATCTTTTTTTCCCCCTTCACCACCTACCTTCAGTCATCTATCAACTTCTAGGAATTTAAATTCTGCAACACGATTTCAGTGTCTGCTCTTCTCCAGTCTCATTGCTATCACCTTAGGTTGTGTTCTGATGTTCCAGTTCCAAATCTATTTTTCTGTTTTCTTAACATGCCCAGAGTTCTGTTATTGTGCCAAGGTTGAACCCAGCTCTGTGTTTACCATCACGTTTACTAAACACTACCGGGTTTTCAAATTAGCTAATTGAATATTAAACCTAGGACATAGAAAATAATTCAGTAGTAATTTTGTCATTTTAAATATTTCTTTGTAAATTATTTTAAAAGTACAGATTAATCACCCTCATTGAATGTTGTATATAAAATGCATATATATATATATTTTGCATATATATTTTTATAGGAATCAGATTCATTATTCATGCACTCAGTAGGCATTTAGTAATCACCTTGTCTATAGGACAGACACAAAACATAAAAAAATAGGCCAAAGATAACAGCATCAGTTAAATAATTCCCCTGAGCAACTCATAGTCTTGTGAAAGAGACAAGAGAAGAATGTTTTAAACAGAGGAAAACAAGAGCAAGAACAGCATATTTTATAAGGAACAGTGTGACCAAGGATCTTGAACTTTATGTATATGGGAGTTTATTGTATGTGTTTGGACAGAGAATCAGTGAAGCATATTTTTGCCCACTTAGGTAATTCTAAAAATTTGTGGGGCAGATTGTAGGGATAAGAGATAGAGACAGGGATACTAGTTAGACGGCTACTATAAAAATCTAGGTGAAAGATGATGAGAACCCAGACCGAGATGTTGACTTTGCAAAGCAGTAAAAAGGGAGAAAACAGAAGAACTGAATAGAACCACATTATAGTCTGAAGAAAAGCCCGAGTTCTACATATACATAATATGTGTGTATCTGTATTTTGTTTCTGTTTTGAACTATAGACATGGGATGTAGAGCTGGAAAGATCTGCAGAATCCTGGGCTGAAACTTGTTTGTGGGAACATGGACCTGCAAGCTTGCTTCCATCAATTGGGCAGAATTTGGGAGCCCACTGGGGAAGGTAGTAACTTTGTAAAGTTTAACTTTGTTTTTGAAAACATAAGTGATTGAAATACTTATTAATTTATCAATGAAAATTTTTCTAAGGCTTAAAGCCTAAAAAGAAACAAATAATCACACCAACACAAATAAAAGTCATAGAATAACAACCAGCAATACATACCACTTATGTTTTGTTTTAAACCATTGATGTATCAGTAATGTAAAGGGCGTAAGTATTTAAAGAGATACAAGAATATCTCTTTACCAGACTTTATCAATCTATTTTGCCATATTTGATTTTAAATTTTCTCCAACTTTACTACTCTTTGTGGTTATTTTTTACAAATAGATATAGACCCCCAACATTTCATGTACAAGCATGGTATGATGAAGTGAGAGACTTTAGCTACCCGTACGAACATGAATGCAACCCGTATTGTCCATTCAGATGTTCCGGTCCTGTGTGTACTCATTATACACAGGTATGTCTTGGTATATTATACCTCATTTTTCTATGTTGAGTTTATGTAACTGTGGCAGAATTTACACAACTGAATTTATGTACTGAACATGGATGTCTTATGAATTTGGTATGGTTATTGAAAAATCCTATTGATGTATGTAGAATAGGTTTTTCAATTTCTATAAAAAATAAAAGTAGGAAAAGTCCAAACATTAGTTTAAAAAAGACACTATCTCGGGGCACTTGGGTAGCTCAGTCTGTTGAGCGACCAACTTCGACTCATCTCATGATCTTTTGGTTTGTGAGTTCGAGCCTCACATAGGGCTTGCTGCTGGCAGTACAGAGCTTGCTTCTGATCCTCTGTCCCCCTCTCTCTGCCCCTCACCCCCTCACACAAAAATAAATATTCTTAAAAAAGACATTATTTCAGTGATTTTACATGTAAAACATTTTTAGTCTGGCCTCAGGAAATGCAAATGGGGAGGAATTTACCATCTTTGTTATTTTTTATTTTCCAAAGAATAAAAATACAGTTTTATTTACCATGACACTCAATATTGACATGTGTGCAGCATTTACCTTTTTGTTTTTTTATTCATTGATATTGGGTAAATTCCAAATCTCGAAATTGAACAAGGAAAGGTAGATTCAACTAGATAAAGCTCACCATAGACCTGAGTTATTAGCATTTCTATGGCTGATGATTAATGAATATAAAGCAAATTGTTCTGTCTACCTTTGCATATGACAAGATTAAGATCAGCGCTGACTTCCATAATAAGCAGTGGTGCGCGATGCAAAATACACATTAGAAATTTAACCCCTAAATTTTTGTTCTACTACAGTTTAAGATGTGAAATTCTGTTCCTTTGTTAGGTAAGCTTTTTCATGGAAACATTAACATAGCGTTTAGATTTGTGAGGATGTAACTTTTGAACTATTTAGTAAATGTGTATTTTGAAGATGCTTACATTTTATAGCTACTGTTATTTACTTGTAGCACTCTTCTTTAAGTTGAATTAAACCCTGCCCAAAGCCTCAGGAAAAATATCCTTTTGACATTGCCTTATTTCATCTTGAATGATAAAGGTTCATTTCTCAAGTTCAGTTTTATATATTTCTTTCTGGTATATGTTGTTGTCTTCATCTTAGCCTACTTTTTTGGAGTCTTTCTTTCTTTCTTTCTTTCTTTTTAAATTTAAATTCAAGTTAACATACAGTGTAATCTAGGCTTCAGGAGTAGAACCCAGTGATTCATCTCTTCCGTGTAATGTCCTGAAAAGTGCTCTCCTTAAAGACCATCATCCATTTAACCTATTCCTCCACCGATCGTCCCTCCCAGCAACCCTCAGTTTGTTCTCTGTATTTAGGAGTCTCTTATTGTTTGCCTCCCTTTCTGTTTTTAATCTTATTTTTCCTTCCCTTCCCCTATGGTCATCTGTTGAGTTTCTAAAATTCCACAGATGAGTGAAATCATATGATATTTGTCTTTCTCTGACTCACTTATTTTGCTTAGCATAATACCCTCCAGTTCCATACACATTGTTGCAATTGGCAAGATTTCATTCTTTTTCATTGCCAAGTAGTATTCCATTGTATATCTATTTTCCTTTCTCTAATGTAGGTAGTGTGGGCAACAAGTAACAGAATAGGCTGTGCCATTAATTTGTGTCATAACATGAACATCTGGGGGCAAATATGGCCCAAAGCTATCTACTTGGTGTGCAACTATTCCCCAAAGTAAGTAGACAAAACATTACTTTTATATGTAAATTTTTCATTTTATATATATATATGCTATATATATATATGTTATATATACATGTATATATACTTATATATTACTGAGTAAAGTGTATTGTTTTAATTCAGTTTACTTAATATAGCAACAATTTTGGTTTCCTGATGCATAACATCAGTGCTTAAAAGGAATATGAAAATTGAAAATATGATCTTTGTCGACAGGGATTATATTTTTATGACTTCAGTTTTACATATTACATTATTATATTCCATAGATATTTTTGATAATTTGTATTTATGAGAGAAGAGCAACTATAGATTAACTGAGAAATATATTTTCAGCTGTGTAAAGACCACTGAATGATTATGTTGAAAATATTACAATGTACTGTCAAAACTAAGTCTGAAGTCTGTTTATTAAAACAAATGGAATATAGATGAACATCCCATGATAGAGTTCAGTGTTCTGTAAAAGATTAATTTTGTAATTTTTAAAAATACAAAAAAAAAACTTGTACATAACAAGTTTACTTAGAATATTTTCAAAAGAATGAGGTAGCAGTTTATATATAAACCTAGTAACCAAAGGGACTCTGTGATGAATGGTATAAATGTTTTAAATATGCATACCAAATTCATTATTTAGAAGATAGTAATATTTTATAGTTTCTTATAAATAATGCTATTAGACTACCTCTTACTAGAGTGGATCATCTCTTTAAGGGGAAACTGGTGGGGCCACGCCCCCTATAAACATGGACGGCCCTGTTCTGCTTGCCCACCTAGTTTTGGAGGAGGCTGTAGAGAAAATCTATGCTACAAAGGTATGTGCTGTTATGTCACAGTATTCAGTTTGATTTATATTGTAATTCAGCGTCTGCATTAATTTATACTTAAAAGGCAAAAAGCATATTTAGTTATTACTTCAAAAGTTCCCAGAACCCTATTTAAAATATTTGAAGCCAATAAAAATATATTAAAAATATAATAAGTCTGTAATATCAAATATGTATTTAAAAGAAAGTTTCATCATTATTCCAGGTAACAACTTCTAATTCTACTCTGAAATTATCCCAGAGTGACAAGTATATTTGCAATTTTAAAAGCCATCTTGGTATATTGTTGACTAGAGTTGTTTTCATAAGTGTCTTCACTTTTGAAGGATTTAGCAATCTAACACAATTTATTTTTAACACTTAATACCTATCCATGAATCTTACTGAATGATGGTCAATGAATTACATTAACTCTCTGCTTCTTGCTGCAGAATATATAATCTTTCATGGCCAACATAACAAAAGAGATAAAATAGTATTGTAAAACTATTGTAAAAGTAGTGCTCTGAAAGGCATTTAATGTCCTAAAATGTGCATATAAATACGGTGTCCTGTTTATAGCATGCGAAAGGAGAACTTAGATGACAAAACTTTGTGAAAATCCCGCTCTTGTTGGGCATCCGAGTGAACATTTCTGCTCCATTGTACCTTTTTCTTCGTGATGACCAGATGAGGATTAATGTAGACTAAGCTTTTTAGAAAACATGAATAAATGCAGCTCGTTTTCAGTATTCATAAAGAGATGTGCCTTTTTTTCCCTTGATGACTGAATGCTCATTAGTATAATGAGCAGACAAGAAGTAACAGGATAGTATTTCATTCTGTTATATGAGCCATTTTTCATTCCTGGAAACATTTTTCATTTTGTGTGGGTCTGTTTTCCATTTTTTTACCATCCCTAAACCTCCAACTTACTTGCCCCTTTGCCAGTGGCCACTATTTTACTTAAAACTGACTTTCCTCTGAATTCATACTTCCTTTTTCTAGGTTCTGAGTTCTTGGACATACATGAAAATAACACACCTTTCCAAATTGCTCCACTGTTAAGCCCTTGATATAAGTAACCTGGAAAAAACTAAGTTTCAATTTCTACATGTTGAATTTCCTTCTAAAAGAGAAAAACCTTTCCCATGGAAACTGATATTGTAGTAAATTAAAAGGGCATGTCAGTCCTTCTTAAAGCTGAATTTCCTATTGGGAGAATTTTAAATGTGACCCTTTTGGAAATTTTAGATGTGATTCTCCAAAAAACATGATTTCGTGTGGGGAAACAAATTCAACTACACAAAACCCTGACTTCATCAAACTATGGTGTAGACTTGATGGTGTCATTATGAAAGCCAATCCCTGATACCACTCTCAGATATAAAGCAAAGTTTAGAAATGACTCCATTTAATATTAGCCAGTTTTTTTCATTTGTTAAGCATAAATGAATCAAGAGCTCAAAGGCTTATCCATCTTTTTTATTTACACCAGTGCAGTACATAAGATTACCACTTCAAGCCAAAATCTGTGCCAAAAAACTACCAATTTTTCTAGTTTTAAATGTTACACAGGCATATAAAGGTGTATCATTATTTGATAACTTGTGCACATTTAAGGTGGATTCATATTTCTTAAATCCATTGTCTCTAACAGAAGGATCAGACAGGTATTACCCTCCTCAAGAAGAGGAAACAAATGAAATTGAACGGCAGCAGTCACACGTCCGGGACACCCATGTTCAGACAAGAGCAGACGATAGTAACAGAAATGAAGTTATAAGCACACAGCAAATGTGTAAGAGCTCTGCGTTATTTACAAAAATGTTAAAGTTTATGTAGATGGCAAATGCAACTATGTTAATTTGGACATTTTTAGAATGGCAAAAGCTTGATGAATTATAGCGACTTACATTATCTAAATTATTTTGGTATTTTTTTATTTTTCAGCCCAAATTGTTTCTTGTGAAGTAAGATTAAGAGATCAGTGCAAGGGAACAACCTGCAATAGGTAATGTTTATCGTTATTTTCAAAATTACCTGACAAAATACAAGTAATATTTTCATTTCATACTAACATTCAGAGGAACTAAATTTTGTTCCCAATTTTTTTCATTTAGATATGAATGCCCTGCTGGCTGTTTGGATAGTAAAGCTAAAGTTATTGGCAGTGTACATTATGAAATGGTAAGTATTATAAATATAATGATATGGGAACAGGATCTTTTATATACGATTTGATTTTTTTAATGCAAACATAATGATTTATATGAAGTATGGATATTTTTCTCAGATATGTTTGTTTAATTTAAAGTCATTTAAGTAGTAACTCGTTGTGTCCCATGCAGCAATCTTAGTGTTTTAATATTCTTTTCTCCCTTCCTTTTTCTCTAAGCAATCCAGCATTTGTAGAGCAGCAATTCATTATGGCATAATAGACAATGATGGTGGTTGGGTAGATATCACTAGACAAGGAAGAAAACATTATTTCATCAAATCCAATAGAAATGGTGTTCAAACAATTGGGTAAGTACCCAAATGACCTTTTGGATGAGATGATTTTAAATTGTAATAATGAGTTGACAAATTCTTTTAGAACAAAGCATAGAAGAATTTATAGAGAAGTTGGTAATTGTCATTTCAGCTGTGTAATTTCAAGCACAAAAAGGAGCCAAAGAATCTAAATTCAAAGTTGAACATTTTTGCTTATAAAGAACAGGCTAAAGCTTTACATTTTCTGGAATTTCATTGAGAATGTATAAATTTACAGTTATTTCTGATGTTAAGCAATAGATTTTTCAGCTATAAAAGAAAATAGCCCAAAGAAGACTAATTGATTTGCATATTCTCCTGCCCTGTTTATGGAAAATGGATTATTTCATGCAACAGTAACTTTGTTAATAAGATAAACTATATTAATAGGTAAAAGAACATTTTGAAAAGGTCTCTGAATATGTAATATACTATGTACGTTTTGTCCATCTAAATGTATTTTAACTCAACATAAAAGCATTAACTTTTGAAAATATTTCTCCTATTAAATATATGAATATATTATTTTAGAGCACTATATATTTTGATATGAACTCTATAGAAATTAAAAAAATGTGGCCTTTCGTAATTACTTTGTAGTGTGTTTCTTCTGTGTAAACAATAAACATTGAACATCACATGGAATGCCTTTTCTTAGGATATATGGCAGTTTCTTTCCTTTGTTAACTGTACAATTGCATGAAACTCCACAGTAGAGGATTCATAATGATAAGAAAAAATTTATTGAAAACACTTGCAAATTTGGTGGAATGACATTCTACATAGACATTTTTGTTCAAAGGCTTTATGGATGGTTTTCAGTCCTCAGCAATTACTCTCTTAAGTAAAAGCTCTATAGAAGCATTTATTGATTCAGCTTATTAATTCAGCAAAATTAATTAATTACCTTCAATGAATAATAAAAGTTATGAGCTTTAGTAAGCCAAACACTGGGTGTTGGATTCAAGAAAATTTATCCTATTTACTTTTTTTTGTTTGAACTTAGTTTTTGATTATGTTTATTACAGAAACTCTTGAAACATGAAGGGTGTGTCCTATTAAAATACTATCACAAATAAATTTTACCTTTTATAATAGATATTTTTCTGAAAACCTGGGTATAATTAAACCAATTAAATTTTGATATATAATGGAATACTTATTCTTCTATCCTGCTTTTTAATGATGCATATAATAAGAAGGAATTCATTCATCATTGACATTTTACTAGGTACTGGGGGTAACAAAAAAATGAATAACACATACTCCTTTTAGGTACTTATGATCTAATAGTCTTTGCACAACACTACTTTGTATTTACTCTTGTGAGAGTTTAAATAGTTCTGTTCTATGGTGATGGGGTATTTTTAGAGTTTTAATTTTAGTAGTAAACAAATATGTAGATATAAATCTATGTAGTTTTATGCTATTATCTATACATTTTTGAGATTAATCATGAGAAGAGATCATCCTCTAATATCAATAATGATTAATTTGCTTGGTATTGATTTGGTTCATACTTGAAGTTAATATGGACTTAACATAAAATAGATGATGTATTCTTATCTCATTATTTAGATATTTAAGTAAGAATGTGTAAGAAGAAACAAGGTATTCATAGACCAAAACAATGTCAGAAACTATGTTGAGGATGATGCATCTAAAAATGATTGACATTTTTATGTTTTTATTTTCAGCAAATATCAGTCTGCTAATTCCTTCACGGTCTCTAAAGTAACAGGTTAGCCCTTTTTTAAATCTCATTTTCTTACCACTATATTGCATGTTATTGTTGCCAAAGAATTGCTTATTGTCTTGTGTTTTAATTCTTCAGTTCAGGCTGTCACCTGTGAAACAACCGTGGAACAGCTCTGTCCCTTTCATAAGCCTGCTTCACACTGCCCAAGGTAACGTTTTCTAAATTGTCTCATTCTTCCTGACCGATAAACATACGTGGATCGGACTTTTACTCTGTGATAACTATTTTTGCCTGGAATTCTGCTGTCTCCAGGATTTGAAGGATGTGTGGTCTTGTGGTCTTGAACTGCAAAGCAGGAGGGAGCAGTGGGTCATCACGAACTCCCTGGTCTCCAGGCACTCCTAGTGTGCTTTCTCCAAATGCCAGAGTGCTTTTGTCTGTTCCATAATACCAGGGCTGTTGGTGTACTCTGTATATTCACATATGCAAGAAGACTTCTGTCTTAGTCTGCTCAGGCTGCTATAACAAGATACCATAGGCTGGAGGGCTGTAAAAAATAGAGATTTATTTTCACATAATTCTGGAAACTGGAAGACTAGATCAAGGTTTTGGTTTCTTCTGAAGCCTGTCTCCTGTTGTAAGACGGTACCTTCGTTCCGTGTCCTCACAAGGCAGGGAGGTAGGGAGAGAGAGAGACATAGAGAGAGAGAGAGAGAGAAGGCTCTCCTTTCCTGGGATCGAGGCCCAACTCTGATGCTCTCATCTAACCTTAATTAACTCCATAAAAGCCCATTTCCAAAAACATTCACACTGGGAGTTGGGCTTCAACATACAAATTTGGGAGGGACACAAACATTCAGTCTACAACAGTTGTTACCACTGAAACTATAATGACATACATATTTTTAAGTATTCTACCCATTTCTTAAATTAGATCAATCTGATTGCAATTGGTAAGTCAAAAAGCCCACCTCCTGCCTTTCTTTTATTTTTGTTTTGTATACTGCCTTTTTAAAAATTATAATGGAGTTTATCTACTATACAGTAATGAAAGAGTGCTTCATTTATCTTGAACACACTAAGGTGAAAATTGTTAGCAGTATTATGGCCATAAGTCATAACCATGCATAGGAAAAATGAAGAAGGTCTTTTCATATCCAGTCTTACTTCTATCCACACTTCCTCCACTAATACAAAGAAATCATATATTAATTCCAAGAACCAATAATGAGATTTAGAGATGGAATTGTTATTGATAAACGGTAGTTACTAAAAAACTGAGGGAGCTCACTTTTTATGGAAAAGTTTATTTATTTTTGGAAAAGCTCATTACTTAGCCTTTTATTTTGTTCTTTAAAATTTTTTTAATGTTTATTTTTGAGAGAGAGAGAGAGCACGCATGAGTGGGGGAAGGGCAGAGAGAGAGGAGACACAGAATCTGAAGCAGGCTCCAGGATCTGAGCTCTTAGCACAGTGTTGTGGGGCTCGAACTCACAGACACCGAGATCATGACCTGAGCTGAAGTCAGACGCGTAACCGACTATGCCACCCAGGCACCCATTCACTTAGCCTTTTAAAACTAAGGCAATATTTTACTGAAAGAATAAGATTGGTTGTTCAGAAGGCAATAAAAGACTGTGATGATATAAGAAGTAGGTAACTTCTTGGGGTATCTTGGAGCCTGGAGCCTCCTTCAGATTCTGTGTCTTCCACTCTCTCTCTCCCCCTCCCCCACTCATGCTATCTCTATCTCTCATAAATAATTTAGAATTATCCATTTATAAATATTTATGAAATACCTACTATATACAATGTAATGGTAGGCCCTCTCAGCCATGTGACTAGGCCTCTGAGGACCAAATGTAAGGATAATCTCAGTAGAGCATTCCAGCATAAAACCTCTCTCTAGTAGATGCTAAGTAAAATGGTAATTTTAATATCTGTGGCATAAATTTATAACAATATTGTTCCAAAAGAAAAAATCACTCAAGCAGAGTATTAATAAATTTTTCCTGCTTCTTTGGTTATTCCAGGAAGAGAAATATTCCCCCCAAAGAAAAATTCTTCTAGTTAAAATTTATCTTTTATGGCTACCAACATAACAAATTGGTAGAAGTAATGATTTATACATAATTTTGACCTTAAGTAGTCTGGAAATTCACCCTCCTGTTTTCTTTTACAGATTAGTGAAACAAAGGGTTGTCTTGTCTTTTCTCGTATAAAAATTTTAATAGTTTCATAAATTATGTTATAATGTATTATTTATATGACAGTTTATAACTTTTAGGGACCATGTGGTTGGTACATCTGTTTCAGAATTTCATATAACTTAAGTAAGTTGAGACATAAATCTATTGGGGAGAAAATGCCCAGAGCAAATAAATGAAAGGAAATTAAGATGAGCATGAAGAGACAATATTTAACTGTATGGTTAAATATTGAACTTGAGAGGTTCCATGGCTGATAGAATGGACCCAAATAAGCAATCTCTATGATTCAGTGCCATAACCTTATAAGTATCATATGTATGTGTGTGTTATTAGAAATCCTTTTTTTTTTTTTTTCCTGGCCTGGGGATGAGACATGGAGGGGGAGGGCAGAAATCATATTATGATTAACATATATCTATGAATAACTTTTGAAACCTATTGAACGTCCAAGATGTAAAAGCAGGTATCACTAACATGTTGATACATTTTTATTCAAAGCTTATAACTAAATTGTATATAAAACAGTGTTTACCAGGTCACTATCTACATTCTCAGTAACACATAACAAGGTGTTAAAACCAGAGATTAGACCACGAGCAAGTAAAAATCTCCTTCAGTCTATCTTTGACCTGAACTTGCCTAAGTTGAAACTATTTCATTTTGGAGCTAATGACCTTGGTCTTCCACAAACCAAGGTCAAATATGGTCAAGGTAGAGCCAGCACAGTGTGATCCTAAGGGCTGAGCAGATGATACTACTACCATAGGATGAGCAGTGAATGCCCAACTGTTCTCAAACACAGAGAAAATTTCACAGTCAATGGGGACACCTTTCCTCCTATAGGAATCCCCAATAGCATCTTTTATAAAAATCAACTCTTTAAAGTTATTAAAACTCAGACTCATTCATTTATATTTAAATGTTTCTGGTTTAGATACTAGAAGAAGTATATATATGCTAAAGTAAACAGTGTTATACAGATTTTAGAAATAAAAAATGCAGCTGTTTTCTTTAAAGCTAACTTAGGAAGGAGTTGCTTCAATTGGTAAAGGTAATTGCAATTGAAGTATTTTTAGAATACCTTTAGGAAGGGGCATCTGGGTGGCTCAGTGGGCTGAGCTTCTGACTTCAGCCCAGGACATGATCTCATGGTTCGTGGGTTTGAGCCCCCTGTCGGGCTCTGTGCTGACAGCTCAGAGCCTGGAGCCTGCTTCAGATTCTGTCTCCCTCTCTCCGTTCCCCTCCCCTGCTCACACTCCGACTCTCTCAAAAATAAATAAACATTTAAAAAAAGTTTAGAATACTTTTGGGAAAATCATTGATTCCTTCATCAGACAATGATTTTCATGTAATCATTTTCTTGAGACTCTGGTTTATTTACTAAAATGAATTCTCTTTTTTCCAAATGTAGTTTTTAATGTCCTTTTAGTGCATGAGTGTGTGTGTGTGTGTGTGTGTGTGAATCAAAGAGCCATTGATAAAAAAAAAAAGTGCCACTTGATAGTTTCTTAAACTCTCAGAGTGGACTTTCAATCATTTGATTGATCAGTGATAATTGGATCCTATGTTTAAATAAAAAGCTTTTGGAAATGTTATTTTTTTAAAATTTTTTGATGTTTGAAAGAGAGAGAGAGAGAGAGAGAGACAGAGCATGAGCAGGGGAGGGGCAGAGAGAGAGGGAGACACAGAATCTGAAGCAGGCTCCAGCCTCTGAGCTGACAGCAGCAAAAGCCTGATACAGGGCTCGAACTCATGAGCCTTGAGATCATGACGTGAGCCAAAGTTGAACACTTCACCGACTGAGCCACCCAAGCACCCCTTAGAAATGTTATTTAAATGAGCTAAGCCAATCAGATATCAGTAAGACAATAAGATACCTGGAGAAACAATGTTCCTTGTGCAGAGAAATGTAAGTACAAAGCCCCTGAGGAAGAGCCTATTTGTATGTTTGAGAAGTAACTATTAGGCCAGTATGAGTGGATCTGGGGGAAGAAGTGGAAGAGGAGGAGGATATAAGGTCAGAAAGATAATGGGGGGAAAGGATATGCAGGACTTATTGGCCATTGTAAGGATTTTGTCACTTATTCTGAATGAGATGGAAAGCCACTAGAGTATTTGGAGCAGAGAAATGATATGATTGAGAGAGATCTGTTTCTGGTGAAACATTTAACCCCTAAGTTATAAAGCTTCCTGGCTACGTTAAAAAAGAAAAGAAAAGAAACACATTTGTGCCAAAAGCTGAAACTGGGTAAATTAAGCAGAAGCAATTGCATCTACTGCCTGGCTTGTACAATTGACCTATTTCAAAAGAAAAAAAAATGAATAGGGTAAGAATGTTGTTATCTTTTTGTATGCATGTCTGTGGTCTTATGAGTAAGAATGGCTGAAGAAACCAGCTACTTAATATTTGTATATATATTTTTTTCAGAGTTTACTGTCCTCGTAACTGTATGCAGGCAAATCCACATTATGCTCGTGTAATTGGAACTCGAGTTTATTCTGATGTAAGTATCTTAATTTATGTAGCTCTCGGTATTCATGTATATGTGTGTTTATACAATATTTAAATGTATGTATGTACATTTATATCTAGAATAAGGAAACAAACTTCTGTGTTGGTATGCATATTCTCAGAGAAGCTAATCAATAATAACACTGAAAAACAACTATCCTTATGCAAATATGAGTGCATAATAATTTATTTTTACCAAATTTTTCTTTATATCCTACCCAGATATCTTATATCAGACACTTTTGAAACAGACCGGAGGCATCCTTTTGAAGGAAAATTCATTCTGTATTTTTATTATTTGTTATTTTTTAAAGTTTATTTATTCTGAAAGAAAGAGAAAGAGCATGAGAGTATGAGCAGGAGAGGGGCAGAGAAAGGGAGAGAATCCTCAGCAGGCTCCACAGTGTTAGCACATGGGGCTCGATTTCAGGAACCACGAGATCATGACCTGACCCAAGATCAGGAGTCAGACACTTAACCGACGGAGCCACTCAGGTGCCCCTCATTTTGGTTTTTAAATCTTCCTTTTGGCTCTTCAGTATTTGTCGTGTAAACTTGATAATTAAGAGATTGTCAAATGTAAGAACAATATCTTAACACTGCCAAAGGAGCATTTTTTCTTTTATTTAAAAAAATTTATTTTATTTTTACCAATTTTTTAAATTTAAATTTTAGTTAACATATAGTGCAATATTGGTTTCAGGAGTAGAGTTCAGTGATTCATCACTTACATACAACCCCAGTGCTCATCACAAAAAGTGACGTCCTTAGTATCCATCACCCATGTCTCCCATCCCCCACCCACCTCCCTCCATCAATCCAGTTTGTTTTCTATCATTGAGTCTCTTGTGGTTTGTTTCCCTCTCTCCTCTTTTTTACCCCTTCCCATATGTTCATGTGTTTCATTTCTTAAATTCCACATATGAGTGAAATCATATGGTATTTGTCTTTCTGATTGACTTATTTCGCTTAGCACCCTACACTCTAGCTTCATCCATATCGTTGCAAATGGCAAGATTTAAAGAGTACCGTAGAATCAAGAACAGATAATAAGTTAAAATACATACAAAAAGAAACCACTTGAAGGGATGTTATGTAGACAACATTACTGGGTTGGATGAGGACTATTAGCTGGGAGGGCTTCAGTATAGACAAGTGCTTTTTGAGCCGTTTTCAAGCATGGGATGGGAAATTGGAGTAGGGACACATTCTAGGTGGGATGTACAGCATCTAACAAAAACAGAGAGATGACAGCGGATGCGATGCATGCGTAACACATAGGTTTGCTTCTCTTTGAGCAGGTGAGCATTGAATCTAAAAGGGGCTGCAGCCAATTTTATATGAGGGGTGGGGGGACCCAGCTCTTAAATGGAGAGTCTGAATGCATGCTGATGAGTTTAGATTTTATGCGGCAGACTTTTAGAAACCATTACAAATTTCTAAGCCAGAGAGTTGCAAAAAAAAATTTGGGAAATATACCCTCAAAGCACATATTCAATAGAATACCATGGAAATAGTTTTGTAAAAAGAGGCCTGATATAGTATTTACCACCTTATTTCTGTTGGTGAGTTTATTGAAGTCCAGCGTTTGTTTGTTTGTTTTTTGTTTGTTTAAGTTCCGCTTTGCCTTTGTAGTTGTTCTCCACATCTGAGTCCCTCCCAGGCTTCAGCTTTGCCCTGTACTTATTTGCAGCTTAAATGTCCTGCTGGTACCAGAATTTATTAGTCCTCATACTTTACTTATCTTCCTGTCTGTTAAAATCAGTCATTCTTCACATCCTAATTTATTGCCACTTTCTCTTTGGAGTGTTTTGCTGGATGTCCTAATACATGTATAACATAGCCCTTCTTTCAGCTCCTAGAACTTTATTTTTTTTTTACTTTTAGTACTTACCTGATTCTTTTAGTTTGATTGTTTCTCTGTCTCTTTTATTATTTTGAAGTTCTGTGAGGGCAGCAGCCGGGCAATTGGAGCGTCATTTTTTCATTAACAATTTGATGTGTGCCAACCTATGAACAAGACAGAATTACATCCTGCATTAACGAACGTAGAGCACACAGTGACATCAGAAATTTGCAAATACCTTGCCCATAAATATTTGTTGAAGAAGTAAATCCATAAATGTACTTGAATAAGCCTATCTAGAACCTTCAAAGGTTTCAGAAGACATTATTCTCTTTAGATTGTCCCTTTAAACACCAAACTTTTAATTTTAATCATGCCTGGTGAAAATTTTTCATAGTATCCTATACATTCTTATACCTATAAGCCATCTATTTTTCTAGGGTTAAGGTTTTGTTTGACTTTGTATGGAGATCATTCTATCTTCCTACCTTACTGGATTGCTTAAGCAATTATGTATAGGAGATGATTGTATAGATCATTTTAAGAGTAAGTTGGAAATACTGGGACTACCCTTATGTGGTCAGTGCAGAGTCAGAGATTCAAGCAATAACTGTCAATCTTCCCACTTGCTACAAAATACATGATCTCTTTAAATACAAGATATGGAAAGTTATCTTCTCTCTTCCCCCACCTTTCTTTCTATCTTTCTTTCCATTACTACTTGTACATTTTATTGCTTTGAACTTTTCTCATTTGTTACGAGTAAAGTTAATTTCTGCATTCATTAAAAGTGTTCCACTGTTTTCACGGATATATTCTTTTTTTCATGATATGTTAATTCTTACAAAGTATGAGTATAAAAAGAAAATCTCTTCTGACCTTTGAACTCAAATAGGAATGCCTGCTGAGTGCATAGTTATGGGTAAAACAATAGTTTCAAAACATATTAAGTGCTTGGATTTAGTGAATGTTATATGTAAGCACTTTTATGCCTTGGGGAAAATGCTGATAATACTCTTTAAACAGAGCAAGATAAATACTGAAATGTGTACAGAATTATTTTTAATTTCATCTGTTATGAACCATATTGGATACAAATATTAATTCAGTAAGGAACTTTAAACTGAATTAAATGCCTCTTCAGAGTAATGATAAGAGGTTTTAGATATATGGTATTTTTTGATATAGCAAAAGCATGAAAAGGATTAAACAGCTTGGCATTCAGGCTCTCTGATCTAATAAGTTCTGACTGATGCCACAAAGTTCAGAGCACAGTAATAAAGCAAGGTCATGTAAGATGCACATGCTTATGTGAACTTAAAAACGCACATTAAGTCACTCACATGTGCATAGAGAGAAAAAAAGAACACACCGGCATGATCAGAAAAGACCCCTGGGATATGAGGGGGACTGTTTTATACAGAAACAGTTCAAGTGTTTCATTTTGTGGGATTTCCTCAGGTTGTATTCAGCTGTTGACAAATTTTGGTAGAACATTAGGATTAAAGCAAATGTTACAATCTGGAGAAGACTTTAATGGGATAAAATAAAAGGTCAACTTCTAGAAATCCATAGGTAACAGTTTTAAAAACGTGGACCTGGAACACTTCTCTCTTCCCCAGAACTCCAGTTCAGCTAAGATTGTATGAGTGGCACAATGTAATCATTGTACCTCATGCCAGACCATTCAGACCAAGGTGATAAGACATTGCAGATACGGGTTAGAAGCTGTGATTGTTCTTTATATTCTTCTTCTTGGTTAAATTTTCTCTGCGTAGACTATATTATTTAATAGAAGAAAATCCCCCATTTAATACACACCTGTGTTTTGGAAAAGGGACCATAAAGATATATAGAACTATTATCTGTTAATAAGTCAAGGCTGAACATAAACCGAGTACAGATAATACAACCTGTTAACATTTGGTCAGAGTGACTAGCAAAGGCTGAAATTTAAGAGATAAAAGGAGTGGGAGCACCTGGGTGGCTGAGTCGGTTCAGCTTCTGGTTAAGCTTCTGACTTCTGCTCAAGTCATGATCTCTCAGTTCCTGAGTTTGAGCCCCGCGTTGGGCTCTGTGCTGGCAGCTCCGAGCCTGGCGCCTGCTTTGGATTCTGTCTCTCTCTCTCTGTCTCTGTCTGTCTCTCTCTCTTTCTCTCTGCCCTTCCCTGCTCATGCCTTGTCTCTGTCTCTCTTTCTCAAAAATAAATAAACATAAAAAAGAGTTTAAAAGAGCAAATTTGTATCTGATTACTTTTGCTATAGAAAAAGCTTGCTGTTTAGAAAGGCGAGTGTTTGTTAGATTAAATAGTGAAGGGATTTTACCATTGTGGCCACCCTTAAGATCTGCCTTCAGACTTGCTCAGAATTGGCTTTATTTAACTCTGTGACTTTTGAAACATTCCTTTATGCACAAAACATCAACCCATAACTGCTGACTATCTGTACAGAGACAGGTGCCAGCAACTTTGGTCCAATAGAAGAGTAGGCTGGACAAGTTCAGCAGGAATTTCCTAATAACAGTGGGTTTTTCTTTGTTGCCTCAGCTGTCTAGTATCTGCAGAGCAGCAGTACATGCTGGGGTGGTTCGAAATCACGGTGGTTATGTTGATGTCATGCCTGTGGACAAAAGAAAGACTTACACTGCATCTTTTCAGAATGGAATCTTCTCCGAAAGGTAAATTTAAAAATGTGTATACATATGTATTTTGTATTCTATATACTTATAGTCTTTCTCCCTCTCTCTTCCTGTGTCTCTCTCTCTTTCTCTACATACATGCAGCTTTATGCTTGCTTTACAACCAACTCACTTTAGTATGGTTTGGAGTTATGTGGCTGCACCGGCGTGTTTCCTTTGTACACTGATATAGTCGGTCTTCCGGGGATGGGAGAAGCTGAAGTACTAGAGGTTTCTGTCTCCTCCAGGCTTATAAAAATCAACATGAAAATTGGATTATGAGTCAGAACCATTCTTCTGTTAATTGTTAATAAGGAAAGTTCTTTCATCCTCCTTTGGATTTTCTAGATTAGTTTTTATATGTAATTCTTTGTAGGTGAGCAGGGCACTGAATATTTTTCTAATCAGTTATATATTGACAAAGTATTTGACAAAAGAATGAGTCTAGATTTTCCCCAGAACCAAATTTGCTTTTTGATAGGAAGTTGGATATCTACTATAATGAATGCTTTCTGGTCATCTCATACTATTTGGTCCACTAGTATTATATATTTTATTGGTTTGGGAAAATTCACATGACTTACTTATTCAAGTATTAAAAAAAAAGTTAAGAGCACAGAACCTATAGCGATTTTTCAAATCATTTCTACTCTGAAAGTAATATTAGCTCTCATGTATATTGTATGGATACAGAAAAATCTCTAACTTTTAGACATTTACTGGATTGTTCAAAATTGCCAATGGAGGTTCCACATCTATAGTAAAGTTTCTCTAAAGGTCACCAAAGGATGTGCCACGCTGGGTATCTAGATTGACTTCCACATAACAATCTGAGTGCCATCTTTATGAAAAGACAGCTTTACATTTACCATCTATTTTCAACAGACTATATCAAGAAGCCATTGTTAAGAATGTGACTTTTTTATAATCTGACTCATGTGGTTCATAGCCAATACTCTAGAGCACTAACTTATTATTTCCTAAATCTGATAAAATTTAAATTATAATTGCTATCATAACTTATAAATATTTTTAAAATCTATGGTTTTAAGAAAAAAAATTAAGTTTATTTAGAGAGAGAGAGCATGCAAGTGAGCTGGGGAAGGGCAGAGAGGGAGAGAGGGAGAGAGAGAATCCCAAGCAGGCTCTGCACTGACAGTGGAGAGCCCAATATGGGGCTTGAATTCACAAACTGTGAGATCATGACCTGAGCTAAAGTCAAGAGTCAGATGCTCAACCAACTGAGCCACCTAGGTGCCCTGGTTTCAAGAAAAATTTTAGTGAGGAAATTTAGTGGTCAAATCTGAAAGATCCTAAGAATTTCTTCAGCAAAGAAATTCAGTTTCCATTTCAGTGAAATGGAAACATACACATACACAGCACTTAATATCTATACATTATATATATAATATATATTGTATGATATTTATAAAGTAGATATGTATAAAATACATTTCTGAGTTATAGAGTTTGATATATAATTTAATAAGCTAAACTAATTGGTGTTTCATTTACCTGTCATATTTCTTACATTTATTCTAAAACTATAAGATGATATCCTGAGAAAACTGAGAACAATAATTATTTCTGAGCCCCTACTATGAATTTCCCAGATGCTGCTGAGCACTTTAAGTATAGTAGCTCAGCTCCACCCACAGCCCTGTAAAGTCAATTCTGTAAACCCTGATTTAATAGATGTGTTAACTTAGGCTCAGAAAGGTTAAATGATGTGCCCAAGCTCTTCTAACTAGTCAGTCTCAAGAGACTGGTTTCAGCAGTAGGCCTGTAGACTCAGAAATCTGCATTTTTCCAGTGTATCACTGGTGTACAAAGCATCAATACACCAAACACATTAACTTTCCAGAGCACTCTGTCAATCTGTTTCCTATAAATAAAGATGGCTTTTGATTGGCCATCTGCTTGTATGAAAAACCTGGTATGTCTGTGTTTATTTAGTACATGTTTGTGTGCACTCTTGTGATATCCTCATACTTTTCACTCTAAAAACTCTCCCCTTTCTTTTCTTGTACATAAATATATATGTAAAAGGAATTGCACTTTGTCTTACTCTTAGCATTTATTGTGTTTATCTCTAAAGGCCCCTTTTTATTACTAAGAAAAACTTCATGCAAAAATGTAAAGACTTCAAAAGTTTACATTTGATTAGAATAAATAACAATGATATTATCAATGTTTTAGAATAAATAACAATTAATGATATTATCAATGTTTTACTTTTTAAGCATTAAAATGAGACATCTTAATTGATATTGCCAAATAAAATATAAATAATTTAAGAAAGAATTAACTGTATGATTCTGATTGCTTTTTAACTTGTGTTTTAAAATATGTTATGTTTGGGGTGCCTGGGTGGCTCAGTCAGTTGAGCGTCCGGCTTCGGCTCAGGTCATGATCTCGCGGTTCTGTGGGTTCGAGCCCCACGTCGGGCTCTGTACTGCAGCTCAGAGCCTGGAGCATGGAGCCTGTCTTCGGATTCTGTGTCTCCCTCTCTCTCTGACCCTCCCCTGCTCACGATGTCTCTCTCTCTCTCAAAAATAAATAAAACATTAAAAATAATTTTAAAACATGTTGTGTTTAAAGTGAGATTGAGTGTTTGTATGCGTGTTTTCATTTCAGTGAAGAAATTCTTAGGACCTTTCAGATTTGACCACTAAATTCCTCACTAAGACTTTTCTTGAAACTATAGATGTTAAAAATATGAATAAGAATGGTGGCAACATGTTTTACATTTCATCAGATTTAAAAAATATTAAGTTAGTATTCTAGAGTATTGCTTAATTATCACTGTCTTCTCAACTTGCAATTAACTTTTAACCGTATCAGTGAGTTGTAAACCTGGATCTCAATATTCCTCCAGTAAAATGGAAAAACAGATGCCTAACTCTGCTTTATTAGAAGCAAAGATTGTAATATAGGAAAACATGATCTGGAATCTGTTAAGTTCTATATAAAATACTATTATTACTGTGCACCTTAAATTTTAGTAAACTTGCAGCCCAGCATACAACCAAGATTGAAAGAATTGTGTCATCCTCACTCAGGCTTTCCAATAGCTATAAATTATAGTAGCCTAAAGAAAGTTGGCCATCTGGATTCATAGAGCTGCTTTCTTGACTGTCATAAGTAAGCATGATTTATTTGGAGGATTACATGTGGAGATGACATCAATATACTTTTTGTTTTTTTGCAGTTTACAGAATCCTCCAGGAGGAAAGGCATTCAGAGTATTTGCTGTTGTGTGAAATGGAACACTTGGAAGAGGATCGTAAAGACTATTCCAAATGCCATATTTCTGAAGTTTGTATAAAATTGTAACATTACTGTACAGAAGATATCAACTATTTGCAGCCCCCCAAAAAGTGCCAAATGCATATAAATCTTGATAGATAAATTCTGTAAAAATAAAACATGGGACATTGTTAGCTTTGGGAAAGGTAATGAATATGTAATGGTTTTAGAAATCCTGTGTTAAATATTGCTATATTTTCTTAGCAGTTATTTCTATAGTTAATTACATAGCCATGATTGTTCTACATTTCACATGTTCTTTTATATGGTGCTTTGAATATGCCACTAATAAAATGAATCTAAACATTGAATGTGAATGGCCCTCAGAAAATCATCTGGTGCATTTAAAAATAATCAACTCTCAAAAAATGAAAGGAACCATATTATCACATTTTTCCCAGTTCAGTACTATGCCATTACCTACTCCAAATAATCGGAAATTGTTTTCCACTTAAAACCTGTATAGTTTTTCTCTTCTGTTAAGTTTAGGCATATAGAATATTATGTCTTGATATTGCACTTCTTATTTCGTGTAAAGTAATTCCTTAATATCCAAATGAATCTATTAAAATGTTTGATTCCTTGGGAATGGCTTCAGTAGTAAGTGGAATGAACTATTTATTCCATAGTAGAGTAGTGGTATGAAAACATTCCTAGTGATAATATAGTGAATATAGGGTTAAGCACAGAACAGCCAGAACTTTCTATGTGTTGTTCAAACTGAGGTCACACATTTTTCTTTTGTATCCTGGCAAATACTCCTGCAGGCCAGGAAGTATAATAGCACAAATTTTAACAAAGATAAACTAATGTATTGCATCACCATTGCCACTGATTTTATTAATGGTAAATGGCCTTGTGTATAATGTTTCCATATTATGGTACCTATGATGGTGATTTATTTGTTTCTATGAAAAATGTATTGTGCTTTGAGACTAAAAATCTGTAAAATGTTAATTTTGGTAATTTTTTTTCTGCTGGTGAATTTACTCTTTCCTTGTAAACATATTAAAATTAATCATGTTTCAAAATATTTTGTCTCATTTCTTCCTTATTTTGATTTAGAAATCATTTTAAATTAACAAAATTATTGTAAGTCTTTTAAATTTGGGTTATTGACATTAATATAACATCCTTAATATCAGAAGTCTGTGAAGCCGACTTGATTATTTAGGTATTTGTATATGAAAAAGAAGGCAGACAATCATATACTTAGAAGCATTGTATCAAGGGAAAATTTGAATAAAATGAAAGAATATGAAGGATATAAAATAATTATTAAACATTGACCAGACAGTAAATACTTCATACATTTTCAGAAAATAAGTGACTATGTGTTCAGGAGTAGATAAAAGGGAGATAAATCACATGCAGAATCTGGGAAAGGAAGACAGCTGGATAATAGAAAAACAAGAATAGAGAGCCTCACATACATTGCTGCTGGAGAACAAATGGTAAAGAAAATAATGTCATGATCACTTATGAAGCACTGGCCAGAAATCTGGTGGTTCAAAATATAAGTAGTCAAAACTTAAGCATTTGTAGATTAAAATATCAAAATTTAACACAGATTTGTGGGAACATTTTTTTCCCAAAAGACACATCTTAAATAGCATGATTGAAATGTAAATTTCACCCAGATTCATCTTTTGCTCCCCATTTTACCCCTCCTCCAGCCAAATAGGGAAGCCCCATCTATTCTTGTCAGTGTAAGGATTCTCATATTTGTCCCAATCTAGATAGTCATCATCAGTTTCCTATACTATTTCAGTGTCTCCAACTGGAACCTCATTTTGTTCCTCTCCATTCCTCCTCAAATTTTTCACTGGGATTACTCTCTTCCATAAGTTTACGCTATTTAAGAAAACCAACTCATTTTACATTAACTCATTTACTCATACATTAACTCATTAACTTACATTAACTCATACAACTCATTTAACATTTAAGAACCTCTGTAGTCTTGGGATGCCTGGGTGGCTCAATTGGTTAAGCGTCCAACTTCAGCTCAGGTCATGATGTCAGGGTTCATGAGTTTGAGCCCTGCGTCGGGGTCTCTGGTTACAGTTCAGAGCCTAGAGCCTGCTTGGGATTCTGTCTCCCTCTATCTCTGCCCCTCCCCCACTCATGCTCTGTCTCCCTCTGTCCCTCAATTAACATTGAAAAAAAAAGAAAGAAAGAATCTCCATAGTCATGCTTCATATTGCTTACCTATGCTTTTCTACACAAGGTGTGGCTTTGAGTAAATTACTTAACTTTCTACACTTTACCTCACCTAAAAAAATGGGATTGATAATACCTCATAGGGATCGCTCTAAGAACCAATTGAAGTATTTTGTATAACGTACTTAACGTCAAACATGTAGTATGTGGTCCGTATATGTTAGACTTGTTATTAATTATAATCATTTCTGTTATTTACCTTGGGAAACTATGCATCTATCATACTACACTACCCTATCTGTCAGCACTTACAGTGAAATCCTCTAGGAATTTTCCTTCAATTCTCCTGGTAAGAAGTAAATAATGCCATTTTAATTTGATCATACTAATTTTTAGATTTTGCCTTGTATTACATTTAAGGATAAGCTCCTTGAGAATTGTAGCATTCTTATCTCTTTACCCCAGAGATACAGTGATTTTTTTTTTACATTCTGTAAAGTGTTGGTCAATATTGCTAAATGGATATTCTAACAATTCCTAATTTTATTCTTGCCATAAATGAATATTGTTGCATATTATCACAGCATAATATGATATCAATCATAGTTCATTGATAAACATTCAAATGTGGATTTAAGACAGGTCAATGCTTATATAATAGTATTAATATTATTTCATCTTTGAAAGTTTACCAGACCATGTGTTTCCTTAATGTTCTGCATCTAATAAAAGTGATCTGTGTATTTAAAGCAAAGCAGAATTTTCCAAAAAGATTTCCCTCCTAATCTGTTAATTGGCTCATTATAATGTATGCTTTTCTATTCAATGCTATATTTTGAAATACTGACTTTTTTTTAGCATTTCTAAAATGTTTCAAAAAAGAACTATAAACTCTCAAAGAACATAGTAAGCTAAAAAAAAACAGAGCCATTATTTCTGCTAACATACCAAACTTCAGAGTTTAATTTATTGCACAAAGAATGACACTGTTTAGGTTGATTTAAAACACTTATCTGAAGTGATATTTCAACAGTGCCACCATAATTTTGAGGAGCTTAAGAAACAGTTTAGCCAAATAATGTGATCCTCTTACACTAGTTTGTTAGAATTAAAGGCTAAATTATATCAGTTTGAAGTTTTTAAAGGCACTAGGGGATGCCCACTCTCCCGTGGATTCAGAATCTGGAAAAGTGATTACATCATACTTCGTTTAATCCTGCTGATTTGCGACCTACCCAGCAATTACAATTCATGGGCACCTCCGGTCATCTCTGGCCCTACTCAGGCTCACACATCTTCTGAGATCTCGGGAGGTTTGGTTTGGTTTCGAGGTATCGCGAGATCTGGCTTTCGCAGCATTAGCAATTCTGTTGTGGCGCAGAAGAGACTCTGGGAGCTGGGGCTTTCCTGGAGAGGTACGCGCCTTTGGCGTGTCTTAGCTCTACGCACCCTAGATCCTGGAAAATCCCAGAAAGCCTTGGATGCTAAGCAGGAACCTTGCATACACACTTCGCTCGCTATCCCTGCGCCTTCCCCCACATGTCCTGGAACTCTGGGCCTGCGTTAACAGCACCAATCCAGTCCGCCATCTTCCTGGGGCCCGGGGTTCCTCCCACTGCGTTCCCCCTGCTTAGTGTGGAAGATCACGTGAGCCAGAGGTGCGTGGCGGACGCACAGGTCGTCTGTGGGAGTCAGGTCTCCCAGGTGCCTCTTATCCGCAGACTTAGCTGCACTGCCCTGGATGGCAAGACTGAGGATCTCCTGTGATACCTGGCTGCAGGGGAATAGGCATCTCTGTTTGGGGGCATTCGGGACCTCAGCAGCTCAGTGTGTACCCCGGAAGTCCAAGTCCGTGGCCTGCTCTGTCCTCCACTGCCCAGACCCAGTTGTGGGGCAGGCTGGACCTTGCAGTAATAGAAATAAGCCAGATCCTGTAGTTGGAGTTAGCTGAGAGGTGAGTGTTCATTTATAGCTGTTAAGTACAAATGATCTTGAACTCAAAGCATTCCACCAGAAGTGTTTGATCGACTTCAGTTATCATACATTAGAGGAAGAAAAGAATTAGAGACTGTTGTTGCTGCCTAATAATACGAGTTTGGCTCCTACTTGGCTTACTGCTTTGGTACTGCTGAGATGTTCAATGGAAGGAAATAATTATGGTAATATTATCCAGAACAGATGTGCTGGAAAATGTCCCATAACTTTGATATGGTTTTAATCGACAAAACAAAACAAAATATCTTGGGCTCCTTTGAGAACTGTAGTTGGACAACTTCTGCTTGTCTTGTGAGTGAGTTTATGTGTGTATATAAATTTACATTTGTCACAGATTGATGCTGTGTTAGAGAAATGTTTTAGAGTTTATCTGACTACCATTTATTCTCTCAGTTTGCTGATGGAAAAAAAAATGAATATGTACTACCTTGGCCAAAGTCACATAGAGCTGTGACTAATTTCAAATAAATTCTTTATATTTCCAAGCATATTTTCTATATTTCCCTGAGATACAGCCAGGAATAAGAGCACAAACCAAATGTTAGGGTCCTGATGTCTAAATACTTTGAATACTCCTCACAAACTTTAGAAAGTATCAAAAGTTATTATAATGTAATCAAATATTGTACACGTAAGGGTGACTGCCACACTAGTAAGAAATAAACCTAATTATGTAGTTAAGTGTGTCAGTATGGAACATATTGCTTCGTTGCATCTGAACTTATTTTTAAGAAGTAAAATACATCTTTTACCACATATATGCTCTCTCAAAGATATTATAAAGCAATTAGACAACTAGTATTTCTGTATGCAATAGAGGCCTATCAAATGCTTTTTATAAATAGTACTAATAGCCATTTTCACATAGTGCTTATTTGTACCAGGCACTGTCCTAAGCAGTTTATACCTAAACTCACACAATCGACACTACAATCCAGTGAGGAGAGTACTGTTATTATCACGTTCATTTTATAGATGACAAGAGGGGGGGTCAGTAACTTCCTCAGAAATCACCCAAGAAATAAATACGGGTGCCAGGATTCGAACTGTGAAAATAATGGCTCTGGATTCTGCGCTCCGATTAGTTACTTCGCCTCGCATAGCCAGCATCTTTTACGGTAGGTATATAGCAGTCTGACCTCTGTGTGTAAACCTCTTTTTCAGAACAGGTACAAAGTGTGAAGATATTTTTGTCATAAAAAGATGCCCTGAAGAAGTCATTGACTACAGAGGAAGCTACCAGTAATCAGACATGCTCCCCACGGGGCTCCTAAGGGACAGCACTTAGACATGTAAGTCCCTTATGCGATTCCCTGGCCCCTTGACTGTATTCCTGAGTCTTTCCACCCTGCACGCTTTGCTTCTGATCAGTCTCATGTTGTGAGGGCTGTCCCCCCTCTTGCAAACCTATCAAAGCATTGCCCAGTAAAGTGTGTATGTGCTCCTTATACCTCTGGTTATATATTTTCCCTTGATCAGCCCGGAAATAATATTTACCCCCTGTGGTTAGTATATATTTTCCATTTGCACGTCTGTTTTTTATTCCTTTGTTCCTCCCTTTTTTTTTTTTTTTTTTTTTTTTTTTTGCCGACTTTTGGGTCAATCAGGTTTACTTTAATTATTCTGTTAATCTTAAAATTACAACGGTCAGTTATTTTACCAGAAAAAAAAAAATAGATCTGTTTTGGGAATAGCAGAGAATCGCAAGCTGGGATGAGTAAGCTACAGCAAAACTATTTATAGGCAAGTTGGGAGAACAGAGGGAAGGAACACTTTCTTAGAGGAAAGGGGGAGATTGGGAGGGCTGATATAAATAAAAAGTCCATTGGAGGAAATTGGGAGTTCAAATTATGTGGCTTCTCATTGGCTGGGCTATGGTAGGGAGGAGAGAAGAATCTTCTCCTACTGTTGGTGTAGTGAAGTAGTAGCTAACATTGTAGTATGGACTTGCAAGGTGTATCTTTGCCTGTTGGGTTTGCAATTAAAGAATAGTAGAGCAGGAGAGCTCCCTGCTGGCCTCTTGACTGCCTTCTAAAGGTTTTTTTCAAATTGATTTTCACAGCTCCGTTTTATCCTTCTTCATTAACAGTCTGGCTCTGTTATTTTTCTTACATTGATAATTTCTAGAGAATGTACTATGCATTTTTTATGTATTACTGTCTACCTTAAATTAGCACATTTGTCACTTCTCAACGCAGGCACTTTCAAACAATTAACTCACTTTGCCCTACTCCTGCCCTTTGCGCTTTTATTGTCCTAAATTTTACTTCTACATTTGCGATCTGCCTTACAAGATACTATTGTTGTTCACTGGAGTAGTCAGTATTCATTTACATTTACCTTTTCCAGTGTTTGTCTTTATTTCTGACGTTCTGTGTTTCATAGTGTCATATTTATTCAGTATGAGGAACTATCTTATAATATCCTGTAGTGAAACTGATCGTGTATTTGCTCAGTTTTTATTCATCTGACACATCTTTACTTCACTTTCGTTTTTGAAGGATATTTTTGCTGGAGAGAATTCTAGGTGAATTATCTTTTTCTTTTAGATCACTTTAAAGATATTCCATTGTTTTCTGCCTTCCATACTAACGATGATCCTTAAGCTGTAAGTTTTAATTTTTTTTTTCTTTCTGGTTCTCCTTTGAAAGCAAACTGTGATTTTCTTTGGCCGCTCTTAAAATTTTCTCTTTCTCTTTATTTTTTGGAAGCCTAACTAATAACCAACAAGTAACTAAAATATCTAAATCACCTCTTTCTTTATTTCTTATTTTTCGTTGATTTTTGGTCATTTGTTTATTTTCTTTTTGCATGCCTCATGTGTTTGGACTGGATCAAAATTGTAGAAATTCAAAATGATGTTATCTTCCTCCAGGTGGGCTAAATTTTCTTTTGGAAAACAGCCAGAGCCCTACTGGAGCATCTTGGTCCTATTAGGACTTGGTTTCAGTCTTTGTTAGGGCTATTTTATTTTTGTCTTTATTTCTAAGGTGTAGCCCTTAATATTAGACCATAGCCCTTCTGGGGTCTCAGATTTAAGCCTTGGGAATTTACCAAAGCCAGCCCACCTTGGCAGCATTTGAATTCCAGCTATTCCCTCAACACCATGTGGCTGCTGCGATCTCTGCTTGAGCATTTTAACCTCCTACATGCTGTCTTTACTAAGACTTAAAAAAAGTGTTTTTGGATACTTAATCTCTGAGTGCAGTTTAGAAGTCAGCCAGTGATTTAGGGGAGATTTGTATACAAAGTTTTGAACTCTGTCTCTGGGGTTTCCTTCTCCCTTGGCGTTTGCCCTTTAAATGGCGGTCAGTGTGGCAGCCCCAAAATCTGCCCTCAGTCTTCTCAGTGCAGCAAGACTTGCATTTCCTGCCTAGCTCTGTTTCCATTGTCTGATATTTGGAAAATGACTTTAGTGAAAAAGACCAGACGGAATATGAATCTCACATTATACATTCCCTTCTCCGAAGGAGGTTAGGCCTTCAAGCTTTTTCTATATTGGATGCTTTCCAAAACCTTCAAATCCATGTTTTATAAATTTCTCCAGCTTTTATAGTTGTTTTGTGCTGGATGATCAGGCCAAAACAAGCTATTCTACTGCAGCTGGAACCAGAAGGTCACAAATGTTTATTTTTATAAATTGTATTTTATTCAGAAAAGGCAATGTAACCCATGATGACAATGAAAAAGAATATAGAAATTCAAAAGATTATGATGAGAAAAGTATATTATTCTAACCTATAACTTCCCTTTATAAATTCAGCTAAGCTTCATATGCATTTACAATCACAGATATGCATGTCTTTGAATGTATATATAAATTTGTGCATATGTGCCTGTGAACTCTTAACCATTATATGCTACTCTAATTAAGAAACTAATACTTCCTGGGGCGCCTAAGTGGCTCAGTTGATTGAGCGTCCAATTTTGGCTCAGATCATGATCTCACAGTTCATGAGTTCGAGCTCCATGTTGGGCTCTGTGCTGACAGCTCAGAGCCTGGAGTCTGCTTCAGAGTTTGTGTCTCCCTCTCTGCCCTTCTCCTGCTCATGCACTGTCTCTCTCTCAAGAATAAACATTAGAAAAAAAAAGAAAAGAAAGAAATTAACACTTCCTTAGTAATTTCAACTGCTTTTGCCAGTTTTTTTCTTTACATTTTTTAAACTTTGTATGTTGTTAAATTTATCAAATCATTTTCTTAACGATTTCTGAAATTTGTGTCATCTGCTTAGAAGAGTCATTCGTACTCCAAGCGTATGTTAAAAAATCTTCAGTGTTTCCTACAAGAACTTTAAGGTTTTCATTTATTATGTTTAAATGCTGTGTCAATCTCAAATTTATTTTCGTATAAGGACTGAGAGAAGGAGAAATCCAACTATAGATTTCCAAATGGCTATCCATTTTTCCTAACACTGTTCCTTAAATAATGTATCTTTCCTACATAAATTTGAAAATGTTGCTATATTCGAACTCAATTTCTATAAATATTTGATACAATTATTGGCTTTATCTTCTGATCTGTTGCTGTCTTCTGATTATCTAGCTGTCTATCAGCCACTACTAACATGTTTTATTAATTTGCTTTGTAATATGTTTTAATGTTTGGTATGGCTTACTACTCATGTTTTAAAATTTTCCCAACTAGTCTCACATCTTTTTTCACTCACATTTTCAATGTAAAAAGTCATTTTTTTGCATTCAGTTGTCCAGTTTGAGAAACACAGGTATAATATTGAACACCCTATGCTTTTGCTTTTGGTCATAATTGTGGGTTCCTGCCATTGTATTTTCTATCCGTTTATTTATTTATTTATTTAATTTATTTTAGGTAAATTCAAGTTAGTTAACGTACAGTATAATCTTGGCTTTGGGAGTAGAACCCAATGATTCATCTCTTACATATGACACCCAGTGCTCATTGTAGCTCTGGAGCCGGTGACTTGAGGTCATACATGATATGCAGTCTGTGATGTCGTGGCGTGTCCCTATTCCCCCCATGCGCATCCTCAGGCACAGCCCCTTGAGAGCGCCTATTCTTTTTCTATCTCCTGGTACAAAACTAACCCTAGTCCGTCTAAATAGGACTTTTATGTCATAAATGTATGAAACATACCACAGGGGCGCCTGGGTGGCTCAGATGATTAAGTGTCGACTCTTGATTTAGGCTCAAGTCATGCATGATCTCATAGTTGGTGAGTTCGAGCCTCACATCGGGCTACACGCTGACAGCATGGAGCCTGCTTGGGATTCTCTCTCTCCTTCTCTCTCTCTGCCCCTCCCCAGCTCATGCTCTTACTCCCTCTCTCTCTCAAAATAAGTAAATAAACTTAAAAAAATGCCACGAAGAAGTACTGTATATAAATAGGCAACAAGTTGTAGTGAGTACCAAAAAGAATAACAGCAAATTCTGTGTTTCAGCATTGAGCTGTGCATTGAACTAGATAATATTTTCACTTACTTCCTATGCTACAAATATTCATTACATTGTTGTAAATAGTAATTCTTCATACAATGCTGAATATACACAAATTTGAACATTTTAAATTATGATTTAAAACTTTAAAGTATGATTCCTATCTATATACTATGAAAGCAAAAATTACTATACAACTCATTTAATATTAACACAAGCTTCTGTTACATCTTTTAATAGATGAAAACTATATTAATTTTTGTTATGCTGATGAAAATGTCACATAATAGTTCCTGATATTCCATTAATGGCTTACAATTTCCAAACTTTTTTCATATATGGTATTTAATTTGAATTTGATAAAAACTCCAAGAAGTAGATGCTTGTATTCCCATTTTACAACTGAGTAAAACAAAATGCAGGAATGTTGAATGATTTCAGACTCAAACTCTATTCAGTGCACTCCAAAAAGAATTGAAAATAAGGTAAGACACTTTTGTTTTAAATATGATTGCTATTAATTTTGTATTAAAAACTTATTAAGAACCTATGGAGGGGATTCCAAAATTCTTCTTGCGTTAATTTAAACACTGAAATCATTGAAATAGTGAAATGATACACATGTTTTATTTTACCTATTATGACTTACACATTTTATTTTACTTATGATTAATATCAGAATATTTTATTATCACAAGAGGCTCAAATACCACTTTTTCTCTAATATAAAGCCCATGAAATATTTTACATCAAAAAAATAAGCCATCAACAATCATGGAGACATAGAAAAGTATTACTATTGTACATTTCAAAGGAGAATACTAAAATTTTGGAGGAAACTAAATATTTCTGTCATTTAGTACTTTATTTGAAATGTCAAACAATTTATTAAGGAGGAATTTTTAACTCAATTTAAAAGACTGATGTTGAACTTTAGAGAAGATTTCTAGTCTTAACTCATGTACAAAAAAAAATATCATGTAGCTTAAGTGTCTAAATTGGATCCTAGTTCAAATTTTATTTTATGTGTATCATGTAATCTAAAATCATTAGACATGACTCACCTGGAAATAGTTAAATGAAATACTGTGGAACAAAAAAAAAAAAAAAAAAAAAAAAAAAAAGTGAACTGAAGACAACTTTGGAGAAAAGAGTGGAGAAAAGGATTTAGGAAGAGGCCACTTTTATAAGTGATTGGAAGACAAAGGACTCTTGATTTATTTGTTTTTCTCAGAGTAAACAGATTTATATTAGAGACTATTTTAAATACTCATCTATACTTGGAGAATAATCCTCCATTCATTTGGTTGATGCCAAACTGAAACAGGGCTGTTAAAGCCACATGGATAGGGCAGACACTTAGGACCAACTCAATGAATCATCAAGTTTTGCTTTCATAGTTTCAAGGCATTGGTGGAATCCAAGATCTGGTAGATCAAAAAATGATGGGAATCAGTTCTTGGTTGATAAATTAGGCTGGAGCCTAGAATACCTAACGTTAACAGAGTAAGATAAACATAACAGAAGAATAAAAGCAGCAGAATGCAGAAGGTATTAAGCATCTGGACTGGTTATTTTGTCTGTGATGTCAAAAAGCAGGGTATGTGCAGCTGCTTTAGAGGTTTGTGTAGGGTAAACACAATAGAGTTAGGTGTTCGTGTACATCTGGCACATTATTATTCTAGGAGAGTTCATCACTCTACCTTTCCTTTGTTGAAATAGTGTAGTCAGTTGAAATATCTGACCTACTAACTGTTTTATATAAAAAAGAAATAGTAATGCATATGATCTGGTATGGACCCACCTATAATTATCTAGGGAATGTTAGTCCATTGCAGTGCAAGATCTACTTTGAATGTATGCAGCCTTTAGAAGACTTATTGTAATATAAATCAGAGTTTCTTTGGCTACTACCATATTTTAATCTTTTAAAAATATTTTTGGGGGGCACCTGGGTGGCTCAGTCGGTTACATCTGACTCTTGGTTTTGGCTCAGGTCACATGATCTCATGGTTTCATGAGTTCGATGGAGCCCCGTGTTGGGCTCTGTGCTGGCTGCGTGGAGCCTGATTGGGGTTCTGTCTCTCCCTCTTTCTCTCCCTACCCCACTCGTGTTCTCTCGGTCTCTCAAAATAAATAAATAAATTTTAAAATAACTTTTTTATTCATGAGATAGTATCCATAAATATTTATACATTTAAGAATTTATGTACAAGAATACACACAGATGTAGCATATACATATTAACCATTTAAATATAAACACAAGACAAATTTATGTATTACATATGCATTACTTCTTTTTATCTGTACACACTTCATTGTCTCATAACACCACAGATGAAAAAGTGCTGAAATTATAGCATTTGGCATGTAATACAATAAATATGAGGATTTTATAAACATTTGAAAATGAAAATATGAATGAGAAATCCTTTATGTGCTCTTCACTAATAGGTATTAATAAATATAAACTTTATTACATATGTTGAATTATCTCTCCTTCTTTATATGAGTCATCTTGTTTAAACCATTTAAGCAATTTCCTTGTATCAATTGAGGATCGATCACAATCCTGAAAGGAAAAAAGGAATGTTCCTCCGCAGTTAAAAAAGAAAAAATTATACCAAGCCAGAGGTAATTTCTGCTGGTTCTAATGGCTCTTCCCCAGGTCTTTTGGTCAATGTGATGTTCTGTTTGACAGTAGCTGTTAGTGTAGCACTGCCAGAAAAAGCTAGCCTGTGCGTGCACCAGCCAATATTCCTCCACATCCTCACATGTTGAGTACATCTTTGCTTACTGGCAGCCTTGCCCACTGGTTGGAGCACTTGACTGGAAAGGAGAAACAGATATAAATGTGAAAACTTGGGCTGAAAGAAAGAGGAGACATGGAAAAGTTCAGGGGAAAAAAAGGGAAAAGGATTTGAGAAACCTTTTCCTTAAAAATAAAAAAAAATAAAAATTTTAGAATGATGAATCAAAGTAGAAAATATTCATGTATAATTCATAGCCAACTAACCATTGCTTCCATGGATTTTTAAAACAACACAATACAATGAAAAAGTGTTTAGGTAAAAGTATCAACAGTATTGACTTATTATAAGTTCTTTACACTTAGAAGAACCACAGTTCTTGCAAGAGCAAGATGAAGTTTTACTTCCAGGGAAACATGCCACCCTAATTAACAAAGAAATGCTATCTTTGTTCTCAATTAAAAAAACTTTTAATGTTTTATTATTTTTGAGACACAGAGGCAGAGCATGAGTGGGGAAAGGACAGAGAGAATGGGCAACACAGAATCCGAAGCAGGCTCCAGCCTCTGAGCTGTCAGCACAGAGCCTGATGGGAGGCTTGAACTCACAAACCATGAGATCATGACCTGAGCTGAAGTCAGACACTTAACCAACTGAGCCAGCCAGGTGCCCCTCTTCTCAATTTTTTTGAGCCCAAATTTAGCCAATATGTTCTTGTCCTTTTGAGTCTTCTTAAGATGTCCACAGATAAATGTCTACTACCCATCATTTCCATGTATCCGTATACGAGAAAGAAGTAAGTTATTTCACTTAGATAGAAAGTATCAGATTGAGAAGACCTGATGGTTGAACAGATATTGAAAGGTTGTTCTTTCTATTTCCAAAACCCTAATACTCACAGAATAAATGAAAGAAAATTTAAGTATATGTTCATTGAAAAAGATTTATGTTTGTTTGCATTAAGAATTTCTAATCATAGGATAATAACCTAAGTAAAGTATAAGTGAATTCCTGCGAATAATATAACCATAACTAACAGCACAAATGTTGTAATAATAAGTAAAATTTGAGCATTTGTTATGTTCTAGGTGCTTGTAATTTATCCTATACCTTATGTAACAAAATATAACCTAAAAGTTTTCATTTTTGGAAAGATGACAGGGAGGATCAAGAATAAATAAGTTCTTGGAATAACCTGAAATGGTTTTTCAGGAACACCATTAAATATAACTACAAATAAAGGTTAAAGTATTTAAAGTTATTAATGCCATCGCAATTCCTATTCTGTAATCATTTTTAAGCACATCACTTTCATAGATAAAATGTGTACAGGTTAACTTGTGTGAAGAGAGAATAACAAACTACTTTGTCTTGCATTATCAACAGTTGAGTAGTCATCTATGAATGATGAAGATACAAAAACTTGCCAATATCAAACTTTCAATCAGAGTTTTTGGTAAACATATTCAACAGAAGAGGATAGGTACATAAATTTCCATAAGTATCAATTGTTTAAGGAACAGTTTAAGTACCTTGGACAAGCTGGATGTGTAATGTAAAAGATTAAGCAAGATAAGATATTACAAGAACTTAGAATTCAAAGAATAGGCATAAGGTAAAAGAATACCCATGATGTAAGTGTGTTAACGTTGAAGGCAGGGCAGACATAGAAAGCAAATTAGAATAATGGAACAGGTATCAAAGGGTTAAAGATTTTGGCTCCGATAAGGAGGTTGAGACATAGTGTATCCCTGCACATTCATAATAGAATGGATACAGCTGGAAAATAGATGAGTTGAGAGATTGAATTAGGAAATCTCCCAGAAAACAGCAAGATAATATAAATTAATACAAAGCATACAAAAAATGCTAAGAGATAGTGAGACCAGAAATAGAAGTATGCAAATCCACACAGAAGCTTCCAGAATAGAGAAGAATGAATGTAGAAAATAGTTGAAGAAACAACCTAAAATTTGCCAGGATTGAAAAAAAGATGAAAAGCCTGAAGTTGCAAGTGTCCAGAGTAGAAAACAGGAGAGAAGAAAATTCACACCTAGTACAGTGAATTTTAAGAGTATTAAAGTCAAAGGAAAAATTGTAAATATTTTTTTTAACGTTTATTTATTTTTGAGAGACACAGAGAGACTGAGCATAAGCAGGGGAGGGGCAGAGAGAGAGAGGGAGACACAGAATCCAAAGCAGGCTCCAGGCTCTGAGCTGTCAGCCCAGAGCCTGATGAGGGGCTCCAACCCACAAACCATGAGATCATGACCTGAGCTTAAGTTGGACACTTAACTGACTGAGCCACCCAGGCGCCCCAAAATTGTAAATATTTTTAGAAAGAAGGAAAAGACCTGGAAAAGAACAAGCTTCAGATGACCATCAGGGATTTAAGTAGCACACCAGGTATAAAATATCAAAAGGGTAATGTTTTTTTAAGTTTTGAAAATAAGAACTTAAAAATTTAGACTTTTCTACTCAATCAAATTAAATTCAAATGTGAAAATAGAAGAACCATATTCTCAGGAATGTACAGTCTCATAAGGTTTTACATACAGAGGCACATTAAAAATAAACACCCTTAGATGTAGTAATCAAATAAAAAGAGAAACCAATATAAGAGAATCCTACAAGAAGTCTACCAGAAAGGAGTAGCCCATTTCTCCAAGATATTCTCCCTTACAACTAAAAATCCCTACACATAACACACAACAGTGAAGCATCGGACATCTCTCAGAGGGAGAAACACGACAGGTTGCTTAGGAAACTCAGACTTGAAGAACTATTTGGACGTGACTTCCTTGGGTTTTCTTATTTTCTTATTGCTCGATGCATCTTGGACAGAGTGCTGCGTAAACCTCTAGTCTGGAGGGTACTGATTAAAAAAAAAAAGAGTAATCTCACAATAGAACATGTTTTTGGCAATATCTCTCCTACTGCAGTCAAATACCAACAGAACAACCACCCCTATTCCTGTGGTTTCAGAGAAATGGAGGGTGAAGTTGATCTTCCATACTATGCCTGCTTCACAGAATCCAGTGATTCTGATGGCTCCATTGGGTGTTGGTGGGCCCAAGCAGGCAGCTGACCTTCCATTCTCAAATAGCTTAATTAGGAGATGCTTTGGTTCCCTAACTAGGTTACTGTCAGTGGGGCTAAATGGGAAATTGGCCTCCATTCCCCACCCACTAGAAGCAGGGCAGTGCTCCTATGCCCCTACCGCCCCACCCATATAGTTTCAGTGTAGTCCAGTGATTGGTGAACCCTCCCCCACACCACCTGGCATCAAGGAGACTGAACAAGGTGGTGCAAAGCAGGCTACTCACCCCTCTACCACATCCCACCCCACTATTCACTCCTCTACCACCTCCCACCCCAGCCCAAAATAGTAAGAGATAGGACTAGTTTGTATTCTGCTTTTCCCTCTCTCTTCCACTAGTAGCATAGGGCCCACCAAGGAATTGCTCTTATACTTCCACATGGAAGAAATAGTGCTGCACTAATGGGTATCCCACTTGTGTGGGGTGTGTGGTTGGACCAAGCAAGAGCTAGTCTTAAATACATACTCGATCCTTGTGCTGTGCTTCAACAAGGGAAAGTCTTTTATAAATAAATATATTAAATTTATATAAATACATATATAAATATAAAATCCCTGGACATAGCACAAATTATATTTATATGTATGTATTTCTTCTTATGATATTTCAAAATCAAAAAAGTCTAGGATGCAATTAAAAAATCTTATCAAGAACCAGGAAAATATCACAATGTGAATGAGAAAAGACAATGGCAACAAAGACAAATCAAATATTGGAACTGGAATTAATATCAAAGATTTTAAAGTAGCCATCATAAAAGCACTTAAGCAATTTAAAATTCTCTTGAAACAAATGAAAAAAAAACCCAAAATCTCAGTTAAAAAATAGAATATCAGTCTCAGTTTTGAAAAAATCAAGTGGAAATTACTGAACTGAAAAATACAGTAACTGACACATAACTCTCTACATGGGTTCAGCACTTGAGTGGAGATGTCATAGGATAAAATAAATTAACTTTGACATATCAAATGGGTTTACTTAGTCTAAATAACAGAAAATGGACTGAAAATAAAGAACTGCCTACATAAAGAGCAAGAAAGATCCCAAATAAACAACCTAACTGTATGCCTTAAGGAATCAGAAGAAGAAGAACAATGAGCCCAAAATTAGCAGAAGAAAGGAAATAACAGAGATTGGAGCAGAAATTAATGAAGTAGGAGACTGAAAAGTTATAGAAAAGATTATACAAACTAAAGTTGTCTCTTTGAAAAGATAAAAAAACAAAAAAACAAAAACAAAATCCTTAGCTAAACTAATCAAAGAGAGCCCATATCAACAAAATTATAAAAAAGGAAACACTAAACTGATGCCACATGAATTCAAGGGATCATCAGACACTACCATGAACAACTATATGTCAACAACGTGGACCACCTAGAAGAAATGGAAAAAATTCTTAGATACATACAATTTACCAATACAGAATTAGGAAGAAATAGAAAATCTGAATAGACCAATTACTAATAAGGAGATTTAATCAGTGACACCAAACCTCTCAACCAATAAAAATCAGGAACAGATGATTTTACTGGTGAATTCTACCAAACAAACATTTAAAAAATTCACACCAATCCTTCTCAAACTCTTCCATAAAACTAGAGGAGTACACACTCCCAAACCTATTTTACAAGGCCAGTATTATTTTGATACTAAAACCAGAAGAAGATATTACTAGAAAAGAGAGCTATAAGTCAATATTCCTGATGAATGCAGATGCAGAATTTCTCAATAAAATAGTACCAAACCAAATTCAGCAGTACATTCAAAGGATCATTCACCATGATCAAGTGGGATTTATCCCTGGGACGCAAGGATAGTTCAGTGTACAAATCAGTAAGTGTGATAAACCAAATTAACAGAATGAGATATAAAACTTATATGATCACCTCAATAGATGCAGAAAAAGCATTTGACAAAATTCAACAACTATTCATGATAAAAAAAATCACCTTAATAAATTAACAACATATCTCAACATAATAAATAATGACAAGCCACAGCTACCATCATACTTAATGATGAAAGGTTGAAAGCTTTTTCTCTAAGATCAGGAATAAGACAAGAGTGCCCAATCTAATACTCCTATTCAACATAGTACTAGAAGTCCTATTAAAATTAAATTAGTTATTTAATTAGAAATTAAAAAAGTTTCTATTTAAGGATGACATGATCTTTTGTATAGAATACCTTAAATACTTGATAATAATAAAAAAAACCTTTGAGAACTAATAAATGAATTCAGTAAAGTTACAAGATACAAAATCAACATAGAAAAATCACTCATATTTCTATACACTAACAACAAACTATTTGAAAAAGAAATTAACACAATCCCACTTTTAATAGTATTAAAAAATTATATATTTAGGAATAGATTTTACTCTGGAGGTGAATAAACAAAAAATGGAAAGATGTTATGTGTCCATGAACTGAAAGAATTAATTTTCTCATAGTCACTTTTCTAATTACTCTGATAGACAAATAGAAATTAAATAGCATTTGAACAGATATGCCTTCTTTTTGTTTGTGTTATCTCTTAGAACATGATTAAAAAGCTCTTTTGTGTAGGAAATTTAAGAAATTAATCATCTGTGATTCTGTGTTCAGTTTTATTCACAATATTCTTATATATTCATGATTGTTTTTTCAGTTTAACATATTTTAAATATCCCCTTTCTATCTTTCAGATACATTGAACTGTATTTTTAAAAAATCTTCATCTCCTGGCTCTCTCAGTTGTCAACCTGTAGCATACATTTTTTTACAAGGGAAATTTACTTTCTGTATAGAATTTATAAAACTGAAATAATTATTCAAATACTGAATTTGTAGAGTATGAGCTGCTCCAAAGGCTCTCTTTTACAAAGTAGGGGAGAAGAAAACTTTGGCAGGAAAGTCCCATGTAAAGCAATTCTTTCTTCCTGGAAAACTGTGGGTATTAGCAATTTTTGATGTTTTCATTAGTTAAAAGAAAATACCAAAGTCATCCTCCTGTGGTTTTGTCTTTTTTAACTTGAATCTGACTTTCCATTTTTTTAGGCAACATATTCCTGCTGCTCAGTACTTTACACTGGCAGGAATGCTAGACCTCTGAAGAAAATTTTGAATGAAACTGCTTAGGTATTAGATAACAGGACAGTTGCTAATTCTGTTGCTAAACTGACTCATGAGTAGTCTTTTTCACTATATACCTACCCTTATATCCTTATAGCCATGTTATTCACAATGCCAAGTATTTTTACTAAGTCATAAATCTGATGTGTCACTTCTCTGCTTAAAACTCTAAGGCTCTCTATTGCCTGTGAGATATTCCAAGCTCCTTCTTGATCCATATAAAACTTTCCATTACGATGAAATGGGTTCTCCTTTATAATCAGCCTCATTACTTGCTTCTCTGGCCCCAGAATTTATGGTCCCATTGTACCAAGGTACCTGTAGATCTCCACAATCTAAATGCGTAGTACTCTTTACTTCTGTACTTCTGCTTGTCGGTTTAGGAAGTCTTTTCCATTGGAATTAACCAACATATTGCAATGTTGGGGGGAAAAAAAACATTACTTGAAGCCATCTGTTTAAATCTGCATGATTTTTGTATAAACTTGGCTCAGACCCACAGGTCTGTATTCTGCTTCTGTATGTGTTAAGATGATAGGCAATATCTCAGTGTTTTCACTTAGATTGCTGTGCATTCCTAGGATCTTGCTTTTTATGGTGACTGTGGCATCCCAGTGCTTGATCTTATTGAATGCCCAGTTTCACTCATGTCTCACTTCCTGGGACTGTTCTCCTCTCTTTGCTCCATACCAATACAGGTGTAGGGAAAAAACCCGCTTTCCTTGAGTTGCTTAAAACCCAAGTATTTGTGTGTATAGTGGACCTTATCTTAGTCTAGGGTAATGGAAAGCATTCAAATTAAAATGGTAAAAATGATTCAAAATTGATTATAAGTTCCTGTTATTTAATAATCCTTTAGGCATCCCATTGCTTGGATTCAATACGCATTTGTCCCAGTGGAATTCAATACCAGACAGGTTGCTTTATAAGATTTCCACCTTGGTATCTTTTTATTCTCTTTTCTAGGCCCTCTTTTCTACCAGTACACTCAGATCAGATCCTTTCACCTTGTGACGGTAAGCAATTCTACATAATTCTTGACTCATAATGGCTTCTTATGAGTTATTTTAGTTAACCACAATGGACTTACTGGCTTTAAAGTTTAGATTCATTTCCCCCCTTCCTTCAGTACATCTCAGTATAAAGAAATATAGACTTATATATTCTATTTGCTATGAATTAGGCTAGCTTTCATAGAAGCAAGAAAGAGAAATAGTACATTTAGGATTTAAAATAATTCTCTTTCCTCTCTGCCCACCCTTAAACATATGTCCTCACTTTATAAAAACACAGTCTCTGATGCATCTATCAGCAAGATGGTAAGCTCCCTGAAGGCAGGGTGTTCTATTCGTCTTGTTCACCATATTTCAAATGCTTGAATACTGTCTGATATATAATGGTACTTGGTAAATAAATATTTTTAATTAAATTAATTTTTGGCTAGTTTCCACATTTTCCTGAATATTTTCTTTTTAAGGTTATCCGAAAGTTTGAGTTTAATTATACTATTGAATACAATATCTTTTATTTATATAATACTTTAGAAGTCTAAAAGCACTGTCATGCAAATTAGTTTTTTTAATCCTTAAATGGACTTTGTGGAGGTAGATAGAATAGGTATTAATTCTGTTTTGGGGATAAGAACACTGAGATACAAAGATAGTATTATTTTTCTTAGCTAGTAAATTTGGACTGCAAACTTAAAATTCATGTGTTAGTATGATAATTTTGACTACTAACAAATGTATACATGGTACATATACATGAAATGTTCTTTTTTTTAAATATATTACATTGTGAACTTATGAACTGAGTCTTGGAAGAAGTTTTCTTTTCTTTTTTTTTAATTAGAGAGAGAGAGAGAGAGAGAGAGAGAGAAACAGACATCTGGGGAGAGGTGCAGAAGAGGAGAGAGAGAGAATCGTAGGCAGGCTCCATGCTCAGCCCAGAGCCTGATGTGGAGCTTGATCCCGTGACCCTGGGATCATGACCTGAGATGAAATCAAGAGTTGGACACTCAACCAACTGAGCCAACCAGGAGCCCCTAGAAGCAATTATTTGATTTAAATAAATAGCTGCTTCCACAACATAAAAGCATACTAAAAACATACTTCTGCTAAACTACTGAAAGCATAATTTCTTCACAATGCCTCCATTTTGGGGAGGAGAGAGACTTGTGAATTATTATTTTGAAGAATCATTTCAATTGTAGTCTTCCTGAGATTACAATAAAACACAGTCTCTCTTAAAACTTGCTTTTTGATTTTTAATTTTTATGTTGCTGCATAAGTAAAAGAAAATGATAGTGAAATATCAATATCATTCCATTTCAACATTACAATAATAGAAGCATTTAACTAAAAAATCCAGTAATTATTAGCTGTCTTTACAATAAGATTTTATGGTTAGGTAAGCCAGATATTTAAGGCAGTATTGAAATCATCTGGAAGCTTTTAAGTCTATAAAACTACATAAAATCTTATACAAATTAGCTCTTTGAGAAGAAAAAAAATCATAGTTCATTACCTGTTGCTGCTTTAGAGATACCAGGTTGTATCTTTGTATTAATAATTCATTAATTTCATGGACAATACAGAGCAAAACTGTTGGCCAAAAAACATCGTTCTATATATTTTATTTTGAGAGAGAGAGAGAGAGAGTCAGAAAGTGAGCGGGGGTGGGGCAGAGAGAGAGGGATACACAGAATCTGTAGCAGTCTCCAGACTCTGAGCTGAGAGCGCAGAGCCCGACGCGGGGCTAAGACCCACGGGCTGTAAGATCATGATCTGAGCCGAAGTTGAACGCTTAACCGACTGAGCCACCCAGGCGCCCCCCAAAAAAGCATCATTCTAAAGTGAAGCACACTACCTTTAGCAGGTGTGTGTGTGTGTGTGTGTGTGTGTGTGTGTGTGTTATGACAGTGTTTATTGTATAGTTACTATGTGACAGGCACTGTGCTGAGCCCTACAAATACAGGAAACCCCCTTACTCTCTTTGAGCTCTCATTCTAAATATATTCACAATGTATTTATATAAATAAAAAAATAAATAAGCTAGATAAGAAGAAGATAACATATATGGAATATGTTCAATAAGTGTTTACAAGTTCAAAACGAAATTTAATTGGGAATTTTGAGGGGGAAGCTATAAGCCCCCCAATTCAATCCACAGGTTAGCAAACTTGATGGTTTATGACTTTTAGTACAGCTTGTTTTTTGTATAAACTTCTTAAAACTGAATTAAAACTATGTAATTGGCAGAGCTAAAGTGTAACATTATCACAAACACAATGGCAACAGCATTATTTTGTGTTTCATCCCAGTGACTGGTACTTCTGGCCAATGGAGTGATATGTGCTTACTTAGAACTGAATCATCTTTTGTCAAGCTAGGAAAGAAAGCACTGGTGCAGCCAGGAGTTCCTCCGGGCAGACGTCATTTGGGTTCTCTAATTTAGTAGGGTGCAAATAGATCCTAAAATTAAAAACCCAGTCCTGTGTTTATTTCTTCTGTTTGGGAAGCAGTCAATAAACTCCACAAAACATGAGTTCTGTGCTATGTTTCCAATGTCAGCTGCCCCTGTAGCCAATTTTGCTTGCTATGAAAGGATTCCATTGACTTTCACCAACCAAAAACACAGGAGACTGACTATCCAGGAACCCCACTTTATTTTCAGTTATGGCTTCTTCTGTTTCCATATTTAAAAACAAAAAGTCTTTCTTACCTCTGGTTTTCCAGTTTAACCAGGTCTTCAATTTTACTAACAATATTATGTTTATATGGTGTTTCAACCCAGTGGAAGCCCCAGTTCCTTATATGAATATATACATACATAGTCTTTCTTTCTTCTCCTTACCTTCCCATCCCCCATCCTATACACGCAAATCACATCATTCCTGAAATATGACCTCTCAAGGGTGGAGTATACTTCATGCTGAAGCAGCATACAACATTGGGTATGACTGACTTCATACGGTGCTTGCTGAAAGACCAGAGGGAAGAAAAAGAAAAAAAAATTGGTTCTTTTCTGAGCAAAGGCCATCCAGGACTCTGCACAGAAATGAGGACAGTTACTGTTCTCCAGCTTTCCTTCTCAGAGGGATAGGCTCCAACCCAGGTCATCCTGCTATACATTTGTGTAATAGCATGTTTTGTGCTTTCGTAAATTTGAGCTTGAGTCTTAACTCTAACCTAAAGCAGCACTGTATAATGAAAAGAGCATCACATTTGAAATCAGAATATCTAGGTAAATTTGACACATTTCCTGTGATATTATAAGGAAGATATTTTAATTCTTTTGAACTTACTGATTTTTAACATTTGAGTAATAATAATAATGTTGATCATAGGAAATAACTGGGAGTTTAAAACAGCTGTGAGAGAATTTGGTTTACTATACATTTTAATGTAAATTTATTGCATTAGGACAGTTATCTCTTACTCTAGATGAAGAAAAAAAAGATTATGGATTGTAGGTCCAAATCTGGATCTGATGCTTGCCTTGATTCTGTTTCTTGGTACATATTGCCTCTTTTCTTGACCATCTTCTGCTGCTTCATACATGCTTTCCCCATGTGGAAGACAAAGTAGTAGATGGCAGGCTTCTAGACTGATACACAAAAGGAAGAAGGACCCTCTCTCGCTCTGTGGTTAGGTGAAAGATTTCAAGAAAAGATTCTAATCAGCTATCCTTGAGTTATATATCCAACTCTTTGACTTCTGTACATAGTTTGGGTCACATGGCTATGGTTAAGGGAAGGCATCCTAGAATAACATGGAATGGGAAAAGAGTAGTTTTGTTCTAGAAAGAGGGGTGCTGTGCAGAGAAGAGAGAGTTGCCCACTCTAACTCTGGAACTGGTGAATATTAAAATCCATTCTCACTACGTACCTTACTTCTTTAGCTTTCCTTATTCTCTAACCCCATTGATGGTTTAAGACTAACATACCAAGTAGTACAATTACTGTGTCATAAGGTAGTTCTATTTTTAATTTTTTGAGGACCCTCTATACTATTTTCCAGTTGCATTCCCACCAGCAGTGCAAAAGAGATCTTCTTCCTCTGCATCCTTGCCAACATCTGTTGTTGCCTGAGTTGTTAATGATAGCCATTCTCACATGTGTGAGATGGTATCTCAATGAGGTTTTGATTTGTATTTTCTGGATGATGAGTGATGTTGAGCATTTTTTCATTTGTCGGTTAGCCATCTGGATGTCTTCTTTGGGAAAGTGTCTATTCATGTCTTTTGCTCATTTCTTCACTGGATTATTTGTTTTTTGGGTATTGAATTTGAAAAGTTGTCTATAGATTTTGGATACTAACCCTTTATCTGATATATCATTTGCAAATATTTTCTCCCATTCCACCAGTTGCCTTTTAGTTTTGCTGATTGTTTCCTTCGCTGTGCAGAAGCTTTTTATTTTGATGAGGTCCCAATAGTTCATTTTTGCTTTGGTTTCCCTTGCCTCTCGAGACGTGATGCTTCAAAGGGACACATGCTCCCCAACGTTTTATAGCAGTGCTATCAATAATAGCTAAAGATGGAAAATGCCCAAATGTCCATTGATGGATGAATAGATACAGAAGATGTGGTATATGTATACAATGGAATATTACTCAGCAATCAAAAAGAGTGAGATCTTGCCATTTGCAACTATGTGGATTGAACTAGAGGGTATTATGCTAAGCGCAGTTAGTCAAAGAAAGACAAATATCATATGACTTCACTCATATGAGGACTCTAAGATACAAAACGTATGAACATAAGGGAAGGGAAGCAAAAATAATATAAAAACAGGAAGGGGGACAAAACATAAGAGACTCTTAAATATAGAGAACAAACAGAGGGTTGCTGGAGGGATTGTGGGAGGGGGATAGACTAAATGGGTAAGGGACATTAAGGAATCTACTCCTGAAATCATTGTTGCACCAGGTGCTAACTAAATTGGATGTAAATTATAAAAAATAAATAAACTATAGAAAGTAAAAAAAAAAAAAAAGACTAATATACTAAACACTTACTGAGCTCCTACCCCCTGCCAGTAATGCCAACGCAAAAACGAAAATATGTGCTTCTCAAGAACTCATTGCCCGGTTGGGGAGATTGTAATGACATAACGCAACCTCCACTACACTTTAGAGAAAGTGCAATGATATACCACCCAGTGCAATGTGAGGCAAGGACAAGGGAAGTGTGGTGTCTTGGGGCATACCTCATGAAAGACCTATATGTAAAAGGAATCTTGAAAGATAAATAGGAATTAGCTAGGAGAGATGGTAGGAAAGAGTACTGCTTACCGTTTAAAATTACACACCATCTGGTTTTCTTTGCTCTGTATTTTACCATTCTCCTATTTTAATGTGTCTTGATAGTGATCACGTCTTCTAATTCTTCTACACTGCTGACATTGCTTACACAGTGCTAACCATCTTATTGACTCTTACTGTCTAATCTATTTAATGTTGGCTGTTGTTTCTTTTCATCACTGGCCATCTGGAACATATTTTTTTTCTCTTTAGGAAAATGAGCTAATTATTAATAGTAATGGAATGGTGTATAAAACAGAGTGTCAGTTTTCCTGGAGAGCTTTTCGGATTTCACCAGGTTTTATTAATGTTTACCCCCCTAAGAATTCTTAATGCTACTTCAGTAGTGCCATTTTAGCCAGGTTGAGAACTTATAGCCATTCATACATGACAATGCAAAGTGATGCCTCCTCTCAACCACCCTTTCAACTGAAAAAATAAAAATCTGACTTTTGCCAACTGCTCTGGTCAAAGTTTTGTTTAAAAAATATATTAACTTAGGAAAATAGCATCATGTAACTATGCCAGGCCAGTAAAAATACCACTATGTCCAGAAAATACACTCGTGGGTGGCTTGATTTGCCTAGAACACCTAATTAAATTTTCTTCCCTTTCCTCAATGACATATTCACATTCACTGATTGGTTGCTCATACTATATGTATCTCCAAAACCACCAATCTCTGATTTAACTCATAGGCAAGACTTAGATGCAAGAAAAACAATACTGACTTTGAGTGAACCCATAGGCAACTGTTTTTCTCTGTGCATGTTTATCTATCTACATACAGTGTAAGTGGCTTTAGCTATATGCATGCATAGGCTGACCAGGATATTTATTCTTAATACAGTGTATATTAGGAGTATTTTCGTATTTAAGTATGTCAATTGACACCATCCCCACATGTGGTTGGGAGAATGTAGATATTTTCTCTGTGACTATGAGGTAATTCTCACTTTTTTGGATTTGGTATATGAAAAGAGAATAAGCAATAGTGAATAGTGACATGACATCTCTGGAAACTGTCTGGCAGCATTTGCACATTCCAGGCCTGCTTTACCAATCCCACCTCTCGTCCTTTGAAATTTTTTTTATGCACTTATTTTTCTTACAAAGAAATATAGGCACAATCATACTCATTGACTACAAGAAGTCATTGGTATAAAAGTTTTCTTTGAAATACTCATTTGGTTCAATTATATTCCAGATATTTTTGGATAAAGGGGATTTTTAACACATATATATTTCTTCTCTTGGGCAAATAGATGGTCCAATGGTCTTTCTTTGTCTGTAGGATGGAAATAGAGTGACATTGACTTGTGTGGTATGAGTGCAAGGGAACCAAAAAAACAAAAAACAAAAAAACAGAAGACGGTGTCCTTGATAAGAAAAGTCACAGTGTACATGACCTTGGGGTCCAAAACATGACAAGTCAAAGGACAAGTTCTGAGGCAAGGGGAGAGCCTCATGTTCAGGTTCTTTAGTTGCCTGACTTGTGTCCCTTAATCAAGGGGAAGGTGTTAAGAGCACTCTAGCAGTAGAGAACATTTTCAAGAATTGTTTGAAGATAGGTTTCTTCATATTAATGAATGCTTTTTAAAATGCTTGGGATCATTCTCAAGATAGGAGGTCTGTCCCCCAATTGCTTCTCTAAGCCAGGCCTTTACCAATAGGATAGGCATAGGCCAGCCATAGAATCATAGGATGTTTTAGAGAGGTCCTCTTAGTTTGACCTCCAGAAAGGGGTACTGACATTCAGAGTGAAGAGTAGGGTCTCTGTGGACTAAAAGCAAAAGGCAGACTTGGAATATCTGGTAGATTCCCTTGGATGGAAGTTGAGGAAGTTAGAAAACTATGGGAAGATTACCTCAATCTCAATGAAAAAACCCTGGGACCCATTCTCTTGCTTCTCACTGGCCAGATAGTATTTACATGTAATGTATAAAGGGTTAGATAGTATTTTCCACCTCAATATCTTCCTATGGGCCTTATGCCAGTCTGTGCTTATTATCTGTGATGTTTTCCCCCACACCTATCAATTTTCCAAAATTTATCTGTGTAACTTATATTTTATTTGGGTTTTAATTAACTGTCAATATTTTATGGCTGATAGGTAGGTTGCATGTGGTGGAAACACCGAATGCAATGAAATGGGGATATTTTTGATGGAGCAGGGCAATAAAACAAGACTAGAAAGGTGAAACAGCTGTGCTGTGGACAGCTACTGTGTAGCTGTGCTGCACTGTAATGGAGTTCTCCATTTAGGCCTCTGTCTGTGGATTGTGGGCAGTGGAATGTGGGCATGTACTGGGGAATATGAACTTCTTCCAAATCCAGAAGGCTCTTGAGCCCCATTGTTGGGGAACTGATGATTATAGGAATGGTTAGTGTCCTAGATAGGTACTGTGTAAGTTTAGAGTAGACTTCTCAGAAAGAGTGGCTCATGAACCTGTACTTGTTTGTGCTTGGCTGGAAGCTTGGAAAGGAAGTGTACCTGCTTTGGGAGCACACAGGCACCAGGCTTTTGGAACCAATTTAATTTCAGTCTTCCTCACACAAACATACCAAAGTTTTTGGCACATAGATATTTTGATGAATTCCATTAAAATTAAATTGAAACCTAGACCTCTTCATATTATTTATTCCAGAGCTCATTTTGGAGGCACAAATGATGCTTTAATCGCTCTTTCCATCAACATTTCATATTTATTTGTCTGTGAAAATCTTTGTAAACTGACCTAATTCCCTCTTATTATCTTAAAGATGGGTGAGATGTCATAGAACATATCCAGACTTATTCCTTTCAGCATATTGGCCCCATGACAAAGAGAGCCTTCCCTGCTCTCTCTAACAGAAATTTTCTGAGAGGATCAGTGTTGGGTCAATGGTCATTGGATAGAGATGGGTCAGTTGTCATTTCTGAACTGGGAATAGCCTGACTGGCCAAACTTAGGTATCCTATCTGTTGCTGTAGCTGCTGGGGAATGGAGGGCATGCTACTGTGATTGACAATTCTACTTAAATCTCATGGAAATGGGGAGGAGCTATCCAAAAAAAGATGCTGTTGTTTTTAGAAGAAGAATGATAGGGCATCCTGGGTAGATAAAACAAAAGCTCCCATAGTCTGCTACTTACATGTTCTCTCTTAAAGTTGGGAAAATTTATATTTAGGATAAATAAAAGGAAGTTCGGAAGTTCTCTTTATATGCAATTATGGTATAAATATGCAAATTTACTGTTGTTAATTTCATCCCAGCCACTACAGGCAGTTGGCAATCAATACTTTTCAAGACAATTTAAATTAGACTAGGAAAAAAGATAATGAATATATAGTGATATGGAAAAAGTTAATAAAATGATAGAAAGTTAACTCAGGCTTTGCAAAGGTACCATATTAAGATCATCTGTTACCTCATAAGATACAACCAAAGAGGTGGAAATCAGAAGATGAAGCTTAGTGGGCACCAGGATTTTGGTGGTAGAACAGTCAGCACTTTTGAGTCCAAAATTGCCTGAGTTGAGGCCCTAATTATCTTTCCACTTAATAATGGAACTAGAGTTCTGAATAGACTTCTTGGCTCTAGTTTGTCCCCCATCCAATCAATTTGTCATTATTATCAATACTACCATTCAAATACAAATTTGTGATCATTATAATGTCTTGAAAGGCTATGGGATGGGGATATTAACCACAGTGAGAAATTTCAAACTGGCTTGTCCTAGAAATGGACTTTGTGGGCCAGAAGAGTGATGTGAAGGAGATCTCAAGTCAGGTAGAATATGATATATATTGAGATAGCTGTAGAGAGACAAGTCTTTGTAAGGCAAGGAAGTGACATTAGGCAGAACAACAGGAGATCATACTATGCCCCAACATGTTGAAATAGGTAAAGATGTCTGCATTCAAATGAGAATATTGAAAAAGTGTGCCAACAGGTATCATAACCTTATGGCAAGATGAACATTAATAGTTAATGCCTGAAGCAGCGTTCATAATCCATAGGGGTTTATGGAGAGTTGTAAGAGGGCAGAGGAAGAATGGTGTGCATAATTTAGTATGTGGACCTAACTTTTACCAGTTTTCCGATGCTTCATATAAATCCCCAAATGTTCACACTGAAAATAAATTTCTTTCATATTTACTTTTAATGTATAGAACTTGTATGATTTATTTAAAGAATAGTTGGAAAAAGCCATTCAAATTATAGTCATAATATTTGTTCTATTCTTTATGTGATTTTTAACGTAGATTAAAATATTTGAAACTTTATATTCCAGTTTGAGTGAGAATAATAAGTTAACACGATGAATGTTTTTCCCCCTCTGTACTTTGTTTTTATTCTCTAATTTTGATTTATTGGAATAAATAGAAATTTTAAAAAATGTATGCTTAAACATTCCATTTGGAAATTTTATTTTTACATTTTTTCTCTCATCTTTAAAAAATTCTGAAAGACATAGTTTTTCTTATGAGAATAAGATATCATGGAGAAATCTGAAGCTGTTTTTAACCTTAAATATGTTCCAACAGCTAGTCATTTTTTAATGGTTGGGTAAAGGATTTCTCTTTGTGCTTTCACACTCCACTAGCTAGCACAATGGTTGGCATGTAGTGATTGTTCAATAAATATTTATTGAACTTAATTGAAATGAATCAAGTTGTAAATATTTTCTGGTCATATGAAAGAAATTAAGAAATATACAGCTTTTCTTGGTTGAGCTTAAGAGCTTTTCTCATGCTAATAATTAAATATTTGCCTTTGGACCAAATTTTGAAATTTGAGTTGAGATTACTAACTACATATAACCTGTTTCTTTCTGGAATTTCTGATGAAAAAATTTCAAAGCCTTGCCAATTCATTTTTGGAAAGGAAATATGTGGGTAAAATAAATGTAGAGAAAGCAGTATTTTACCTCTTTTGAAACTACTCATTTCTAATTAAAATATTACTTATTAAAAATTGTCAAAAAAATAAAATAAAAATTGTCAGCATTTACTTATCACAATATGATGACAAGAGGCCCTACTTGGAAGATAAAAGAATTCTTAAAATGAAATTGTTATCTTTACATTGGATCAAAGATCATTCTATAGGCTCTTCCCTAAAGGAGTAAGACAGCTTCTAAGTATATTCAGTATCATTTAATTGAATTCTGTATTCAACAAGAAGCCTTAACTGGACTCATTTTGTCTCTCAGGCATTTAATTTATTTTGGGAAGGACTATCTTTCTTTTTCTTTTTCAAATTTCTAATGTTTATTCATTTTATTTTGAGAGTGAGACTGAGCATGAGTGGGTGAGGGGCAGAGAGAGAGGGAGACACAGAATCCAAAGCTATTGGCACAGAGACCGACATGGGGCTTGAACTCATGAACTGCGAGATCGTGACCTGAACTGAAGTCGGATGTTTAACTGACTGAGCCACCCAGGCACCTATGTTTTGGGAAGGACTATCTTTCAATATAGAAATACATATCCTGATCATTGGTATGACATTATAAATGAGGAAATTAAAATTCTGTCATTTCATCAGTTTACTGTTAAAGTAGTATGCGTGTGTCTATATATTTATTTATTTATTTAATATATAAATAAATCTGATCACCTGAGCTGTGTTGATTTCCATATGCTGAGCTGAAACCTCTAAAGCTGAGTATCAGACCCTAGAGTGATAAACCTCCTGAGACAAAATTACCAGGAGAAACATAATTTAAAGAAGCTAATATTCCCTTTTGATAACTCTGGATTACAATGTTTTCATTATAGAATAATTTTCTATAAAAATTTGAAAGTTAAGAAAGGCCAGTTATTAGTGATGAATTCTTCTTCTTTACACGTGTCTGTACTTAGGTTGATGAATTTGGGACGAGACTTACTTTGTGAACTTTTGAAAAGGTAATGCCAAAATCTTAGATTATATTGTTGTCAACGAAACCTTTTTGATGAAAAAAATTAATCACAACCTTTCAAAAGAGCACTCAGGACTTTAACTTATCTATACTCAGAACATAAACTGTTGTATAATCTAAGCCAGGTGATTATCCAATTCAGTCTGTGAACTTAATATACCTCATATGTGAAAAAATTCACTTGTTTACATGGGGAAAAGAGTAGAGCAACTTAATACGAAATTATAGAATGGAAACCTTGTAATAGCTTCGGCTTTATACTCCAACATCTTGGCATGAGGTCAGCCTTGCTTATTATGGTTGGCACAAGCTGTAGACTGGCAAGTTAGCCTAGTGAGGCTAGAGTAAGTCTAGCTGTTTACATCATTAAATTTTGAATGATGGCATATTTTTACTTTTTTCTGCCAACTTACCTTTGATAAATAATTCTTAGGATCAATAATTTGTTAGCTGTGACAATCGGGAATGAATCCAGAGAAACTAATTCCATATTATTTATTTTACACCAAATTCTCAAGCTCTCCTAGGGGGACTCTGAGTTATTAGTGTGTATTAAAAGCAGAAACTGAATACAGTAGATTTCCAGTGAGCACTGAGTTTACTCCAAAAGCTTATATAAATGTTCTCATTAAGTTGCAGCTCTACAGCTCTATTAGAGAACTGTTTTATTTAATTCCAAGGCAACCTTTCCAGTGCTTGGCATATCTATTTCCAGGCTAAGGCCTTAAGGTCAATTTTTCACCTTTAAAAATATAATCAAAAAGATAAAATGAACACCCCCTACCATCCTCTAAAAGTCATTAATTAAAACAGTCCTATAGTAACCTTGGATTGGATTCATACCCCAAGGGGAGTTTTACAAAAGAGAGAACTAAAAACTCCAAATCTCGCAAATCTGACTAGAAAAAATTGTTGGCTTCAAAATCAGATACGTGGAGGTTTGAATCTTTGCCCTGCTACTACCCCTCAGTGTTGTTCTGAGTATAAGCAAAATAGAGTATGAAATTGTCTGGTAAAGAGCATGGCATGGTGTGGATATTTTATTTTGTTTACTTTCAGTCCTTCCTCATGATAATGTGATTTACTTGAGGACAGAAATTTTCATCTTTTGATTAGATGCTGTAACAGAATGTCATGAATATTCTTCCACAATAACAATACTCCATATTTGTTGAATAGAATAAATCTCAGTTACTTCATTGCTAAAATGGAAGGAAGAAATAAATTGCTACATATATTCCAATAAAAGTTATTTCATAATTATCTTTATCTTGATATGGGGAATTTATTTCTAAAGCTTTAGAATGTGCATGTGCATGTACATATTTTGTGACATAATCTTTTAAATTCTATTTCAGATGATTACCTATATATGAATTATTGTATGTAGAACTATTGCATCAAAATGAATCAATATATTAAGGGTCTTATTAATACATGTACAAGATATATTTCCAAAAGTATTCCATCAATTTGTGCCCTAAAAATAGGGCATAAAAATATCTGTTTTAAGCACATTCTCATCAGAAATGAGTATTCTCATTTTAAAAAATTTTGCTCGTGTTAAAGACAGTTTGACCGTTTGATTGTCTCTTGCTATCTTTGATTATATAAAATAACTGTACAGTCTTATAAAGAAGTTTTCTGAGCTAAGTCATGAATTTTTACCACTGGTGATTAAAAAGTCCTGACTGTCCAATCAGTGCTCAGTGAGAGAATGGGTGAGTGAATAATGTACTGTACCCCCAGCATGGAATCTGATGGCAACAACTTTAAAATACTTGATTTTTCAGACAATCTTTTCCAATTAACTAGGGTTGTTGCTTTCTATGTGTTTTGAGTATTATGTATTATACTGATAATATATTTTGAGTATTTCTCATATAGATGGACTATGGTAAGTAGTACTATGGTAGGATTTAAACAACATGGTATGACACAAAGGAAAGACTAAGAGGATGGAATTATGGGCTTTGATCTGGATCTTGAAATAAGATCACAGTGGTAAAACCAGTAGAGAAAGGGTCTTCCTTAAAAGATAAAACAGGGATGTCAGAGTAGGAGCATTTTATGAAAGATTCAACTATTAGACTAAAGGTACAGGTTTTTTTTCAGGCAATGAATAGCCATCAAAGTTATTTTCATCTCCATGTGGACTTTATAACTCATGGTTTTCTAAAGCTAACTCTGGCAACAGTGTATATAGTAAGATGCAGTGGTAATAATTGTTGAGAGCCCCTGAATGTGGAGATGAACCAGAGGAGATGGGTTTAACCTTCTAAATAAAGTTAAGGAAGTCTTTTCTATCTTAAAACAAAATCCTCCTTTATTCATGTGACAATATTAAAAAGAGGCCACTGGAGATGACTAGCTGCCATTAATCTGGAAGTTTATTTATAAGTAATACACAAATGTTTAATTCTTATATCACTTTGCTGTAAAGTTAAAGGATGTTCTAGATTTGTGTCTGCATCAGAATATAAAAAATGCATTCTTTAGGCTTTCTATCACAACCTTTATATTTTCTAGCAAATTATAGCTTGTCCTGAGAACTTTCTCCTTTGATAACAACAATAAAAAAGCCTTCAAAACCTTATAAATATCTACTTTATAACCTTTATATAAGAGATCATGTGGAATACTTTATTAGATTTTACTATTCATGTCTTAAAAATGACTTTTAATAAAATACCTTAGGTTACCATATTCCAAATCCTTATCATTTTGTCCTGCCCTTTATATCTTGTCAAAGTAAATTTTGTGTATTTAACTGTCTGTGTCGTTAAAAGTACATAATTAAGGAGGAGTAAATTTCAACAACTTGTCATTTTGGGGGAAAAATAATTTTTAAGCAAGTGTACTGTACATGACTGTATAAACATAAAAGTAGGATACATGCTGCTGTACAAAAACATATTTTGTTAGCTTGTAGGGTGGCCACACAGGTTGGCTTGCCTTAAATGACTGGAAAATAAAGCCTTCTTGTTTTGAAATGATCTACACTGGTTTGAGGCAATACACTCATTCGTATTAAAAAACAGAATAGTCTTTGCAATTCGTCACCTAACTTGATTTCAGGTCTTCTCTGCTTCTTGATTTTAATCTCTTGGGAGGGTGCCTTTCTTTTTGCTTATATTCAAATACTGTATTCTCAAAGAGATGTAAATAAAAACATTTCTGTACTGCCTTTCAAATAAGGATTCCCATGCATCTCATGTGAAGCACTCATAGGCATCTTTTATACAGGAAATGCAAGCAAATAGAGAGGTTAAGGAAATTGCTCAAGGACATTCAGCAAGTTGGAGTCAAAGCCAGAAATAGTAAACAAGCCTTCTCACTCCAAATTCTTGGCACAACCGCCAGATTTTGGACACTTTTTGATGGTGAAAGAATGAGCCATCTTGGCATCATTTATTTCAGTTCACTTTGGTGCTTAAGGAAGCAAGTGTATAACAGCAGGCTTTCAAAGGAAAGTACAGCCCAGAGCAGAAGTTCTTATTAAACTTGACTTTAATTCTTACCCTTCTTTAATCTCTTCTGTTTTCAATCATCAGTTATAGGAACAAAAGGTGAAGAGTTAAATCAGGGATATTTTGGAGTGGTGCAGGTAGGATGGCAGTAGTAGCACTGCATCTGTAGTATTATTTGCTTTATTCACCTCAGTTCAACACATATTCCTGAAGGATTTAACCTGTGCCAGGGACTGTATAAATCTAAAAACATGATTTAGAGATTGCCCCTATCTTTGAGGAGCTGACAGTCCATCAGGAGAGACAGACATATAACCACACACATAGCTATCAAGTCTGTGAAGTGTGACCATCTGGGAGTATGTGGAGCATTAGAGAAGCTGAGAAAATGGGTGCAGAATTTTAAAATAAGCTATGGGATCAGAGAATGCTCTCCTATGGAAAGGATACTAGGATTGAGCTTTGAAGGATTATAGTTTTAGCCAAAGAAAAAGTCAGAAGGGAAAACAAGCAAAAGGATAATATTCATGAATGCAAGTAGATGCAAATTACAAATTTCATGCAAGGAATTATAGTTCCATAATGTGTGACTGTAGAAGTGGTGGAGAGCTGAAACTAGAGAGGTAGGAAGAGAATACAAAAGACTTTGTATGATACATTAAAGATCATGTTAAATCCTTTCAGGAATGGAAGCCAGAGGAAGCTTTCGGAGTCATATGGCATGATTTGCTTGTTAGGTAGATTATTCTGGTTTAAAAAAGGCAAACTAAATGGATAATGCAACAGTCCAGAAAGGGCTACTGAGGAAACAACTAGGAAAATAGTAATTTGGACAGTGAGGGAGGTTGAGTAGAGATACAAATGAATCTAGACACAGACATATTCTTCACAAGAATTAGCTCAAAGTGCATTATAGAATTAAATGTAAAATGAAAAATTATAAAAATCCTAGGTAACATAGGAGAAAATATAGGTGACCTTGTATATGGTGATAATTTTTTAGATACAACACCAAAAGTACAACCCATGAGAGAAAGATTTGCTAAGCTGGACTTCATTCAATTAAAAATTGCTCTGTAGAAGACAATGTCAAGAGAATGAGAAGACAAGCCCTGGATTGAGAGAAAAGATTTGCAAAAGATACATCTGATTAAAGGACTGTATATTCTCTAAAATATACAGTGACTCTTAAAATCTCACAATAACAAACAACCTGATATAAAAAAAATGCCCAAAAAACTAAACACCTCTCCAAAGAAGATACACAGGTGGAAGTAAGCATATCAAAAGATGTTCAGCATCATATGTCATCAGGGAATTGTAAACTAAAACAACAATGAGATACTACGATATACCAAAATTCAGAACACTTACAGCATCAAGTATTAGTGAGAATATGGAGCAACAGGGAGTCTTCATTCATTGTGCTGGGAATACAAAATGATACAGCCACTTTGGAAGACAGTTTGGTGGTTTCTTAAAAACGAACACATTCTCACAGAACAATCTAACAGTTGTGCCTCCTGGAGTTGAGAACTTTTGTACACACAAAAATCTGCACATAGATGTTTATAACGCCTTTATTCATGATTGCCAAAACTTGGAAGTGATCAGTATGTCCTTCAGTAGGTGAATGGCTAAATAAACAATGGTACATCCAAACAGTGGAATATTATTCAGCTCTAAAAATAAATGAACTGTCATGGCCATTAAAAGCCATGAGAACCTTCACTGCACATTACTAAGTGAAAAAAGCCAATCTGAAAAGGCTACGTACTCTTTGATTTCAACTATATGATGTTCTGAAAAGGCAAAACTATGAAGGCAGTAAAAAGATCAGTGATTTCCAATGTTTAGTGGGGACGGAGGTATGAATAGGCATAGCTCAGAAGATTTTTAGGGCTGTAAAATTACTGTATGATACTATAATAATGGATACATGCCATAAATGCATCTGTCAAAACCCACAGAATGTATAACACCAAAAGTGTACCTTAAAGTAAACTGTAGACTGATTTATAAGGATTTGTCCAGAGAGTTTCATGGATTGTAATAAATGTTCCACTGTGGTGGAGGTGTGGATAGTGGGGAAGATTGTGTGTGTGGCAGGGATGGGGTAATGGGAATTACTTGTACTTCCCACTTAATTTTTCTGTGAACCTAAAACTGTTCTAAAAATAAAGTTTATTAATTAAAAAAACATATAATCATAAGCATGTGTTGATTGATTGATTAAAGGATGTGAGGAAAGGGAGGAGTCTAAATTTTCTCAAGTTTCTGGCTTGAGTAACTGCACAGACTGCAGTACTCCTCTAATATTATCAAGAATATAGAAATAAAAGTCGTGGGGAAGATGACAGTTTAAATTGGGATTTTAGTGGGCACATCATTGACTGTGTATAACTCTGAGCCTCAGAAAATATGTCAGACCTGGAAATAGTTCAAACTTCTAAGTATATAAGTGGCATTTCTTGAGAGTAGAAGAAATAAGCCAAGAAATGTGGCTGAGGAAAAAGAATAGTGAACCAGGAATGAATCTTAAGATAACCCTGAGATTAAGGTTCTGGCAGAAAAATAAAGAAATAAGAGAGACAAAAAACTGAGATAAGTAGGTATATAAATTTAATAGTCACTTAAGTAAAATAATAATGTTTGTCTAGTAATTTATTTTATCCAAGGATTTTTATTGTCAGACCATTTACTTGCATCTCAAATTGAACATAGGAAAGGTGAAATGCCGGTTCTTACAGTTTTTACAGGACATTTTTAGAAATTAAGGAATTTATAATTCCTACATAATCTCCTTAACAGATTCTTTTTTTTTTTTTAATATTTATTTATTATTGTGAAACAGAGACAGAGTACAGGCAGGGGAGGGGCAGAGAGAGGGAGACACAGAATCCGAAGCAGGCTCCAGGCTCTGAGCCGTCAGCACAGAGCCCGACGCGGGGCTTGAACCCACAAACTGTGAGATCATGACCTGAGCCGAAGTCGGATGCTTAACCGACTGAGCCACCCAGGTGCCCCCAGATTCTTTTTATTTAGGGTAACCTTAAATAATAGTATCATCTTTTTTTTGTTGTTTTCTCCACCATTCCTAAATTGTTTGCATCTATTCTAATTGTTTCTATTTTTCTGTAAATTGCTCACCCAAATTCTTCTTCTTAGTATAGAGATATACATTTCCAACTCTTTATTGAACATCTTCATCTGGATATTGCATAAACTTTTGCTTTTAGGTTTTCATACCTATCAATGGCAATATTGTTAATTCCGTCATTAAAATCAGAAACTAAGAAATCAGTTGGCCTTCCTTTCTTCCTCAGTCCCAACATCTAGATAATCACCAAAGCCTATCACTTTTCCTTCCCAACCTTCTAGTCTTTCCACTGTTTCCATTCTATAAGTGCCTCTAGGTTAAGACATCATTTTTTCTTCCATAAACTGTTATAACTCTTTCATGATTTTGCCTTTATTCTTACTCCTTATTTAGTCCATTGGCAACACTGCAGACAGATCAGAGCATGTCATTAACCCCTGTTTAAAACTTCCCATTTTCCTACCTCTGCCTTCAGGAAAATTCTAATGCTCTTTCCATAACATACATGGCTCTTCAAGGTCTGGTCACTCTTACTCCTAAATCCATAACTTATCTCTTATTATATCCTATATTCCTACCACACAAGGGACACTTGCAGATCCTTGAACAAATATGTTCATTCTCTCTTTCTGTCTCTCTCCTGGGCTTTCTATTCTATGTTCTTGTTTTTTCTTAGTTTTTTTCATGTTTTTATTCTTCTTAGTTTTTTTTTTTTTTTTTTAGGACAAGTACACACACCCACACCCACACCCACACCCCCACACACACACATACACAGAGTGAATGGATACATGGTACTCTTCCCAGATTTTCTCTTTGGCAGAACTCAACATTTAATCCTCCTATTTACATGATTCTCCATCTCAAAGTCTGTTTCCAGGCAGCTAAGTCTAAGACATACAATTTGTCTTTGCATGTCAAGTTAGGAAGCCTCCCATGATTAACCACACTTTGAGATACTTAGAAAATTTATAATTAACCTTAGCTAGTATTTACCATCTATAACATAACTGTTTTGCTTACCAGGTGGTAAACAACTTAAGGACAGACTTTATCTTTAATTGTAGTATTATTAATGTCTAGCACTGAGGTACTTAATACTTTTTTTCTTAATGAATGATTAGTATGCCCGAGCCTATTTAAACATTTGGTGCCTTAAAGGTCCCTAAAATGTAGGTCTCCTGAGAATAAGTCCCAGTGTATTTATGTACAGCAAACCACGTAACACTGATTATTCAGTAATATATGGGAGGAAAAGGACTGGGAAGTTTTTATTTTATTTTTTGCTATTTTTCTGTACCCTTATCGGATGTGACTGAATTCTTGGACAGAGATCTAAATTGTTGAAAACAGAATACAAATATATTTACAAAATTAAACATGGGAAAGATTACACCAAAGATCCTCTCTCTCTCAGAAAACTCATAATATTATGATATTAGTTAATTACAGAAGCAAATTATAGGTGGTATGAAGACTATATGATAATCCTGGAATGTTACAGTTGTAGTCCTGTATACAATGAAGTTGGAATAGATTTACTTTCAAGAAATAAGTATTTTCAAGCATACAGGTCATTGTTCAAAATTGAAACTGAGCATGACTTTAGGATTTCCTTTTACTTTTATATCTACATATATATTAAACAGATACTTTCATGGAAACAGACACTTTTATGTCAAGTTGTTTATGTAAGACTAAATTAGGGCATTATGTAAGATTAAATGACAATGAAAAGGTTAAATTCAAAGGCCTAGTCTGTAGACCTCAAAATTATTACTACATAAAAAAAAAGCAATAGGTTTGCTGTGTGAAAAATTAAAATGATAAGATGCAAGGAAAGTGCATGTCAGAATAAAAATATCTGAGGAGTAGAAATGAGGAATGTTGGAAGGAATGTGCTGAAAATAATGTAGTAATTCAATCCAAGGAAAGGCCAACTAAAGTGACTGCTGGTAAAAATAGCACCATTATTTTTAGTTATTGTCCTATATAAAATTCTTTCTATTCAAAATTTATGTCTTTGACAATTTCTATACGCATGTGATATTACCTCACCATATCAACACTGAAATGAAATAATATGTATACATGTACGAAAAAATGTTTTCTTTCACTTTTGACTGTAGTTGCTGGTTTTATAGCCAGTCACTATTTATAGTTCCATTTATTTTCACAATCTCTTACTTTAACATGCTGTGTTTCTCAGAATCTGAGGCTTATTACCATAGCTTTGTGTCTGAAAAGATGCTTTAGCATGAAAATCATGTGGATATTTCAACACATTGACATACCAGACTTGCATATACCAATCTCATTCATTGTTCTTTACCACTCAACAAACCCATTTTAAATGATTTTCAAGGAGTCCCAGAGGTAGACTGAGAAACATAGGATGATAAAACTGCTTTTTACTTAATGAATCGTGTAACTCAGCTTTTAACAAAAAAGCTAGATATACCATCTTTGCTAGTTCAGTTACAGCCATTTTTGGGAACAATTCCAGAATGATAGAATTGCATTTAATGTGAAGCTTGATTATATTTTGGCAACTGGCTTATTGTCCATGAAGGACATGTTGATATTTTCATTTCCACTTTGGACATTATTTTCTAGCTTTCCTTTTAACTATCAGTTTTGTTGTAATATTACTGTTTCAAGTATATAGTGCTATACTGTAATTGATTTTTAAAAGAGTGATTCTTTTTTGTATTTGCCTCTTTAGTTTGGCTTAATTTATATGGTACCAGTACTTGCTTAAAATATACTTGTAATAATATGTGAAGTAGTTCACTTTAGGCAGTTAAAAAAAAAAGTTGACATGGTTGAGATACAGGACCATTTCCAATATCCGATGATGAATTAGAATGAACATTTAACTGTCCTCTGATCTTCTGGTGATGTCGCAAGGCAGTAATTCTCAAAGTGTAGTTCTCAGACCAACAGCATCAGCATTATTTGGGAAGTTGTTTGTGTCGCAAATTCTCAAGATCCAATCCTGACTTACCCAGTCAGAAACTGTGGGATTTGGACCCAGCTACCTGTGATTTAATAAGCCTTTGAGGTGATTCAGATGCATGCTAAAACTTGAGAACTGCAATCATAAATTATCCATCAGTATAAATCTATGGAGGCTTTGAAAGATATACATCAGAATGGGTGGTAATTTATTTTCACTTACCATAATGTCATATTGTCATGCTCACACTGAAAGTTACTCAAACATCTTTATGAATTGATATTTTTCACACTTAATTAATAGTTGAGCCATCCTGATGAGTTTTAGCTGTTTTTCATGAATACCACAGTTTTTTATTTGTCTTGTTGTTTTGTTTTTTAATGAAAGACTTTTTTAATGTTTATTTTTGAGAGAGAGAGAGCATGTGCAAGGGGGGGAGGGGCAGCTAGAGGGGAACAAAGGTTCTAAATAGGACTCCACAAAGGCAGCAATGGGCCTGGTGTGGGGCTCAGACTCACGAACCCTGGAGACCACGATCTGAGCCGAAGTCAGATGCTCAACTGACTGAGCCACCCAGGCGCCCTTCTTTGTCTTATTTTAAATGATCTTTTTTTCATTATATAATATACCTCTTAGCCTCTAATAATTTTCTTTCTATTTTACCTCGTATCAAGACAGACATCTCCTCTCTTTTTCTTTTTCTTTCTTTCTTTCTTTCTTTCTTTCTTTCTTTCTTTCTTTCTTTCCTTCTTTCTTTTTCTTTCTTTCTTTCTTTTTCTTTTCCTTCCTTCCTGCCTTCCTTCCTTCCTTCCTTTCTTCCTCACACCCAGCGTGGAACCCAACGCAGGGCTTGAACTTACGACCCTGAGATCAAGGCCTGAGCTGGGATCTAGAATCAGACACTTAACCAACTGAGCCACCCAGGTGCTCCATCTCTTCTTTTCTTTTAGATTAATATTTGCTTGGTACAAATTTTCCAGCCTTTTATTTTCAGTGTACCTATTTCATTGTATGTGAAGTGAGTTTCTTGTAGACAGCATATTCTTGGATTGTGTTTATTGTTTTTTAATCCACTCTGCCAATGTCTGTTTTTAAATGGGTATAGATGATTTAGATTTAAGAAAAGTGTCAATATGTAAAGGCTTAAGTTTGCCATTTTGTTTTCTGTTTCCTTTATTAGTCCTCTATTTTTTTCTCTTTAAAAAATTATATGGAGTATTTGAATATTTTTTAGGATTTCATTCTGATTTATTTATAGTATTTTTGTGTATCTCCTTATATAGTTGTTTTAGTGGTTGCTCGAAGCATTACAATAAACAGTCTACTGTTAATGATAGTTTTGCCACTTTAAGTGTAGAAAACTTACTTCCATTACATCTTTACTTTTCCCACTTTTAAAATATAATTGAGGGGTACCTGTGTGTCTCAGTTGGTTGATCATCCAACTTCGGCTCAGATCATGATCTCACAGTGCATGGGTTTGAGCCCCACGTCGGGTTCTGTGCTGACACTCAGAACTTGGAGCCTTCTGATTCTGTGTTTCCCTCTCTTTCTGCCCCTCCTCTGCTCATGTGCACGTGCTCTCTCTCTCTCTCTCTCTCAAAAATAAACATTAAAAGAAGTTAAAATATAATTGAAATATTTCTTCTACATGCATGGAATACCACATCACATTGTGTGATAATTTTGCTTCAACAATCAAGTATTATTAGTAACTCATAAGAAACCTATTACATTTAGTGCAGTGTTTAACATTGCTTTCTGAAATTCTAAGCCTTCTGTTACTGTTTCCTTTCTGTTTAGAGGATTTCTTTAAAGGCAGGTTTACTAGCAACAAATTCCTTCAGGTTTTTTGGTTTCACTTTTTGGTGTTTTTTTTTTTTTGATAGCTTTTCTTTGGAAATAAATTCACGAGGAAATTATAATTATGGCTTAATATTGATTCAACAGCATTCAAATACATTGTATTGATCTGAGACAAAGCGTTTCAAAACTCGATTTAAAAAGCTTCTGGAGGCAGACTGCCTGGTTTCTAAATCCTAGACTCACCATTTACTAGCTGTGTGACCACAGGTGAGTGACTTAATCTCTCTGTGTCTCAGTTGCCTATCTTTAAAGGATGCTTATGATACCTGCCTTTACACGAATTAATAATACATATAAATTACATAGAACAGTGGCTGGTATGTATGAGAAGTAAAAGTCAGCCATTGTTATTAATGATTATGGAACTAGATGTATGCTGGCACATCTTTTTTTTTTAAATTTTTAATGTTTATTTATTTTTGAGACAGAGAGAGACAGAGTTCAAACAAAGGAAGGGCAGAGAGAGAGGGAGACACAGAATCTAAAACAGGCTCCAGGCTCTGAGCAGTCAGCACAGAACCCGATGCGGGGCTCAAACCCACGAACCGCGAGATCATGACCTGATCTGAAGTCGGATGCTTAACTGACTGAGCCACCCAGGAGCCCCCCATGCTGCCACATCTGAAGTACTCAGTTCCTCTGTTCTGATTATAGGTTGACATATAATTTTGCTTTATATGTAGAACAAGCAGATTATGGATAATGTATTAATCTACTAATCATGTGGAAACATAGTTCAACGTAGTATAATAAGTATTACTGAGAGTTTGCTGCAATTCTGAGTGCACTCCTCAATAGAACTTTGATAAATTTCTTAACTTCTAAAGCCTAGTCATCTTCATTTGTAAGTAAACATGATATGTTCATTTCCTCAAGGCAATATGAGGATTAAATTAAATAATGCATATAATCTACTTAGCCTGGAGCCTGAAACATGGTGGCCATTCAACAAGTAGGAAGCCTTGCCCCTATTACTATGGCTCAGGATAAGACTCTTACAATTCTAGATATTTGAGTTCAACTCCCCAAGTCCAGTCAATTCTGGGAAACCAGAAAGGTCAAAGTTCTTTATATACAAAATAAGACCCGATCACAGACTATGGAAGTTCACTGGGTAAAATGCCACCATGCCAGGTACTGTGTAATTCTCAGTATCATTTCCATACTTCCAGACACCAGACATTTCCCTATCCTGTTAAAGATGAATGATTGGAAGCTAAGCTTTTTGCCAGCAGGATCACAGTTAGATTCCATCAAAAGGAGACACTCCTCTGAACTGAGGGAGGAGCCATTATTCTCTGGAAGCACCTGTAGGCAGGCAGATCAGAGCTGGCAGACAGCACATTAAAGGGAGATTGTGCCAGCAGCTTCCAAGGCCCTCCTGAGATCAATCACTTTAGTATCACAGCCAGCCACGGTGTTTGATGGTGGCTTCTGTGTGATTTCCTCACTTCTGAATTTTTGTTAAAAAAATTTTTTTTAATGTCTACTTATTTTTGAGAAACAGAGGCAGAGCACGAGTTGGGAAGGGGCAGACAGAGGTAGACACAGAATCAGAAGCAGGCTCCAGGCTCTGAGCTGTCAGCACAGAGCCCGCTGAACGGCTTGAACTCACAAACCGCGAAATCATGATCTAAGTCGAAGTCGGATGCTTAAACTGACTGAGCCACCTAGGCGCCCCCACTTCCAAATTTTCCAAGAGCAACTTTCCTGATCTTATTTCCCTAGATTCCTACAGGTTTTCTGTTTTACTTTACTTCTGAAACATCTAGAGTGGCTTCTGTCCTGACTAAACCTATTTAATACAATGACATGAGCGCCCTCTTGGTAGAGATTCCCATGATTTTCTGATTATACAAGTTTCACCTACTGATCCCCCAAACCACAACAATAATTTGAATGAAATAACATTTCTTTTTTTAAAAACTTATTTATTTTTTAATTTACATCCAAGTTAGTTAGCATATAGTGCAACAGTGATTTCAGGAGTAGATTCCTTAATGCCCCTTACCCATTTAGCCCACCTCCCTCCCACAACCCCTCCAGTAACCCTCTGTTTTTTTCTCCATATTTAAGAGACTCTTATGTTTTGTCTCTGTTTTTATATTATTTTTGCTTCCCTTCCCTTAAGTTCATCCGTTTTGTATCTTAAGGTCCTCATATGAGTGAAGTCATATGATATTTGTCTTTCTTTGATTGACTAATTACGCTTAGCATAATACCCTCTAGTTCCATCCATGTAGTTGCAAATGGAAGGTTTCATTCTTTTTGATTGCCAAGTAATCCTCCATTAGATATATATTTATACCACATCTTCTTTATCCATTCATCCATTGATGGACATTTGGGCTCTTTCCATAGTTTGGCTATTGTTGCTAGCGCTGCTATAAACATTGGGGTGCTTGCACCCCTTCAAAACAGCACACCTGTATCCCTTGGATAAATACTAGTAGTGAAATTGCTGGGTAGTAGGGTAGTTCTATTTTTAATTTTTTGAGGAAACTCCATACTGTTTTCCAGAGTGGCTGCACCAGTTTGCATTCCCACCAGCAGTGCAAAAGATATCCTCTTTCTCTGCATCCTCCCCAACATCTGTTGTTGCCTAAGTTGTTAATGTTAGCTATTCTGACAGATGTGAAGTGATATCTCTTTGTGGTTTTGATTTGTATTTCCCAGATGATGAGTGAGCATTTTTTCATGATTCTGTTGGCCATCTGGATGTTGTCTTTGGAGAGGTGTCTATTCGTGTCTTTTGCCCATTTCTTCACTGGATTATTTGTTTTTTGGGTGTTGAGTTTGATAAGTTCCCTGTAGACTTTGGATATTAACCCTTTATCTGATATGGCGTTTGCAAATATCTTCTCCCATTCCATTGGTTGCCTTTTAGTTTTGCTGATTGTTTCCTTCACTGTGCAGAAGCTTTTTATTTTGATGAGATCCCAATAGTTCATTTTTGCTTTGTCTTCCCTTGCCTCTGGAGACGTGTTAAAATAATATTTCTATTAGCAACATGAAAGTAGTACTTTGGGGACAGATCATAATACTTCAAAGCTGGGAGCATCAGAGCTGTAACCAAATATGCATGCCTGCCTGTGTCTGTACCCATCCTAACCTCCTTCTCATTGTAACAAGAGCAAGGCTGCTCTTCTTCCTAAGGCCAATACTGCCTTTGCATTTTGTTTCATATCTCCCATTGTATTGTCAATAAACTTTCATTTTTAATGATCTATTCATAGTCTTGTATGTATCAAATGTTACTTCTCAATGGGGTCTTCACTCTACCTTTTATAAGAAAGTATAATTTACATGCAATAAAATTTACCCACTTTTAAGTCCAATGTGTTTTAACATGCATACAATCATGGAAACCAGTACTACAATCAAGAAGTAGAATATTTCTATCTTTCGAAGAATTGCCCTGTGTTTCTTTGCAGGTGATTCCCTCTCCTACATCTGTTTCTGGAAACCACTGATCTTTTTTCTGTCATTATAGTTAACATTATGTAGCATCTCTTATCACTGGAATCGAATAGTATGTAAATTTTTGTGTCTCACTTCTTTTACTTAGCATAATACTCTCAAAATTATTCATGTTGCTTCATGTATTAGCATTTCCTCTCTTTTAGTTATTGAGTAGTATTTCATTGAATGAATTTGTTTATCCATTCACTAGTCCATATTTTGTTGGTTTCATGTTTTGAGTATGATGGAAATAGTTGTTATGAATATTTGCATATATGTCTTTGTGTGAATAAATGTTTTAATATTTCATGGTTGAATACCTAAAAATGCAATGGCTGGTTTGCGTATTAGGTGTATATTTAACATTTTACGAGAATGCCAAAACTATGATTTTGGCAACTATCTACGTTTTTCTTTAGGGTGGACATGACATTCTCATATAGCTGTTTATGTCCTAAGTCCCCTTCACTTTGAAACAAATGTCTCCTTAAAAAAATGAAAAAAAAAAGTAGAAGAAAAGCACTCTCCAAGTCTCATATCTTCTAGACAGTGATCTATCTCATCCACACACGGCCATATTTTTTTAAAATTATTTCATGGAGGTTAAATGAAAATAAATGTTTGTAAAAATCTAGCAAACAAGGATAGCCTTCATAGCAGTGTTAAGTACTGGATTAGGCTTAAATAACTAGCCTACTTATAAAGTCCTGCCATTTCAGAACATGGAATCATCACTGTTACATAAAACTTTTTTTACTCATTGTACAGATCATTAGATTGAAATGTAGGAATGCAGAAAAAATTAAGATCAAGCAAAAGTATATGATTACACTTATTTTTACAATAAGGCATTATCAGGCTTTGTTGGGTAAATGTTAATATTAAGAAAATATATGTGCTCCAGTATTCACATTGATAAAAGATTATAGTTTTTTTTAATTAAAAATTTTTTATGTCTTTATTTTATTTTGAGAGAGAGAGAGTGTGAGTGTGAGTGGGAAAGGGATAGAGAGAGAGGGAGACACAGAATCCGAAGCAGGCTCCAGGCTCTGAGCTGTCAGCACAGAGCCCGAAGCAGGGCTCGAACCCACAGACTGTGAGATCATGACCTGAGCCGAAGTCGGACGCTTAACCGACTGAGCCACCCAGGTGCCCCAAAAGATTATAGTTTTTAAGAAAAAGTTTTTTCATGTATCTTAGAACATAAGGAATATATCTCAAGGAGAAGCTGGAAAAGTTTGCACAACTAAATATTAGCTGAAATAAAATGTTTTCCTTGGAATTAAAAGTTAGCCAGACTATCACTAGGAACAATGCTCAGTATGAAATAATAAATGCAAATTTCATGTCAAAATCCATTCAGGATTTGGAGGTTGGTTTGGGGCATATTCACATGTTTAATTAGGAAAGGAAGTTTTCAAACATCAGCTTTTTGTTTTTTAATAACCATTGCTATTTCATTTGGCAGCATAGAACATTTTTTCCTTTTTACCTAGCAGCTAAATCTTGTTTCCAAACTCTATTCCAGAGAATTATTTTAGGCATAAATTCCTGTAACTTTTAAATTTTTTTAATGAAAAAGTCTCAATTCAAAATTTTAGAAAGCTAGCAAAAAACTTTTAGATTTAATTTTTGTGTATAAATCTCAATAGATATCTCTAAGCTCTTGAATTATCAACCAAAATCCTGTAGCTCTCAGTTAAGAGATGATGGTCTTTATTTATAAAAATGATTATGTTTCTCAAACTTAAGTGAAATTATAGTTTGCTAATTTACTTAAGGATAGAAATGATTCATCATACATTTTTTTATCTACAGAACATAAGGAGCAATTGAGTTCATTTCATTTCCATAGTGTCAAATTAGAAGATGTAGTTCAAACTAAATACATTTCTTAAATGAGTTTCTAAAAAAGAGGTCCATTATGTTTGACTTTTCATAAACTCTTCCTTCCACTTAGTCATTTTAAATAATTAGAGGTTAAGCATTATGCCCCAAATAAAGCCTTACACATTGAAAGTTCCTTCAATAACTTAGAGCTTTCATAATATTTACGAAATATATATTTAAAAGGGTTGTTTTTTTCTTGTTGCTTTCTTTAAAACACCAAATTCAGATTTGTTTTAACTACTTTTAACCAAATTTAAAATTCTTAAACAATTGTAACTGTTAATGAGAGTTGGTATTAGAACAGAATGTTATTGCTAATATTTATTAGGTTTTTCTTTATTATTCATTCATGTTAGGAAAATTCTTTCTCAATATTTCTTAGGTAGGATTGCTATTTTTATTTTCTTTTTCCAATTAGAATTCTTAATATGTTAGCTTCCTTATTTTGTTTCCTTTTTTTTCAGTACAGATTTTGACAATAATTTAATGGTATCCATAGGATACCAATGTCAGACAATGCTGTAGAAAAAAGGAAGGAAGGCGGGGAAGGACTGAAGAAAGGAAGGAAAGAGAGGGAGGAAGAAAGGGAGGAAAGAAGAAAGTTATATAAAAATACTCTCAATAATTTTATGTAAAGCTAGTTATATTTCTGATATTTTAGAGCTTAAAAAATACTTTTTCTTGAATTTATTTTGACTGTCATTGAAGTCTTAGTTCACTTGATATTCACAGTGTCAATGGGTTTATGTTACTGAGGTATTTTTAAAATATTTAAATTATGTATTTGTGCAGTTAAATCCATGTTGTGGCAGATGATAGGATTTTCTTCTATTTAATAGCTGAATAACATTCCATTGTAGGTATATACCACAGTTTTTTAATCTATTCGTCTGTTGATGGACGTGGGAGATATTAACCAAGTAAATTAAGTCATTCACAGAAGAAAAAACATTGCAAGATTCCTTTTATATAAGGCATCTAAAATAGTCAACACTATAGAAGTAGACAGTAGGATGGCAGTTATCAAGCGGTGGGAATAAGAAGATATGGGGTGTTTGTTCAGTGGCTGTAAAGTAACTGTAATACAAGATAAGTTCCAGAGATCTGCTGTATATAACACAATGCCTATAGTTAACAATAAGGTATTATGTACTTTAAAAATTATTAAGAGAGTAGATCTCATGTTAAGTGCTCTTACCATAAGACAAACAAATAACAAAGAGGTGCAAAGAAACTTTTGGAGGTGATGGATATGTTTATTACCTGGATTGTGGTGATGGTAACATGAGTATGTATGTATGTGTATATATATATATATATATATATATATATATATATATATATATCCAAACTCACTAATTGTGTACATTAATTATGGCAGTTTTTTGTATAAAATTGTATCTCAGTAAAACTGGGAAAAATAAATTACTTATTCTTAGACTCTGAAAAACCCATTGCATGCTTACCATGATGTAAGTATTGGACAGAGGCTTTCAGATTTGTTACCTCACTCAGTTTCTCAGAAATATATTAATGTAGCTCTATGATTAAGATTTTTATAAGCAAAGCAAGTAAATTGCCTGTTTAACCAGCATTTATTAATTCCTTTCTATAAGCTGGCGTTACAGGAATGGATCTGATGCCCTGAAATATTAGGCATTACAGAAAAAAACACAGTTATCAGAGTGAAGGGGATTACATCTGTTGTGCTTCTTGATTTGACCTTTGATGAAATAAAGTCTCTACCTGGTTTTGGATGACCTGATTTAATTAAGGCAAATTAGTCTCTCAGAGTGGACATGATTTTTCTTGTACATGACCCATTTTAGTACCATGATTCTTATTATATCTTGACTTATGAATGTACTATAGCAAAGCTTAGGACTTCTTTGATGAGGTGTGGTCTGAATAATAGTTCCCATTATAACTTCTTCCCCATCACTTCCTCTCATCACCAGGATAGTGGAATCACCCTGGACTAAGTGTCTGTTCCTATACATAATAACCATTTTACATTCCTTTTCATAATGAGAAATAGCATGAGTATAAGGTCAGCAATATGGCAAACACAATAACATTGACTGGTTAAGTGCCAGCAGCTAGTTTGGAGGGAGACTTAGGGACAGAAGTGGAAGTACATTATCTGATCTGAGTAAGCATTCTTGGGGAGCATGTCTATTTCATAGTCTAAGAAGTTGGTAGAAGTGTTTTTACTGAAAGGCAGGAAAAGAATAATGATATTGATAGAACTAGTAAGAAATATTCATTTTTTACTATTCCTTTTGCTTATATAAAAGCATTTCAATCATTCAAGTTTCATTAGACCATGATAATTTTATGTCATTTCATAACATTGCATACCTTTTTTTTTTTTAAAGCAAAAGTTAGCTATTAGATAATAGTCTGAGAAGGAAAATCTGGACACTAATCTTACCTCTGCCACCCACATAAATGGAAAACATTAGGATATTTTCTCTGTTTTCTTTTTTCCTTCAGAGTTTCTAATGTGGTTACTTCATCTTTGACCTAAATCTTAAGTGACTTTTTAAAATAAAGTTACGTTATGAGTACTGATTTTGGGAAAAGGAAAAGCCTTGTTGTTTCAGTAGTTACTGACTTCCAGATAATTCTTTATATATAAAATTCTGAAATAGAGTGTCCTAGATACATAAAACAGAAACATTAACAATTAATTTATTCAAAAATATTCAGCCAATATTTACAGAGTATTTTTTATATGCTAAGGGGGGAAAACTTATACTTTATGGAGCCTGAAGCTTATGCTATTTGGGTTGCCTCTATATATAAGATAAAGGACACAAAAATATGACAGTAAAGTAAATACAAAAGTGAATGTTTTATATAGAATAAAATTATATTAAAATAAATCCAAAAGTTTACAAATGCCTCAAGCACTACAAAATCCATAAAATAATGTTTTTCTTAATTAATTGCTTAACACACTTTTATAATATTTTCCTTATACTTTTGACTGTTTATACTTTGATAGCCTCTTTTTATTAATAATTATTTTATGATATTCTAAGTAGAGAAAACAGAATATAATTCTATTTTTCCTCTAGCCCAGTAGGTCAATTTTTAAATATTATTATTGATAACTTAGAAAAGTTTATTTGGACCGCATACATCATGTTTAATAATTTCATAGAAAATTTTCTAATTATTAACTGTGAGAAACTTCAGTTAAGTTTCTTTCATATATGTCACACAAACCCAGACTAAAAGCTTTTCCAACTCAAAGTCCCCTTAGGAGAATTTCAAAAATAGTCAGATTACTTCCTTGCCACATGGGTCTTGCTGCACGGTGACTTACTTCATCACAGCCAGCAAGGGGGAGAGTTAGTTGAGAGAATTTTCTAGTGAGATGGAATTTATAATTTTACATACTATAATCAGGGAGACATCCTGTCACCTTTCTTATATTCCGTTGGTTAGAAGCACGTCATAGTTCCTTTCCAGCCTTAAGGGAAATAATGATACAGGGACATTAATAATGGGAATGGGGATAATCGATTGGTACCATTTGGACTATTTATAACCATCCTTGAGGATAAGCGGGATTAGACTCTAAAACTGCTCAAGCTTGAGTTGATTATCCTTACCTCTGGGTTCACAGGGGCCCCATATGTTACCGAAGAAGAAAAAACTTTTCTGTGGAGAAAAATGGTAACTCCATTCTGCTAGAACTCCTTAAGTCCAAAATCTAAATTAGGTTTTATCTGTTTTTTTTCAAAATCAATTTCTTCGCCTGACTTATTTCGCTGAGCATGACACCCTCGAGGTCCATCCACTTTGCTACAAATGGCCAGATTTCATTCTTTCTCATTGCCATGTAGTATTCCATTGTATAGATGAACCACATCTTCCTAATCCATTCATCC